>FR997852.1:9768600-11022886 GCA_905475405.1 Schrankia costaestrigalis | reverse complement strand
ATTATAATCTCAAACTTAGTTCCGAAAGGAGTGATTTTTTGAGTTTCGGTTGTTGTTGAAGCTCTTTGCGTAGGCGTTATTTGATGTAGTTGCTCTTACTTCATTGCTATTAATACTTTTGTATATGGGTACCTCATTTGTGGGTTCTGGTATTGTTTTTGTTAAATTTGTCTCAATATTTCCATTATTTTGAGTTTGCCCATTGATTATTAATTTATTGTTTTTGATCACGGCATGATGTCCTTCTTTTCTTGCTCTATACAGCTTCCTCCTGAGTTCATTATGTTGTTGTAGTGCTGTGTCTTCCAGATATTCACCGATCGACAGGCCTGATCCCTTAAAATAGTGTTTATTTTGCAGTATATATTTGGTCATTTTTCCACTAATGAGTTCAATCATTATTGGGCGACGGAAACCTTGTTTTCCCAGTCGAGTAAGATTCTCTATATATCCTTCTGCATTTACGTTTAAAATGTCATATAAAATATTTAGGATGCGATCATTGAGTATATCTTCTGTCTCCCATTTCTGTTCATCCATTCCATATATAACAAATTTTTTGCCACTATTAGGGCATTCTTGTTTTGAATATTTTTGTAGGGCGTTTATTTCCTGCTTTAACTTGTCATGTTCTTTCTCCAATAAATCAATTTTCCTAGTAAGTATTCCAATATCATCATTTAATGAATTTTGTTTATCAGTCCGTTTTGATATGTGTGCTACGACCCTAAATCAGGTGATTAAAATAGTTTAAATAAGGTTAATGTATTGTTTAAGGTTAAGTTAGGCGTGTACAGTTAACATTTATACTCGGTTATAGTTCAATACTAAACTTATTTACCACGCCTTGAAATTTACGAAGACAAAAAGACGATCCTTGAATGTTCTGTGTACTGATAAAATCTTTTCTTAGTGACATTTCTATTTAGGTTTTATAAAAATAAAATGGATTTTTTTTATATTATTATTTTATTAATACACTAGTTGCCCCGTCCCCACTTCGTTAGGCGGCGAAAAAACGCGCCCGTTTTTTAAACATATTTCATTACTGCTCCACTCCTATTAGTCAAAGCGTGATACTATATAGCCTATGACACTCCCCGATAAATGGACTATTCAACACAGCGGTTATATCGGTTCAGCAGATCCAGAGATTACCCTCTACAACGTCACAAACACACAAACTTTACCTCTTTATAATATTAGTATAGATGAATGGTTCATTTATTCACACAAGGTTTGGGTGTAACTTTACTAAGGAGAAACAAAACAAAAATCATCGAATATAACCCATCCGTCAAGGCGATTTGGCATTTCGGTTTTAACCTCTTTTCGTCTTAAAACTTTTTGGAACGAGTGGAGTTTAAAATTATAAGGATAAAACTGTTTGATTTTTTATTTTACGATTTTACGGTTCATCCTTTCATTTAAAGCTAAAAACCTTGCCAAAAAAACAGCTACTTAGCATAGTTTTACCCCCTTACTCATAAACGCCTCTTAAATTCTTACTGTTTTGTTTGGTATAAGGTTGGTTTTCGTAATAAAAATCTTGCTAAACAACGATTAAATTTAAGATGCGTTTATGAGTAAGGGGGCTAGTATCTATGTCTTAAAATTAATACGCCATATTTGTGTTAGTGTAACTACACCCTTATTAATTTAAAGTGCCAGTGTCTTTTCATATTAACCAAAAGGTCACCTTATTTCCATTGTGGTTTGTGTTGAACGGTATGGAAGGTGGGTCATAGTTGTAACCTTTGCTTGGAGGAAGGTATTCAGGACCTGCAGACATCGCTAACACGAACAGGCTCGATGATACGAAGGTGGATAGCCACATCTGGGGAAAAGAAGAATTTGCATGTTAGTATTTTATTCCAAAATTTCGAGCACGACCTTGCTTGCACCAACAATCAATGCCATATTTAAGTCATCATAACAGCCCATTAATGTCCCACTGCAGGGACGGGCCTCCTCCCGTGACGGAGGGATACTTGGCCTACTAATACCACGCTGGCCAAACGGATTGGTATAGGGTTTAATTTCAAGTTTTCCTTCTTTTTATTTTGTAAAGATAATATTGACGGATAGTCCCTTAGCCGGTTTGTACGACACCCATGTGATGAGATTGGGTGGTGACGTATTGTTTTCTTTCTCTGTCACCACACGGATCCATATATAAGTAGGTATTGAAACTAATTTTCCTTTTTCCTTCCCTCTTTCTCACGTGTTATTACGGAATCGTCAATCCATGTTGTGTTAATCCATTCATGTTGCATTATCAAATACCTACTTTTTACTCATTTCAACATTGAACCAATAATTCCTAAACTTTTTGTTCGAATGAATGTAATGTCATTTGTAGGCAATACACTAGAAAATATTCTATGGTATAGACTTAGCATACAATGCAGTTTATGTGATACTGTACCGTTAGCAAGTTAAATATTAGTTAAACATTTTTATCTTTAATCAGACTAGAGAGACAGACTCGCTGCTGAATTTCTCTACAGAACCACTCGCAATCGGCTGTCCTACCATCGTCATCACCTTGATGGTTGGCGGTCATCCACTGAGCGAGAGAAAATCATAAAGTACATCTTTTTTGTGGAACAAGCTCGCTGCGGGGAATTTCCCGGACCGTTACGACTTGGGGAGCTTCAAGAAACGAGCGTACTCCCTTTTTAAAGGACGGCAACGCATCTGTGATTTCTCTGGATTCCCCTAAATATGGATAATATTAATATGAATGAAGCAGGCACAGGGCCGCGCAAGGTGACACTATACAAACCAATGTACCTAATATAATAATGGATGTTATTATTTATTTCCCTTTTTTTGCTCTCTGTACTTCAGTAGTACAGATTGCATTATACAAACAAATCCAGTGCAAGTGCTATGTACACTGTTGTTGTGTACAACATTGTACATATTGCACTGCAATGCATAAGTCTAGTAATGAGAGACCTAAGTTCATTATTATATACCTATTGGACATCTATAGCATAATGTGTGGCAGATTTTGTATACGTTTGCATTGTTCAAATATTAAGCTATGAACTTCTAAATTTTTAGGTGCCGTCCCCTGCTTGGTGTGCGTTACCCCAGTAAAATATTGTCGAAATTTGACATTTTTGTTTATCAGATTTTTAGTGCGCTAGCTCCCGTAAATGAACATAGAACTGAATGTACTGTAGAAACTGTTTTTATCAAATCTTTTTAAATTTAAGACCGAACTAATTCCAAAAACTACACAGACATTTACAGGAGCGAACTAATTATCTGATAAACAAAAATATCAAATTTCGACATTATTTTGCTGGGGTAACGCACACGTCCCACCGTCCTAACTAGGACTATCCATGCTTCGCTTATTTTGAAACTAAGTATATGGCGTTTTATAAGTGTTAATGCATCACTCCGAACAATATTCCTTATATCCATAGTATACCTAGTCTTCGCTTAGTTTGCGACTAGATGGCGTTACATTGTGTACAAGGAGTATTATTATTCTATGTGAGAAACAGATCTCCGTCAAGGTCCAATGAAAGTATCCAGTTATGTCAAAGTAACATTGTGTGTTTGTATCGTGAATATTCGTGAAGACAATTGGACGTTTCGTAATACCAACCAACCAAAGTACCTATATATGGGCCTTAAGTTACTAAACAGATACAAATACAGAAGTCTAACTATTTACTATACGTCAAGTGAGTCGTGATTGACTTCTGATGAACCTCATTAACTTCTGAACCTAGCTCTATGGTCATTTGACTCACGCCGTTTTTGCCGTTAGGAGTAGGCGCACTCTGAGTTTTATCAATTCTGAGTTTGATCAAGTTGACGACCTCTGTAGCATAGGGATTTAGGTTCATCATATTATCAACCAATCGACGTCCACTGCTGGACGTAGGCATCCTCCAAGTATTGCCACCTTGTGCGTACCTGTGCCTCCCTCATCCATCGGCTTCCCGCCCTCCTAACTAGGTCGTCGGTCCACCGTGTGAGGGGTCTCCCTACCCTGCGACTTCCGATTTAGATTCGATTTCCGCTAATGCAAAGCTTTGTATGCATTGGAGATTTTACGGTAAGTAACATAATCTTAGATGTATATCTACATATCACACAACTACCTATTACTATGCCAAGATCATCAATGAACACAATTCAATTAAACCTAATAAATACCTACGGCCGTCGACCTATAGCGTACTAACCTCCATACTGTCACATTGACATTTCATACTCTATTATTATAGAGTTGTCTATGGTTAATTCTAGTCTATGCCTGCACTAAAAGATAACTATACAATAGTAGGTCAATATGAGACATTTTAATATAATTATATTATTGTGTAATGTGTATTTTAACTAAATACAATGAAATTGTTTAATTTCGTCGACATTTTGTTGCGTTTTGTAACTGCAAATAGTTGTTAGGGGAAAGATTTATGTTTATAATCTTCTGTTTCAATGCAGGTCTGGGCTTTTTACAGTGGTATAGGAAATTTTGGCCTTCTAAGACGCGTGGTCTTTTGTTGGCTAGACTGTTTTATTACGTAAATTTTCTTCAAGTCATGATATCGATAGAGATAGAAAGTTAGAAACTACTTACAAGACTTAACTATACTTAACTCACCGGAGCACCAAACTAACTAACTACTATCAATAGCCTCAATCCGAGTTTATCATTTAGAAACAAAAGTTTGAAAACTATTCTGAATCTGTCAAAATTGTGTTGAAATACATGTTCAGAAATTAATTAACTTATTATATTTTATTTTATTTTTTTCGTATTGGGAGAGGTCTATGTCCTGCAGTAGACTGCAATAGGCTAGTTGATTGATTGATTCTATTTTAAACTCATTTTATTAAATTCCTGGCATTTAGTTTTATGTTTAACTAATGTTTTCATTTTATATAATATTTAGTCTGATTTAAGATACCTAGTAGGTACTTAGCCAAAAGCTTTTTTCGAATTGACAAGCTACTACTGTACAGATGAGTTTTAAATTGCGGCTCTGGCGCCGTATAAAGCAATGGCTAAAGTTGATAGTCGAGACGGGTACTCGGGTGGCCTAGTGGTCACGGCGCTGGACGCGTATAGTCCAGAAACGCGGGTTCGAATCACGCCTCGAGTGCCAATTGTTTCCATTGTCTTTCTTCTTTTCGGATTTTTCTAGTTATACCTAAGTTTTATAGGTAAAAAAAAAGCACAGGGTGGGGAGACCCCTCACACGGTGGACCGACGACCTGGTTAGGACAGCGGGAAGCCGATGGATGAGGGAGGCGCAAGACCGCGCAGAGTGAAAACTTTTGGAGGAGGCCTAAATGGATGGATAGGTAAAAAAATGTATACTGTACGTTAGATAAACGTTTTTACCCAATATGAGCTCCTACAAACTACAAACAAATTTTATAACATCAAAGAGATCAATTGCTTCACTCAAGTCACGACAACAGACAAATATGTAGGGCGCAACTATTACTTATATACTTTCCAAAAGGAAGATTCGTGTTTTCTTGAATTTGCGTGCAATCATTTAAATGGTTTGTTTTGTCTATGTAAAAGTATTTTAATTCATTTTGTATACAATTAGATTTATTTAGAAAGTATTTCTGGTTGTTGCATCAATGTTTTTTGTTTTATTCTTGTAGTGATGGAACACTAAGTATCCCTCCGTCATGGGAGGAGGCCCGTCCCTGGAGTGGGACATTAATGGGCTGTTATGATGATGATGACGGAACACTAGGTAGGTTTTCTAAAAGGTGATTTTAGGAAAAGCTCAGGATTTTTTTATTAGTGGAAATCTTGATGAAACTAGAACGATAATTAAAGCTCTAGTCATCATAACAGCCTATTAATGTCCGGATTGGTATAGGGTTTAATTTCAAGTTTTCCTTTTTATTTCGTAAAGATCGTATTCAGGGATAGTCACTTAGTCCGTTTTTACGACACCGATGGGATGAGATGGGGTGGTGACATATTGTATTCTTACTCCGTCACCACACGGAGAATCTGAAGTTATTACAATCTTGAACTGATTAAAATTATACGATGTTCTTTCCTAACTTAACTGCTTGGTGGCAATACAGCTGCAAGACCCTGAGGTTGAAGCCCACCATTAATAAAAGATTGTGTGAAAATTGCGTTATTGCTGCGTAGATGTTTCGGGTTTGACTCTCGCTCAATGCAAATCTTAGTAAGTATACAAGAACATCATTGTTTGAATTTGTCTAGTTTTTTCTATGTATAATATATAATAATATGTATATACAAAAAACAGGTATTTACGTATGTTTATCCGTTGTCTAGTGCCCGTAATACAAGCTCTTCTTAGTTTGACGCTAGATGGCGTTGTGTAAAGATGGGATTCAATATCATATATCTCACAAGCTGATTGTTTCGTCAATCTATTGTTTTAATTATTGAATCATATCAGATTATAAGTGATTAATTAATTCTTTATGTTAGCAGTAATTATTGGTTATATTACACTTATGACAAAAGCGCTTAAAAGCATTTACTTGGAAGCGCGTGTGAAATTGTTTCGCAGTGTTTTATACAGCCTTATTACAGATTGCATTGTTTTTGTGTGAAAAATGCACAGAAGATACTAATATCAAGCGATTTTGGTCTATAGTACAAAAATAATAGAGTCCACATTTGTACAGCTCTATAAGGCATATAAGACTGTTTATAAAAGTTATGCAGATAGAAATATGACACTTATTTTAATATGCAAACAGTTTATAATACCTTTGTTTTTTTTTAAATAGTCTTGTGAGTTTTATTATCAATTTTTTTTAATCTGTGAGATTTATGCGTTTCATTTATGCGTAATCTATGGTTCAATCATTGGCTTTTGGGCACATATTATAATGTGGGAAAAACAAGGAAAATATATTAATTTTGGATGATTGTTAACGCGAGGGTCATTTCGGAATTAATAGAAGGCTTTTGCTAAGGTTTTTATTACTACACTCTGGGAGAATTTTGTTAAATTAAGTTTGTATTAGGTATGCATTTCCTTAATAGTGTCTTATATCTGTCAAAATAATTAATAAATGTAGTAAATTGATAAATTCTACTAGGAGTGGGATATCCTACCTCTAGTGACTTCGACAATTTGCCGCTAGGCTTACTCATCTCCTTCGCGAACGTGATTGAGGAAGCTGTGGGGTGGTGAACGGGGGACCAGCACAAAAAATCCGATGGGGTCGAAGTGTATCCTGGAGGGTCCCCGAAAAGGAGGAGCAGAAGATAAGAAGAAGAAGAAATCTATTTATTAATTTACTTATTTCATTTCTAATTTATTTAATTTTTATGGAGTATTGTATTTAAGGTACGTATTAACTAAAAAAAACTGACAAGAGTACTTTATTTGTGTATGGGAGACTAAGGGTACTAGACCAATGGTACAACGATAATCATTATGATACATTGATGCTGATATTGTATAATATAAGCATCAATGTATCCGTTAGCTTTGAGATAAAACTCGAAATAACAACATTTCGCCATCATAACAAGGTGTTATAACACTCTCATATAACTATTATACAAAATAACACATTGCACAAATAGTTGTAACGTAATTTAAGGTCATAATTATAATTATAACATTACAGCTATTATGTAATGTTAATAATTTAACAATTTGTAACATATTATGATGACTTACTAAATCAATTTAGTATAGTGAAATGGTGACTTTCATGTTTATATTATAATGTGTATGTTAGGGCTGCCGATCTGTAGTAGTGACCATTATTCATCATAACAGCCCATTAATGTCCCACTGCAAGGACGGGCCTCCACCCGTGACGAAGGGATACTTGGCCTACTAATATCACGCAGGCCAGACGGATTGGTATAAGGGTTTTAATTCATGTTTTCCTTCTTTTTACTTCGTAAAAATATAGGCATTTATGTATATTTTTTATGTATTAACGGTTATCATTCCTTAAGTCGTCTTTTACGACACCCATGGAATGGTATATAGGATAATATTTAAGACGATTTCTTAGTTAGTCACTCCAAGTAAAAAGAAAACAAAATAGAGTAGACAATAAATTTGTAAGTGGCAACCCTAAAACGTCATCTTGATGAGATTGAATGTTGTCAGATGTAAAATAGTGAATGAAACCTTATTTGTGACGCAATTCTATTTGTTCAATTTGATTGTTGTAATATTATGTTTACAACATAGTTTTTTTAATGTTATTTTTCTTTGTGAAACATGCGTTTTGTATCATTACGCTTATGTTCTTGACAATGTTGCAAGTGACAGTTTGAAGATGTTTTTTTTTATTGACTTAGGAAATTATTTGATGCCAATGTCGTGATGTAAGTTTTTTTGTCAACTATTTAATGATTATAGGCTTTGGATATAGCGCAGTGGTAGAGAGTTGAGTTCTTATATTGTAGACTTTCTATTCAAATCAGGTGGTTCACAATTGATGTCCTTTAATTGATGTTGTTTTATTCGCTGACAATGCAGGTTGGTGTAGTAGGAATACAAAGAGTCACCAGTCTGTACCATTCTAAGTAAATTGAAAATGCTATTGAAAGAAGTACCTATTAAGTAAGTAAAACTTATTGTTGAACATATGTTTTCCGGGTAGGCCCCGGAATAGGGCCAAATAAAGAGCATTCGTAAACGACGCGCATGTATGACTCCCTTAAGCCCGATTTACACATCGACAAGTACAGTAGCGAATTAAGTAGTAAGTTGTTGATTAAGTTGATTTAAATAGATTTTTATTTTTTGGCAAGTTAAGTACGAAGTAGCCCCCTCTCTCGCGTCTCGCCAACTTATCTCGTAAATCGGGCTTTAATGAATGTGGACGAGGCCCAATCCGTTTGCCAGGATCGTGACAAGTGGCGTTCTATCGTCTTTGCCTACCCCGGACGGGATAAGGCGTGAGTTTATGTATGTATGTATGTAAAACTTGTCATATTATATTTTATATCAATCCGTTTGTTCCACCTTGCGTTATTATTAGTAGGACTTGATTCTCTCTTTAAATTTATCATCATCATAACAGCCCTTTAATGTCCCGCTGCAGGGACGGGCCTACTCCCATGACGGAAGGATACTTGGCCTACTGTAATACCACGCTGGCCAAATTATTTAATTTAACTGGCACATATTTAAATTGTGTTAAATTAATTTAATAACAAAAAAAATATCGCAATACCAAAGCTAAAACCAGCAGCTAAATTAAAAATAAAATATTTTAAGAGAAAGTCAATTAATATTGTAATTACTAATTAAGTGAACGTTGAAGCATAACACTTATAAATACGTAACATAGTGTTACATTAAAATGTTACATAAGGTGTTACAGGACCTTGGAATTTAAAAAGTTACATTATTTTTTATTTTTAATGGACTTTTAAGGCTGTTTCTTTAGTCCTTGCTCGTCGATTAAAAAGTTTACTGTAACCGCTTAATACATTTCCAAGCAGCAGAATATACATAAAAATATGTATCATCATCATAACAGCCCATTATTGTCCCACTGCAGGGACGGGCCTCCTCCCGTGACAGAGGGACACTTAGCCTACTAATACCACGCTGGCCAGACGGATTGGTATAGGGTTTAATTATATGTTTTTTTTCTTTTTATTTCTTAAAGATAATATTCACGGATAGTCCCTTAGTCGTTTTTTACGACATCCGTGGGATGAGATGTAGTGGTGACATATTGTATTCTTACTCCGTCACCACACGGATATAAAAATATGTATATTTTGGTATATTTACGTAAAGAGATTTAATACATTGCAAAGAAGGAAACACATTCACACATACACATTCACACAACGCCATCTAGTCCTAACAAGTTCCGCTAAGTTTGCTTAGCGGAACTTGTACTATAGGTATTAGACAAAAATAAACTCAATTATATATTTTTTCATTGTAGGTAAAAACATGCATATTTATACATAGTAAATACCTAGAACTATGCAAAAATTCATGTTCAATTATTCATACAAAAAAAATTGTATTAAGCAGGAATTGAACCTAAGGCGTCTGGCCACCATGTACTATAACCACTGAGATACAGGTCGTCATAAAAATTGAATTTAATCATTTACTGTTGTTTTTAGTTAGGATTTATTAAGGTTTTGTTTCATTTTAATTTGGTTTCATTTTGTTTTGCATTTAAGTGCTATGTGATGAGTATTACATAGCTATCACATGAGTAGCCAAGTTTTGTGCAGTGTTAATGTATTAATAGATTTTAAGCTATCGCGATTTGTATACATATTACTATTATAAACGGGTCTTACTCGCGGTATATACTATAGCCTAGATACTGGTAAGATAAATACCTAGGTTTTTCTCCGACGTTTCGGCCGACTTGCAAGGGCCGTGGTCGCGGAGGGACTATTGTTTGCCTAGTATTGGATTTACATTATGTAAACGCAATTATTGTAACCACGTTTTATAAGATTATAATGTAAAATCTATTGGCAGACGTTAATAAATAAATAAATAAAATACATTAACATTATTACAAACAAAGCAGCAATTAATTGAATTTAACATTACAATCACTTATTAAAATTTAACATTGCAAATAATTCAATGAACATTATTATAATGTTATTTTAATTAAACTCTGTTAGTTAATAGGGACCACTGGTTTTTGTGTGGACATCACTTGCTTAACCTGTTAGGCGGGACACAGAACAGACACATAACAGAAATACACGCAGCAGAATATCTGTGAACAAAGTGCGCTTAGGCATACGCAGACACCGCTTACTCATGCAGTATCTAGAGATGCTTGCGTAATTGTAGTAAGTACAATGTTTTTAGTGAAAAATTAATAAGTAACCATTGAAGATGTAACATTTTAGTGAATTTTGGTTCCTTTTTTACTAAATTAGAGGAGAAAAATAAAACCAATATAAGTACTACTCAAATCTACTTGTCTGTCTGTGTTGATCCATAAATTCCAGTTTCCAAAGCGTAGAGCGTAGCCAATGAGATGAAAGCTGGCAACTCTTTTAAAATTCAGTTGTACAATATTACAATATAAGTGATTGTCTCCTACCTAAATTATAAATTGCACGCATAGCTCTTTTAATAAAGAAATAAAAGTGCGAACGATGCTATTAATTCATAAACCAATATTAACTTATCATTTTTTAACCTTGGAATAACACTCTCAACCTATGGCTTAGCCATGTTCAGACTCTTCTTTATTATGACTTCAGGAAATATATTCCTCGCACTTTCACACAACGCCATCTTGTCCCAAACTAAGCAGAGCTTGTACTATGCGTACTAGACAACGGATAAACATACTCAAATATGTTTTCTATTTTTTGGAAAAACTTACATATTATACATAGAAAACACCCAGACCAATGCAAACAATCATGTTCATGCACACAAAGATTTGCATTGACCGGGAATCGAACAAGAGACCTCTGCGTAGCAGTCATGTTAAATAACCATTTGGTACGCCACAGAGGTCGTCAATATTAAAAAGCGCAAACGTTGTATTTATAATTATGTTCATTCATAGGATAGACTTCTGCACTTGTCTGTACAGTGACAAATATTTGTACATGTGTATTTAATACAATAGCATTCCAGATTATAATATCTGTTCGGCTCTTACAACTAACTGCAATCACTGATAGATAAAACGATAAGTGAGGTTAAGCAACAAAAGCTCGGTGAGTTTATAGATGGGTAACCGTTTAGTGGTATTTATTTGAATGTTTTTTTTTGGTAATAGGAGGCAAACGAGCCAGCACGTCACCTGATGGTAAGTGATCACCGCCGCCCATGGATACCCGCAACACCAGAGGAATCACAGCTGATGTGTTGCCGACCTTTTAAAAGGGACTATGCTCGTTTCTTGTTTGAGGCTGTACCGTAATATATGTTGACGCGGGACGAAGACCGGTGCGTGCGTCACATGGTTAATATCAAGTCTGTAATTAGCATTTTTACTTAGAGTAGCTAGCTATCTACATGTGCAACTAACTGTACTTAGCAAGATAAAGAAATGTTATCTATGTTTAAACTAGTAATGCCAAAATAATAATCATCAGAGAGCAGGACCGTGTTCTATGACGCGTGTTGGGAGAGGCCTATGTTTAGTAGTGGACCACTCATGGCTAACTTTTTTCTTAAAGAATATAATACCTAATAATAATAAAATAATATTTGTAAAGTGATCACCAAAAAGAGCGATAGGAACCCAGGAGAGTTTCTTGTGGGTGTCTTCTCTGACATGGTAGTGTTCCGAACCCTCAGTAAACTTAACCGTTAAGTTAGACGTACTTAAGTGATCACTATAAAAACGCAGACATTTCATAAGTGTCACTAACGTGTCTTATATGAAATAAATATTTTTTCATGACAAAGAGAAAATATGAGATTCTTGCTAGCGTCTCATAGCGACTGTAGTGCACGAGGTTACAGATTCAATTCTTGTCGTGATCCACAAATAATTGTCCTGATTCTAGATGTTCTTTGTGTCTATGGATAATGCCACAGGGCATTATCCCTAGTGCGGAAGTTCTAAAAGATAATCTTTGAGCCAATTCCAAGTTTAGACCTTATGGTAAGTGGTCCTTTATGGACGGCAGTTTGTCTACTGCCTACCCTAGACATAAGTACTTGTCTGTATAGTAAAGTCTTCCTAGTTTAATCAATTACTGTCTAAAACTACTCGTAGTAACAAATACTTGTACGTTTAGACAGTAATTCTAGACTCTATGTAATTATAGAGTATGGCATAGACAAATTGTTTACGTGGGTAACCTTTGAACTCGTTACCACAAAGAACAAAATAAAAACCTTTTATTTTTAAGAAAACTCCTGCACTTAGGGACCAAGTCCAGTGTCGCGTGAACTTTAATTTATTATCTATACTTACTTAATATTATAAAGAGGTAAAGTTTGTGTGTTTGTTTGTTTGTGTGTTTGTGACGTTGTAGGGGGTAATCTCTGAATCTACTGAACCGATTTTAAAAATACTTTCTGTGTTGAATAGTCCATTTATCGGGGAGTGTCATAGGCTATATAGTATCACGCTATGACTAATAGGAGTGGAGCAGTAATGGAATATGTTTAAAAAAGTGACACGTTTTTTTCTTTGCCTAACGAAGTGGGCACGGGTCAGCTAGTTGAATAATAAAAAGTTCAGTAAGTCAGCTAGTAGTATATGAAAATATGACACAAATAATCAAAACAATCTTTTGTAGTTAACACAAATCATTTTCCTGGGTGGGAATTAATGAAACCCACTTTAGTCGCATAACACCGCTTTTCCATCGAATGAGTTCATAGTTCCCATGCCCACGTAACATCTCAGAAAGTGTAACTGAATCTAGAATCTAGCTAAGATCTACGATTTGCATAGATAGCACCATTTTGCGATCCATTAAGTCAGTATTGGTGTCCGTGTGGTGACGGAGTAATAATACAATATGTCACCACCCCATCTCATCCCATGGGTGTCGTAGAAACCGACTAAGGGACTATCCGTGAATATTATCTTTACGAAATAAAAAGAAGGAAAAGTTAAAATTAAACCCTATACCAATCCGTCTGGCCAGCGCGGTATTAGTAGGCCAGGTACCCCTCCGTCACGGGAGGAGGCCCGTCCCTGCAGTGGGACATCAATGGGCTGTTATTATGAAAGTTAGTATTAGCCCTGGAAGTAATTTATACCCGTTAATTTCAGTTAGGAAAAAGTAAGTAAAAGTCTTCGAGGCGCAAGGTACGATTCCTTCCAAGATTGTCGTAATGTAGTAGTTAGTTTTCCTTGTTAACACAAATCAATACAACACTCTAAGCTTACATTTAACACAATTATACAACGATTAGCAATAAAACAAATGATTAACATAAATATTTGATGATTTCTGGAGGTATCTTCTTGTCCACAATTTATTCAGCATTGCACTTTAACTTATAAAATAATAGTACATAATGCAACAAGTATCAGTACAGAATGGCTCACGATTTAGATGTGAGAACATTTTAGTACATCAATAAGCAAAGAGCGGCTAAATGTGTACGGTGACCATGTTTTAGTGGCCTTGTGGCTAGCTTATAGTTATAGGTAGTGTAAAATTTCGACTTTGGGAAATGTTGAAAGAAAGAAAATATGTAAAAAACTTTAAGGTTTGCATTAATCTCGGTATAGTAACGACATTCATAATGTATAGCTTAAGAGCGTTTATAGGGCTCACTAGCACCGCCAATAGAAATAAAATCAGTAGTTCGCAAATAGGATCAATAATGCAAAATGTTGGTAACGAAGTCTCGAGAAAAGGCAATAAAGTATATTATAGTAAGTTTTTCAATTAGATAAATATTGCATTATAAACAAAAACGGCCGTTTTATTTTGCATGATTGATCCGGCGGCGCTAGTGAGCCACATAAAGGGTCTTAAAGTATATTAGTATGTTTATCAGTTGTCTTGTAGGTATCTTAAGTACAAGCTCTTTATAGTTTGAGTTTAGATGACATTGTGTGAATGTGTGAAGTATATTATTGTTACTGCATGTGATCACAAGAAAGGCGAAGACAAGGTGCGGACCGATCAATGTGAAGTAATTTTTACAATCATACAATCTGTTGCCTTTAATTCTAGTCTTTATTCGCGCATTTCATCAGAATCGTTACGGTTGTATCGCCATGTCGTTAATGTAATAAAATGCGCCGACTATGTGGTATAAGGGCAGATAAACCAGGAGAAGTAATAATATTTAGACGACCTACTACCGAGTATAGGGAACCCGAAGGATGTGGGCGGCCATGATGTGGGAAGGCCCAGGACTGCGTAAAGTGGAAATATATGGAAGAGGTCTATGTCCAGGCAGTAAACGTCAATATAAATATTCCTCACACATTCACACAACGCCATCTAGTCCCAAACTAAGCAGAGCTTGTACTGTGGATACAAGACAACAGATAAACATACTTAAATACTTTTTTTTTGTAAATACATACATATTATACATAGAAAACACCCAGACCAATGCAAACAATCATGTTTTTCCACACAAAGATTTGCATTGAGCGGGAATCGAACCCGAGACCTCTGCCTAACAGTCAAGTTATATAACCACAACGCCATAGAGGTCGTCAATAAAAGGATAATAATGATAATTGCAATTTAGGTTTCATGAACTGACTCTTAATGATAGTGACATTTTGAAAAATTCGTCACCACACAAATAAAAAAAGCTTTTATCCCGTATTATTTTTCAGTAAACATGGTATCCTAGCCTTAGTTGCGCGCCTGCGAGGT
Organism: Schrankia costaestrigalis; assembly: GCA_905475405.1. NCBI lineage: Eukaryota > Metazoa > Arthropoda > Insecta > Lepidoptera > Erebidae > Schrankia > Schrankia costaestrigalis. Next base: position 11,007,588 of record FR997852.1, on the reverse strand, counting down.
CACGCGCGTAATTTTGCGCGCCTGTGTGTCAATTTCTATGTAATAATATCGTGTGACTTCCATTCTATCTAGTATGCGTTTCTGTACTTTGTTTTATTATAATACATATATACAGGGTGTGGTGACGGAGTAAGAATACAATATGTCACCACCCCCATCTCATCCCATGGGTGTCGTAAAAACCGATTAAGGGACTATCCGTGAATATTATCTTTACGAATTAAAAAGAAGGAAAACTTGAAATTAAACCCTATACCAATCCGTCTGGCCAGCGTGGTATTAGTAGGCCAAGTATCCCTCCGTCCCGGAAGGAGGCCAGTCCCTGCATTAATGTGCCGTTATGATCACAGGGTGTACATTAGAACAGCGCATTAATTTTCACACAAGATCGCGCATAACTACACTAAAATTCATAAAAAAATATCCATCCGTTTAGGAGATATGACCTTTTAAATTTTCAATTGTTTTAACCTCTTTTTGTTACAAAACCCTAGTTGAGTTGAAGATTATTACAAGTTAAAATAAAATAAAAAGTCTTATGATTCTTATTCATCATAACAGCCTATTAATGTCCCACTGCAGGGACGGGCTTCCTCCAGTGACGGAGGGATACTTGGCCTACTGAAACCACGCTGGCCCAACGGATTGGTATACGGTTTAATTTAAGTTTTCCTTCTTTTTATTACGTAAAGAAAATATTCACGGATAGTCCCTTAGTCGGTTTTTACGACACCTAAGGGGTGAGATGGGGTGGTGACATATTGTATTCGTACTCCGTCACCACACGGAGAATGATTCTTATAAACATCCTGTATATATGTAGTTTTGTATATCTATAAGTATTTGACAGTATTGTGTTTTTTGTAGACTTGAAACAATGTTTATAATGATTTATTAGTCTTAAAAGATAATACATGGGAATATTACATAGTTAAATACTTTAAATGTTGTCTGCATAGTTCTTTAGTAAATTGCTATGGTTTTTATGTCATGTGTCACGTAGTTTATTCATTGATTTGCTGTGTTTGGACCTATGAGCTTTATTTAATTGTCATAGTGGAGTTGATTTCGTAAACGAGATTGTCCGATTCATGGCATGACATTGAATGAAGCCTTTTTTTTTGTTATCGCTGGGGTAAAATGCCTACGCATCCCCTTCCGTTGGGGGACAGGAGGGGTATGTGGGGCTCCCAGGGGCACTAAAAGTCCCCAGTGGCACTCCTTCATCTCCTACTTGGAGGGGCCTGGGAAACCGGCAGAGCCTTTGCGTCCAGTCCCCTGTATTTACTTTTTTCTTTCTAAGGCTACTACCGCTTGGGATCGAGCCTGTGTGAAGTAACGGACACAAAGAATAACAAGGATCACGACAATAATTTGTGGATCACACAAATAATAATCTATACAAATATTATAAAGAGGTAAAGTTTGTGTGTTTGTGACGTTGTAGGGGGTAATCTCTGGATGTACTGAACCGATTTTAAAAATTTTTTCTGAGTTGAATAGTCCATTTATCGGGGAGTGTCTTATGCTATATAGTGTCACGCTATGACTAATAGGGGTGGAGCAGTAATGTAATATGTTTAAAAAAGGGACGCGTTTTTTTCACCGCCCAACGAAGTGGGTACGGGTCAGCTAGTTTACAAATAAAAATTAACTTGCCTGGCTTTCGTAACCTCGGGATCATTTTGCTATGTAGGTAGAAATGTTTTTTTTAAATAAATGTGCTTAGTAAACTTATTAAACCTTCTTGTTTAGATCTAGATAGTATTGTGTGAATATGTGATATGTGTCCGTGTGGGGACGGACTAAGAATACAATATGTTACCACGGCATTTCATCCCATGGGTATCGTAAAAACCGACTAAGGGACTATCCGTGCATATTATCTTTACGAAATAAAAAGAAGGAAAACTTGAAATTAAGCCCTATACCAATCCGTCTGGCCAGCGTGGTGTTAGTAGGCCAAGTATCCCTCCGTCCCGGGAGGAGGCCCATCCCTGCAGTGGGACATTAATGTGCTGTCATGATGAATATGTGATAAGAAAAAAGTGAAAGGTATACTTTATAACATGCAGGTTACAGTATTATTATAACACAATTAAAGAAAGGTCAAAATTTTGACCTCTAGCTATCGTTATTTGCATGAAGTTACTTTCACAATAGATAACGGGTAACGTAATTTGATATTATGTTATCGTGATCATCAAAATGATATCAGACAATGGACGTCCACAGTAGGATGTAGGCTTCCTTCAAATCATAATATCATAACAGCCCATTAATGTCCCACTGCAGGGACGGGGCTTCTCCTGTGACAGAGGGATACTTGACCTACTAATACCACGCTGGTCAAACGAATTGGTATAGGGTTTAATTTCAAGTTTTCCTTCTTTTTATTGCGTAAAGATAATATTCACGGATAGTCCCTTAGTCGGTTTTTACGACACCCATGGGATGAGATGGGGTGGTGACACACTGTATTCTTACTCCGTCACCACACGGAGAACAAGGTATACACTTTTAAAACTCGCTGTAAGCTAGGAGGCAACTAAACTCATGAATTTAAGAGTATCTCTTAAAATTCATGAGTTTAGTTGCATAAGTTAGATTTTTAATATAAGAAAAAGGCAACTTTATTTGTTTCATTTAAGTATTTAACCAATGTTCCTGTTAGGTTAAATACCTATATTTATTGAAATAAAAAGTTACGTTTCCAATATACTCGTACTCGTTTATAAACCTTTTTTATTTCACTTGTATTGTTTTCAATTGTTTTTAAACTTTTTATTTTAAGTTTTTGAACGGATGTGGACAGGTTGAAACTGAATACGCCATTGTTTTATTAAAAAAAAGAAGTTTTTATACCGTTTCTCTTTCAAAGTAAATGCGTACAAGAATAATTAGTTATTTAAAGACCGGATTCCATGCGTTTTATGGCACTGTTCGGATGCTTGAAGTTTCGATCGTTTAGCATTTCGTCAATTATTTGATGAACAAAAATAGCCGCACCAATAAATGTAGCTTGCAATAAGTTAAAATACTGTAATAGGTGGAAATAAGGATAAATAATAATACCGAATATAATACCCGCACAAGGTGGCAATACTTGGAGGAGGCCTATTAGATGTCCAGCAGTGGACGTCAGTTGGCTTATTTTATTCAAAATATTGTGCCTTTTTTTTTCTGCCCACCTTAAAAGATGCAAATCCTATATTTTTAGATTTACTTCCTTATGCCTTTTTAATATATCGATACCGGAAATATGAATTAACGTAAAGGACATTTTGTCGAAAATGAGTATTATATCGTATGATGTAATTGCATACGTATTATTATCGAGTGTTATAAAAATGTCATTTATATTAATTCATATTTCCAGTATCGATATATTGACTTTTTTTTCCTGTTCTTCTTTAATTTGCATGCATAAGTATTTAAGTTATATTACATGCATATTGTGAGAGGCCTATGTCCAGCAGTGGACTGCGATAGGCTAGTTGATTCCTTGATGTTGAATGTTTCTACGATGCATTTAGCCTGGTATATTGTATTGTATTGTATTTATTTATTAATGGCCTCATGAACATAGTTACATATTTTGCCAGTGTAGCCTGGTATATTGAAAATAATATACTTTATAATTGACAGCCAGATACCATAGACATTATTAATTCTGCTTTGCTTGGCAAGACTGGTACTTATTAGTTAAGCCATCCACTGTTTCACTAGAAGCTTCGTCCTTGCATTAGGACATTTACTTATTAGCTTTTATGTTAATTGAGTTCAACTTTCAATAAAACAGAAGCATCCATTTTATAATTAAATCAGGAGAACGGTGAGGACACCTAGTGACATTTAGAATGAAATAAAAACTAAAACATTTATGGTAACTATTGGTATGCCATCTAGCGGCGTAATTAAGTTTAATTGCTGAGAATTCTTGTATTGAATAGGCAGGCTTTTTTAGGATTTGAATTAAATTGTCGCGTTCATTAGTAATTAGTTCGTATATATTGCAAAATTTAGTTTTTTTGCAGTGATTGTGTAAGAATAAATAGTGTCATCAACCGATATCATCATAAAAATCGATCTAGGAAAAAAAACAAAGAGAAAAAAGACATAGTTACATCTGGCCTTGGTCCATAACTACTTACTTTGAATAAGATAGGAACATAACACCGAGTTCGTGTGGTGAATGTCCGTGTGGTGACGGAGTAAGAATACAATATGTCACTACCTCATCTCATCTCATGTGTCTCGTAAAAACCGACTAAGGGACTATCCGTAAATATTATCGTTACAAAATAAAAAGAAGGAAAACTTGAAATTAAACCGCCTGGCCAGCGTGGTATTAGAAGGCCAAGTATCCCTCCGTCTTGGGAGGAGGCCCGTCCCTGCAGTGGGACAGTAATAGGCTGTTATGATGATAACAGCGAGCTCTCTTTGGAGAAGAGGAAACGTGAAGATTTCACTTCGTAGGCTTTTACGACTTCCATAGAAGGATATACGGTGATGAAACTACTTACTTTGCTAATATTCGAAAAAAAGTAAAGTTTTTGCTCTACAAATTTAACAAGTTATTTATTGCATTTAAAAATAAAGAGAGTCGTAAAAATATTAATTTAATGTTATTGTTTTTTAAATAAGTTAAAATAAAACCAGATCTCTTTGGTTTTAAAACGAAATTACAATTATTATGTACTTATCTGTCGAAGAGATAATAAACAGGCGTATGCCAAATACTTTAATGAGTAAAAGTAAATATGTATAAGTATTTAAGTAATAATAAAAAAGATATAAAATATGTAAATTAGTATACAGTAAGTAGTATTATTGTATTTTGTTATGTAATTTACATAAAAATTACATTGTTATGCACTAAAAACGTAAGCATTTTTAAAACCAAAAGCTCGCGCAAAGTTGTCAATATAAATATAAGTAAATATATAAATAAATATAAATATTCTTTTGTTATTTTTTTTTTATAATTTTTTTTTTTTATTCCTCACACCACGCCATCTAGTCCCAAACTAAGCAAAGCTTGTACTACGGGTACTAGACAACGGTTAAACATACTTAAATAGATTATACATAGAAAACACCCATGCAAACAATCATGTTCATGCACACAAAGATTTGCATTGAGCGGGAACCGAACCCGAGACCTCTGCGTAGCAGTCATGTTATATAACCATTACGCCACAGAGGTCTTGTCAATGCTTGAAAAGAAAAACAAAATACTCTAGATTGAATTCGAATCTACGTCTTTGGAATAGTAAATCCTCCGATGCCATAGTCATAGACCATAGTTTGAGTAGGTATTAGCCATAAGCAGTTTTGTGAGGCAATGTACTTATTACTTACAATTACAGTTATCTCCTATGTAAAAAAAAATGACGTCAAGAAAATGCAGCAGTAGAGTTTGTTGCGCCGCTTCTTCTCTACTAGTGCTTTGGAGGCGGTGGTAAAGTTTTCTAAACTTTGAAATGTTTATAAACTTAGATTAAGTAGTGTTAGATGACGTCAAAAAGATACAATATTATTGTACTATTTTGAATAAATAAATGAATACTGAATACTGAATTAAATATATTTTTAAACTTTTTATGTAATAAATGATCCATCCATCCATACATAGTGTCGGAGGAAACGAACTCTCCGAAAACGCAGAATCCTGTCTCGAGCATCTTTCTCCCATTGTCTGTCATTCTGCTTTCAAATTTTTTTAGTTCTACCTAATCTTTTAGTTGATTTATGTATAATTTGTGTGATATCGATTAAAGGAGGAAGTACGGCAAAAGAAATTTTTTGAAGGAGGCCTATGTCCAGCAGTGAACGTCCATTGGCTGATAAAAATGTCTTAAATTGTATGGAATACAAGAAGCTAGCGGTATTTGTCACTTTTACCATAGTACAAATATATACAGTATTCCGACTTCATAGAAACGAACGAAATGCGAGTTATACCTACACGCTCACGATAGAGGTGGCTTTGCGGAGTGAACAGTCGCGACTGTGCCGCAGTAACGAGCGGGAAAGTAGGTAAATGTAATTAAAAAGCTGGAGGTGGGCAGCCCTATCGCATATTTACGTACCGCGCAGCCGTAGGCATTTATAAATATTAGGCCGAGATACACTACTGGTTGTATTGTACTGTGCTTTTACTAAAGAGTTCGAATGCATTTCTTGACATAATCTCCTTCGAAATCTACATAATATAATTATAACTTTGTTTTAAAAATAAAATGAACTGGTTCTTGTTAACTTAATTAAATAACAATAACTTTAAATCAATGTTTTTACAAGACTCTTTATTTTTTATATTCCATGATAATTAACATTGTTATTTAACTGTAGGTACCTACTGGTTTATATGTAATATAATTTACCCATTTATAAGAGAGTTTAATGAAGATTTGAAGTTTAGTGATTTATTAAGAATTTATGGAGTCCGACGGTGTGTAAAAGTGATATACTAAGAAGGCATGAAGTCCTAGGGTTTCGTAAAAGTCGATAAAGGTTAATTTTCTGTTATCTCGACGAAATAAGGAGAATAATGTGACTTTAAAGCCTACATGAATCTCTCTGGTCAGTGTGTACAATTAGAATTCAAAACGAGGGAGGAAGCCTATCCCAGCATTGGGACAATACTTAAATACTTAATAACTTTAATTAATAAACAGTAAACGTGAATTAACGTTTTAACCGCGACATATTATTATGTTTTAACTAACAGTGTGATTAAATTTATTGCAGTAAATTTATAATTGACTTACACAAGAGCTTAATAAAGATTTTCTTGAGTTTAAGTAGTTTTCTGGTAACGAATTAGGAATAATAACTTTCGTTGGCAAAGCGATTGTACCGAATACTACGTAAGTAAATTTATTGTATAATTAAAAAAAAGCTGTGTCACTACAATAATACTACCAGAAATATCTAAAATGAATGATTAATAATTATTATTTATGTAGCATTCACGTCAATATTCTAATGTGTAGATAATAAAATAATATAATAGGCAGCCATCTTGTTTTTTATACAAAGCGCGCGAAAAAAACCGCCCGCGGCATTAGATGTAATTGTAGATATTTTTACATATCACTTTCTTAATTGTTTGATAGATTTGTATAATAGACAAAGAGATAAGTATATTATTATATAGTAATTTCTTTATACAGATTATCTGCCTGTCTGTCATTTTGGACGGACGTAATACAGAGATATGTAGAAGTTAATGTAGAAACAAAAGTAAGCATAAGCTAGGTAACTATACGTAACCATAGACACTGCTTACAATATCACAATAGCGATAAGTTAAGATAAAAGCGTGTATAAGTGTCAGAATATTTTCTAATATAAAAATTATAAAATTTTTGAATTTGAAACACCAACTCAATAATTTAATTTGTTATGAATGTGAATGTTATTTGCAATTATGTTTACTTGAATGATTTTCACACATTGCTTTCAATTATTTGGAGGAAAAAATCGAATGATTAAATTAATGTTAATGAAAAAGGAAAATTCTACTGAGTTTTAAGTAAACAATACAAATAAATATATATTTCAATCATGAATCAAACAACGAACACTAGCGAATACCTACTACGATATTATTATCTTTTTTAGATAGGTAGGTACTTATTGCGAAGTTGACTATCTCCAGCACAGCCTTTCGTAAGCTCATAATTAGAGCATAACTACATACATAAGATGAACTTCTTCAATAATCTGTTATGTAGTAATTTTACTAACATAATACCTACTTTCACTATTTGCAAATTCAACTTTCAAATCAAAATGCAATCGGCTATAAATCGTCTCGAGTTTTTTTATTTTTATTGTACACGATTTTAACACTTAAAACGATCGCTATCGCTTATCGATAAACAGTATCGATGTCGAAGTGAAATCGATTAAATAATAATCGATACGACGTAATGTTTTCGATCGATTTTTGATATGATCTGATTGTAGAGTAGTTACTCTTAATGTGTTATCTTTAGAAAGTGGTTAAATTGTTGTAATGTATATTTATGAATGGATAGCGAAGTGTTTAAGTGGCCACTTTAGTTTCTATTACTTGTAACATTGTGGGTTCGGTTCTCAATAATTGAGACTTCGAATTGGCAGATCCACGTTTGTATCCCAGATCATAAAAGAATCGGTAAAACAAATCAAAATACAAAGTAGATAGTATTGAATGGGATGACTTACTGATGTAATAGTTGTAAGATTACGGAAATAAAGTATTTTTGATTTTGATTTGATTGAACATAATTACATTTAAAGCACGAAAAATAGTATGTAGGTAAAGTACATAGAGGTGTACTAATAATCACGATGTTCTTCCAAAAATCATGACAGTTCTACCAATTTGCACCCAATTTTATCTTAAATAGGAGAAGATAAAATGGACGAAAAAAAAACCGCATTTTTTTAGAATACCGCTTATGCCAACAATACGAAAAGGGTACAACAGCTCTACATTAATCACTTATCACGCGGAAGCATAATATATTTGACAGTTTGTTGAGCTTTTCCATGTAAAAATTTAAGGAGTAGGTAAGTACTAATTTTTAGTCTAGGTAGCTAAGTATACTTAGATATACCACAAAATAGTCATCATAATAATAGGTTTCGATTGCAGCTAGTAATAATAATTTGTTTTAACAAAGAAGGTATTAAAACAATGGATAGAGTTTATTCGTGTGAAAAATATATAAAGTTTTAATATTTAATAAGTACTGGCCTTCTGTGTTATGTTGTAGAGGATTTTATTACTTTTTATACATACTTACTAGCTGACCCGTGCCCACTTCGTTGGACGGCGAAAAAAACGCGTCACTTTTTTAAACATATTTCATTACTGCTCTACTCCTATTAGTCATAGCGTGATACTATTTAGCATATTACACTCCCCGATAAATGGGCTATTCAACACAGAAAGAATTTTTAAAATCGGTTCAGTAGATCTAGAGATCACTCCCTACAACGTCACAAACACACAAACTTTACCTCTTTATAATATTAGTATTACTCGTAGTATAGATATGTGTTGATAGACTAAGAATGTAGAGTGTTAGAAGCACAGATTCAGCAATTATCCAAAGAGTGTCCTAATACATTAAGTTTTTTTTACGGATATCTCTACACAGCGCTATCTGTTCCCAAAGTAAGCTAGGCTTAACCTGCTTGTGTGGTATGGGTAACAGAACAACGGATATTAATACTTATGTACTTTTCTTTTGTAAATACATACATATTATACAAAGAAACACTCAGACCAATGCAAACAATCATGTTCATGCACACAAAGATTTGCATTGAGCGGAAATCGAACCCGAGACCTCTGCGTAGCAGCCATGTTATATAACCACTACGCCACAGAGGTCGTCTTATGTATAAAAGTAGTATTTCTTTTTGTCAAATGAAGCTTTGTGATATCCTCATATCTAACCTGGGATATATAATAAAACACAAAGTAATACAGTAAGTAGGTACACAGAACAATAGCACGTCTCCCGCCACCAGTGACAGACCAGAGACAACAGAGGGCGCTGTACTTGATCTATGCTCTACATTTAATTAAAACATCTGTATACATCACATCTCTTCCTTTTTATGTAATTGCTAATTAAACGAATACAAATACTATTATAACAAATCAACAACGTGAGAACCCGAAACCAATTACTTAATCATCTTTATTAAATACTTCTTCATTATTGATAACCTTCCATTCACCTTCTACTTTCTTTAGATGTACAATATTACGTCGATATTCCTGGCCAGTTTCGTCATTCCTTATATTTATATCGCTTCCTTTAGCAGCTATTACAGTATGAGGTGTTGGATTAAGTCTGGTGTTATTTTATTTTCTTTGACGATATTCTCCACATATACTTTCTCGCCAATTTCCAGTTCTCTGTCTACAGCCCTTATCTTCCTGTTTTCATTTCATTTATTTTTCTTTAATTACTCGGTCTCTGTCTCTAATTTCTGAATCGTCATAAATATTCTCTAAATCTATCAGAAAAAGGTAATTTGTCACGGAATTGTCTACCGTAGAAGAGCTCTGATGGGGACTTTCCTCTTAACAAAACGCCATCATATAAGCAGAGTTCATGTTGAATTACTGAAGAATCCCAATTATTATTCAAAATACCATATTTAACTATGTAATTCAAACAAACAAACAACAAATCGTTTATTCACATAAGATATAACGATACCGCTTGTGAAAGTCGTTTTATAGTGATCACATATTATGCTTAACGGCTAAGTTTACTGAGGGTTCGGAACACGACCATTTCAGAGAAGACACCCACAAGAAACTCTGCTGGGTTCCTATCGCTCTTTTGGTGATCACTTCACAAATATTATTTTATCTAGTAAACAGGACAATTCAGATTCAAGCATTTTATCGTTTAAGTAATCCTTTATACTGTAATATGATTTCGATATTAACTTATGTTTAATAAAAGATTTAAATTTATTAACAGAAAATTCTTTAACTTCCAGGAGCTTATTATAAAACGAATACCATTACCAGCGAAATAATTACTTATTTTATGAAACCTAGTGTGGAGAACAGCAAGTTTATTTTTATTTCTAGTGTTAACATTATGTATATCACTCATTTTTTGATATTTGTTAATATTTTTGTGTACGTACGTTCGATTATTTTAATTTGAAATCAGTATCGTTATTTGACGCTTCTATAATTGTTTTCAGTGGTAATGCTACAGGCATAGCATATTGAACTAACTGGTTAATGTGATGTTCGTCTTCACGAGAGCTTTCTGGGGAGTTAGCATTATTGCAATAAACGTGATAATGGATCTGCCATGTTAGATTTGCCCGGTTTATATACAACTTTGTTTTCATAGGTTTGCAACTTTGTATTCATTAGGTGGTTATTGAAGGACCCAGCGTTCGAATCGCGCACAGTGCTTTGATCGAATAACAAATGTGACTTCTAGAGGCTTATGATCGGATACTAGCTCAAACTTCTTTACATACAATTATATATAAAAGTGCTTAAACGCCCACACCAAAGCTGGAGCCTCTTTTTCGGTTTGAAAATATCGTTTATCTACGTTCGTTAGGCTTTACCGAACGCAATGATACGGGGGCCCTTATCATCAAACTGAATCAGTACTGCTCCTAGACCTATAGGATTCGCGTCAAATACCTGAGTACGATCTTTTGGGTCATAGTAGCCCAGAAACTGAATGGATTGTGCATTGAAAACACATTTATTTTTATTTAATAAAACATTATTATTCTTAAGTACTGTCATGCGGAATTAAGTCTAGTTTGACTTTCCTTCGTGTTACGTCCAAAACAACTATGTCATCGATAAATTTACTAGTTTATACCAATTTACATCTTCACACGATACAAGCATATTGTCATATTTTTTTTTTTTGGACGTCTTCAGATGCTCATAAAGTTCCGAACATTAATCTTTCATACATGTAAAGTCCTTTGCTTGTTATGTAATTTCGGTGTAATTCAACGTGATGAAAAGCATTTTTATATTTAATTTAGAAAAGAATGTAGCAACGGATGATTCTCGCTAATAATAGCTTTGTTTGCAATTCGCTTATCTAAACAAATACGAATGTCGTGATTAGGCTCCGAAATCGGTACCATCGGAGAAACCCAAGGAGACGGCTTATTTACAGGGTCTATGATGTCCAATTATACCAGTTCGTCTAATTTGTTATTTTTTATTTATTTTTTCTTTAATCAAAAGATATATCTAATTGAATATCTTTGAACTTCTTGCCTATTTTAAGCACATTAAAAGCGAAATTGCTGTGTCTTTGCCTAAGAGATTCCTAGGGCAATTATAATATTTTCGTAAAATTTCGACACTACTGAATTTAAACAACCTTTGTTAAACTATCAAATGAGCCTATTGTTTTTAATGGCTCTTTGGCTCCATACGCCAGGAACGTTTTGTCTAAGGACTTTTGCTGGTTTGACCTTTAACTTTAGATTGGTTCATTTATACGCACCCAAGACATATGGTTTATAAAGTTAGAATGACTACCAGAATCAATAAGCATTTCAATTTATACTCCACCAACCTGACTATTCATTTTTGCATCATTATTGATGTGGAAAATTTAATCTACGGATGTAGATTTTATACTTTGGTCAGGTTCGGTTCGAGTCTTTTATTTTTTATTGTTATCGTTTAATAAGAGGTTAGTACTTTTTGTTCATTTACCCTCATTCGGCAGTGTTTTTAGGAAATGTCCTCTAAATCCACACTCAATGCAATTAACATTCATTACAGGGCATTACTACTATCACTTTTGTGATTTTTGCCACCGCAACGGGTGGAGGAACACTTTTGTGATTTTTGCCACCACAACGGGTGGAGGAACACTTTTGTGATTTTTGCCACCACAACGGGTGGAGGAACACTTTTGTGATTTTTGCCACCACAACGGGTGGAGGAACACTTTTGTGATTTTTGCTACCACAATGGGTGCAGGAACACTTTTGTGATTTTTGCCACCACAACGGGTGGAGGTACACTTTTGTGATTTTTGCTACCACAATGGGTGCAGGAACACTTTTGTGATTTTTGCTACCACACCGGGTGCAGGAACATTTGAGATTTTTGCTACCACACCGGGTGCAGGAATCAACCTCTTTTCTAATAAACCGTTTTTTTGACTAATGTCAATCTTGTTGATGTTGGTAGATACTGCATTTTGGTTCTGTTTATCGTGATGTTTAACTGTGTTTTCTTAAACAAATTAAACGTTTTCAAATTTCTTAATAGGTTCCTGTTTCATTAATCTAATTTCTGTTGAATAGGTACTACAATAAATAACTACCTACGTATTTATTAAAATTTCGTTAAGACTATGGCTGATATGAAGTAATTATTTACCATACTCTAATATTACAACATTTACATATCTCACTATTACTTATTGACACATACACATTTATTATTTGTAATTAGTTTTTAATTATAAAACTGTTATATTTTTTTTTTTATAATATTTTATAATCTGTAGTATGTTTTTACTCAAATAAATATGTGTGGTTATTTATATAGGCTATAAAATTAGTCCTTCGTGATTGTTATGAATAGGAAATAATATTTAACATTATTATTCATTTTTTATTTTCTGTGGCCATATATATAATAAATTACAAGGATAATCAAATATGTGACCGTAATAGACATTGACCATGAAACAGAAGTTATTCAAAACAAATTAAAATTTTGTAATAACTAAATAAGCCTCTTGGCAGAATCATCGATGAACGTTGGAGCCATTATTAAAACGAAACAGAACAGACTAAATTGGCGCCATTACGAAAGTTAGGTATCCCTACTAAATATAGATATTAAACATTTCTGACAAATGTTAATTATGAGAGTAGAATTCTTTACATTATACAAATTGATAAACAGAACGGAATGCATTAACATCAACTTGAACTTTATCAATGTTTAGCGGTAACGGTTTATGGCACTAATTTGATAATATAGCAATAATCAGGTACTTAGATAACTTCCGAAATATCGGAGTGGTACTTTAATTAACGATTATCTTATTGAATCGTTGGTAATTCGATCGAATAATATTATTCGATAGGTAGGTACTCGTATTTCATATTTGCACAAGATTCGGTTATCAGTACACAAACGCATTTTGTAAACATGAATGAATAATATAAGAACAAATTATAAAAACAATATTGATGAATTTTGCTAATGACATAATGCAACATGTTAACGCTAAATTTCGGTATAACTACTCTATAGGTATACTATTTCAATAATTTTGATAAAATACCTTAAAACTGAATATTATCGTAGTGTATTGAATTTATCACGGAGAGTCTATCTTTTCCATGAATTTTTTAATAACCGAATACTTGTAGCAGGTACATATTTAAATTGACTTACTGCGCTTTTACTCGTCGCCAATGTGATATCCTCATATCTAACCTGGGATATATAATAAAACACAAAGTAATACAGTAAGTAGGTACACAGAACAATAGCACGTCTCCCGCCACCAGTGACAGACCAGAGACAACAGAGGGCGCTGTACTTGATCTATGCTCTACATTTAATTAAAACATCTGTATACATCACCTATACTGTTGGTGATTATAAATGACGTATTTCGTTACAATTAAGTATATATAATTGTTAAATTTAGTACTTATATGTATTTTTAAATAGTGTTAAAAATAAGTTTAATATTAAATATATTGAAAAATAACAAATTATTTCAAAATAAAAAAATGCGTAAAACGTTTTTGTAGACACTTACCCTTCTTACTGATGGGAACATTTTGTTGATTATTTTATCTGTAATTAAAAAATATATTATTAATAAATGATTATTTGTAAAATATTGTTTTAGTCAAAGGATTAATAGGTTTCCTAAAAGCACCCTAAACAGAAGCTTGCAAAAAACCTACCTAAACCTATGAAATTGCCGTTTTATTTCTGCGTAGTCTTAGACTCTATACTTATTCTTCTAAAATATATTATACTGTTTAAAAAAATTTTGTTATTTAGGAAATATAGGATATTACCAATATCTAACAATAGATAATTAATAACAATAATAATTATTTGTGATATTTATAAACTTGTGAACATGGGTCCAATTTAAAACAGCGGATTTTCCTATTTGTTCAATTGTAACTTCTTCCGTGATACTTTTTTTTCTTTATTTTAAACACAATTGTTAGCTTAAATATGCACCATTACTTATAGCAAATTTCATTTAATTATGTTTAATTGAAAAATCTAAGAAAACCTTAGTATGAAAAATCTAACGTGTGATAAAATCTTCATACAAAACGGCAATTTCATAGGTAAAGACCTAATATTAAGGTTAATTCTTGTAACTAAACACGTTAAGAATTCAGATAAGCGTTTCAAGTCATTAGTCGTTATTGGTGTTCTCGTCCGTTAAGAAGTGTCAAACTTCGATCTATGGATACTTTAAGTTTGAAACAGACAATTTTCATTTAACTCTGTATCAACTTTTAATATTTTAATACAATTTAGGTTTTTATACTAAGCAGAAATATCGACAGACTATTAAAGTAAGTAGTGTGATGGGGTGGTGTTAAGTTTTTAATCTGTCCCCACAATGATTGCACCTCTTTGAAACATAGTTAATGAATATTGCATAAACAATTGTAATATGACGGGAGCACTCAAGTAATTATGATTGGGATCTTTTCCAGTTCACATTGATAATACAATTGTTAGGCAATCTTGACGGCTATGGTGTAATATAGGGCTTGTGTATTGAAGTAGTGTATATGGACTATCGCTGTCGTAAAAGCTGACTAACTAACGTAACATTCAATACGTACATATACATAAACTAGCAGACCCGTGCCCACTTCGATGGGCGGCAAAAAAAAACGCGTCTCTTTTTTAAACATATTTCATTACTGCTCCACTCCTATTAGTCAAAGCGTGATACTATATAGCCAATAGCCAATGACACTCCCTGATAAATAGACTATTCAACACAGAAATAATTTTTAAAATCGGTTCAGTAGATCCAGAGATTACCCCCTACAACGTCACAAACACACAAACTTTACCTATCTATACTAAATATTAAAAAGGTAAAGTTTGTGTGTTTGTGACGTTGTAGGGGGAAACTAAGTGTTTTTTGATATTGGTGTCTTGCATAATATATTCATACGCAGTTATTAAAAACTGTTGTTTTGATATTACAAACAGACACTTCAATTTTATGAGATCTTTATAGAAGTACAGGTTTGCCACCGCATCTATTACGAAATAACTTAAATGTTAAACAATAGTAGAGTGTATGTTATGATAGCACATTTCAAAAGTTAAGTTATAAATGTTTATTACTAAGTTATTGGTCAGACATCTTTGTTTTAAGTTATTATTTTGCATTCAAGGTTCTACGTGAACCGACGACCTCAAAAAGGTCTCTAAGTCTAAGTTAAAAATCTCTACTTAGTTTAGATCTAGATTTCGTTGTATAAAAGAATAAAAGCTCTATAAGTTTCTTGAGGCTATGTTCTCATAGTGTTCCGAATACTTTCGAAGACACCCACCCTAACTAGTTTTAAGTTGACGTGTCAAAGTAATTCATGCGAATGTATTATTCTATTAAATTATCAATTATCATAACAGCTAATTATCCTTTCCAAGAGGTTTTATGACGAAAAGAGGAAAAAAATAAAAATTAAATGGCCATTATCTTCTAAACGGATAAGTATTTTTCGATGATTTTTGTTGTTTCAGCTTAGTAAATTTAATGTGCCTAACTGCCTACCCTTATTAAAACATGGAGTGACCTTGTTTATGTGTCTATTTGTGTAACTGCCTTGGTGACGCTATAGTCGCGCTAACGGGTGCAGTGCACGATGTCGCGGGTTCAATATCCACGCAGTACGAATCTATTACGCGCTACTTTTGTAATGAAATTAATGTAATTACACTCTGTTTATTTTAAACATTCACACACTTACGTATTTTACATGCCAAGCATGAAATGCATGCCTTGAAACTAAGTTATATATAACTTAGATTAACTTAAGTACAGTAAAGCAGTCAAAACTTAACGATAACTTAAAGGCTATAGATTTAAGCTCAGTATTAAGGTTTAAACAACCTTGGTTAGAACTTGCGGCACGATTCTGACATATCATCGTGTAACTTAGTATATACTTAATTTTACTTGAATTACTTGTAGAACGACAGAGTTTTAATGGCGTGGTATAAAGCGAATAGTTACCAGGTTCTGGATTACTATGAAAATGATATAATATATTTTTGGAAACAGCACTATCCAGTTAAAAACTAATGAGAGATTTTTTTAAAGGTTCATCATAACCCATTAATGTCCCACTGCAGAGACGGGCCTCCTCCCGGAACGAAGGGATACTTGGCCTACTAATACCACGCTGGACAGACGGATTGGTATAGGGTTTAATATTAAGTTTTTTTTCCTTTTTATTTCGTTAAGATAATATTTACGAATAGTCCCTTAGTCTGTTTTTTACGACACCCATGGGATGAGATGGGGTAGTGACATATTGTATTTTTACTCCGTCACCACCACACGGATTACATCGACTTATTTCGGGTGCGCCAAAGTTCACCTAAAATTTCAACTCCTATAATTGGAAGTCCGAAAATGTTCTTCCTAACATTTTTTATCCTAACAATCACAATTCCCAATTTTTTTGTCTCTAATGTTGATAATCCGAAGCATTCATCTTCATAATTTCAGTAGCAATAAACATCTATTATACTATTATTTGTTGTCCTATATTTTCTCAACATAACCAACTTTTATACTATAATTTAAAGTCATATTATCTTTTTTGTTTAGATTCCTTTTTATTCATAATAATTAATATTATTATACATTAATTTTGCGTAACTTTGTTGACAATAGGTATAACATAATAGCTCCAATCATTCAGTCAAGATCCAGAAACGAAATGGGTCCTATTCATAATTATAGGTTTAGGTTATGGTAGAACTGTGGCCCAACCAGAACCGAATTGGTCCTTTACTTATTGGTTTAGTTACGGTTACGGTAAACTCTCAGGCCATAAGCATAACCGTGAACGAGTCATGTTTTAGGGATTTCAAATATTCTAATAATTTTAATAAACAATAAATTAAAAAAAAATGGTTTAATGTAAAAAGTTGTTAAGTAAAAACACAAGAAATAGTATAAAAACAAACCTTTTTATTACTTTCACTTGGTAAATATTTCTTTCTGAGTATGAGGGAAAATATTATGGTGAAAATGTTTAGGGATAAAAGCGTTATGACAAAAAACATTAGGAGTTTAAATATATTTAGGTACTTAACGATATTATTAATAACGATTTTCGGAAACATGAGTGTTATGAACATCGTCGGTAGCGATACAAATAGTATGAATGAAAACTTTAGGATTTAAAATTTTAGAAAGAGTGATCATTCGGATTACAAATCGTTAGGAAAAACATTTTCGGAAGAAGAACTTTAGGTGAGCCAATATGGACTCACTTATTTCCCAACGCGATATACCTACTCGTAAGTGCAAATCGTTTGGAAGAGCTTTTGCTCGAGTGTACAGTTATATATTTGTACTATGGTTCAGTGGTCACCTAGTTGGCTATTACGAGTAGTTGACTTTGAAGTCAAGGTGCATAAAATATGCAGAAGTGCATAAAATTTTGATCCTACTCGTTGAAATGATGATGAAATACAATTATAGGAATTAGGACTGTGACAATAATAGCGACAAAAGTACATATAATATAAATAAATAAAAAATAAATTTATATTTAAACAAACAAGACAAAGTGCATTTGTTCACATGACTTTCAACTGAATAAAAAATAAAGAAGAAATAAATGAGGTTAAAACAGTTAAAAAAGAAATTAAAATTAAATAAATAATCTATATCTATACTAATATTATAAAGAGGTAAAGTTTGTGTGTTTGTGACGTTGTACGGGGTAATCTCTGGATCTACTGAACTTATTTTAAAAATTCTTTCAGTGTTGAATAGTCCATTTATTGGGGAGTGTCATAGGCTATATAGTATCACGCTATGACTAATAGGAGTGGAGCAGTAATGAAATATGTTTAAAAGGGACGCGTTTTTTCGCCGACCAACGAAGTGGGCACGGGTCAGCTAGTAAAAAATAAAGAATAAATAAATGAGGTTAAAACAGTTACTTAAAATAGAAATTAGAATTAAAAAAATGTACTTAAATGTAATAGAATATCATTTTGCTACTAGATAACGCATTATCTGACACAATTTTCAGGATAGGATGGTGAGATCTTTTAAATACAGTGTGAAAAAACATTTCGCCGGGCAGTTGGTGAACTGATTTATCATAGTATTTTTAAAATAATTCATGTAAAAGACGTCCAAAAATGTGACCTCTTTTTTTCTATTTTTTGAGAAGAAAATGCTTTGCGCAGATCATCAAAAAATGGCCGACTAATAAATACCATCCGTTGCCTGCGATCCTTAACTCTATTTGTGCTTTCAAGCAGCCAGCCAGTCCCCACGAGTGTGAGTTTATGTATAAACTAGCTGACTGCGTTGGGCGGCGAAAAAAACGCTACCCTTTTTTAAACATATTTCATTACTGCTCCACTCCTATTAGTCATAGCGTGATACTATACAGCCTATAACACTCCTATATAAATGTACTATTTAATTTAACCTCCTGGGGCTCAGGACATTTTTTTAAAATTATGAAATATATTTTTTTTTAAATTTATTATTTATTCAATAAAAATAAAAATTAAGTTATTATTATTTAAATTACTAAACGTTAGTGTTTAAATATTAAAAGTTTACACGAATTTCATTAAATGGCACTGTATTTTATATTTTCTGCTATGTATTATATATATGATGCCAGGCCCCAGGAGGTTAACACAGAAATAATTTTAAATATCGGTTTAGTAGATCCAGAGATTACTCCCTACAACGTCACAAACTCACAAACTTCACCTCTTTATAATATTAGTATAGAATATGTAACATGTAAAGACGCAAAAGTAAACGTAAAAATATATAGGTATATATCATAGATTAGGCGACCTCTTCATTTGTGCATAGACAATAGAATCGCGTGGGATTGCACTTGCGCAACCAACGAAGGTAACGCAAAATGAGGAAACGAAAAACTTGCAGCAGTTCGCCGCCATTATTTAAACGTTTATTACGACCTTTTAATGTAACTATTACATACTAGCTGATGCCCGCTGCTTCAACCTCGTAGTATAAGTAGCTTAAATGTTATTCCACAACCCTAAACTACCTATATTCCAAATTTCATCAAAACCATTCAGTAGTTTTTGCGTGAAAGAGTAAAAGAAACATCCATCCATGCATATATAATAATAGTATGCATACATAAACTAAAGTCCAATTCCCAGGCATGGACTAAAAAAATATAATTCGCGAATAGATTAGTAATGACTAATGAGATTAGTAATGCAAAATGTTGTTTACAAAGTGATTAGAACTGGATCCTATTCACGAATTATGATTTATTTTCATTTGGCGACGCTACTGAACTCCGTAAACGCTCTTAAGGTATTTGTAAATTGTATTTGGTATTTGTATGTTTATGTTTACGCCCAAAAAGATTTGTATTTAACAAACTCAAGACCTCTATGTCTTCAGCACAGCCTTAGACCTCAACGGCACAGAGGTCGTTAAAATAAAATCGGTGGCTACAGAAAACAATAGGTATATTATAATTTATTAAATAAACTTTGAATGAAAACAAAGGCCCAAGAGTATGGTTAAAATAATATGCAACTTATTATTATTAAACCTTTAAAATAAACTTGACATGAATTAAATATAAATAAGTGTGTTCCTCACATGTAAATATTCCTCACACATTCACACATTGCCATTTAGTCCCAATCTAAGCAAAGCTTGTACTATGGGTACTAGACAACAGATAAACATACTTAAATACTTTTTTTATCCGGATCCGATATTCATAAACTTGATTACTTACAATATTTACGCAATTTCATTTGTATGAATTTTTTTTTAAGAAATTGCATATTTAAAAAAAAAAAAATCAAATTACTGTAAGTACCTATTTTGATAAAAAACAATTTTTTTTACAAATTGGTTTATAAAATTGACGGAGTTATGAAGTAACAAACATTAAAAAAAAATATTTGAAAACCTCCTTCTGTTTTGGAGCCGGATAAAAAAATTACATAATATATTGTTTTCTTAGATCGTCAAATACTACCATAAAATGACCCATGTAGCACCCAGGAAGAGACGAAGTGGTAGTACCACTATCGATCACCACACGGATACTAAAAGCTGTCGTTAAGATAAATTAGTTGCAATGTTACGACGCCATGTTAATTACAACGTCACTTTCTAATTACTTATCAAAATGGTTGTTATTATTACATTTTGCTTTCACGTGCCCGCGCAATGTTTGGTTATTAAAATACAACAGCTTTTTTTTTAGCACAACGCCATCTAGTCCTTAGCTAAGCAGAGCTTGTACTATGGGTACTAGACAACGGATAAACATACTTAAATCATACTTAAATACATTTTGTTTCTGAATACATACATTACTATACATAGAAAACACGCATTATGGTCTTTCACACAAAGATTTGCATTGAGCGGGAATCGAACCCGCGACCTCGTACACATCAGCCGCTTTCGCTACTGTCGCGCCACCGAGGCAGTTAAAAGGTTTTAAGTGTCAACCTCAATCATCCCACTATTGGGCAAAGGCACTGACTTCCACATGTTTCCATCCAGCTCGTTTCGCCACTTGGCAGTGATTAAAACAATAATTAGTCTTACTATTTTATATTTCAATTTATCACTATACAATTCATTACAGAAGTCAAAACTTATCTATTTCACTTTTCAGGATGTAATCATGTGTTACTTATAATACGAGTATGTATACGTTGCACTGTAAACGGTTGCACTAATACTACTACCTCCATAAGAATAATTAATTGAATTAAATTAATTATTCTTATGGAGGTAGCCGACATACTCGTAATAGACTAGCACACATTAGTTTGACTTCTGTACAATGTCTGTATTGTAATATTAATAATACAGAGGTCGTGGGTTAGAATCGTAGTCAAGGCTAAGCTTTATTTGATGTGACTACTAACAGGTGAAACAACAAGTTAATGCTTATTGTTATTGTTGATAGCAATGCAACATATTTTTTTACTAGTTTTTACTTGCTGTTTTGCCTGTTCTTTTAAACATTGCATGCTTTATTTGGGTACATTAAATGTATGGTCGTAAGGCGTGGTATTGGTAGGCCAAGTATCCCTCTGTTATGGGAGAAGGCCCGTCCCTGCAGTGGGACATAAATAGGCTGTTATGAAATGTATGGTTGTAAAGTACTCGCGACGCAGGGTTTCATCCCTAGATCAAAAGTAGTTAAAAAAACTTGTTTTATGTCAAGAGATTAATTTTAAATCAAATGATTTTATAACAAACGTCAATCAAAGAACACAATTATTGTCCAGGTTTATAAAGTGGTTTTGCGATTATAAAAAGATAATCCTATCTTTTTATAATCGCAAAACCACTTTATCTAAATTGGATTCAAACACGCGACCTTGTGCATGGGAGTCGTATACCACGACAGCGCAACCAGATCAAGGCACACAAAGTTTTACATCAAACAGATATCGAACCCGAGACATTTGCCTAGCAGTGGCGTACAACAACCACTGCGCCACGTAGGTCAAGTTCGATTGATAATGTAAAAAAAACATAATATGCAAAATTATATAGATTTTTAACCTATTTGAAATTTTTGGTATGAGTTTTTTATAAGGTTAATTATTAAGGGTTAAACCCTTTGAAAAATTCTTAAAAGGATAGCTGCGAAAGGTTAAAAGGTTTTTCATAATATTGCTGATCTTATCATCATCATAACAGCCCATTAATGTCCCACTGCAGGGACGGGCCTCCTCCCGTGACGGAGGTATACTTGGCCTACTAATACCACGCTGGCCAGACGGATTGGCATAGGGTTTAATTTCAAGTTTTCCTACGTACGTAAAGATAATATTTACGGTTAGTCCCTTAGTCGGTTTTTACGACTCCCATGGGATGAGCTGGGGTGGTGACATTTTGTATTCTTACTCCGACACCACACGGAGCTGAATATTAATTTTTAAGAAATCTACATATTTATAATAGAAATGCCGGAAAGAATGTATTCTTTTCCGCAATTAATTTTAAGAAAATATGCGGAATTCAATTTTTGTGTGAAAAATTGTTTGCGACTGTTTTGTAGTAAACATTATTTATTATAGAATAAGATTTTAATCATTAAGATGAATGAAAGATAGTTTAATTTTTATAGGGTTATTTTCAAAAAATAAAAATAATAATTTATTTGAAAGTGCGTAAATGTACGTTATTTGAATATCTTCTTAATTTAATTTTCTAATCTTTATTTAATCTGTAATTATCTTTGAAATACTTAAATCTTGGCATAAAACAATAAATATCATTTATGTTTATTTCAATTAAATATTAGGTAAATAATAAATAAATTATATCTTAATAAAAAAAAAAATAATAGCTCATCCATAACGTACTTCTTCCACACATTATAAACCAAAAAAACATTACTTATATCTACACCTTAACCTAAAAAAAAATAACCAAAAAAAAATACAAAAAATAATACGCACTTTTTCAAAAAATCTCTCAACAACGTCGTCACTAGTTCGTCTCACAAAACACAACACAATGCACAGAACGTACTGAGTACTGATTCACGTGTACACTGAGCTAAGTATGGGAATGTAAGCCTTATATACTTGCTCTTATTTCTAATGCCATTGAGCAACCAAGGATTGCGTAGTGGGGTTGTTTCCGGGGTTTTTTGAACTGAAATATCCTGTGGAAGATAATTTTTAAATTGAGTTCGATTAAGCGTTGGAAATTAAAGGGTTGTTTTTAAAATAAGTTCGTTTTTTGCGAGTTTGATGTGTTTTTTTTTAAGTTGTTATTTGTTTTCATTGAAAAAATAAGTACTTAATAACAAAGTAATTGAAAGAATTTATTTATTTTTATTGACGTAAATTAATAAAATATCTTTGAAAGTAAATTAAGGACGTAAGCATCCTTCATCATCATCATAACAGCCCATTAATGTTCCGCTGGAGGGACGGGCCTCCTCCCTTGACGGAGGATTACTTGCCCTACTAATACCACGCTGGCCAGACGGATTGGTATAGGGTTTAATTTCAAGTTTTCCTTCTTTTTATTTCGTAAAGATAGTAGTTACGGTTATTCCCTTAGTCGGTTTTTACGACACCCATGGGACGAGATGAGGTGGTGACATATTGTATTCTTACTCCCTCACCACACGGAGTTTATTTCATGTAAGTATGTAAAAGATCCCCCGACATGATATGGGCATGATCCCTAGTGCGGGAGTTGTTTTGTAATGAACAACAAAATTAAAAATCTAGCTTAGTTTTAATATGCTCCAGTGAAAGGAACTCTGTCCTGGAGAAGGGCCGTCTCTGCAATGGGCCATTAATGTCTTCATAACTATACTTTTATTATCATTTAAATATACATATTATTTGTAGCCGTTTAGGTTACTAAACGTAACGTCGTTTAGGTTAAATAGCTTTAAAAGTAATTTTATAGTTCAGAGTGTTTTAGTTTCAGAGCTTTTATTCATAACGCAATAAAGGTGGTAAAGTATTTTTTAAATAATTATTTTGTGATAATGTTTATTAGTTAAGTAGTTAAGTAGCTAAGTACATTATTTTATTTTTTATTCTTGTTTATCTATACTTAATATTATAAAGAGGTAAAGTTTGTGTGTTTGTGACATTGTAGGGGATGATAATCTCAGGATCTACTGAACCGATTTTAAAAATTCTTTGTGTTAAATAGTCCATTTATCGGGGAGGGTCATAGGCTATATAGTATCACGCTATGACTAATAGGAGTAGAGCAGTAATGAAATATGTTTAAAAAAGGGACGCGTTTTTTTCGCCGCCAAACGAAGTGGGCACGGGATAGCTAGTTTTATACATAGCGCGAAGAACTGACTGTTGTTGCGGCAGAAAGGTTCTGGAATGCGGATCGCGTAGATGATGGCGCAGCGTGGGGAGACCCCTCACATGTTGGATTGACGACCTGGCTAGGAAAGCGGGGAACCGATGGATAAGGGAGGCATAAGACCGCTATTTTATACCGCCAGCCTATGCATCCTGCAAATATTTCCACCCTGAGCTAGACATAGGTCCTGCTACGCTCATTGGCTGATATTATTAAACGTGTTTCCTTCAAACTACGATCCTGGTTCTTTCAAGCGAGGCGTGAAAAAGCATCTTCTGAAGCCGCCATAGTGAAGATATTCATGCCTCTACAATTATTGTAGATGGCATGGTGCTCGCCATTCTTGGACTCTAATGGATGCTTAAAGAGACCATAGAGTCACTCTGGTAGGCCAATTAAAAAACGAAATATGATGATGAATGTAATTTATTCATGGTTATTCAATTTAATTATGCAGCTCTACTGTATAACTTTTTAATTTGCATGCTTTGTATGTACAGTCGGGGTATTTGCCGCTCGACCACCCTTAGGCGAGAATCGCTTGGCACGCGGCCGCGACCGCGACCGTACCTACCCTTTTTGAAAAAAAATTTTTTTTTTTTGCTCTGTCTACACTCAATAATGGTCTGGGGTTAGGCAATGGGGTCACATGGGTTTCTATATACCGGTCTACCTTGTAAACATTCACAATAACTATCTTTAGGTATACCGGGAGTCCCGGGAACTATAAACAACTTTCGAGTTCCTTTCTCCTTACTTACTCAAGACAGCCTAACTATACTTTTACTTGACGACCTCTGTGGCGTAGTGGTTATTATAACATGACTGCTACGCAGAGGTCTCGGGTTCGATTCCCGCTCAATGCAAATCTTTATATGCATGAACATGATTTTTTGCATTGGTCTAGGGGTTTTCTATGTATAATATGTATTTATTTACAAAAAAAGTATTTAAGTATATGTTTATCCGTTGTCTAGTACCCATAGTACAAAGCTTTGCTTAGTTTGGGACTAGATGGCGTTGTGTAAATGTGTGAGGATTATTTATATTTACTTACCTAAACGTTGTGTTGAACCTCTTTCGTGTAGTGGTTGTAATACATGACTGATGCGCTGAGGCATCGGGATTTCCCTCCTTCACTGAACGAGGTCGCTTCAATGGAACATTAAATGTCATAATAAAACCGAAACGAAATAAAGGTTTGTCCATGTTCAATCCTCAAAGTTTCAACTCCAGATCAAGTCCAACCTCTAAACGTTGTCCATGTTCAACCCCTGAGGCGTTGAATGTGGACACCGTTTAGGGGTTAAACGTGGACAAGGGTTGAGATTTTACGGGTTGAACATGGACTAAACGAAAAATAACTACAAAGTTATGTTACTTAAAAGCTTGTGTTTCCGTGATGTGCGAAGTGCGAAGGCACTCTGAGCATAATAATATTAAGTAAAATACAAAGTTATTTTTCATTACGCGTCAATTACCCGGCCGGCTTGAATCTGTAGCAAATGGCTGCGCAAATGTCACTAAAAAAACTAAATAACACTTGCTGAAAATTACCTGTAAAAATATGATAGGATTGTGAGAATACGGGATATATTCTTAGCTCATTATTAGAAGAAATGTCTTACGACCTTGTATCTGTATAAAGTTATGCGCAATAGTTATTAAAAGTGTAACAATCGAACCCTGACGTATGAACGGTAATACAGATCATCTGTGCACTGAACCATTGTGTGCTAGTACAGTTACAGTTGGAAGAAAATACATATTTTTGTTAAACAAACATAAAAGAAATTATACACCCCAAAGAGGTATTGCATGCGACTGCAGGCTATGCATGAGGTCGCGGGTACGAATCCCAATCAAAGCAATTATTTGTGTGATCCACAAAAATAAATTAACAATGCGAAAATGCGATAATGTGTATATATGTTATTTTATTCATGGTTTGTTCACGTTCAATTTGTGTAAATTAGTGTAATTTTTACTACTGTACTAATATTTACGATAGTTTTTTAATGAAAAAATAAATTGTGAGTGTCCGGCACAAAAGTCTGATTCATATTCGCGCGCTTTACTCGAACGTACCTAGCTAAGTACGAAACATAAGGAGATTATTTTGGTTCACCTGTGTTTCTCATTACTATGTTGGCTGTTATAATTATCTTAAATGGTTTTCAAACTTGAATCTGCTGGAAATATAAGACAATTGGGGACTTAAAACCTATGTATAAATAGTAATCCTTAATTGTTTACGTGTAGTGATATACCGATGTTAAGAGGCAAAATTTTGATTTATATGTGCCTGATTCATACGGTAAAAATACTATATTAATCAGAATTTCACACATATTGTTAATAAACTGATGCATTGGCGGCACGGATAATGATTGATATTGTAAGTTGTCAATGCTCCTAATAACTAGATTTAGGTGTGGTGATAATCATTGTGATTAT
Organism: Schrankia costaestrigalis; assembly: GCA_905475405.1. Taxonomy (NCBI): domain Eukaryota; kingdom Metazoa; phylum Arthropoda; class Insecta; order Lepidoptera; family Erebidae; genus Schrankia; species Schrankia costaestrigalis. The sequence continues at coordinate 10,980,475 of FR997852.1, read as the reverse complement.
TAACTGTGATTTTATTAAATAAATGTTTGATTTTTCTAACTAGAATTTCATTTTTGTTCCTAATTCTGATTTATATGACCTCTAAAAATTTTAAGTTAATTATCACGAAAACCTTTTCATAAAAAAGTGTGCCTTTTTCAGACATTGTATATTAGGTTATCATCTTTGACAAAAACATGTTTTATAAGCCAAAATGCGAAAAATAAATTAGCCCATATGAATCAGACAAAAAATCGAATTTCGGAGAAACACCCTTAAACGCAAAAAAAATCAACAATGCGAAAGTTAATGTGTATGTACAGATTGATATATATCTATGTTATTTTATTCATGGTTAATTAACTTGATCAATTAAGATAAAATTTTGTGTAAAGAAGCTTTCTTTACACAACATTTACCCCCTTATTCATAAACGCCTCTTAAATTTAGACACTGTTTAGCGAGATTTTTAGTAGTAAAACTGTTGAGAGTAGTGTTGTAAAAATGAGCGCTGAGCGTGGAGCGTTGAGCGCTGAGTCGACGCTTTGGAGCATTTTAGACTCGAGCGTTGAACGCTTGAGCGTTTAAGGCTTGCGAGCGTTGAAGGCTCAGACTTTAACGCTTGAGTCTCGCGCTCAAGCGTCCGAGCGTTATAGTTTTTAAATGCGGGTAGTAGTAGAAATTATGATAAATAAAAATCTTAGACGTTGTTGGGGTGCAGTAAGTATTATTTATTTATTGACTTTGGTCGTATAAAAAAAATAAACAATCTACATTGCCTAACTTTACTAAAATGGCATTCGAAATTTTATCTGTTGCGAGTACGAGTGTGCCAAGCGAAGTGGCATTTTCAAAAGCTGGCCTCGTCATAACTAAAAGAAGGATCAGACTTAGTAAGGAAAACATAATGTCTTCATGGTTAAAAAAATATACTGAATTTATGAAAATAATAAGTGTCTTTCTATTAATATATTGATTATTTAGTTTAGGCACTCATTTTTGTATTATCATTAAAAATAACTTAAACTAAAACCATTTTATTTGCCTTATAATACTCTCGGTAGCACTAGCAATACATACTCGTAGATAGATTGTAATCTAGAAATGTTGCTCGCTCACGCTCAAGCTCAAGCCGAGCGCTGAGTTCGGCGCTCGGAACAGACTTTTTCACTAAAACGCTTGAGCCCCTGCTCGAGCGTTAAGCGTCCTAGTCGAGTCCCTACTTGAGCGTTCAGGAAGTGCTCGAGCGTCGACTCAAGCGTTTAAGCGCTGACTCAAGCTTTTTTACAACACTAGTTGAGAGTCCTTGTTAGTTGCGTGTATATGTATGTGTACTGGGTTCTCTTCCAAAGGTATAAAATAAAATACTGAATAGTGTCTGTTATTTATTATACGTCACGTTAATATAAAATAAAATAAAGAGTAAATAGATACACTTGTTACCGATCGACTGACTAAATACTACACAATATATTGACAGATCAATTTCATATAATAACATACCAAAATAGACAACAACCTTATGCCAAACATAACCGTAAGAATTTAAGCTAATCAATTGACTAAAATTTAAGAGGCATTTATGAGTAAGGGGGTTAGACTATTAATATGAACGGACTCATAGGCTTAATTTTTACCCCAAAAAAATCTAGTCCTCTAGTCCTAACCTAAATAAATAAAACACTTCTGTAGCATTAATCAAAAAACTTAATTAACCCTATTTTCACAACATACTCGCGACAGAATTACCAACTAAGCAAACAATTTTTTTGCCGACGGTACTTACTAAGTATTGTAAAACATATTTAAGTAACATTTTTATATTCTCGCGTACTAACTGTTGAGTAGCAAAACAGTTATTTGCAAAAAAACATGTTTGATAACTTTATTGACGACTGAATGAAACGTATTTCACACTACGGTTAAGATCACTTAATGTGTGAACTTCGGAACAATTTTATTTGTTACCTAAAAAGCTTAGGATTGCTGTCCTTTATGTATAACATGAACGCGAAAGTTTGGATATATGAATGGATGTTTATTACTCAATCACGCGTAAAACGTAAACGCTAAACGACTGATTTGGATGTTTCGTATGGACGAGCTCTGTGGCGTAGTCGTTATATTGCATAATTGCTACGCAGATGTCTTGGGTTCGATTCCGCTCAATGCAAATTTTTGTGTGTGAACATGATTCTTTGCATTGGTCGGGGTGTTTCCTATTATATATCATATTTATGTATTCGCGAAAAATAAATATTAAAGTATCTTTATCCGATTTATAGTACAAGCTCTGCTTAGTTGGGATGGCGTTGTGTGAATATGTGAGAGATTTTTAGATTTATTTGTTTAAGGAGGTAGCTGGCACCCTGGATTACAATATAGGCTACTTTCTACCCCGAAAACGTTATTATCCCGCCGGAACCGCGAGCAGATTCCAGAACTGAACTATTCGCTCTTTCTATCAGGTTTGATATGGTCTCATTGTCGCGTCTTAATAAAAAAAAAATGTCCGAAATTCACAATGGACAAAATTTTAAGAACAAGTAACGTGCCATTTTTAAATATTTCCCTCAGACACCTTGATCGCCTAACTAGGCCACACGAGGCACGGCGTTTATCGCTTTTGGTGACATCCAAAAATTTTCAAACATAACCACACAGACAAGAAAAAAAAAACGAAAAGAAATACTTAAAAAAATAAAATCACCTAAGTATTACCTGACGTAGCTTCCTTTACGTTACGGTAGTCAATTATTTATAAATAAAAATGGCAACAGTTATTGCATTTACGTTCGTGTAACAACTGTAAAGGGCTCCTATTACCCTTATTATCTTTACAATATAAACAATGGCGAAATATTATTTAGTGCCTTTGTACATGAGACTGTTATAAAAATACTAGGATTTTATTAACTAATTCATATTCCGATGCAAAGATCGCATCGAAGAACTTCCTACAGTGACGAAGGGATATTACTACTTGGCCTACTTTACTTTATTTTTTGTGTGTTTTTTTCTTTTGTTTTATTTAAGTTTTTTGTCGACTACTACTAGTTATGTTGTAAAAAAATATACTCCAGCATATTTAAGCTTATAGAAGCGATTAAATTTGGTGACAAATTCTTGTGTATGCAGTTTCCGTGTCCGAGGTAATCGGTTATAATCCCGTGCAGGAAAGCTATTTAGAAATGATGGAAATGAATTATGAAAATTATTATTTCGATTCACTATTGATTGTCTTAGCAATATTGTAACCCGTTACTATCGAAACTACAATTTGTGTACACTAAAATATTATTATTAAGAACGAATGAAATCACGTAAATCATTAAACAATAAAATATTATTATAATCAAATAAATCATTTACAAAACAACTTAAGGGTCCGTCTCTGCTGTGGGGCGTCTAAGGACTATTTTTCTATTAAAAAAGAAAAGAAAAATATTTTTAAACATCAAACTCTTAATTTTCTCCTCCATTTCGATGTCGTTCTTGTCCTACGGCAGAATGAAGAGCTTGGTTCAATTGCTGAAGACAAGGAAAATAAATAATGTTATGTTCGTCTACAGACGCACTTATAATATAAAGTCACGTCACACTAACACAGTAAGCCGTGGTGTTGTACAAGCGTGAATGATTTTTAATAGCAGTAGCTATCTACAGACATTATGGCTGACGTTTTGACACTTAATGACCTTAACTGCCTCGTAACTCAAGGTCACGAAATCAAAATAATGATATGGTGGATAATTCTTTGCGTGATCTACAAATTATTGTCCTGAGTCTGGATGTTCTTAGTGTCAGTTAAATTGATGTTTGTAAAGTCCCCTCGATACAGAGCATGATTTCTAGCGAGTTGTTTTCATAATTAATTTGACGGCCTCTGTGCCGTAGTGGTTATACAACATGACTGCTACGCAGAGGTCTCGGGTTCGATTCCCGCTCAATGCAAAAAGTTGTGTGCATGAACATGATTATTTGCATTGGTCTAAGTGTTTTTATGTATAATATGTATGTATTTACAAAAAAAAGGTATATAAGTATTAATATCCGTTGTTCTGTTACCCATAACACAAGCAGGTTAAGCCTAGTTTACTTTGGGAACAGATGGCGCTGTGTAGAGATGTCCGTGAATATTTTAAAAAATAAAGAAAACATTTACACACACAATACAACACAACATTTATATTAAATTATAATTATCAATTAAGTTAAATTATTATTGAATCATTAAATTACTACTAATAATAAATAAAAACAATTTAATATTTTCCCATTAAATTATCATGGAATAAGTCAAATATATTTATAATTGGCTATTTTACATGTTTAAATGAGTATTTGACTGAGTTATTTTGTATGTCAATAGGCAAACATGGGATATCCTTTCTAACGGAGCGGAGTGCGTCCTTTGGTCAACATGAAATGCCTCTGACTTGAACACCATCCTATACGCCTGTACAAGGTGGTAAGGACTCTTTAGCAAGGGTCCAGAGAGTCCAAGGGCACTGAGTTCCTCTGCATCTCGTATGTACCTACAACAAACTTTTAATTAATACAGGTAAGTTCATCATAACAGCCCATTAACGTCCCACTGCAGGGACGGGCCTCCTTCCATGACGAAGGGATACTTGGTCTACTAATACCACGAGACAGATTGGTATAGGGTTTAATTTCAAGTTTTCCTTCTTTTTATTTCGTAAAGATAATATTCACGAATAGTCCCTTAGTCGGTTTTTACGACACCCATGGGATGAGATGGGGTGGTGACATATTATTCTTACTCCGTCACCACACGGAGGAAGTTAAGAAACACAAGTTAATTTATTTGCCGTAAAAATACATAAATACTGTGTATTGCATTGACGGTAGTTTGGAGTTGATTCTGAAATAGGATGTTTTAAATATTTTTTTATATAAAACTCTTTCTGTATAAAAAACAGCGTTGTCCTGTTTTTTTTAACACCACTAAGCTTTTTAATTTTCAAAGTAAGTATGTATTATTGACCTCAACAACTCTATACTGACTTATTACATTTACCGACTATACAATCAAGTCATCAACCAGTAGGATAACTAACGAACACAGGTTTAATACTCTAGTTCGAATGACGTTACCTCGATGGTCATTACCTCGATGTCTCTATCTCGAAGATACACTTCTCCGATAATTCGTTACCTCGAAAGGTCTCTTCCTCGACTGAACTAGAGTATTAAACCCATAAATAAGTCGTTAAACAAACAATAAGAAAGTCTTAAATTAGACCTAAGTTCATACATTAAGTAGTATTAAACAGATTTGTTCTGGAAAATGGAAACAATGGTACAATGTTAGGATTCTCTATTGCACAACTATATTATTTACTCTGTGGTTGAGACATTCTCATTAGTATTGGAGGCGTGGTGACCTTAGATATACCAGCACTACTTTGAAAATTGACCACTGAAAGCAATTATTCAGAGAAAAACATTTATTTTTTTACATATTTATACAAAGCCTTCAAGTTCTGAATTAAACACACATATCATACATCATTTTGGATAAATACATACTTAGTAAGGAACTAGACCAATGGAAGTTGTCTTGTTCATGGACACAGAGATAACTACTACTCCAAAGATGACGGACATTCATGGTCCATCGTAAATTAGAATCTAATGAAAGAAGCCGAGGAAACATAAAGTTCCTCATCATAACAGCCTAAATATTAATATCTTTCAGCATGGGAAAATATCATAGAGGTCGTTTTAGACCCCAGGTCTGGTGACGGAGTAAGAATACAATATGTCACCACCCCATCTCATTCCTTGGGTGTCGTAAAAACCGACTAAGGGACTATCCATCAATATTATCTTTACGAAATAAAAAGGAGGAAAACTTGAAATTAAACACTCTACCAATCCGTCTGGTCTGCGTGGTATTAGTAGGCCAAGTATTCCTCCGTCACGGAAGGAGGCCCGTCCCTGCAGTGGGGCATTAATGGGCTGTTATGATGATGATGACATATAAATTTACCTATAAAGCCTAGGAAGAAAGTGAAAATTTCGAGAAGAATGAAACACAATGCAAAAATAGAAAAAAATATTCGAGAAGGATAACTTATTTAATAAAGATAATTGTTACATAATTTAGAGCAAAATTAATAATCATCATCATCATCATATCAGCCTGTTGACGTGATCACATCAGCCTGTTGACGTGATCATATCAGCTTGTTGACGTGATCATCAGCATATCAGCCTGTTGACGGAGACATAGGCCTATTTCAAATATTACCACCTTGTGCGGTCCTACGCCTCCCTCTTCTATCGGCTTCCCGCCGTCCTAGCCAGGTCGTGGTGTATTTTCTGACGCGCAGTCGCCCTTGTAGAACCTGCCCCAACGGCTGTCGGTTTTTTGTGCTATGTGCCCTTCCCCCCCGCTACTATAACCGGGCAATCCTGAGCGCTACGTTCGGTCACTTTAATTCTAACTAAAAACTAAAAAAAACGTTATCTAATTTTGTTTCCACTACAATCAATCAATATACTATCATGTCCAGAGAAGAACCACATTGTAAGAAAACATGGCGCTTGTTAAATACGGCAGGGGGACTTATGTAATTCTCAATACATTCTCACAGTTCTTGGACCACTATGTAAAAACTGAACATTTACATAATATCAATCGTAATTAACATTTAATCTAAAGCAAAGACAGATGAAAAACATATTTACATAGCCACTAAACAAATACCTGCAGAAGGTAATTTTAGTTATTGTTGATTTTCAAAAAGACAATTTCCACACTGGGGATTATAATCTAGGTCGCGGGGACTTTATAAACATCTATTTAACAGACACAAAGAACATCCAGACTCAAGACAATAATTTATGGATCGAATTCACGATGTTATTACCTATGACCTCAGCGACTAGTTACGCGAACCAGCGCGTATTAGTGACACGCTTACCACGCCTACTTAGCATTTCGACTTGATTCTTTCTTTCGTGACGAATACCTTCTTTATAAAAATAAAATACATCTGAACTAATATACTAATTTGCGTACCGGAAGCCGCAGAGTGGAAACCTGTAGACAGACGACCTAGTTAGGCGGGATACCGATGGATAAGGGAAGCACAGGACCGTGCAAGGTATTTAGAGGAGGCCTATGTCTAGCAGTGGACTGCGATAGGCTAGGTAGTTATATATTAAAATATATATTCCTCACAATTTAACACAACACCATCTAGTCCCAAACTAAACAGAGTTGTACTATGGGTACTAGACAACGGATAAACATACATATTATACATAGAAAACACCAAGACCAATGCAAACAATCATGTTCATGTACACAAAGATTTGCATTGAGCGGGAATCGAAGCCGAGACCTCTGCTTAGCAGTAATGTTACATAACCACTATGCCACAGAGGTCGTCAAATTGATTGATTGAATTAAGTTAGACTTCTGCACTATATCTCTATTGTCATAATTAATGTTTTAACGAAATGATTCAGTTCAGTAAACCACACTTGCATAGACACATTAATATCAAAGTGTAGCAACTACAAGTATTGCCATACGCAATAATTATTAACTCATCTTCTTAGTGAAAACTTATTATTGTAATGGCAATAACATATAACTGTGTTGAGAAGACAAATTGGTATTTAATATTGTTATGATGTAACGTGGTGATGGTGTTATGTGGTAGGGAGTAATTTTTTTTTAAACTCCAATAAGTGTTATTGAATTTTTTTAAATCTATAAAACGCCTATACGACATATTACTATAAGTTAAAGAACACAGAACATCCATGCTCAAGAAAATTTGTGAATCGCCTAAATAATTATTTTAAATACATGGAATTCTAAACTGTGACCTAGTGGAGGATAGCCGGATATTTGGCTGAGCTGTGCTTCCAAAGCAGTCAACAATAGGCAAAACTCAGCAAAAAACTTCTGGCCAACATAGCATTAAATTTAGCCAATTCCTCTGCATTTTCGGAGGATCATTTCTACGTGAAATTCTGACAATGTGATTTTATATCATCATTGTACCAAGTGATGGTGGAAACCTTGCTCATCTGCCCGGGCGAGGTTTATGTGTCAAGGTTCTTTTGTTTTCCGAAACAAAATTCATATTTTCCCTTATCTAGTTAGCTTTCATGATGCCCTTAATGCTGGGATGGTGAAACATTAAATTCTTACTTCGTCACCACTTTTTTCCATCATCATCATATCAGCCAATTAATACTTTTCCATACAAAACATGAATTTATGCCATAATTCTACTTCAGTCTCACATAACGCGGTCCCGTAACACTTGCCCATTGACCGTGTGCCCGCTCCGACCTCGCGTTTGGCAAAAACTTATTATTTACTTATAACTTTATATCTATTGGGGTTATATGCATTATAAGTACAACACGCGATATTAATATACATTACAATATTGTATTATTATCATAGTGACCTATTGCAGGGACGGCCTAGCGTTATTACATATTTTTTTAAAGAAAAACTCCCGCACCAGAATACAAGAGAGCCATGACTCTCAACCTATACCAATCCGTCTGGCCAGCGTGGTATTATTTGACCAAGTATCCCTCCGTCCCGGGAGGAGGCCCGTCCCTGCAGTGGGACATTAATGGGCTGTTATGATGATGATGATGACTGTCAACCCAGGAAAGAATTGCTGTCGGCGGACGCTGGACGCCATAAGCCCGTCCTTAGTAATTGGCTCGATCGGCGTCATGGCTGCCTCGCCCTGCGTCTGGTGCAGGTGCTGTCCGGGCATGGTTGCTTCGGATCGTACCTGCATCGGATTGGGAGAGAGGAGACTCCGCTATGCCACCACTGCGAGGCGGCGGTGGACACGGCGGAGCACACCCTGGAGGCGTGCCCGTCGTGGGCGGAGTCCCGCTGCGCCCTGGTGGCGGCGGTCGGACACGACCTCTCGCTCCCCAGCGTGATTTCTGCCATGCTGGGCAGCGAGGAGGCGTGGGAAGAAGGAGGCAGCGGAGCGAGTGCGGGAGGATGACCCTCTCGCAGCGCCGCTCCGCAGACGAAGAAGGGGTGGAGGACGGCAACAACAACGTCCGTCCTCATCCACCCCGGGGGGTGATCAGTGGGCGACAGGCGCGGGGGCGCCACCGCCTGCATCACAGGATCCACCCCCTGTGCTCCGGCCATTATAAGGCCCCCTCCCCATTGGGGGGAGGCGTGACGGGCCTGCCGTAAGGCGGGCAATCGCCGGTGGGGGACTGGACGACATGGATTCCCAGGCCCCCTCCACTAAGGCGAGGTCGGAGCACCGCTGGGTTTTTAGTGGGTATACCGGGAATTCTGTTTCCCGGGGAGTCTCACATACCCCTTTCCCGTCCCCCGATGGGGAAGGGGATGCGTAATAGCATTTTCCCAGCGCAAAAAAAAAAAGGAAAGAATTGCTGTCTTTAGACCTAGTTTAAATAAGTAGATATATTTTAGTGACTGACAACACCGCAGCAGGCAGGTCATCCCAGAAAATAGGGCTGGAAATAAAGATATCTAATCCAGACATTACGGTAGAATTCTGCTACTAATGCGAATGGTACTCTACCTGGTATCCTGCGCGGGCGACGTACGCGACGCGACGAATGCGACGTACGCGATCAAATCAACGGCGTACTCTACTTGTGTCCTATGTGGCCGTCTGCGACGAGACGCGACGTAATCTTATAGAACACTTGTCGCGTGTAGCATTGCGTCGCGTGCGTCGCTTTCGTCGTCAACATAGGTTATAGAAAGTTAATGACAGCAATATTGCAAATAGTTCTAAACAATCACTCCCGGTGAACACAAGTTCTGGTTTTCTATACTAATATTATAAAGAGGTAAAGTTTGTGTGTTTGTGTGTTTGTGACGTTGTAGGGGGTAATCTCTGGATCTACTGAACCGATTTCAAAAATTCTTTCTGTATTGAATAGTCCAATTATCGGGGAGTGTCATAGGCTATGTAGTATTACGCTATGACTAATAGGAGTGGAGCAGTAATGAAATATGTTTAAAAAAGTGACGCGTTTTTATCGCGGCCTAATGAAGTGGGCACGGGTCAGCTAGTTTTTAATATAACACAACTTCCATACTGGGGATAGAGCCCAGTATCAATCAATCAATCAACTAGCCTATTGCAGTCCACTACTGGACCTGCCTCCCCCAACACGCGCCACAGAACTCGAAGCCCAGTATCACATGGATTTTTTCAAACATGAAACTATCCGGCACAGATCCCACCTAAACCCACTACAACTATCTAAGGATCACACAAACAATAAGCATACCTACTACACAAAACCTCATACATTATTATTTATCATCATCATAACATCCCATTAATGTCCCACTGCAGGGACGGGCCTCCTCCCGTGACGGAGGGATTCTTGACCTACTAATACCACGCTGGCCAGACGGATTGGTATAGGTTTTATTTCCAGTTTTCCTTCCTTTACTTCGTAAAGATAATATTTACGGATAGTCCCTTAGTTGGTTTTTACGACACCCATGTGATGCGATGGAGTGGTGATATATTGTATTCTTACTCCGTCACCACACGGATATACAAACAACAACAATAAGCATACCTACCACACAAACCCTCATAAATTATTATTATCTTAACATAATACTTGTATTAAATATTAAATCAACGGATTACAACCCACAATAGCGCTAATGACTACCCGACAAATAGTCTACAAAGCGTCCCATTGTCTGTTGATGAGTAATTGACAGCTCAGTAATGTAAAGGTCAGAAGTTCGATTCCTACTGCATTCTTGTGCAAGGTGAGTTAAAAGTTATGAGCGTTTTTCTCACGATTTAATTTGACGTGCTTTTGTTGTTAAAAATCTGATAAGATGGTTTTTAATTTCGAGTTATAGTGGTTCCGTACAGAAATAAATATTTATTATTTATCTGTGATATTAAAGGTTTTTAATATCAAAGAACATCAAGACTCATGACAGCAATATGTGGACCGCAAAAACAATTGAGGTCGTCGCTCCATCTAAACAGAGGGCGTCCTACACTACGTTTGCCGAGTCGCGGTCTCCACTCTAAGACTCATAAAAGAAAAGTCTTATGATATGTCTTTTGAACCTTTGAACTTGTCCCCGGCACGGGGGAGGCAGTTGCAGTGTGGCAGTTAGGAGGCAGTTAAAATGAGGCAAATAGCTTATATATAGCATTAGCTGGCTATTATCTATACTAATATTATAAAGAGGTAAAGTTTGTGTGTTTGTGACGTTGTAGGGGGTAATCTTTGGATCTACTAAATCGATTTTTTTTTAATTTTTATAGGCTTTGTCGCTTAGCGACCACATTGCCTAAATAATTTTAAAAATTCTTTCTCTGTTCAATAGTCCATTTATCGGGGAGTGTCATAGTCTATATATTATCACCCATAGGAGTGGACCCAGAGGAGGTGGCATTCAGTAAAGAAATATGTTTAAAAAAGGGACGCGTTTTTTCGGGGTTTTGGCTCAGGTCAGCTAGTATTTAATATTCAGACCTTGTTACTTCTATAAATTTATTAAACACTAAAATATAAACATTAAACCATAATATTATAACTAATTCGACATGAATAATGAATTAGCAATGGTTTGTTACACTGGAATAGAATAGCTCTCAAGATCACGGCAAATATTATACTGTTATACCTTTCTATGCACGAATTCAATGAATATTTTGTATGGGTGATTTTTGTTTGGTGTATTTTTGTTTTTTTTGGGTTTGTAGCATTAGTCCCCAGCTGCATTTTTCTCTGAAAAAACAAATAAACCTAATTATGTACAAACTTCTATTTAATAAGGTTATTTTTTTTTCGGGGAAAAATGCAACTTGGTACTAATGCTACTAACCCTTTATTTTTAAGTCTAATGGCTTACGGCATTTTCTTTCAGCCAAACTTTGGATGATGTAGTTAATAAGATGATAGATGTAGTAAAGTAAAATTAACAATGAAAAATACACACTATACATAAACGAATACAGCTGGTTTTTTTTTATTTCCGGAACCCTAATAATGATGTTACATTAAAAAAGTAACCTTGACATCTTTGGTATGGTTAACTTTATATACTTAACAGTTTGATCTTATATACTTAAAGCTGACAGCTGATTAAGTCATCTTATTTAAGTGTCATAAAAGTGGACTAAGAGACTTGAACTTAGACATATTGCATGAAGTTACAGTTATAAACTTAAAACTTTAATCTTAATAATATGTCCTATTGATAAATAGCAATTTCATCATAACAGCCCATCAATGTCCCACTGCAGGGACGGGCCTCCTCCCGTGACGAAAGGATACTTGGCCTACTAATACCACGCTGGCCAGACGGATTGGTACGGGGTTTAATTTCAAGTTTTCCTTCTATTTATTTCGTAAAGATAATATTCACGGATAGTCCCTTAGTCGGTTTTTACGACACCCATGGGATGAGATGGGGTGGTGACATATTGTATTCTTACTCCGTCACCACACGGAGAAATCTTAGTCGCCTTACCACACACCATTGCGCCAAGAAAGCACTAAAACAATAATTAGATAAAAATCTACTAAATAGGCAACTAACTAATTATAATTTCATTAATTCTTTTAAAATGGTTGTTAGTTCATCTCGTTTTGTAAATCTAAATAATTAAAATGCTGTTACAAAACTGAGGAAACAATAAGAAAAGATTTATTAGCGTATGAATGTACTGTTTAATATGTAATTTAGTGTTTCAAGTAGATCCATTGCAGATTAATTGTAATTGTTGTGTCATTTTTTTTTAATGACTGCACTTAATGAAAAGTGGGAGTCATCATTATAACAGTGTATTATTGAGCCACTACAGAGATAGGAATTTTTTTTAAAGACACTTTCTTCAACATGTCCTGCGTCGCTCGTAGGGATTTTACAAACAACAATTTCATCATATCATTAACAGCCCATTAATGTCCCACTGCAGGGACGGGCCTCCTCCCGTGACGGAGGGATACTTGGCCTACTAATACCACGCTGGCCAGACGGATTGGTATAGGGTTTAATTTCAAGTTTTCCTTCTTTCTATGTAAAGGTAGTATTCACAGATAGTCCCTTAGTCGGTTTCTACGACACCCATGGGATGAGATGGGGTGGTGACATATTGTATTCTTACTCCGTCACCACACGGATAACAAAAATTTAACGAACACAAAGAACTGCCAGACTCAGGATAATAAGTTCTGGATTACACAGATAATTGTCCATTGTGGGAATCGAACCCGCGACTTCGTGCACGGGAGCCGCTTTCGTGACCTGCTACCGAGGCAGTTTAAAATCACCCAGTGATAAATGGAAACTTGACCTACTAAGATAACTTAGTAACAAGTGCAACTTAGTAGTAGGTAAAGAAAGGGCGACAATTTTCCACCCACAGGCTCGGCTGAAGTACAGCATCCTTGCAAAGTAGAAACCGGCCAAAAAAGAGCCATAGTATTTAGATGCATGCACTGGATAGGTCGCTGAAGTGATCAATACCGCAATTCAGTATGTAAAGTTAAAGTTTACCTATGTCGATTCCAAAACCATTTAGAGATTTTAGATCGGTAAGGAATAAAATCATATTTTTAGCGCAAAAAACCGCAAGGTTGTGATCATTATTACAATTATACATGAATTACTTTGTCTTTCATTTGACCTCTAAAGGACGTCATGCGTCCGGCTGAACCAAAGTTTGTCTCTGCCTTCATTGCAAAGTAATTCAGCCGTACGTATGACGTCATCACAAGTAAAACTTAAAATATTTATTAAAAATAAACTATACTTAGGTAGGAAACCAAAAATACTCAAATTAGTTGTTTATAATTAATAAACCTTTAAAATAAAAATGTAAAAAAAATACCAAAAAAATTCTTTACATACCGAATTCCAGCGACCCATTCTCAAATACGGAGAGACTGTTGTAGTAAAATCACTGTTCTCCCCAAGCACATTTCAACCGGAAGAAAATGGTGACAATAGAAAAAGTTCAAAAGTAATGTATTAAAATTTAAAATACAGTCCTTCCGCAACCAAGGCGCTTGTAGCTTCGAAGTCAGTCGAAACATCAGAGAACACTAGGTTATCTAAGACCAGAATAAATAATTGTGTTTTTGAAGAATTCTTCCACCTACCATCTTACAGCAGCATGGCCACTCATGCAGGTTTTTGGTTACAAACAAAACTACATGATAATGCAAGATGCTTTACATCTCCCCTAAACACCGTTTATAACACATGATAGGTCTATTATCCCATAAAGGCAACAACATAGCATACCATAACCTTTACTCTATGGTAATCTAACCATTAATAACAAATTCGCGCTAGTACTAACCACCGTTTACCCGTAGTAAGGGTAATCGTAGGTAATTTACCGTTTTGATGTGTTGGATAATCGGTGGGTATACGTGTTTGGTTTTAGATGTCATATTGCAAGGATGTGTTATGTGACTTGACTAAGTTTGCTGTGCTATTAATAACCCCAGAAGGACAATGTTAAAAAACCAGACTGCAAAATCAGAACAGATATATTATAAAATACAATTTCATTTTCAGCATCAACAATGACATAATAATTCCTTATTTGTAGACTATCACAATGGTAAAATAAATAAACCCATCGTTATGTCCCATGATGAGCGCACTTCAGTAAGGGAGGGAAGCTTAGGTTACTGTAGTAGTAAAAGGCTTGTCTCGTCCGTGTGGTGACGGAGTAAGAATACAATATGTCATCACCCCATCTCATCCCATGGGTGTCGTAAAAACCGACTAAGGGACTAACCGTGAATATTATCTTTCCGAAGTAAAAATAAAGGAAAACTTGAAATTAAACCCTATACCAATCCGTCTGGCCTGCGTGGTATTAGTAGGCCAAGCATCCCTCCGTCACGGGAGGAGGCCCGTCCCTGCAGTTGGATATTAATGGGCTGTTATGATAAAAGGCTTGTTGGTTAAGGGCTTAACATCAAATTATCCTTATTTTGGTGTCATCCCCCTTGCGTCGTTTATCCTCAATGCTGACAGTCGTGGCCTGTTTGAATAACTTTCTCGTGGACTATCTTGCGCAAGTTTGCTCTATCTTCGGCAGCGTGGATGGCATCACAGACTGAGGCGTTTAAGGCAGATCGAATCTGGTCTGACCAGCGTGTTGGGTTTCTGCCTCTAGGTCTTCTCCCGCTCACTTTGCCCGTTATGAGCAGCTTTTCCAGGTTATCACCCCTCTTTCTGGCAAACCGACTGGAAAGTGCTTAAATATTAATTATCTACTTTAATTAATATTTAAGCACTTTCCAGTCGGTTTATCTAAACTCATAGAATTGAATGGGAGAATGGCAATAATACACCTTCTTCTTCCCCGTCTACACTAAAATATAGTAACTACATGAAATACAAATATATTTTCGGGATAGGATTACTGACGTTTGGCAAAAAACGTTTCCCAAAGTGACACTTGCCAAAGTATGTTTCCCAAATTATCATTTGGCAAAAAAACATTTAGCAAAACTATCTTTTCGCAATTTTACAGATAGCAAAACTATTTTTAGCAAATTATTGTTTACCAAATAATTACATATAGTCCAGTCAAAATAGATATCCAGTTTGCATTAATTCCCAACAAGCTGGATTTTTGTGCAGGCCTTGAATACGTCATTACAAATGATGTGTCAAAAGTCCCCATCGATCCCGCTTGTGCGTTGTTTTTTATTCAAGGTCAAAGGTCACAAATTTGCGTTTTTTGCGTATATCTCTGAAACAACGAGAGCTATCGAATAATGGTTTAGACAAAGTTTGTAGATCGTAAAATTGTCTACAAAAAATATCTCAACACTTTTCTCCTACAAAGCATCGCTTTCGAGATATTGTGAATTTAGAGCGCAGGAAAGTCATATTTTCGACTAATGAACACACTAGCTTTTTCCCGCGATTTCGCTCGTTTTCATAAGTATTATTAAAAATAAGGCTTATTCCAATATATAGTAGCATATGCCTACATGGTATCAGCCTAATCGGTCTGAAATTGACAAAGTTACATACTAACTTCCATCCCCTATCTTATCCCTTTAGGGGTAGAATTTATCAAAATCCTTTCTTAGCGGAAGCCAACACTATATCATCTACCTGCATGCCAAAATTCAGCCAGATCTGTCCAGTGGTTTAGGCTGTGCGTTGATCAGAGGTGGTGCGGAAATCTTCTATTTCTATAAAACTCAAAGGTGACTGACGTAGTTATCTATCAACGCACAGCCCAAACCACTGGACAGATCTGGCTGAATTTTGGCATGCAGGTAGATGATATAACGTAGGCATCCGCTAAGAAAGGATTTTGATAAATTCTACCCCTAAAGGGATAAGATAGGGGATGGAAGTTAGTATGTAACTTTGTCAATTTCAGACCGATTAGGCTGATACCATGTAGGCATATGCTACTATATATTGGAATAAGCCTTATTTTTAATAATACTTATGAAAACGAGCGAAATCGCGGGAAAAAGCTAGTGTGTTCATTAGTCGAAAATATGACTTTCCTGCGCTCTAAATTCACAATATCTCGAAAGCGATGCTTTGTAGGAGAAAAGTGTTGAGATATTTTTTGTAGACAATTTTACGATCTACAAACTTTGTCTAAACCATTATTCGATAGCTCTCGTTGTTTCAGAGATATACGCAAAAAACGCAAATTTGTGACCTTTGACCTCGAATGAAAAACAACGCACAAGCGGGATCGATGGGGACTTTTGACACATCATTTGTAATGACGTATTCAAGGCCTGCACAAAAATCCAGCTTGTTGGGAATTAATAAATAAAAAAAAAAAAAAAAAAACCTTTTATTTCGGACAAGTAACATCCATAATGGTTAGTAACAAAAGAGACTTATAACTATGTTAGTTTCTTCGGATTATAATTGAATTGAATAGAAGAATTAATGCAAACTGTTATCATAATTTAGTCTATTTTGACTGGGCTAATAGCAATGTTTCATTTTACGAAATATGGTTTGGCAAATATATTTTTTCCAAAATATTATATATCATTTATGATTTACCGAGTCTAAATTCAGTCCATTAATACATAAAATAAAATAAACTACCAGTTCTAATCTAACCTAAATTTTTCACCCATATTAAAATTTAAACGAACTTCCGGGAATATATTTTTGACAAAATAAAGCATTTGCTTATTGTATATTTGACTAAATAAAATTTGAGCAAGTAAAAATTTGCCAAATGAATATTTGACCAAGTGAATAAAATGCGAAATGTAAATTTGCTAAGCATTCTTTTGGGAAATGAAACTTTGCGATAAGTTTTTTGGGAAGTGAAATTTGACGAAACATATTTTGCCAAACGGCAGGATCCCGAACTTATGCTGAACACTGAACAGCCAATATCTGTAGCAAAAGCCTGTTTGTGTACCTACTTAATTAAACTTTTCATAAAAAAGTCACGGGTAACAACTAGTACACAAACATTAAATAAAAGTATATTCATATAAATAATTCACACTCGCAATTACTTTTAAGATGTGCAATAAATAAATTCGTACACTCTAATTACGGGATACGAACCTTGACCCGTGCGGAATGATGCTCAAATGCCAGTAGGGTGATACATTTGTAGTTGAAAGCGTATTTGATTTGTGTTAGGAGTTAACCACGGTAGGTGTGAGAAGTTATTTTATAGGATTTTAGATCGTGCTTTCGAAGAAATAAAGTGTATTATCGTATGTGCAGAGTTTTAGCTATAAAGTCATGAATTAAATGGTCTAGTATTTATTTTTTTATTAATATTTTATTACTTGATAGATATGCATGGGATTTTGCCTGTCTTAGTTTGCTTTGAAAACTAATACTCATTTCATTCACGGACATCTCTACACAGCGCCATCTGTTCCCAAAGTAAGCTAGGCTTAACTTGCTTGTATTATGGGTAACAGAACAACGGATATTAATACTTATATACTTTTTTTTGTAAATACATACATACATGTTATACATAGAAACACTCAGAGCAATGCAAATAATCATGTTCATGCACACGAACATTTGCATTGAGCGGGAATCGAACCCGAGACCTCTCTGTCGAGAGAGTCGTTTAATTACTCAACAAACAAATATATACCCAAAATACACGTAAGTGTTTCTTTTTATAAAAGATACAGGTGTAGTTAGTTGTCGGGGTTTAAAAATTCTAAGCCTAATTCTCAGCTTTTAGGCAGCAATACGAGTAGGTACATATTAGAATTCGGTCCCAGAACAGGAATATCAACTCCCACGAAGGTCAGAGAAATACAGCGTTTTGTGAATCTTAATTGCCCCAGATACCGCTCGAAAGATATCGTTAAGAACGATCTGAGGGAACTTCAAGTCAGCAACTGGCAAGAGGTGACCAAGGATCGAGCAGAGTGGCGTTCTCTCGTGTCGGAGGCCAAGATACATTTTGGGTCGTTGAGCCAGCGGAGTAAGTAAGTAATTGTTATGTAGTGGATTTGAATCCCATGCAGTGAGATCCACAAATCATTGAACTCTTTTATTTCTTTTATTTAGTACATACCATCTTGCTTTCGTGAATGTGGCTTAACTGTGATAGACTTTATAAATAAATTTGTGTTGTGTATGTAAACGTAATTACTATTTTGTGTACATAGATGAGTAGTGAACAGAACTGTGTCGCATGAAGAAAACTGGCGTCTGAGATACAGGCTAGGCCTAGTTCAGACGCCAGCATCCATAGAAACAAAATGTACGATATTGTAAGTGCTTTTGTATTTATGTTAACTGTACTAAGTTAAGTACCGTATTGTAACGCACTATTGTGAAGTGCAAATAAACAATTTTTATTTTATTTATATTTATTGAACTGTGTTTGGATATTTTTTGTATCCGTTCACTGCGAAACTAAAAGTCTTGGTGCGGGAATTTATTTAAAAAAAAGAAATAAATCAATTACAGATGTAACCATAAAACTGAATTACTTCTCACGTATCTAAATCAATTAAGTGTATACAGCCTCCAAATAAAATTGAGTGTTCAAATTAGTATTACATTCATACTCCTATTAACAGTAAAGATCAAGGTAAATAATCAATAGGTTCACTTGCTAAAGTAATAAGTGTCTGAAAAGTACCTACTTATATAGCAGAAGAAGTGGCGGGAGAGTAATTGGGCAGAGAAAATAGTTACTGTGTTTAGGTGAAGGTATAATAATAGAGTCATCAGACATAAACGGCATTGAATTATTAGCATTGTCAAAAAGTCTATTTTTCGTTTTCCACAAGACTCATCTCGTGTTTTTTGACGGCCTCTGTGGCGTAGTGGTTGTACAACATGACTGCTACGCAGAGGTCTCGTGTTCGATTCCCGCTCAATGTAAATCTTTGTGTTCATGAACATGATTATTTGCATTGGTCTGAGTGTTTCTATGTATAATATGTATGTATTTACAAAAAAAAAATTATATAAGCATTATAATATCCGTTGTTCTGTTACCCATAACACAAGCAGGTTAATCCTAGCTTACTTTGGGAACAGATGGCGCTTTGTAGAAAAAAAAAAGAAAAAAAAATTCAAACACTCTATTTTTCGTTTTCCACAAGGCTCATCTCGGCTTTTATTGCCTTAAGGCGGCAGACTTGATCCAGCTGATGGTAAGTGGTTAAGCAGCCCCCTTTACCTTAACACTCACTCTACTTTTCCCCAAAGATAACAGGTGAGGATGTGAAGAGCACAGTTGGGCTTCTGGTACTTTGCACCTACCGAGCGAAACGCAACAGTTACAGAAACTGCATTTTGACGGTTTTCTGTGTAACGGTGGTACTGCCCTGGTCGAGTTGGCCCATTCTTGCTGTAAGCAACTCATAGCGTAACCCCTTTAGCCATATCAATGCTCAAAGAGGGACCCTTTTTCGTGTAGTGATTAACCACTGACAAGACCTTAACCTCGACCATGTTGAGGCGTCTGATCATCAATAAAGGATTAATCAACACACATCATTAACTTGTCAATTTGATCCCACGTAATATTATACTTATGTAATCCAAGATCACTGTCAAATGTGACCTTCAATGTGACTTGTAGGTCATGCACTTGTAGCTTTAATGAGTAACTTAATTGTAAGTTTTTTACAGTGATCCCCCGACCACGCCATAGCGGGGACTTTAACAGGCTAAGGATAACAATTTGGTGATCAGGCAAACAATACTTGTTACGTTGCTACGGCCGGCATTTTAAGCCGTACATCCTTATGGAATGCTTTGACACTCTCACGGAAACTTGGTCCATAGACAAACGAACTGGCATCCTCACACATTAACACATCGCATAGTGTTATGTGTGAAATATTCCTTTATTTTTTTTAAGGTACTATTATAAAATGCTAACCTGAAAACGCAGGTGCCGATCCTTTACGCGAGCGACGATCTGATAAGGGTCGTAGCACATATAACGTAACGTAAACGGATCGGCACCGTATCAACTCGAGCCGTTCAGTATTATTTGTATGAAACTCCTTACTGCAACGCACACTAATCGTAATCGTAACGTAATCGGATTTTTGACATTTGACACCGAGGAAAAAGGCGAGGCGGTGGCCGATCCGTTTACGTTACGTTATATGTGCTACGACCCTGGGGCAGAATGTCAATGGATGAATAAGTCACAAAATCGTGCTTTACAGGGCAGGTGTGCAAAGGCTTTACAGGAGGCCCACGTCCAACATCCTGAACCTAAAGGTTTATTTTATTTTATTTAATAGGTATAGAAACAGATTAAAAAAAAAATTAAATCAAATGAACAAATTAAAACAATATTGTACGAGTACAACCACTAAACATTTTCAAATCTGACATCCAATAACAACTATACACAACACTTTCCTAGACTAAATTCACACAGTTGGAATTATTTAAAGATAAGTACTTAAAACATTTAAAAAAAAAACACAAATCAATCCCCTATATAGGATTACAATATATTCTTTTTCTTTGATTTATTAGAAGTAACGCTTATAAATATCTCCGTGTGGTGACGGTCTCCGTGTGGTGACGGAGTAAGAATACAATATGTCACCACCCCATCTCATCCCATGGGTGTCGTAAAAACCGACTAAGGGACTATCCGTAAATATTATCGATATACGAAGTAAAAAGACGCAAAACTTGAAATTAAACCCTATACCAATCCGTCTGGCCAGCGTGGTATTAGTAGGCCAAGTATCCCTCCGTAACTGGAGGAGGCCCGTCCCTGCAGTGGGACATTAATGGGCTGTTATGATGAATGCTTATAAACGTCTCCTTCAAAACAAAACCGAAAAATACTATTTTATACACTACAGGGTAGCATTACTATAATAATGGCAGTGATCTTAAGAACTATTTCTTCTCACTATAACAAAGCATAGCTAATTCATTATTTATGTCCAATTAAATTAGTATTTATATTTTAGTGTAAGAATATTATTTTTTATTTTTTCACTAGTTAATTATAAGAACTAATGTTTATATATTAGATCGTGATTCAAAATGCAGTAACGTGTGGTTAAGGTATTTGTTTTTAGGTTATTGTTTTAATGGGTCACGATTGTTTGCTTTACCACAAATATTTAAAACAGTATTAAACTATTTCATATTATGATATAGATAAGTAGTTTTACTATTTCATAATATGCTATGATTTTAATGTGCACAGAATTTTCCGTAGGTAGTCATAGCACAAGCAAATTCTGCCTAGTTTGGTACTAGATGGCGTAGTTTGCATGTACGACGAATAGTATATTATTTAACTAATATTAAGTTAACCATACAATTGTAAGTATGTATTTTTTTACAATGAAAGTTCTCTTTCTTTATCAACGATCTACGCTGTTGAGGCCTACTCCATTTAGGTATGATCGGAAACTTAGCCTGAAATACCACGTTGCTTAGTCAAGTTTTTCTGCTTTGTTAGAAATACAGACTTATATTCTTTCCGTGTGGTGACGGAGTAAGAATACAATATGTCACCACCCCATCTCATCCCATGGGTGTCGTAAAAACCGACTAAGGGACTATCCGTCAATATTATCTTTACGAAATAAAGAAGGAAAACTTGAAATTAAACCATATACCAATCCGTTTGGCCAGCGTGGTATTAGTGGGCCAAGTATCCCTCCGTCATGGAAGGAGGCCCGTCCCTACAGTGGGACATTAATGGGCTGTTATGATGATGATGATTCTTAAACGTGATTACTTAATAGTACCAATAATACCTACTAAATAGTAATCGTGTTTTAAGAATCCCACGGGATGAGAACCCCCAAATATTTCTGTCCTTATCTTTATACTAAAACAAATAATTCTAAGAAACATACATCACATTAAGCCGGCATTCAAAGACGCCTTCGCTTTACAAGATTCCTATACAATGTACTCATCATTTATAAACTACCTACCTACAACACTAATCATACATTAAGATTAATTGTTACCTTATAAAGATAACAATACTTGAATAACTCTTTTGTTATAATAGTTATACATAGTTAATACTCTGCTTAGTTTGGGACTAGATGGCGTTGTGTGAGCAATACTACACAACATTTGTACTACACAGTCAGATTATCTATGCGAACCTCGCGTCCCGTTCTCGTTTCAACCCCCGCGCTCGTGATACGTTGTCATCAGTGATACGTCCGACGCGACGTGACGTCATCGACGCTAGTTCTTTAGATAATGTGACCGGGTATAGTATTGTTTATATTATTGTTTTTTTTTTTTATAGTATTGTTTTATTGGGTTTTATGTTATAATGTATTTGTTTTGTTTTCGTAGAGAGATATTCTGTATAAGTACCTTTGAAATCTGTCCAGCATTAGGAATCAGAGCGAAGAGCCCAAGTTGCTCAGATGCTATGCGATGAAGATAATTAAGGACGATGAGAGGGAAAAAAAGAGGTCCTATTTCAAAAGGAGGAGGTTAAGCGGAATCGGGAAAAGACCGATCAACCATTGACAAAGGCAGCTTCGTAATAACAGCTCTAGAAACGCAAACAGTGCTCAAGGTTTCAGTAAGGAACTAAGCCAACAGTGATTTGTGGATTGCACAAAGAGTTGTCCTGTTTGGGATTTGAACCCACGACCTCGTACATAGCAGCCAGTACTACGACCGCCGTGCCACCGAGGCAGCTATGGCATGTTGTGATGATTAATAGGAACATCGTAAAAACTTTAACATTGACTACAAAACGGTATAATTTAATGATGTATTTGTTAATAACAAATACACGGTAGCCATTCTGTTGATAGACGCACAATCAACTCTAATACATTACTCAATTCAACCATTAAATGTTATTTTGACCCTCAATACGTACAATTACTTTATTATTGTACTGATGATCATTATATTTTTGGTTGAAAGACGTAATTATATAGGAGGTATGTACTTCCGATTAATTCATCGCTCGATTTGCGGTGTAAATGAATGTTTTTTACATACATACTCTCCGTGTGGTGACGGAGTAAGAATACAATATGTCACCACCCCATCTCATCCCATGGGTGTCGTAAAAAACGACTAAGGGACTATCCGTGAATATTATCTTATTAAGTTGTAAGTAATTTAAGTTCATTAACCTAAGTTACACATTACACTAGTAAAAGGTAATATTCTCAAGGTTATTATGAAAAAAGTCTCCGTGTGGTGACGGAGTAAGAATACAATATGTCACCACCCCAACTCATCTCATGGGTGTCGTAAAAAGGGACTATCCGTAAATATTACCTTTACAAAATAAAAAGAAGGAAAACTTGAAATTAAACCCTATAACAATCCGTCTGGCCAGCGTGGTATTAGTAGGCCAAGTATCCCTCCGTCACGACAAGAGGCCCGTCCCTGCAGTGGGACCTTAATGGGCTATTATGATGACATACATATATACATAAAATCATGCATTGTTTCCTTGGAGTAGGAAGATACTGATGAAAGACAATCATAGGATGCCGATGATCCTTACACACCTTGATTCTCAAACTCAAAATTAAATATCTTTTATTCAAAGTAGTACAATAATATGGTATCTTTTTGACGTCATCTAACTTTACTTAATCTAAGTTTATAAACATTTTAAAGTTTAGAAAACTTTACCACCGCTTCCAAGGCGCTAGTAGAGAAGAAGCGGCGCAACAAACTCTACTGCTGCATTTTCTTGACATCACTTTATTTTGTAACATTAGGTAACTGTAAGAAGGTGTTGCAACCATTGTATACTATATATAATTACTAGCTGACCCGTGCCCACTTCGTAGGGCGGCGAAAAAAACGCGTTTCTTTTTTAAACATATTTCATTACTGCTCTATTCCTATTAGCCATAGCGTGATACTATATAGCCTATGGCACTCCCCGATAAATGGACTATTCAACACAGAAAGAATTTTTAAAATCGGTTCAGTAGATCCAGAGATTACCCCCTACAACGTCACAAACACACAAACTTTACCTCTTTATAATATTATTAGTATAGATTAAAACCACAATCATTAGATAAGGGATAGCGTTCTGTATGTAGTATATAAAAGTGGGAGCACCAAATCACATCTATAAACAAGTATATTAATAAAAACGTCGCTCAACCAAATGACCCCTTACATAAATAAGAACAAGTGTACATACTTTATTCGTCTGCATACATAATTATCTTTATACATGCACATCGGTACCGAATGCTACACACTTTTTCTGAAGGATGTTGCCAATGACGTCCATGTCATCTCCTTTAGTACATTATCTTAATGAGTACCTACTACCCGGTCACAATCTCGAGACCTAGCGTCGATGACGTCACGTCGAGTCGGCCGAACCGTACTGAAGCGCTGTGGCGAGCGCGGGGAGGTGAAAACAACGGGGGCGGGAAATTCGCATTCCAGCGAGGTCTCAAGATAATGTGACCGTGTAATAAGGAGGCCAGACCTAGGTAGCTTCTTGCTGAAGATATCTACTATCTGTAAATAATTACGTACTGCACCTTCGTGGATAAGCAAAAAGAAGGAAATCCTGTCGTTGAAATAAGTTGCCTCCGTCACTAGAAGTTCATAGTAGTCCTTTGTATGTATTCTTTGACGACCTCTGTGGCGTAGTGGTTATAATTACTTATAGTATGACTGCTACGCAGAGGTCTCGGGTTCGATTCCCGCTCAATGCAAATCTTTGTGTGCATGAACATGATTGTTTGCATTGTTCTGGGTGTTTTCTTTGTATAATATGTATGTATTTACAAAAAAAGTATTTATGTATGTTTATCCGTTGTCTAGTACCCATAGTACAAGCTCAGCTTAGTTTGAGACTAGATGGCGCTGTGTGAATGTGTGAGGATTATTTATTTATTTATTCTATATATCATTACCTTCTTTGGGATTTGAACCTGCGATCTCTTTACCACGAAGACTTTAAATTAAATATTATGTTAAGCACAGAAAGATGTTATAACCATTTTCCCCGTTGTCACGAGTCTACAGAATGACACAACATTTAATCAAGGAAAGTCATTTAAGCTTCGCAATCTAACTCATTTATTTCTCATTTGCTTCTGAACCACAATTTATTTTAAAGTTTTGTAAAACATACTATGTCTAAATATTTATTGAGGGCAGAGCACAAGAACTCTGAATAAATAAATTAATTGCATATTTATTTGTAATGTAATTTAATCAGAAGTTAGTTTTACTAGTAGATATAATGTATGACATAATAGCCATATAACAGAAATGTGCAGTAGTCAAAATCGTCTAAATACTTATGTGGTATAATTGTCACATTTCTCACTACTCGTACTTTTTATATCAATGAACGGTGGGAGGTAAATTGGTCTGGGTGTTTTCTATGTATAATATTATGTATTTACAAAAAAAAGTATTTAAGTATGTTTGTCCGTTGTTTAGTACCCATAGTACAAGCTATGCTTAGTTTGGGACTAGATGGCGTTGTGTGAAAGTGTGAGGAATATTTTATATTTTAGATAAAAAAAATATCGTGACTATTCTATTGTATGTACACTAACTATAAACCAAGGATTAAATGCAAGAAAAGGCAATTATGATTACAACAAAAAATAAAATTTGCAAGTCGGTCTAGCCGTTTTCAAGAAATCAGGTAACAAAGGCAAAAAAAATACCACTGAATTGAGAACCTCTTTTTTGGAAGTCGGTTAAAAAGTGATATAATTTCTTAAAAGAGTGTTTCTCCCAGATTCTTCTCAAAAGATTCTTCTCCCTATTAATTAGCAAATCTGGCGGTTGCATGCAGATCAACCTTTCAACTTTATTTATGTAGTACCTAACTGCGTTGTCCTAATGAATAAATGGTTTAATTTGATTTCCAGTAACATTTACTAACTCTAAATTGTGCAATTTCCTTCTAAAAAGGTCATCAAGTAAACCACTAAATCGTTTAAAGTAAAATTAATAGTAAAAAAATATAATTAAATATCTCTTCTATTCATACCCGGAACCTTGCCATGTATGATTGCTATATATTAATTACTTATAATAAAAACATATTATTACTGTGCAATGAATAACGTGATGTTCATATGTTTTATTACTTAATCCAATTACTTTGAGGCAATCGTTGAATATGGCTCATTAACTATGCCACTGTATAGGTAAATACAGAAGGCTATGTCAAGTTTGTTTTTGATTGGCAGGTATTTACATCATTCAATCATCATTCAATCTGCCGGGAAAAATACCGTGTGATTTTAGTTCAAGTCCAAAACCAATACCTAAAACTTTAATCAACATCTCAGCCAATTGACCCCTCACACGGTGGACCGACGACCTCGTAAGGACGATGGGAAGCCGATGGATGAGGGAGGCGCAGGGCCGCACAAGGTGGCAATATTTGACGGAGGCCTATTTCCGGCAGTGGACGTCTATTTGCTGAGAAAACTTCATAACAATTTTTGTTGTTGAGAAATTTTGTGCGTGAGCGGTGTCTGTGTATTTTTTTTAAAGATTGTTATCACATTAGGGCCCTGCGTCGTGGGGACTTTACAAAGATACATTTTAGGGACAAAATAAACATCCAAACTCAGGGTAATAGTTTGTGGATCACATTAAGAATTGTCCTGTGTAGCATCACTACACGCGAACCCGATTTCTTCGACTGCCTGGGCACCATAGATACCCCTAGGTGCAAGTCCATACTCTAACTATATACGATAATTGACTTCTGCAGAAATATCTGTATAGTGACATTTACCAGTTGCCAGACCTATTTAATGTGTTGGAAATACTTCACACTTATTACTGAATACCAATAATTATGATAGTTCAGTATCTTAAGAATCTTTATATAAATGCAATTTTGGTTACAGTCAAATATTGTTTTTCGTCATATGAAGAAGTTACTACATTTTGTTAAACTACTGTTTTGAGCTGGTTATGAAGCTTGCAACTTAAAGAAAGTAAACTTCAAAAAGAAGAAAGACAAGGGAAAAGATTGGTGGCCAAAATATTCGGCAAAAAAGCAGGATCTTGTATGTTAGTTAAATAAAATCATTTTGAGCAATAGTGTTACAAAATGGAAAAAAAACACTGTTGCTTGTGACTACAATAGTAGACTGGATCCAGATTCACCTACTACAATAATAGACTAGATCCGGTTTCAAATCCATCTAAATCTAAACAATTATTTAAGCTGTTAAATAGTCATAATAATCTGCTATTAAGTCGTATCTCCGCATCAACAGACACACCCTTAGGCATACCTATCATATATCTTCACACTCATCAATAAGGTACAAGCAGGTTAATCATCTTACAACAGTTTATGGTCAAACTATTTCACATTTAATACTTATATGGAAAAGCACGTACGATCATCCGTGTGAACTTACATATTATGTTGTTGGTAAAGTTTTAATTAGTTAATTTATTGAAATGTCTGGAGTACATTTTTTTTATGGCAGGCTTATTTGCTAGCAGGTCACCTGATAGTAAGTGATCACCGCCGCTCATGGACACCCGCAATACCAGAGGAATCACAGATGCGTTGCCGACCTTTAAGAAGGGAGTACGCTCGTTTCTTGAAGCTCCCTAAGTCGTAACGGTCCGGAAATATCGCATTGTTCCACAAAACAGATGTTCGCGGTAGGAAGCTTCGCAAAAATTGCACAATGGATGACCGCTGATGATGATACTAAGTAAACGACGAAGTAGACGACCTCTGTGGCGCAGTCGGTATATTACATGGCTGCTACGCAGAGGTCTCGGGTTCGATTCCCGCTCAATGCAAATCTTTGTGTGCATGAACATGATTGTTTGCATTGGTCTGAGTGTTTCTATGTATAATATGTAAGTATTTACAAAAAAAAAGTATTTAAGTATGTTTATCCGTTGTCTAGTACCCATAGTACAAGCTTTGCTTAGTTTGGGACTAGGTGGCGATGTGTGAATGTGTGAGGATTATTTATTTAAGAGTACTTAACCAACGTTTGTCACCTTGAGAAAAGCTCATACTGTAGCTTCCCACCTTAAAACAAGAACTTAACCACACTTGATTGGACGTGCTTGGCAGTACTTAGAACTAAACAGGTAAGTAAGTGGTGGTATACGAACTAGGCTGACTAAACTTCTTGTTTACTTCTTTAGTAACAAGGTTATGTTTACCAACCTACTGATACGAATGTAAGTACATCATAAATGACAATTATAACAGCCCATTAATGTCCTACTGCAGGGACAGGCCTCCTCCCATGAAGGAGGGATAGTTGGCCTACTAATACCGCGCTGGCCAGACGGATTGGTATAGGGTTTAATTTCAAGAAAACCTTATTTTTATTTCGTAAAGATAATTTTCACGGATAGTCCCTTAGTCGGTTTTTACGATACCCATGGGATGAGACGGGGTGGTGACATATTGTATTCTTACTCCGTCACCACACGGAGAGTGACAATATATTACGTATATTTTACTTTGTTATTCAAACCTTGAGATTGTTCTAAAGTAATAACGAATGATGAACAAGAGCAATTAAAGTTTGCTTCCAATAGGAATGTTAAACTTAATGTAATATTAATGTATTTTGTATTTATATGTATATGTATGTAGTGTAGTGGTTTTAGTTCATGGCTTTAAAAGTAGAGGATTTAAGAAACAAATTAATTTATTTATTTTATTTTTATTTAAGTTATATGGAATACTTACAGCTAATATTACAATTTAGTTTATAAAGTGGTAATCTGACAGACAATAACAAGTCTTCGCTTAAAGATATAAAATATAGATAATAATTAAAATTTCTGCCTACTGCAAATCTGTGTCTGGCTGAATGTGAATGTTTACTTTGGTTTTGTTTTTTTTTTAAATAGGTACAACTCTCGCACTAAGGATCATGACCTGTGTCGCGGGGACTTTTTACAAACATCAATTAACGGACACAAAGAACACACAGACTCAGGACAATAATTTGCGGACTTCATAAATTATTGACTTGCGTGGGGATCGAACCCACAAGCTCGAACACGACAGCCGCTTGCGTTACCGTCGCGCCACCGAGGTCTGGGGTGTGATATAAGTATGTTTTATTCGTAGTCTAGTAGGTAAGTACCAATAGTTCAAGCTCTATTTAATTTGGGATTAGATGGTTTTAAATTAATTAAAAATAAAGTTAAATGACAAAATACTTAAACGTCAAGTTTGACGTTTCTTAATGAAGAAGATTACGTGAACGGTCACTTTAAAAATTACAAGAATGCCGTTATAAGCTCAGTTGCAGTACGATTACATTACTTACTTGTCAAATTGTCACACAATAGGTATTCTTGTATTTATAATTTAAATTTTATTATATACTTAACCGAATTTTTAACGATTTTAAGGTACGAGAATTGACATGCAGAAGAAAAATATTACATTCTTAGCAAGCCGTTTCAATTACTAATATAAACATTACACATATAATCCTAAACATAACTTAACAATAGTTGCTTAACTATGCGTAGGCTCAAGTGCTTTAAGCTCCCACTTACACCTCTGCTTAGTACTTAACTTAATGTACCTATGTACTTGAATTTATATAACTGACTCATGTAATTTCGCCTTGCCTTGCTTTTTGATGGCGGACGAGCGGCTTTAAGGCGATGAATAGCCGTAAGGGTTTTACACGGGTGACTAAAGCCGCACAATTTTTGCCGCACGGCGTAAGTTGACCATCTAAATGGCAATTTAGCTAGGCCGCATGGGAGAATTTGTCAAGAGAGCGAGCGATTTAAAAATCGACCCGTGTAAATCCCCCTTTAGGAGGACTCTAAGGGTATCCTTTTAGGGTTTACCTGGAGTCCTAAGCATATGAAAGCGGAGATAAACACCATGTAGGTTTCCTCCAGATTGAGTTTGAGTAAGATCATCATAACAACCCATTAATACCCCACTGCAGGGACGGGACTTCCATGGCGGAGGGATACTTGGCCTACTAATACCACGCTGGCCCGACGGATTGGTGTAGGGTTTTATTTCAAGTTTTCCTTCTTTTTATTACGTAAAGATAATAGTCGGTTTTTCCGACACCCATGGGATGTGATGGGGTGGTGACATAATATTGTATTCTTACTCCGTCACCACACGGAGAAATAAAATGTAATTATAGGTTAATTACATTTCTCCGTGTAAAAAAACATAGTCATTGTTTGAACAAGCTAAAAAAAAACTTATGAAAACTCTACTTTTCATCGTTTTTTATAGTTAATCCTATGTCTATGCTGTGGGACATTAGCTGTTCTAATGATAACAACAAAATAACAGTTGAGTTCTAAGTTGCGCCCGGCGCCGTATAAAGCAATGGTTAAATTTGGTACTCGAGATGGATGCTCGGGTGGCCTAGTGGTCATGGCGCTGGGCGCATATATAGTCCAGAGACGCGGGTTCGAGTCCCGCCTCGAGTACCAATTTTTTCCAATGTCTATCTTCTTTTCGGATTTTCCTAGTTATACCTAAGCTTTATAGGTAAAAAATTATATGTAGTTTAAAAACAAAATAACTCATACAAGTACATACCTAATCATCTTAGTAATATCAAAATTAACATAATATGAATTCCACATGATCCATGCAAGGAAGGGAATGTAGAACCACTTCCTGGTCTTAAAAATGTTTGTAGTCATCATTTGCTAACTAATCATGAGTTGTACGGACCGGACAAATGAATTATTTATTAGACTAGAGATACCTTCTTTGTAGGGTGACCATAAGTTTCTAATAAGCAGGATATCCTTCTCCTAATAAGTGACTTTGAGACGCTATCATTGAACCTACTCGTCTTTTTTTTCATATGATTGGAGACTATCATCTTAACGAAATAAAAAGAAGGAAAAATTGAAATTAAGCCTTGCACCAATCCGTCTGGCCAGCGTGGTATTAGTAGGCCAAGTATCCCTCCGTCACGGGAGAAGGCTCGTCCCTGCAGTGCAAAATTTATGAGCTGTTATGATGATGCCACAGTTGGAGTCGGGAATCGGGTAGACGTTTGGGCCGCCTACCCAGAAAAGATGCAATAAGTTCAAATTGCATTAATTTTTTTTTCTATATTTTTATCTCCGTGTGGTGACGGAGTAAGAATACAATATATCACCACCCCATCTCAGCCCATGGGTGTCGTAAAAACCGACTAAGGGACTATCCGTGAATAATAAAATGAAATCCAGTAATAAAATGAAGGAAAACTTGAAATTAAACCCAGTACCAATCCGTCTGGCCAGCGTGGTATTAGCAGGCCAAGTATCCCTCCGTCACTGGAGGAGGCCCGTCCCTGCAGTAGGACATTAATGGGCTGATATGATGATATGATATTTTTAATCTATTTAAAAAGTATTCCGTATCTTTAAAATGATAGTCACCACATTATTCATATTATGTTTGTTTACATTGATATTAAAAACATAAATCGTGATACTTTGTATCGTTTGCTAATCAGTTTACTATACAACATGCTTGTTTATTGCAACAAATGTTTTTATTTCTACGTATGTGTGTCCGTGTGGTGACGGAGTAAGAATACAATATGTCACCACCCCATCTCATCCCATGGGTGTCGTAAAAACCGACTGAGGGACTATCCGTGAATATTATCTTTACGAAACAAAAAGAAGGAAAACTTGATATTAAACTCTATACCAATCCGTCTGTCCAGCGTGGTATTAGTAGGCGAAGTATCCCTCCGTCATGGCAGTCCGTCGTCCCTGCAGTGGGACATTAATAGGCTGTTATATGATGATAATGTGTGTCTGGTTATGATTAACTAAGTATACCCTGGCTGGCTCGCGTGGTAGAGAAGAATATGTGGTATTTGATAACGTCATTTCTGTCTGACTGTAGTGATTAATACGGTTTATCATGAACAAATAGAAAACAAAGATATTACCTACTAAATGTTCAGACACTCTTTATAGGAAAAGTTACGGGAAGCCATCAAATTTTATAAAAAGTGTATGTCGTACCAGGAATGTAAAAATGTGTACTTTGAAAAAAACAACCATAAAACGCTTTTCAAGAAACAATAATTTTTCAAATATAATTTATCACCGACCATCCAGGAATTACAAATAAGATTATCTAAGTAGAAAGCTAAACGTCCACCGCCGGCTAAACTAAGTTGGTGGCCAGTTTTTCATACATGTGCGTCCGCCACTATGCCACATGTATGAAAAACTGGCTCAACTATGCGAGCTAAGCTAAACCAATATAGTTTAGCCGGCGGTGGACGTTCGGCTGAAAGGTTAGGTTTGCTACAGCTTATCGAAACAAATCAAAGTCAAGGCCTATTATTTCTCTAAATGATTTTGGAATTAACACAATTAAAAAAAAATGGACAATCCCACAATTGAGTGGGTAAGCATCCCAGTGGGGATTGCCCATTTTTTTACGGTACAGGTAGGTACAAATTTTGGTCGAAGCTTTGTACATTATTTAACGATTTATTTTGAGTCACCACATGACCACCATTGCCATATATTAACCACATAAATACATAATTATAACTGTAATAGTTTACGTAATCACAAAATGTTCGAAGGGCTTTAAAACCACATAAAATAGAAATACAGAAGGCAATTACGTGCAGTAAAGGTCGTCTTAAGTTTAAATAAGATGAAGATGAATTAATAATTAATTAATAATCGTGACAAGTGGCGTTCTGTCGTCTCTGCCTACCCCGGCCGGGATAAGGCGTGAGTTTATGTATGTATGTATGTATGTAAGATGAATTATATTCATGACTAGCTGACAAGCTAAATAAATAAGTAATAAATAATCCTCACACATTCACACATCGCCACCTAGTCCCAAACTAAACAAAGCTTGTACTATGGGTACTAGACAACGGATAAACATACCTAAAAAGTTTTTTTTTGTAAATGCATACATATTATACATAGAAAACACTCAGACCAATGCAAATAATCATGTTCATGCACACAAATGTCACACACATGCACACAAATCGGGAATCGAACCCGAGACCTCTGCGTAGCAGTCATGTTATATAACCACTACGTTACATAGGTCGTCCATCTTGCTCCATAGATTGATGTACCTAATGGTTCTAAAGTTAAACCACGACCACAATATTATATTACAAGATGTACCTAATACATAATATGCGTAATTATTATATATTACATATAAATATTTAGTATTACCTATAAAATTGTAATGACTCTGTCAGCTGCTTGCGTCTAAATGAAAAGATGACCTTACATGAGTATGTAAGGTCAGAAAATAAAAACATTAAAATTATATTTTGATTGATTAAGAAACCTTTTCGTCTACAAGTCTCTTAAACTATGAGTAAGAGCGTAAAGATTGAAATTTTAATCTAAAATATTCATAACAGCCCATTAATGTCCCACTGCAGGGACGAGCCTTCTTCTATGACGGAGGGATACTTGGCCTACTAATATCACGCTGGCCAGACGGTTTGGTATAGGGTTTAATTTCAAGTTTTCCTTCTTTTCATTTCGTAAAGATAATATTTACGGATAGTCCCTTATCCACTCGTCTGGCCAAGGCGCCGTAAATCGGCGCCTAAAAAAAACGTCCATCTGGCCAAACGCCGTAAATCGGCGTTTTGACAAGGTCAAAACATCGTATTACTTTCTTGCCATTTAGAAAATATTTCTTATTTGTTCTAGTCCTTACTCATTACAAATCGTCTATGCATGATATTTCTAGTCCTCTCATATAAAAATCATTTAATCTATGGAACAAAAGCTATGACAGATTTATTTTTGAATCTGTCAGTCATTTGTTTACGTTAAGCGAGTCGTGTTACGCGTTATATAAACATTGAAGTTTAAATTGTATTTGTGCTTTGTTTGTGATTGTGAGTGGTGTTATGTGAAGTTTAATAAGTGTTCATTGTTATTGTGTTACAACAATGTAATAAAACATTCGTAAGTGGTTTATTTTTCATAACACGGAAGAGCAATTTTTTTGCAAGGTATGATTTTTGCAAGGTAAAGTTCATATTTTTTTATTTATTATCAAGAATCTTATTAGATTTATACAAATTTCCATTTAGAATGGGAGATAATCGGCTTATAAGAATCTTATTGGACTTATACTAAATTCCAATTAGATTTAAAGAAAATCTGCTTTTTCAAACATTGGTCAGCTTAAAACCCCTGACTGGCAAAACGCCGAAAATTGGTTGGCCAGATGTGCAATTTTCCGCCATTTTGTCTTGCCAGACGAGTGGTTAGTCGGTTTTTACGACACACTTACTCCGTCACCACACGGAGATCTAAGTAAATGTATTTAATGTAATGGTTTCATTGTCCATACTATTAATAGTAAATGTTTTCAATAAAAAACAAAATTCTGCAATTGAAATTCAAGATAAAACTGAAATTTCCTAATTACAATGGCTGTAACTTTTAAACTATCGTGTTGCGTGAATATAAATATTACCCGTGAGATCAATGATCCCATTTCCGCATAAGAGTCGAGGCTGTATCGCGGGAAATGCACGGGATTCGAACCCGGAAACTCTGCTGTTCCATACACGAACACTTGGCTCCCGAAGGAGTTAAATTAAGAATCTAATTTAAAAAAAACCAAATAATTTTCATTTATTAACTTTAAAACTTTCGTGTTTCCTCAAAGGTAAATAGTTTCAATATTTACCACAATTAATCGTGTTAATATCCGTGTAGTTATGAATAATAAATTTTCATTTAATATGCTAACGCTACACCTGTACTTGATGAGCGCCCGGCATACCACATTCAACTACAAATGTCATAAACCATTACGTACAGAAGCTAATGATTATGAAAGATACAGAGCCGATAGAAAAGGCAATTAAATAATTTATAATAATTGAAGTCAGAATTATTACTCAACGGCGGCAGTTGAAGGCATAATTATATCTGACTAGCTGACCCGTGCCCACTTCGTTGGGCGGCGAAAAAAAACGCGTCTGTTTTTTTAATATAATTCATTACTGCTCCACTCCTATTAGCCATAGCGTGATACTATATAGCCTATGACACTACCCGATAAATGGGCTATTCAACACAGAAAGGATTTTGAAAATCGGTTCAGTAGATCGAGAGATTACGACGCAACAAACACACAAACCTTACCTCTTTATAATATTAGTATAGATAAAATGTTTTTTTTTTGTGAGTAAGATACGTCAAACAGAAATATGCTCCGTCGAAACGACTAAATATAGAAAGTACAGCTAGTAGACGTTTCTATTCGTAGACAGTACGTTTTGTCTTATCATTGTAACTAGGTTTCGTTTTGATTAAACTCATATACCTGACTATCATCGCTCCAGCGGTCCCAAATGCCTGAGATCCTATTACTCTTTTATGCCTTCACTTTGTTTTTCTCCCCTAATAAATCATGAATAGGCAAAATAGCTCAAATATTTTGAAGTAAGTATCGTATCTATTCTATTAATCCATGTCACGAGTGCGTGAGTACATCTCGTATAGATATTATAACTGAGTGCTTGAGCGAATGTGTTACAACCTTTGTGCTCAGTGCGCTACTTGTCTGACTGTTAGAGCAGACATTATTATGATTGATGCTTTCCGGTTACCTTCATGTTACTCAATAATAATAAAATTTGTTTAGATATCATGATGTACATGGCATTAGAATGTTTAACTTAAAATGTAGATGTCTTTGGCAAAAGGGGCACCCTTTTACTACCCTTTTTCAACTTTTTCTCTACTAGGTTATTATAATTGATGTTAGGTTAGTTTACAAACGATATTCTAGACGCCATTACAGACTACAATTACTGTCTTTCAGACGCCAATAGTGACACCATTCCAGAAGTCACTACGCCACTCTATATGTCACTGTAGACGCCATTTTGGATGTCAATTGAGCCGCCATTTTAGAAACTAGGTACTTTCAATAATAATTTCATTTGCAGTTCCAGACGCTATTTTAGACGACTAAATTATAAAACAGTTATAACTTATTAACGTAAATTTAATTCTATATAAAATTTACTAAACCATCAACATTAATCTATGCCACTTGTGCGTGAATACATCTCGTATACATAATATTATAACTGAGTGCTTGTGCGAATGTGTTACGACCTTTGTGCTCAGTGCGCTACTTGTCTGACTGTTAGAGCAGACATTATTGTGATTGATTCTTTCCGGTTACCTTCATGTTACTCAATAATAATTAAATTGGTTTAGATATCATATTAAAATGTAGATGACTTTGGCAAAAGGGTGCCTACTAGGTTATTATAACTGATGTTAGGTT
Organism: Schrankia costaestrigalis; assembly: GCA_905475405.1. NCBI lineage: Eukaryota > Metazoa > Arthropoda > Insecta > Lepidoptera > Erebidae > Schrankia > Schrankia costaestrigalis. The sequence continues at coordinate 10,943,687 of FR997852.1, read as the reverse complement.
AGTTTACAATCGATATTCCAGACGCCATTACAGACTACTGTCTTTACGCCTTTCAGACGCCACTCTAGGTGTCACTGTAGACGCCATTTTGGATGTCAATAGAGCCGCCATCTTAGAAACTACTCCAGACTCCAGTAGAGACACTATTTCATTTACCGTTCCAGACGCTATTTTAGACGCTTTTCGAGACGACTAAATTATATCATCTATTCTATTAATCTATGCCAGATATTATTTTAACTGTGTGCTTGTGCGAATGTGTTACGACCTTTGTGCTCAGTGCGCTACTTGTCTGACTGTTAGAGCAGACATTATTATGATTGATGCTTCCCGGTTACCTCCATGTTACTCAATAATAATTAAATTGGTTTAGATATCATTAGAATGTTTAACTTAAATATAGATGTCTTTGGCAAAAGGGTGCCTACTAGGTTATTATGACTGATGTTAAGTTAGTTTACAAACGATATTCCAGACGCCATTACAGACTACTGTCTTTCAGACGCCAATAGTGACACCATTCTAGAAGTCACTTTAGACGCCACTCTAGATGTCACTGTAGACGCCATTTTGGATGTCAATAGAGCCACCATTTTAGAAACTACATCGTGAATACATCTCGTATAGATATTATAACTGAGTGTTTGTGCGAATGTGTTACGACCTTTGTGCTCAGTGCGCTACTTGTCTGACTGTTAGAGCAGACATTATTATGATTGATGCTTCCCGCTTGTGTATAGTCGAAAACGAAATGGCTTTATCAGTTTTGACAAAAAATTCTATCATAATTCAAATTCATTAAGATCGTTATTTAATGTTTATGCGTGAGCTTGACGTCATTGGTTGACCGTATTCAAAACTTTGCTTAGATTAAAAGTGCAATCTATTTTAAACTTTCACTTCAACGCAATAAATAATAAAATCTACTAACACAATACAAATGTCACTAATTAAACTATAGAGTTTGTATGTGAAAAACCATGAAAAACCATTAAATAATTTAAAACTAAAGTCAACTTGTTACTTGTGACATTACAAGCTTGTCATTTCAGAAAAACTGACAATGTAGAATTCAAATATTGGCTGGTAAGCCACCCAATTGTTGGCACTTTAGGAGTGGACTTCGTGTCAGACTAAAATATAAAGTATCATAAAATGATAAAATACTTTAATCTTTGCTTAAACTTAATCATTATTATGTGATTGAATAGTATTAAAAAGATATTATTGGCACTATTGCCAATAAAAGGATTCTGATAAATTTATTGTTGCTATGTTGACACATGAAATAAATAAAATATGATAAAAATATTAAATAAATAATATTTGAACTTGAATAATCATACGGAACTTGAATAATCATACGGAACTTGAATAATCTATAGTGTTTTCTTTCTTTTTACTCACTTTTAACTCTTAAGTGCCAATAATTGTAGGACTTCTAACCATTAAGTGGTTTACCCTATATTGTTTTATATTATAAAATTACGAAAACTTTAAATTGAAATATGCGCCAATGACGTCATGCAAGAAATGATAGGGATGGACATACAAGGAAAAAAGAGAGAAATTCTTTAGAATAAAACTTTTTACCGAAAATATGCTCTAGTAACAGTCAATAACGTTGACTTTACTATTTGTTTTTATAAATACCTAACGACTATTTGCTAATACAAGAGAACTGATATGTCAAAATAGCGTCATGCTTTAGCTGATGTTTTGCTGTCCGATATTGAACCTAATAGTTTTATGACATGCAACTAACATTAACTTTAGAGGTGATAAAGCCATTTAGTTTTCGACCATACATTACGAGGAGCTTTGCGGCTTTTTATCGTTACATGATGTTAATTAAATTGGTTTTAACATCATTAGAACGTCCAACTGAAGAAACTTTACCTCTCGAGACACAAATCCAGACGCCAGTTCAGAAATCTATCTTAATGCTAATACGCTATACACCACTTTAGAAGCTTTTATAGACGACTGTCAAAAGGCTCTTATATAGACGCTACGACGAAGAAAATGCAGCAGTAGAGTTTGTTGCGCCGCTTCTTCTCTACTAGCGCTTTGGAGGCGGTGGTAAAGTTTTCTAAACTTTGAAATGTTTTAAATTTAGATTAAGTAGTGTTAAATGACGTCAAAAAGATACAATATTATTGTACTACTTTCAATAAATGAATGAAACTGAAGCTACTTCAGACGCCACTCTTTGAAAAAGCACCTACGCATGAAAATCGGATGAAGTCCCAAAAAAAATCTTCGCAGTTTTGGAACCTGTATCTTATTTAATAATGGAGGAGTAAAGTATTGGAAGAATTGGAGAAACTTTCCTCCTGGAAATAGGGAAACTTGATTGAAACTGCAAATAGGCGTCACTTATTTAGAACGAGAACATCACCAATGAGTTTTTCATAATTTATGGGATCTCATGTAAACTATATTTGATTCCAGTAATATGTACTTATGCCAGAATGATGGTTCTAGTATAGACAGATAATTGATCAGTAAAAAAAAAGTCTCTCCGTGTGGTGACGGAGTAAGAACACAATATGTCACCACCCCATCTCATTCCAATGGGTGTAGTAAAAACCGACTAAGGGACTATTCGTAATTATTATCTTTACGAAATAAAAAGTAGGAAAACTTGAAAGTACCCATTACCAATCTCTTTGGTCAGCGTGGTATTACTAGGCCAAGTATCTCTCCGTCACGGGAGGAGGCCCGTCCCTGCAGTGGGACATTAATGGGCTGTCATAATGAAATAGAATTACCTTTACCGTGTCACAAAAAGCTTAAGGTATGAATACTCGTTAGTGTGGGAATTGTCTTAAAGAAAGAAACAATATTGACCCCTGTGTTATATATTTACACAACGTTACTTAAGAGCTCAAATTAACCCGTCAAATGCTAACAGACAAGAGTAATCAAATAAAAATTAAAGTATAATGTTAGTAGGTCGCGAATACCGCAACCTCATCCATAGGTTGCCAGCAATCTACACCAGGTCGTCGGACCACCTTGTGAGGGGTGTACCCACTCTGCGGCTTGCTTAAATATTACTCTACACCCTAAACTACCTATATTTCAAATTTCATCAAAATCCATTCAGTAGTATTTGCGTGAAATAGTAACAAATATCCATTCATCCTTACAAACTTTCGCATTTATAATCATAACAGCCCATTAATGTCCCACTGCAGGGACGGGCCTCCTCCCATGACCGGAGGGATACTTGGCCTACTAATACCACGCTGGCCAGACGGATTGGTATAGGGTTTAATTTCAAGTATTCCTTCTTTTTATTTCGTAAAGATAATATTCACGGATAGTCCCTTAGTCGGTTTTTACGACACCCATAGGATGAGATGGGGTGGTGACATATTGTATTCTTACTCCGTCACCACACGGAGAGCATTTATAATATTAGTAGGATAATATATTGAAAGCAAAATCCCACGAGAAACTCCAGACAAAGTCACGAGACAAACTAATACATAATCAAAACATTGAACTATCCTTAATTAAAGTTGAAATACTAGACTAAAATAGATGACCTCTCTCGCGAAACACTCCAGAAATAAAATCAACCTTATGCCATTGGACTAAAGTTGATTTTTGCATGTCATTAGTTTGAAACCCAAAATAAAATATTATCAACCTTATAGTGATATTTCATAGAGTTGACTTTCAAATGTAATAAGTTGTAAACCTAGAACTCTGTATAATTGTTTATGCGTATGCGCAGGTTAAGAAGTAAGTGATTGTAGTTTACTGGGTCAAATGAATAACGAAGTACAGGTTTCAAATTTATGTTTCATTTAAATCTGGTAATTAATATTAGATCTGTAATTAAATATGTGTTTGGGTGTAGCGGTGATTTGTGGCTGGCGTTTGCGAGGTAGTTAATTCGAATGCCAAACTTTTAAAATATATTTTTTATCTACTGTATTACGAATCAAACCTCGTATGACACTTACAGACATGAGACTACAAGACACAAAGTACTTTTAGGGTCTCCGTGTGGTGACGGAGTAAGAATACAATATGTCATCACCTTATCTCATCCCATGGGTGTCGTAAAAACCGACTAAGGGACTATCCGTGAATATTTATCTTAACGAAATAAAAAAAAGGAAAACTTTATATTAAACCCTATACAATCCGTTTGGCCAGCGTGGCATTAGTAGGCCAAGTATCCCTCCGTTACAGGAGGAGGCCCGTCCCTGCATTGGGACATTAATGGGCTGTTAGAATGAGTCACCGACTTAGTTACATTAAGGTGTTAAATCTTTTACAAACAAATACAATAATGTTACCATTGCCAAAAAAAGACAATAGGCTAATCAATAAAGTGTGGAACATCACAATAACAGTAGGTCAAGGTAGAGAGAAAGGCATGCATTGTTCTTATACTAAATGTGTTCATGCAAATATATACTACTATCTTTTGTTTAGAGGTCAATTGTTTGACTTTAGGTGACCGTGTGGGGATGGAGATTATGTCGTGTTAACACCTCTATTAAATCCTACATAATATTATGAATGCGAAAGTTTGTGAGGATGGATATATTATGTATGTTTGATACTCTTTCACGCAAAAACTACTGAACGGATTTTAATGAAACTTCAAATCAGTATAACATATAGGCTACAATTAATAAAGAATTTTAATTCCTAAGTCACTTTTTACGACAATAAAGTGATGAAAAAGGGACTAATAAGAAAAAACTGTCACAAACCGATCTTATGCAGTGGGTGACGTACAAATTTCTTAGGCAACAATTTGTTACAAAATTGGATACTGAAAAAGAACATAAGTTATTTTTTACCAAAACACCACGCGGGCGGAGATGCGGGCGGAAGTTGTTTTTTTAGAAAATTAGAAAGACAATTAAAAACATATTTTTACTCGAGAAAGGACCCCGATATGAATCCGGAGGTGCATACCACACACTAAACTAAATATATGATGAGTACATTCCAATACAATAAAGTCATACAAACCTTGTATGTATGTAAGATTCCCATACAAACGCAAGGTTCTATTAATTATTGTGGTAGGCGTTATAATTATATCAATTTTCTTTTGAAGATTCACACACACGCATCTTTGATTAAGTATACAAATTGTTAAGAAATCAAATAAAATTGTATACAACTATCTGATGACTGCGGCTTCACCCTCGTTGTATAGGTAGCTTAAATATTATTCTACACTCTAAACTACTTGTATTCCAAATTTCATCAAAATTCATTCAGTAGTTTTTGCGTGAAAGAGTAACAAACATCCATCCATCCTCACAAACTTTCGCATTTGTAATATTAGTAGGATAGGATGTTGTATTCAATATTTTAACTCGATCCGCAGTAGTTGTGAGTTCATATCTCAGGCAAGATAATTATTTTGTCTGCATATTCTATGTGCCCTTTAATTTCATTGAGGTATGTAAAAGTCTTCTCTTCGCCTTTACCGCAATGCCTGAAGACCAAAGTCTTCAACTAATGCGTCGTGAAGGATAAAAACGTAATGTAGGACGCCCCTCAGCTGGGTGGACCGACGACCTCAAAAAGGTCTTTGGGTCGGATTGGATGCGGAAGACGCAGGAGCGTGTTCTGTGGCGCATGTTGGAAAAGGCCTATGTCCAGCAATGGGCGACGTTTAGCTGATATGATGATGATGATGTAAAAGTCCTCACGATTAAGGTACAGTCACGAGCAATAATATGTACACATTGTAAAATTTTCTAAACTATCTGCACGTTTACCTGGACATTAGAATACCAATATTATTTCGTAATTTAGAAGAGGTTCCGTACAGTTTTGAACTATTCTTCAAATATTCAATTTTGGATTGGCAGAACTTTAGATAACTGTTTTACAAAATGTGAAAATGTGTACATATTATTGCTCGTGACTGTACCATGCTAGCCTATTGATATCATACAGCAGGGGTTCCTCTAGTGATGAAAGTCAACTTATACTAAGTACACTAGCTGAAAAATGCGTCCCTTTTTTAATCATATTTCATTACTGCTCCACTCCTATTAGTCATAGCGTGATACTAAGTATATAGCCTTTGACACTCCCTGATAAATAGTCCATTTTATTCAATACAGAAATATTTTTTAAAATCGTTTTAGGAGATCCTGAATGGTTGAGGCCTCCTACGCCTAGCTGTAGGCGTTAATAAGCGGATGTTCTAAAACCCGGAGCCCTAAGCCAAGATATATAATTTTGAAAATTAAGTAGAAAAAAACTCAAAGAAAATTAACAAAACCGTGACCCATACGTACTTAGATTGACCTTAAGTTAGATGAATTACGTATCAAAGTTAATTGCACCGAGTACAAGGTTCGATTCCATTTAGTTATGTAATAAACTCACGTTACGTACTTAATATTTAACTTAATGATGCACTCTATTAAGTTGTACTTGATGGATGGCGTGGGATGAAATGGTATGATTGATTTGGGTTTAACTTGACGATGTGGTATTACAAGTGTTTATTATAATTGTGGTCTGTGTGGTGATGGTGAAAGAATAATATGATGTCGCCAGCCTATTTCTGTGACCTCTGATCTTGATCTTTTTGATAATGGTAGCTGTAACCCACAACCTTGTCACGGAAAGTTCATTTAGTTACGTAGGTACTTAGGTAAAATAAAAAAATACTCCTTACACATTCCCACAACGCCATCTAGTACCAAACTACTACTAATAATCATACTTACATAATTTTTTTGATTGTAAATCTATATTATAAAGAGGTAAAGTTTGTGTGTTTGTGACGGTGTAAGGGGTAATCTCTGGATCTAATGAAACAATTTAAAAAAATCATGTGTCATAGGCTATATAGTATCACGCTATGATTAATAGGAGTGGAGCAGTAATGAAATATGTTTAAAAAACGGACGCGTTTTTTTCGCCGCCCGACGAAGTGGGCACGGGTCAGCTAGTATACATATTATACCTACATTGAAAACACTCATAGACCAATGCAAACAATCATGTTCATGCACACAAATATTTGCATTGAGCGGGAATCGAACCCGAGACCTCTTGCGTAGCAGCCGTGTCATATACCGACTGCGCCACAAAGGTCGTAAAATATCGCCGTATTATTCCAATAGTCTAAGAAATGACAATGTAAATTCTGAGTAACTAAGATTATATCATTTAGATATTATAAACAACATTTAATATAATCACGTTTTGACGCGGATCCCTAAAAGGATGTCATACCAAGCATTCGCTTATACGTAGGCTTATGCGCTTCCCGTGTACAAGGTCGTAGGTTTGAATCCTACGCTATACATTTATCTATACTATCTATACTAATATTATAAAGAGGTAAAGTTTGTGTGTTTATGACGTTGTAGGGGGTAATCTCTGGATGTACTAAACCGATTTTAAAAATTCTTTCTGTATTGAATAGTCCATTTATCGGTAAGTGTCATAGGCTATAAAGTATCACGCTATGACTAATAGGAGTGGAGCAGTAATGAAATATGTTGAAAAAAGGGACGGGTTTTTTTTAGCCGCCCAACAAAGTGAACTGTTGGTCATTAATAAATCAATTGATTATTGTAAAACTTGTGTAAAATTGTGTTAAAAAGGCGTTTTTGTTCTCTTCCATTACTAGAGGAGATCTATTTCTACATTGATAAATTGAAGGCCTAGATAAATAAAAAATCACAATCCTCACACATTCACACATCGCCATCTAGTCCCAAACTAAGCAAAGCTTGTACTATGCGTACTAGACAATGGATAAACATACATAAATACTTTTTTTTTGTAAATACATACATATTGTACATAGAAAACGTTTAGACCAATATGCAAACAATTATGTTTATGCACACAAAGATTTGCATTGAGCGGGAATCGAACCCGTGACCTCTAATATAGCGACTGCGCCACAGAGGTCGTCAAGTCGATAAAAGTAAGGTCAGTGTCGTGACTCTCTAGTAACACAAGTTATCACCTTGTCTTATGCTGAGGGTGTCGTAAAAGGCTATTCAGGGATTTTCTCCTCCCGCCCTTCCTTGCCCGTAGGGGTCAATCGAGTATCTATAACTATATAGAACTGGATTCTGGCTGTACCGTTTCCAAGTAGTCCGACATTATAGTGTGCTGTGCCTATGTGTGCGTTTCTTCAATCGTTTTTGATCTATACTTATCTTCATTTTGTATACAGCTAAGATAATAAGATTTATAAATAAGATTGAGATACTTACAAAATGTCAAAGTTTAAAAATTAATCTCCACACCATTAAAGTATGATCTAAATTCGGCAAATCTTCAATCACGACTTAATATGAATTACTTTGTGAATTGCAGGTACAATTATCTACGTTTAAGATTTGTAAGTGTTAAAAATGTCCTAAGGCGATAATATATCGTACTTAACTTTCTTTTGAAGTATTATTATCTAATATCAACTAAGCTCTGCTTAGTTTGGGACTAGATGGCGTTGTGTGAACGCGTGAGGAATTAAAAAAAATTGAAACTTAATATAAAATCGAATGTACTTGTTTTGAAAACTCAGTGCTATTGTTTTTTTTTTGTAAAAAGAAAAGTCCTGCACTAGGAATAGCCAGAGACTTTTACAAACACGAAAAATTAACGGACACTAAAGCGACACTAACCCCCGGTTTCCGAATGATTGATCAGATAAAAATGAACTAATCAAGTATCAAGTGTCTAATTTTAGTTCCTGAAAATGATATTTGACAAGAGTTTTGACACTTGATTAGTTGATTTTTACTTGATCACACATTTGGAAACTTGAATGAATGAAGGAATGACTGATCAAGTAAAAATGAACTAATCAAGTGTCAAAACTGTCAATTTATGATAGTTTTGACACTTGATTAGTTGATTTTTATGAGCAGTCATTCGGAAACCGAGGGTAAGGCAGTTAATTAAAGTTGCTATTAGTAATAAAACAACACATTAATTTGTAATTGCTATAATAATTTAATGCATTTTATTGTCATACAGTAAATTCATTTATACTACCCATCTTGAGTTGACTTATAGTTTAATGAAACAGTTAAATGAAGCTACCTAGTTTAATGCAATATTGTGAGTTAACATTTCTAACTAAGTACATAAAACAGTAGTTATTTTATTAGATTGTATATACCTATTTATATAATACTACCTTTTGCCCGCGGCTTCGCTCGCGTTAAATTCGGGGTAGCACTGTTCCCCCTTCCTGGACACAGAAAAAAAGGGGCCTATGTTACTCTCCATCCGTTTAACTATCTCCACTTAAAAAAATCACGCCAATTCGTCGCTCCGTTTTGCCGTGCAAGAAAGACAAACAGACACACTTTCCTATTTATAATATTAGTATGGATTAAATAAATTTATACTTATTGACGCCAATTTATAGCTACTTTATCTAAGTTTACAAATTGAAAGTTTTCCAAACTTTACCACCGCTTCCAAGGCGCTAGTAGAGAAGAAGCGGCGCGGCGGCGTGACAAACTCTACTGCAGCATTTTCCAGACGTCAATTTATAATTTAACAACATTGTTACTGTAATACCGTGCTGCAAGCATTGTATATCATATAAAACTTAGGGATTATATTTAAGGATCAATATATTTTTAATATCTAAAACTAGAAAGAAGCGTCCTGTAGGTAGTATTACATAAAAGTGGGCCATGCCTAGTGCTAGGCATGAATCTAGGGCGTTTACTTATTAAGAGTTTGAAATTACTGCTTTGAAGCTTATTATTTTATTAGGAAAGATTAAAAATAATTTTTTTTTCCTCTCTTTCATAGACTCTATTAATGGTCAATTTAAAGCGTTTTCATATTACTGCTTTAAAGCTGTTTATTTCATGAAGAAAACCTTGAAAATTATATACTTTCAATCTTTCATAGAGCCAAGTAATGGGCAAATAATACAACAGTAAATTTTCATTCTTAAATAGAGTTAAACTATCCGTGTGGTGACGGAGTAAGAATACAATATGTCACTAGTCACTACCCTATCTCATTCCATGAATGTCGTAGAAACCTCAGGTATATACCTTTTTCTATTATTGACTAAATTTCACCACGATAATCAATCAGATTGGTAAGGTTTTACTTTTCTACCAAATAATGTAATTTTCAACCGACTTCAAAAAGGAGGAGGTTCTCAATTCGGTTGTATTTTTAATTTCCCTAGTAGCAATAATAGCACGCCAATATTTTACTTTACAACCAGAACAAATTATAAACTATTACAAAATACGTCAGGTCATTTAGGGATGGCAGCACCAATTTACACTAAATCACAAACTTAAGTACCCTATATAATCACTTGTAACTATTGAATAAACCACGAACCTTCATCATAAATTACTTTTAACAACACACCGCAGTTTCTTAAGCAATTTAGAATTAAATGTCAAGATTTTTTTGACCCATATTACTATAAGCCGTTATAATTTGACCATTAATTTGACTCTATTCATCAAAACAGGCCATTAACGTCCCAATGCAGGGACGGGCCTCCTCCCGTCACGGAGGGTTACTTGGCCTACTAATACCACGCTGGTATAGGGTTTAGTTTCAAGTTTTCCTTCTTTTTACTTCGTAAAGATAGTATTCACGGATAGTCCTTTAATCGGTTTTTACGACACCCATGGGATAAGATGAGGTGGTGACATATTGTATTCTTACTCCGTCACCACACGGAGATGAAGGCTAAGTTTAGCTGGCCTAGCTACTAGGCTTTACAATCTAAATACCCTCAAAAACAGCAGTGGCAGCTTGTTAACATTAACTACCTTAACAAAAAACAACATCTCGTAATACATAATACTGTGTCTAACTAATCACTGTTGACATTTAACACGTTTCGTATAACAACGTATTTTATAATTTCACGCTATTGTCTGGTAAATTTTATGGTACTTAATTTCCTACATTAACGACCTCCTGGCGCAGTCGGTATATTACATGGCTGCTACGTAGAGGTCTCGGGTTCGATTCCCGCTCAATGCAAATCTTTGTATGCATGAACATGAACATGATTGTTTGCATTGGTCTGAGTGGTATAATATGTATGTATTTACAAAAAAAAGAAGTATTTAAGTATGTTTATCCGTTGTCTAGTACCCATAGTACAAGCTTGCGTAGTTTGGGACTAGGTGGCGATGTGCGAATGTGTAAGGATTATTATTTATTTATTTATTTGCGTATACTAACTGTATAGTAAGCAGAAGAAAGATTTCGGAACAAGTTACACCGACCGTGGTTATTTATCATTTTTACTTAATGCTTTTTCGCTGACAATAGGTTCAATATAGTATTTGTCGCATATGTATAAAGAATGAGTATTTGCATGCTATAGCCCTGAGTCCGTCAAAACTAGAATCTGAAAATTTAGAACAAAATAAAATGATGGATAACGGATTTAATGCTATGTAAGAAGCTATAAACTTTACCTCTTTATAATATTAGTAGGTATAGTATAAAAAAACAAAGACAATTCCTGCATTAGCAACAGAGTCCTAATTTCCAGGGCTTTTTACACACATGAAATTGACGAGTACAAATTACATCATTTGTCGATTACGCAAATAATTATCATATACAAGAGTTATTTAGATTTGTAGGTGAATAATAGTAATTTGTATCAATACACAGCAATTCGTCTCAATATAAGTGCATAACTTAGCATAGTACATACAACTTAAACTTAACCTATGTGAAATGCTAACTGGTCGGCATGCCGAGCGCACAGAGAATGCAATAGAGCTGACTTCGAATTACAATTATTTTATTTTAGAGTAATTTAATTTAATATGCTTTTTTTATTCCGCTCTTTTACTTTCCGACCCCTTTAAGATTATAGTCCTTTAATCGCTTTTTACGACACCCATGGGATGAGATGGGGTGGTGACATATTGTATTCTTACTCCGTCACCGCACGGATCCACTAATTACTGTCTTAAATCTGGATGTCCTTTACCTTGATGTTTGGAAACTCCCCGCTACACAAACATAAGCCCTAGTATGGGAGCTATCTTTTTAAATTAATTAAATTAATAGTTCTTTGCCCAGCCCAGAAGTGGGATCATCATCCACTGATGGACATAGGCCTCCTTCAAGTATTGCCACCTTGTGCGGTCCTGCGCCTTCCTCATCCATCGGCTTCTCGCCGTGCTAACGAGGTCGTCGGTCCACCGTGTGAGGGGTCTCCCCAACCTGTGTTTTCCGGTACGCGGTCGCCATCCCAGAACCTTTCTTTTTCTCTTTCACCAGTGGAATGATAAGGGCTAAAACGAACGAAACGAACGAATATTTATTTTCTTTGTGTGCATGAACATGGATGTTTGTCCTGGTCTGGATTTTTTCTTTGTATTATAATCTATCAGTTCGGTGCGTGCGCTCCCCCCGTGCGAACGTGACGTCTGTTGTTGCGCAGTGACTAAGTGCTTACGGGAACTAATAAAAATTACATTCAACGAGATTTATACATATTATTATACGTAATTAATAACGAGTAAATTACGATGGTGCAGTGTAAAATGTGTAAAGTATCGTTAGCACGAGTGAAAGGCGATAGCATTATGAAGTGCAAAGGTGAATGTGAGGGGGTATATCATAAAAAGTGCGGTGTTAAAATCACTGCATTTACGGCCACTGGACTATGTGATGAATGCCAAGACACGCAAGCAGGAGATCCTTCTATCGACCTTGATCTATCGAAAACAACCGCGGCAAAATTGTTGGCTGAAGTTAATGTAAAGCTGGCAATAGTGTTCAACATGAAAAAAACCTTAGAATCTATGTCAGAAGACATTAGCTTTTATGCTGAAAAGTACCAAGAACTGATAGAAGATAAAGAAAAAACAGACAAAAAACTTAAAGCATTAGAACATAAAAACGTGCATTTGGAAACAGTTAATAAGTCATTAGAAGAAAGATTAGCCTACTTAGAGATACATGAGAAAGAAAGAAATGTTGAAATATTTGGGTTGGAGGAAAAAATAAATGAGAATTTAGATTTAACGGTAAGAAGTTTAGCAAACAAATTGGGCGTGGACGCAAAACAGATAAATGAATCTAAGAGGGTAGGTGAAGTAGGCAAGCGCGGAGCGGCGAGCAATTTCACCTCCGTGGGCAGTGACTCTGCTGTCAAGGACAAAAAACCGCGGCCAGTTATCATCACGTTAACTACGCGTGCCGCCCGCGACCAGTGGTTAGCAACCAGAAAATCCCACCAACTAACTAATGAAGATGTCTTTGGCAACGGAGACAGACAACGGATTTATGTTAACGAAGATCTTACAAAGTACATGCGAAATGTTTTCTGGACAACAAAAAACGAGCTAAAATCCACCTATAAATACATATGGATACAAAACGGAAGAGTACTCATAAAAAAAGATGATCCAAATGATACGAAAATAAGATCTATCCGTACAATAAGTGACATCAATATGTACATAGAAGAAACCATGAACAAAAATTAATGTGTTCATGTGCTAAAACTTATCAGTTAAATATTTTTTTTTCAAAATTCGATAATCACTTATTAAATAACGTAAATAATAACATCGAATACATAAAATTTACATCTATAGATAGCTGGCAAGAGGAATTATTACAATGCGACAAGCGCTTGAGTATTATACACTTGAACATAAGATCATTGAGAAAAAATTTTGACCAATTCCAAGTATTGATTGACAACTGCAAGGAACATTTGGACATAATAGCACTAAGTGAAATAAATATAAAATTGCAAGAACTACCTTTATACAACTTATATGGATACCAAACATACATAAATACGAGGGAAAATAGAAGAGGCGGGGGGATATTGCTATATGTTAATAGTAAATTAAACTTTACAGCAAAAACACTTAATGCTAATTACTGCGAACTGATTCATGGGCAGCTTGTACAAGACGGTGGAAGAGAAATACATATCTTTGTTATATACCGCCCCCCAAAAACAAATAAACAAGCATTTGTTGAAGAACTGCATATGTTGTTGTCTAGGGTGCCGAATGGCTGTGAATTAATACTGATCGGCGACATTAACGTGGATATTCTGTGCAAAACCGGTTCCGGCGTTATCGGTAATTTGGAAAACAATATGTGTGAGATAGGGATGGAATGCGCCTTTCGTGACGTTACACGGGAAGAAGTGTATGGTGATGTTGTGACGCGATCGTGTATCGACCATATATGGGTTCGAACCCAGTGCAGTGTGTTTTCATATGTGTTGAACTGTAAGATATCAGATCATTATATCATTGGAATGTGCATTGATAAAGGTACCGTAAATCCCGTAAGTAAAGTGCAATCTCAAAGAACAATTTTAGGTGATAAAAGGATTATAAGTTTGCTCGAGAACATAGAATGGACTAAATTCCTAAACTATAAGTGTCCAATTGATTTGTATAATAATCGTTTCCAAACATTTTGTGATGTCTATAATAAATCTAAAATACAAGTAAAAATACGTAATAGTAGAAAAAATAAACCATGGATTACAGAATCACTTAGAAAAATGATTTATACTAGGGATACACTATTTCAAAAATGGAAATGTAATCCTAATAATATGACATTAAGGTTACAATACAATAAATATAGAAATAGAACTAATAAATATATTTTTAAGGCTAAATGTAAGTTTCGCCAGGAAGAGATAAAGAAATGTAACAAAAATATTAAAAAGATTTGGGGTAAAATAAACTCATGGGTCGGTAGGGAAAAAAGTAGCTTAGATTATACTATAATGAAACATTTAGGTAGAACAGACAACACCTTTGACATTTGCAATAAGTTTTCGACTACTTTCACTCAACAAATTTCAGAAATAAAACATGTTTGTTATCATAAGTTTATGGACAGGTTTAGCTATGTGAACAACAGCCAGGTGTCAATAAGATTTCAAAAAGCTTGTGCTGATGATGTTTGTAAAATTATTAATTCGCTAAGTTGTGAGAAAGCTGCAGGTGCAGATAATATTAGGGTTAAAGAAATAAAGCATTTAAGGTCTCAACTAAGTCCCGTATTGGCCTTGTTTATCAACTTGTGTATAAAGAAAGGACAGTACCCAGACCAATTAAAAACATCTTTGATTAGGCCTATTTTTAAACATGGCTCTCACACAGACTACTCAAACTATAGGCCGATAGCAATACTCTCAGTTGTAAATAAAATTGTGGAAAAATACATCGTAGGCCAAATTAGTACATTCTTGGAGACACATAGTATTCTATCAAACACTCAACATGGTTTTAGACGAGGTAGGGGTACAGCTACAGCGCTGACACAGTTCTCTAATACTATTAATGAGTACCTGGGCCAACGGAAGCAGGTGGTGGTGATCTTTATTGACTTTAAAAAAGCATTTGAGACTTTGGAACACCACCAGCTGCTTCAAGCTATGCAGGAGTGTGGCATCGCGGGGCCACTTAATACATGGCTCCGCGCGTACCTCACAGGCCGGACGCTGAGAACTGTTGTCGACGGAGTCGTTGGGGAAGCTCAACATACTGCCTGTGGCGTGCCAACTGGATCGGTATACGGTCCTATAGGTTTTATTATGCATGTCAATAGCATGAGCAATGTAGTACATAACAGTCACATATATTTGTACGCGGACGACGCCTGCCTCTTGTATGCTGATAACGACCTTAATACAATAGAAAATAAAGTGCAAAACGATTTTACAAATATAATAAAGTGGGCGCATGATAACGGATTAGTCATTAATATAAGCAAAACAAAATGTATGTATATACACTCGCCCTATCATAGAAATATAGGGAGGTCGCCTCGCATTATAGGACACAGCTATGAATGTCTGCATAGCGAGCACAGCAGCGGCGCCGTATCGCGGTGTGAGTGCGCGGCGTTGGAGGTGGTGGGGCAGTACAAGTACTTAGGCCTTGTAGTAGACACCAATTTCTCTTGGAAAATTCACATCACAAACCTTTGTGATAAATTAAGATCTGTCCTTGTACAATTCCACCACCTCAGTGCTCTGCTGGATAGGGCCACGTTGTTTGTTATATATTATGCGCTAGTAGACTCGCTGCTTTCCTATGGGCTGGCATGTTTTGGACGTACTTTCAAAACGTACTTAGATAACATTAAGGCACTACAAATTAGATTTATGAAAAAGTTAGTAGACAATAATACAAAATTACGATGTAAAGAAACTAACTACGAGGAATTGTTTATTGAGTGCAAAATTCTGCCAGTGCATGAGAGGGTGGCGCTGTTGATAGCATTGGACAATTACTGCCATGATGAATACAAAGTCAAAATTGTACAACTAAGACCTCGGAATGCAAAAGACTGTAAAACGTTTGAGGTGCCCCCCTGTAAAAATTATTATGCACAAAGATGCAATGAATATTTAGTTCCAACCATATTTAACAGTTTACCTGTAGACATTGAAAGTACTTCTATATCAAAGCGATCCTTTAAAAATAAAATAACAACATTTCTTCTAAATGTAATCTCTGACAACATTGAATTATCAAAAATATCAATATAAATTATGCTGTATCTCATTCAATTCAATTATCTATGTTTCCTATTATTGTTTCAATTACTTACCTACTACAATGTATTATATTATGCAACAATGGTAATTTCATTCAACCTTTTTTGTTTTGTTAATAACAAAAGAAACAACAGGTGTGCAATTTATTAATACTAATAATGTAATTTGTATTCATTCTAAATTTATTTGTATCTTATTTTTTTTTTTAATTTTATTTTTTTAATTTATAATATGAAAGTGTAACAATGTTTTTATTAATATCTTTTGTAACAAGGGAGCTACGTCTGCCAACAAACTGCTGTGCAGTTTGGCAGAAGTACTAATATAATGTAATATTTTTAAATCACCGAATAAACACTTTTTCACTTCACTTTCACTTTTCATTTACAAGAAAATCCATATCTAGATCTCATCCATACATGTAAGTATAAGTATTCATCCGTTGTTTAGTATCCATATTACAACCTGTACTTAGTTTGGGACTAGATCGCTTAATGTAAATAAGTATGTAAAAAATATTAAACAAAATTTACATAATATCCCTTCAGTGTCCTCTCCACGGTATTTTTGTTCTGAATATATTGTAGTAGATGCGCTTAGCGTCACCTTGGCGGCTGTAGGGCGCGGCTGTCTTCAGTACTACTCTCGTGAATTATTGACAATTCACACTTCATGACATATTTCGTCAAAATGTCAAACAGAATTGTCAAAATAAACATTGTTTGTCTAAAAAAATGCACCCTTTTTTCTACTTTTTTTCGACTAATGTTAAGTTCGTACATCTCTACGACGACAAAAGTATAAAATATTGATATACAACATATGCCCACTGGTCTGGTATAAAAAAATAAGGTTTCCCATTATCAATTCTCCGTGTAGTGACGGAGTAAGAATACAATATGTCACCACCCCATCTCATCCCATGTGTGTCGTCTGAAACGACTAAGGGACTATCCGTTAATATTATCTTTACGAAATAAAAGGAAGGAAAACTTGAAATAAAACCCTATACCAATCCGTCTGGCCAGCGTGGTATTAGTAGGCCAAGTATCCCTCCATTACGGGAGAAGGTCCGTCCCTGTAGTGGGACATTAATGAGGACTGGAACGGGCAAGTATATCAAGTCCTTCTTATAACAAACAATATGAATGTTACACAATCTTTCGGAGCATGTTTTTTCACCAATTCGTTTGGGCTGTGTGGTCTTCAAGTTTTATGCCATGCAATGGCCCATCCTTGCAAGATGAGGCTCTCCTTCCTTAGATTTATTACTTTCGTTTTTAAATAAATAAATATTCCTCACACATTCAGTCAACGCCATCTAGTCCCAAACTAAGCTGAGCTTATACTATAGGTACTAGACAACGGATAAATATATTTAAATACTTTTTTTGTAAATACATATTTGTAATACATTTTGTAAATATATAGGATAATTATACATAGAAAACTCCCAGACCAATGCAAACAATCATGTTCATGCACACAAAGATTTCCATTGAGCAGGAATCGAACCCGAGACTTCTGCGTAGCAGTTATGTTAAATAACCATTCCGCCAGGTCGTCGTTTCTTTATTATTTTGTTTTTACTAAAAATAGGCTGTTAAAAACAATGAGAGTTCTATGCATTTAAACTATGCAAGCCTGTCCTGTAGATGCAAACTACCCGGTCACATTATCTTGAGACCTGGCGTCGATGACGTCACGTCGCGTCGGACGAATCACTGATGTGCCCGTGGTGAGCGCGGGGATTGAAAGGAGAACGGGACGCAAATTTGCATTCCAGCGAGGTCTCTAGATATTGTGATCGTGTAGTATACCGTACTATTCGGTTTAACTCTGTCTACCTACGCTGCAAAAAAAGGATAAAAGTTGCATTGTTTTACAATCAAAATATTCGAATCGCATGTATTTGATACCAAAATCGAATAATTTGACAGAATACAAAAATGAGGTGCCGAAAACTAAACAGCAATCACTTGGCGTGTCATTATTTAAAACCCGCGTTGTTTATAGTTAATCAAGTAAATAACTAACAAATTTATCCTCTTCACTTAATCACTAAGTGAAGTATTAACTAAAGTAAAGGTTACAAATAAAAATAAGTGTTACATTCCCTTCTGAAGGTTACACAGTACTGCACCAGATCTCGGTATGTCAGCACCTTTCTAATAAACGATGGTCCTTTGAATGTGAGAGGATAGATTGTATGCTTACACAATCGTAGCATTGCTAAACTACAGTTAAAATTAGATTTAAAATACAGTTACAAAATTTGATTTTAACTGTATTTAAAGCGAAAATAATTGAAATTAGAGTGACATTTTCAGAATGTACAATCTTCAACAAAAGATGAATAAAACATACAATATCAACGCTAAAAGCTTTTATTTGTAAGTGTATGTCGTGAGGAGAAAATAAGGAAATAGTCTCCCATAAATACAATACAAGGAACAAATACTAATTAGGAAATTTAATTTCGTATTTGAATGTGATTTAATATGAGCTATGATGCAATGTGTATAAGTACCTACACCGGCCGTGACTGTTCCCAATAAGCTAATAAGTAAGATTATTATTTATATCTACCTACTGGACACAATATTTTTACTCAAGTATTTTGTGTTTCTCATGTAAGTGACTCTAATGGTTTTTTATGAGAAAATAAATATTCTTTAACCATAAATCACTGACACCAAGAGTGATCTTGTAATATTCGATGTGTTAATCATTTTATAGTTGACTGTACCAAATTATCATTGCTTTATTTAAAGGTATAGAAACAAAATTAGAGTGACGTTTTTCGAATGTACTTTTCACTATGTTTATGTAAAAAGGTAAGTTTACTATGATTTTCTAATTAAAAACCCGACTCAAACTAGAAATTTGATTATAAAATTCTTGCCTAAGAAATTTCGTTTAAATTGATTTTGACAGAAATTTCAATATTTTTTAGATTAAAACTAAATTATGTCGAAAAGAGCTTACAACAAAAAAAAATTGAATGGCGTTGTGAAATGAACGTTGAACACGTTGAACGTTGTTGTGAATGTCTGAGAAAATTATATTGTATGTCAGATTTATCAGTCATTTTTTTATGACGATAACCGGCAGGGGAAGGCTGGACATCACCTCAAGATTCATGATGACCTCACCTAGAAGGTAATTTCTCTGCTTTTAGAAGCTCGACACGTCTAGGTTTTTGGATTTTCCAGGCCTTAATCTATTAGATAAGATAATTACTTAGTACATTTATTATTTTCAGAATAAGATAATGTTCAGTGAATTAAATATTTGCGGGCTTATTTATCGCGCCACCTATTGGCCAGTAGCCACACTGCAATCTTAAACACTTATTTTGAAAATATTAAAATTCAACATTAAATTGTACAGACAGAAAAAAAGATTCATGATAGTATAATAAAACATTTATTTCAAAAATCACAGAGATCATAATATATTTTTAACATTTAAAACTAAGTAGAGTCAGCATAACAACAAAATTTAATACATATAATTATTATCAAAAAAGTATAGATTTACTATAAAATTAATAAAAACATTTAGATACATAAATATTTGCACAAAGATATTATTAAATGTTTTTTTTTAAATCCATTCTAAATTGTATATTGAATAAATAAATATTTTAAATAATAAAATCTTTTTAAGTTTTCTTTGATGTCACCACGAAGATGAATATAAAATTATGTATTTATAATAATAATAATTGGACAAAGGAAAGCTAAAGAAAATCCTATTCCCATTCAGCAGGACCTAAGTACAGCATTGCATGAGTTCCTGACTTTCTTGCCTTAGTGAGAGAAAGGGCTCCGTTCCTCTAACTTAGGATTCGTAAGACAAAAAGAAGAGTAGAGAAACATTAATGGTCTCTGCACACAGCCGGCGTGACGTGGCGGGACTAGACGGAGGCGTGACAATGAGCAGTTGTAATGTACTAGAGCGACGGTTACCATCGCGTCGAGCGGGACGTCTCTGTGTGGTGTCGTCCATAATATCTAGTACATTACAACTGCTCAGAGTCGCGTCGCCTTCCCGTCCCGCCACGCCCCGCCCGCTGTGTGCAGAGACCTTTATTAAGGTAATTAAATACTTTAAATATAAAAAATACGTATAATGTTATACAAGCTGAAAAAAATATACAAATATTTATGGTATGTCATTACAGTCAATAAAGTAGACACAGGACCGCGTAGGATGGAAATATTTGAAGGAGGCTTATGCCCAACCGTGGGCGACAATATTGGCTGATATGATGATGATGATTACAGTCCATGTGAAAATGAATAATACGACATCTCTTCCTTATCTCTTTTCACGGAAGTCAAAACGCCATCTAGTGGTAAGTTTCTGATAATATCTTTACGAAAATAAAAAGTTTTAAACTTGACATAAAACCCTATACCAATGTTTTTGTTTTTCGTGAGAACAGTGGGCCAAATTTCCAGTCCTTTTTAGTCCACAATGGGCTAAATTACACTTTTATTACAGTATTACTTATATAAAATTAAGCACATAATATAAATTAATATTTAATAATAATTAAGTACTTTTATTATAATAATAATATTTTCTTTGTTTAATATTAACTTAATTACTAATAATAAGTTATGATATAATTAATTTTTATGTTTATAGTAGGAACATTGAAATTTATCGGCGGGTAACTTGTTTGATCCATATGTCGTAAAGGTCTGAAACAAAAAAAAATAAAATATAAATTATTAGATGTAAGAATACAATATTTTACCACTCATCCCATGGGTGTCGTAAAAACCGACTAAGGGACTATCCATGAATATTATCTTTACGAAATAAAAAGAAGGAAAACTTAAAATTAAACCCTATACCAATCCGTCTGGCCAGCGTGATATTAGTAGGCCAAGTATCCCTCCGTCATGGGAGGAGGCCCGTCCCTGCGGTGGGACATTAACGGGCTGTTATGATGATTTTTAATGAGATGGCAAGGAAGAGGCGGTCATATAATATAACAGTTGAAAATGAGGAAAAACCCAAATTTCGTGACATTTCTGTTTTTTCATTATTAAATGTAATAGAAAAAAATATTATATACCGATAACTTTTGTGAATTTTATTTTAATTGCAATATTTTATTTCACTCAGATCTATTTTAAAACAACACAAATGGGACTAGGTATTGGACCTTATGCCACTTAGAGTTTTATAGATGGTAAGTTCAATATCTTGTAGATAAGACAAATGATTAAATATTGCAATTAAAAATACAAGTAATTCACTAAAAAATATTCTCAAAAGTAACTAGTAATTATACTACCTCAGTGGCAAAACAATAGGGTATGCGGCAATTGTACACGAGATCGCAGGTTTGAATCTCGCGCAAAATAATAATTTGTGCGATCCACAATTTTTGTTGAGCGTGGAAGTTCTTTATGTTGGTTAATTTCATAACTGTAAATAGTAGAGTAAGAATACAATGTCACCACCCCATCTCATCCCATAGGTGTCGTAGAAACCGACTAAGAGACTATCCGTGAATATTATCTTTACTGTATTAGTAGGCCAAGTATCCCTCCGTCACGGGACGAGACCCGTCCCTGCAGTGGGACATTAATGGGCTGTTATGATGAATCTCTACTATAATAATAAGATAATATTACCTTTATTATACTTTGATGGGGTACAGGAAGGTAGCGGCAGCTTCCTTGCCGTACATGTTCTTGGCGATACAGGTGAAATTACCCATGTCGGACCATCTCAGACTGGTTAGAAGGAGATCACCGGAGCGAAGAACCTGTGAGAAAAACAATTTTATTTAAAACTAGCTGACCCGTGCCCACTTCGTTAGGCGGCGAAAAAAACGCGTCACTTTTTCAAACATATTTCATTACTGCTCCACTCCTATTGGTTATAGCGTGATAATAGCCTATGACACTCCCCGATAAATGGATTATTAAACACAGAAAGAATTTTTAAAACCATGTTCAATAGATCCAGAGATTACCCCTTACAACGTCACAAACACACAAACATACAAACTTTACCTCTTTATAATATTAGTATAGATAATATAGTGTTTGTAATACTTAGGACATTTGCCATCATCGCGTTATTGTTCTGATGTATATGTTGTTTATATGTTCGCGACATAATGGAAAAATTGTTAGTGAGGGAGTTGTCTTTTAAAAACTATAACATATCAAGCTGTAATGAATAAGTTTCTGATGATAATAACTATACGAAACAAAATTAAATTAATTCAGGTGTCATTAATATGTTATAATAAAAATATACAACAAAGTAGGCTAATTGGGTGTTCATTGGAGAAGATAGTTGGTTGGTTTGGGACGGGCTGCCCCTACAGTAAAACACTAAAAGGTTATTCAAAAATAATAATATTTTAATTACCTGTTTCCTAATATCATCAAAAATGATGTTTTCAAGATTGTCTTGCCAATAAATCTGTGTGTTGCTTGGGTTTTGCACACGGCAGGGTAAAACAATGTCTGTTCCTACGTTTTGTAGGACGTCAGTGTAGTAACTCGTGATCAGTGGCGTTGATGGTGCTTTGAATAAATTGTGAAGAGTCAAAAGGTTTTCTTCGTCGTTCCCTGGAAAAATGTTACATTTTAGTTCGCCCGCCATCTAGTAGCAAGTTGATGTATTAGTTAGAGTAAGAGTTTTAAGTGCGTGGCATAGATGGCTCTGTTGAAAAGAATTTAATGCAAATGTTTATATATAATTATTAAATTAAATAAATTTATTAAATTACAACATTTTCTAATTATTTGATCTAAATCGGAAATTATAATATTTATATTATAATTTATAAATAATTTGTAAATTAGATTTTATAATTGGGGCTTTTTAGACATTTGTTGATACTCAGTTGATTTTTTATAGTATGACATCAGTCTTGTATTTAATTCACAAAGGCATGAAATCAAACTCTAAAGCGATCGGCGTATTTGTTTTACTACAGTTGCGTTTTACTACAATCACAAAAAAATTTACATTATGTATTCCTTTTCTACAAAAAATCATATTCTTATAGAAATACTTGGTGTTCTCTAAAAAACATTGTCAAATGGGTTGTGTAAACGGCAGCCATAGACGAGGTCGCAGGTTCGAATTTATAAAATAAATACGCGATATCACTATTTGTGTGATACATAAATATTATATATTTTCTAGAACCTAGATGTTCCTTGTATAATGTTAATTTCATGTTCCTCATGTAACATGCAACACAGGGCTCGCTCTACCCTAGTGCGAGAGTCTTTTTCAAAATACCTTTACATACCTTCAACAACATAAACAGTAGTACTAGCAGTGTCCCTCTTAACTCCATTAGTCGCCACACAAGTGAAAACATCTCCCGTAACAGCTGACGTCACCACAATCATACTTATTAACTTAGCAGCACTTGACGGGTGAGATGGTAATATGTCGTTGGTTTCCTCCGCGTACTGTAAGAAAATAATCACAGTGCGATTTAGACAAACTGCACAGCGGCATCTAGGTTTAAAATAGGTAAACGTTGCGCATTTGATTAAAAAAATAAATAGACAAATTAACTCAACAAAAATATTTTTTAAATCCCCACAGCACAGGGCATGATCCCTAGTGAGTTGGTTTTTGAAAAAAAATGAGTGTTTTAGTTGCATTTTCATACTACTTAGTATTAAGCGGGCACAGCGGAGGTATCTAGACGACCAATACCGAGAGATCTATCTCCTTCTTAAACTAGCGAGATACTTAGCCCCTTACTCATAAACGCCTCTCAAATTTAATCACTGTTTAGTGAGATTTTTATTACCAAAATCAACCTTAAACCAAACAATACCGTAAGAATTTAAGCTAATGGAGTGGCGTTTATAAGTAAGGGGTTTAGTGCTCATAGTAATATCTTTGACATTCTGTGATTATCACAAAAAAACAGCTTCATCATCATCATATCAGCCTATGGACGTCCACTGTTGGACATAGGCCTCCTTTAAACATTTCCAAAAAAGCAGAAATGAAAGAAACGAGCGTGCTCCCTTTTTATAGGTCGGCAACGCATCTAGTGTCCATGGGCGGCGGCGATCACTTACCATCAGGTGACCTGCTAGCTCGTTTGCCTGCTATTACATTAAAAAAAGCCGTTTAAAACTAAGAAAAATCAGAAACTTACATCTATAATAGGTTCTCCATTCTTCATCCACTGCACGGTTGGTGCCGGTTTTCCTATCACTTCACATTTGAGGACCAGACTTGTTCCCAGTTGTAGTTGCACGTTGGCTGGTGGTGCTTCTCTTATATGGACCATGGTTCGAGGTCGACGTCGTGGCATTGGGGCTGCTGGAAATTTAAAATTTCAATGTTTAATATAATTATGGTGAGCATATATAGGCATACACGATCCAGGAAGGATCGCGTATGGCTACCATTAGAGGAGTGAGTCTTAGCTTCGTTGGGATGGGGCGGTTTTATTCTATGTATAGAATTCTACTTGGGCTTAAGTCGGTTTTACCGTCATCGGTCGGACTCCGACTAAGGGTCGTAGCACATATAACGTAACGTAAACGAATCGGCATGCATTACCTCGCCTTTTTCCTCGGTGTCAAACGTCAAAAATCCGATTACGTTACGATTCCGATTAGTGTGCGTTGCAGTAAGGAGTTTCATACAAATAATACTTACTGAACGGCTAGATTTCAAGCAAAAAAGAACAATAAAGGGGATTATGCCTAGTTTCTTTTACATATAAAATACCTAGAAAAGTTTAGATTTTGCTATAATTTTTATTGAACAAAGGATTTTAATGTGAAAAATCAACAATGAGATAAAATTTTAACTCGAAGTAGGATTCAAATCTGCCTCTTTTGTGTAAACACCTCAGACCATTAGGTTACCCGAGTCATTGTGTCGTTATCTAAACTTTTCCATAGTTGTCGTTTTCTTGAGATCTGAGATCTCGTAGATACCACCATTTAGACTGCATTATATCAGTCATCATCATCATAACAGCCCAATAATGTCCCACTGCAGGGACGGGCCTCCTCCCGTGACGGAGGGATACTTGGCCTACTAATACCACGCTGGCCAGACGGATTGGTATAAAGTTTTCCTTCTTTTTTTTTATGAAGATAATATTCACGGATTATATCAGTACCTAATTGAAATGAAATATCACAAAATTTCTTATTCTAATTTTAACACATTTAAAAATGATATAAAAATACTTTTTTTCGTAGAAGAAAATCAGCATTTCTTATTTAATAATTCATTCGATTTTTGGGGTCAGACATAAAATTACATTATTCAAATATTATCTAGAATAATATATATAGGTATATGTAGAAGTAATAATATAGTACAAGAACGCCAGCGAATTGAATTGCAAACTCAGACAAACGTTCAAAAATTACAAAGTATAATCAAATTATAACCAATGAATAGCTTATGTATTTCTGTATAAAATTTTTGAATAAAACAGTGATTTTTTTGAGAATCATTTTAGCAAATATTCTACCTACAGAAAGTTTTCTTAGTAGGGAGAAATTTTATGTATATTTGAATAACTATTTTAATGGTCATTGACTTGACGGGCGGCGTTGAGTCGCAATGAGATAAGAATAGGTACGCTGCAGTGCGTCGACCATGTTTGCGGAGAAGCGCGTTGACGGTTTCGCCGCCATTATGCGCAAAAGGTGTGCCTCTATGCTGGAAAGGGTACGCGGCAGCACCAACAGCATCGTAAGTGTGTTTGCAGATAGGTGGGACACACCCATGATGCGTAGATGGATATAGCTTCATACTACAAGGTGAAGCTGCAATCATCACACACTTTAAATTGCATTGGTAAAGTTTTAAATAAGCGTTAGATGACGTCAAAAAGATACAATATTATTGTACTACTTTGAATAAATAAATGAATATGAATATTGTCTGTTTGTCTAGATGTAGTTACTAACACTAGTTTTAAGAGACTTTGTTCCGAATTAAATAAATTGAAATGAATTAAATATTATATTACCTCTTTTCAAACCATGGGTGTCTGAAGTAGACTAAGGGCCAGATTCAGAGACCGCACTTTGTCTTTACTTTAGCAAAGTCTAGTTATTATCTCTGAATTTGAACAACATTAAAGTAATTTTTCGCATGAAAAAGTTGATTTCATTATTTATTACTACAAAGTAAACTTTTCATGCGAAAAGATTACTTTAATGTTGTTCAAATTCAGAGATAATAACTAGACTTTGCTAAAGTAAAGTCAAAGTACGGTCTCTGAATCTGGCCCTAAGATTGCTACGAAAAAAAACCAGAAAAATTTGACATAAACTCTATGCAAATCTATCTTACCAGCATACAATAAGTAGGCTTTGTTTTCGTTTCTCGGTGAGACTTATCCCCGAAGTAAAAAATCAATGATTTTGCTTTGGCCGAACAACGAAGTTTTAAATAGGTAGGTATGTCATCGTCATATTATTATTATTGTGTCCAGATAGCATAGCGTTATGTGTATTTGCTTGCCTAACGATATTTTGTAACTAATACAATCATTATTTTTGATAACTAATTCTCCCAAATAAGTTAAACATTTATTTATTAAAAATTAAATTTCACGGCATGACAGAGCCGAGGCGCCAATGCGTATGGGCAAAATAATGGGTAGGTATGTGCCTGGAACAGCAGTTGTCAACCCAAATATTTAAATTAACAAACGTAAAAAGTCAATTCCGGCTGTCGATAAGCTTTATCAGAGGTGTATGTGCAGCTAGAACAACTCTCGACCTCAGAGTGATAAAATGATAAAAGTATTTGGATGAAAAGCGGGTTGTGGAGATCCGGTTTCAATCAATCAATCAACTTGCCTATAGCAGTTCATTGCTCTACATAGGCCTCTCCCAACACGCGCCACAGAACTCGGTCCTGCGCCTTCCGCATCCAGTCCGAGCTAGAGACCTTTATGAGGTCGTCGGTCCACCTAGCTGGGGGGCGTCCTACACTACGTTTGCCAAATCGTTGTCTCGACTCTAGGAGACGTTTGTTCCAACGGCCATCGGTCCTACGACAGATATGACCAGCCCATTGCCACTTTAGCTTGCTAATACTACGAGCTATGTCGGTAGCTTGAGGCGGTTTGTAAGGATTTAAATGCTCAGTGGTATCTGCCTACCCCTTATAGAAAAAAGGAGTGAGTTTATGTATGTAAAAGAAATAAGCAGTTGTCAAGCCAAGTATTTAACGTTAAATAAATTTTAGAATAGACCGCGTGGTTCATATACAGACACAATTTACAAATAAATGCAGTATGTCTGAATAAAGAGAGGAAAATATGATAAATATCAATTGCAATGAATATTTTAATATTAAATTTGCTGAAAGTGGTGATGACTTCATCTTTTTGAATAAAGTTTTAACCACTTTTGTTTCAGTACGACCTTTTGATTGATTGCATCCGTAGTTCTATAAATAATCTATACTAATATTACAAAGAGGTAAAATTTGTGTGTTTCTGACGTTGTAGGTAGTAATCTCTGGACTAATAAACCGATTTTAAAAATTATTTCTGTTTTGAATAGTCCATTTATCAAGGAGTGTCATAGGCTATATAGTATCACGCTATGACTAATAGGAGTTGATCAGTAATGAAATATGTTTAAAAACGAACGCCTTTTTTCGCTGACCAACGAAGTGGGCACGGATCAGCTAGTTGAATATATATGAAGGGTTTAGTTAAGGTTTACTTGTGTATCAGTACAGGGAGCGCCTGTATTAATTAAATAGCAATCATTGTTTAAAAACTTTTTTGCTGTCACTTTTTCAAAACGGTAAGGCGCTGTTTTAATTATCTTTCGTATGTTAATACTTATTTAAACTTAATAATTTTATTTTTCTTTTCCAAGCCGCATAAATATGTGGTTAAATTGGACTAAGATAAAGTGTCGTTAAAAGACTAAGTTAATGTACAAAATATCCTCAAACTAATGTATTTTATTGGTAACTATTGGTCTGTGTGTTTTCTATGTATAATATGTATGTATTTACAAAAAAAAGAAGTATTTAAGTATGTTTATCCGTTGTCCAGTACCCATAGTACAAGCTTTGCTTAGTTTGGGACTAGATGGCAATGTGTGAATGTGTAAGGAATATTTATTTATTTATTATTGTATTTTTTTCACATAATACAATGAAACAAACACAAAGTGAAAAAACAATTAGTTTACTTACCATTTGGCTGTATATTGTTATCTAGCGAATTACTATCTTGTGAACACGCAACTAATGTGTACTGCAGCGACACTAAGATAGCGACGAGTAGAGAAACTGTGCTCGTCATTGTTGCTATTCGATGATAGATGGCGTTGCTTAAGGTAGTCTATTTAGTTTTTACCTGTAAACAGAAAATGATAGTAATTGTTAGTTAAGGCTTTTATGTCGTGTGCCGAAGGCTGTAGAATAGGGTCTTAAGAGATAATCGACGATCTGGGACCAATTTTTATTTTTTGTTATTGGTCAACTAAGCGCCTGGATAGGGGCCACTGTACTCGATTGCGAAGCCCCTTAATGTTTTGTAGTTGCATATTGTGCTTGGAACCAATGAACATCCAGAGCACACGTGGCCAGATCGGCAAAATTATGGCGAACAATTAAAGCCTTTTCATGACAACTATCCGTGGGCCTTCATGCCTAGACTGTACTTAGTAAAAATTAAATGCTTAGTTTAAGAGTAATAGCTCTTCTTAGTTTTTAGATTACAAGGAAAAACTGTTTTAAATAACGTCTTTATAAGTTCAATGCAGTAAAATAACTTGCCTCTTAATATTATGTAAATTTCATCAAAATCCATTCAGTAGTTTTTGCGTGAAAGAGCAACAAACATCCTTCCATCCCTCCATCCATCTCTTCATCCATCCATCCTCACAAACTTTCGCATTTATAATAATATAGTAGGATTATAGGGGTCTATACCAATCCGGCTGGCCAGCGTGGTATTAGTAGGCCAAGTATCCCTCCGTCATGGGAGGAGGCCCGTCCCTGCAGTGGGACATTAATGGGCTGTTATGGAAGTAAACTCTCGATCGTTGATTGTATGTATAAAAGGTAACGAACAGACACGACTATTAGCCCATTCAATAAAGAACCTGGTTGTAGAGTGCGTGAGTATAATACTTCTTCACACTACGTTCGAAAGACTTGATATAACCTAAGATCCTATACAATAAAGGAATCACATCATCATCATCATCATATCAGCCAATCGACGTTCACTGCTGGGCATAGGCTTCCTCCAAGTATTGCCACCTTGTCCTTCCTCCATCGATTTCCCGCCGTCCTAACCAGGTCGTCGGTCCACCGAGTGAGTGGTCTCCCCACCCTGTGTTTTCTGGTACGCGGTCGCCATTCCAGAACCTTTCCGCCCCAACGGCTACCGGTTCTCCGCGCTATGTACCCTGCCCACCGCCACTTTAACCGGGCAATTCTGAGCTCTATGTCGGTTTCTTTGGTAATAAGGAAGGAATCGCCGAAAATAAGAGCCGAAACTTTGTTCCACAACTTAATGGTTCAGCAAAGTAAAGATTTATTGAACTTTTTAAAATAAAATTAAATTCCATGTATTAATTATAATTTTATATCTACTAACTAAATTTAATGTAATGCTAGGCTCTATATACCTTGCACACCAACCCCCTTACTCATAAACGCATCTTAAATTTTAGTCAATTGATTACTTATCTTAAATTCTTACAGTTTTGTTTGGTATAAGGTTGATTTTACTAATACAATTCTTGCTAAACCGTGATTAAATTTAAGAGGCGTTTATGAGTAAGGGGGCAAATGTTTGGTAAAACATGAAAGAACTATAATAATTCTGTAAACACTAACAACAATATTGTACACACCAATGTTTGGCAAAAATAAAATTGATTTTGATATTAGTACGAGATGATATATTTGACAACCAAATAACATATGGCTACAACAGGATATTCTATTCTATTGTAATTTAAATACGCAGTATGGTGACGCAGAAAGTTTCTTGAATTAAAGTAGGTACCTAGTTGTGACTGAGTATCATCTGGTTGTAGATTGAAGAATGGTTATGTGTTAGTATTAACTATAGTGACCTATTTCTTACTGTTGGATATGCCCCATTGCAGGGACGAAATTTTAAATTTAGGTATCATACTCTTGGGCCAGCCGCCTGCCTGTCGCCAACCCTCCTTGGGTATGCTGTTGTTGGTGGTTTACTCCTTACCAGGAGGTTGACCTGAGGTGTAAGGTGGTATGCACCGGGTCGTGGTATCCCTTAGTCGACTCTTACTACACCCACGGGAGGATATGGAGCAGTCCTATTCTAACCGGGAACCGCACGGCAATAACCGGGAACCGCACGGCAATTAAAATATTGGTGTATCACACAATTAATTAATTTGCGTGGAATTCGAATCCACAAGCTCGCTTAGCAGCCGTAAGAACAACCGTTTTGCCACCAAAGCAGTTTCTGTTCAATATAAATAAATAAAATAAAATAAAATATATTCCTCACAAATTCACACAACGCCATCTAGTCCCAAACTAAGCAAAGCTTGTACTATGGGTACTAAACAACGGATAAACATACTTAAATACTTTTTTTTTGGAAATACATACATAAACACAGAAACACCCAGACCAATACAAACAATC
Source organism: Schrankia costaestrigalis (assembly GCA_905475405.1). Taxonomy (NCBI): domain Eukaryota; kingdom Metazoa; phylum Arthropoda; class Insecta; order Lepidoptera; family Erebidae; genus Schrankia; species Schrankia costaestrigalis. Next base: position 10,912,459 of record FR997852.1, on the reverse strand, counting down.
ATGTTCATGCACACAAAGATTTGCATTGAGCGGAAATCGAGCCCGAGACCTCTGCGTAGCAGTCATGTAATAGCCACTACACCACAGAAGTCGTCAAATATTATATAAATATTAATCATCTTTTAAAATCTTTCTTTATCAAAGAAAGGTGTGGCGCCATTACGTATTCTAGTCTCCAACGGCTAACGTATTTATTGATAAAAACCGTTTAAATTGTATGACGTAAAATGTTTAGGAATTTTATGAATGAAAATATACCGGTTATTTCCCTCGTGTGTATGATATAGTAAACAATTAAAGAAAAACTTTTAATAAAGTGAGTTATGGGAAAAAGCTGAATCTTTGCTCGTGTACCTTGTTCTTTATTGTAGTACCTATATTTTTCACGTTTATTAACAAAATTAATCATATTTAACCAAGATTTCATAAAAATAAAATGGTAAAAATACATGGTCTATGTGATTTTCCTTAATCTAGGAAAAGTAAAAACTAATGGAACAATCTGAAATACAGGGCTGAAACCTGTATTCTACAGTATTTTCAGTATTTGGAAAACAATTAAGTATTGTAAAATATCGAAAGAGGACCTCATTTTGTCAACTTTTCCGAAACAAAACCATGTAGTATTATTAATATACAATGTTGTATTAACGAAGCGAAAATTCTCCGTGTGGTGACGAGAGTAAGAATACAATATGTCACCACCCCATCTCATCCCACGCTATGTGGGCAATCCTTCGAGGTATGTCGGTCACCACGATTCTCCTGCAGATTTTATTTCTTTCGATTTATCATAACAGCTCATTAATGTCCCAATGGGGCTCCTCCCGTGACGGAGGGATATTTGGCCTACTAATACCACGCTGGCCAAACGGATTTGTATAGGGTTTAATTTCAAGTTTTCCTTCTTTTTATTACGTAAAGATAATAATCACGGATAGTCCCTTAGTCGGTTTTTACGACACTCATGGGATGAGATGGGGTGGTGACACACTGTATTCTTCCTCCGTCACCACACGGATTAATAATATTAGTATTACATATTTTAGTTTGTGCCTATAGCGTAGAATTTATCGATAAAAACCGTTTAAATAAAATGACGTAAATGCTTAGGAATGATATAAATTAAAATACCGGTTAATGCCTCGTGTTGCTTTAGTCAACAATGTAAGATAAACGTTTTTGTTATAGAAATATCACATGTGCATGTGCTCTGAAGGCCACTTTCTCAAAATCCTTTGAAAACATGCTTTAAGATTTAGTGAACATCCCAAAAATATTGTAAAAGTTGGAACGACTTACGACTTTAGCCTAGAAAGTTAGGGTAGAGTCCTACACTGAAATCAGGAGGCATACTTGGCCTAATTATACCACGCTGGCCAGACGGATTGGTATAGGGTATAATTATTATATTCACGCATAGTTGCTTAGTCCGTTTTTACGACACCCATGGGATGAGATGGGGTGGTGACATATTGTATTCTTACTCCGTCACCACACGGAGGGTAACTTTACATACTTTCTTTTAATTAGGTATTTTCCAAAATAATAATGATTTGTATAAAAGTAAGTTAAATGGAAACTAGGCTCAAATATTCATAATGTTATCTAGTACTAAACTAAGAAAAACTTGTACTTAGTATGATTATTACATAACTGATAAACTGATATCCTCCTTTAAATCCATACTAATAATATAAATGGGAAAGTGTGTCTGTTCGTCTTTCTTTCACGACAAAACAGAGCGACGAATTGACGAGATTTTTTAAGTGGAGATAGTTGAAGAGCTGGAGAGTAAAATAGGGAACTTTTTTTTAGTTCTGTGTCCAGGAAATGGGAACAGTGCTACGCCAAATTTAACGCGAGAGAAGCCGCGGGCAAAAGCTAGTATATTATAAAAAAATCATGACCCTTGCAAAGATATAATTAATGTACATAAAAAATTGCATCAATTGGTAATCGAAACTGAGACTTTTGCGCAGCAGACCAGGAGACTAACCCCCTTACTCATAAACGACTCTTATATTTTAGTCAATAGATTAGCTTAAATTCTTACGGTTTTGTTTGGCATAAGGTTAGTTTTTCTAATAAAAATCTCTCTAGGCAGTGATTAAATTTAAGAGGCGTTTATGAGTAAGGGGGATAAACTACAACGTAGAAGAGATAAAATAAATCAAATTATTGAAATAGATAAAATAAATTTATAAATCGCAGCACATTTGAAATATAAAACATACACAAAAGAAATATAAAATCAAACATGAGCAATGAAAATTCTGATAACATCGGGTTTTATCAAAATTCTAATAAAAATGTCATCAGCAATTTTATCGCAAAAAAATCTAATCATTTTAGAAAACAGTTATTTATTTGACGAATCACTGTAAATTTCATTTTACATACTTAGATTAAAATAATATTATTTAAATACTTATTAGTTTTCTAATGTATTTTTGACACATACAATTATTTTTTTATTATTTATTAGAACTGGATTTTTTAATTAAAATAAAAAGTCTTTTTATTTGGTTATAATTAATCACTCAATCATAAAAAGATTAGTTATACTGTTATCCCATTTTTAATTAAAATAAGTAAGCAAATTTATTTCTTTATTGATTAATAATAAATGAAATTTCATAAATTAAAGTTAAAAAAAAAAGATTACGCAAAAAGAAAACTTATTACAAAATTACACAATAAAATAATAAATAAATTACTATTTAATCCCTTTCCATAATAATTGTAATTTTATTTATTTAATTGATTACTTATTTGAAAAACCTATTTGTTTAATAAATAAATAGATATTACATACCTATTATGTCCTATAACACAACACTTTGTTCACGATATATTATAAAAATACAAAATTTTTTGCTCCGAACCGTTTCTATCAGATGAACGTTACTGAATGGTTCAGATAGAACTACGCGACCTTTTTATACCGTACAGGAACGATTCCCACGGGTTGAGTCTGGAACGAAATGATATATTTTCTATTAGCAACAGCGTTAGATAAACCGTTTTCGCCTAGTGTGATTTTCTATTGAGCTTTAGTAAGTAATTATTAGTTGATTTGATATTTATAGATGTTACATTGATTAGTTTTTAGCGTCCTTGTTTGATAGGGTGGTATGGATAATATTGTAGTGCTATTTTTGGCCTCTGAGGGAGAATGAGGGATGTTTTAAAAAAAGTAACTACCTATAATAATAGTTTAATGTGATTATTTTCTTTTCTTTCGGTTTTTGTAAAAGATAATTCTTTTAATTAGGGTTAAGACAATCTTTTGTGGATCTCACAAACATTGTTTTGAAAGTAATTTGAATTCCCAGCTTAGTGGACGGCATATGAGGCATTACGAGGTCGCGGGTTCGATTCCCAAGCAAGATTATTATTTTTGTGATCCCCAAATGTTATCTTGAGTATGGACATTCTCGCAAATCTCAAATCATTCTCTCAAAATCGATCCCTAGGGCGGGAGTAGTATTTAAAAAACCGTAAAGTACATAAGTAGACTTATTAGTTGTATAGTATACATAGTATTTTTACTAAGTACGATTATATTATTATCCCATATCATCCCGTGGATGTTGTTTTTTTTTCTATAAATATATAATGTAATTAAAGAAATGTAAGAAATAAATTGTTCAAATTCAATAAATAAAACAAACAAATAAATAAATGTTTGAATCACACAAATTATTTTTTGGTTTCGAACTCATAACCTTCTGCAGAGCTTTTTAACCACTAAGCCATTACCCACAGCACAAACTCCTTGTACTCAAAATATCCTAATAAGGAAGGAAGGATAAAAACATGTGTGATAATTACATATGGTACTGAAATCACACAGTTAATGAGTAATGATGAAACGAATGATAATAATCAGAACAAATTGAATTAATTACATCTGTACTAAGAAATAGTACGTTGGGATTCCCATAGGACATCTTTAACACATTTTCCCATTGATAGGGTTAATAGATTATGGGGAATTAGGGGTATTATGGAAAGCGTCCGTGTGGTCACGGAGTAAGAATACAATATGTCACCTCCCCATTTCATCCCATGGGTGTCGCAAAAACCGAATTAGGGACTAACCGTTAATATTATCTTTACGAAATAAAAAGAAGGAAAACTTGAAATTAAACCCTATACCATTCCGTCTGGCCAGCGTGGAATTAGTAGGCCAAGTATCCCTCCTTCACGGGAGTAGGTAGGCCCGTCCCTGCAGTGGGACATTAATGGGCTGTTATGATGATGATGATGCAAAACGCAGGGTGGGAGACCCCTTACACGGTGGACCGACAACCTAGTTATGACGGAGGGAAACCGATGGATGAGGGAGGCACAGGACCGCACAAGGTGGCAATATATTTTTAGGAGGCCTATATCCAGTAGTGGACGTTTATTGACTGATATAATGATGATACCTATCAGTAAATTAATTTAAATATTAGGACACCTTAGGGAACCAATGACATTGTTGTTAATTTTCAGCGCAGTGTTTTGTCTCTATTTTCTTTTAAAACATATTGCTTGAATTATTTTTATAATTTTGCCAAAATTCCAAAAGATAATTAGGCAAATCAATTATCATTCGTATAAATACCATTTTACCCTTTGTTTAGTTATTACTTTTTCCCTGATATTATTTTCCCTATGCTAAGAATGCTGATAGTTAGTAATCCTAATTTCGTTAGTTTAATAATTTTATTGACAAAACTAAAAAAAATGTTAGGATGAATAAATCATACTTCTGATAAAATATGTACACAAAACGTCAGTTAATTCCTCATGTAAGAAATATTCCATAAAACCTTCGAGAAATCTGCTAAACAATAAAATTTATTTTTCAAATTGTAAACAAACTTTTTCATATAAGTAGATACTATTTCAAAAAACACTGTTTTGTCAAAACAATGAGTTGAAATATAAAAAATCTATAAATACGTAAATGAAATAAATTGACTTATTCAATTTTCAGTCCATTTTATTATATTTCTAGAATTTTATTTTATTTTTGATGGATTTTTCAAATCATAAATGTTTATTTTAAAACTCATTTTGACAAGTTCAAGATAATATTTCAAAATTGTTTTTGAATTGATAAACTCCGACTAAATATACAAATGTGTAGGTACAAAATAAGTCTCAATGTAGCATATTTTTCGTAAAGTCGACAAAACGGGAAAGTCGGCACAAAAGTAAATACTCATACCTACCTATATTATATTTTAGTACTTAAATTTTATTTTCTTTGGGGTCCAAATTGTGTCATCATCATCATCTAGCTTATCGCAGTCCACTGCTAGACATAGGCCTCTCTCCCAACACGCATCACAGAACACGATCCTGCGCCTTTTCGCATTCAGTCCGACCCAAAGACCAAAATTAAAAAAAAACTATTTAATTCCAAATTTTGTACCTACGAGTACATCAAATGAATTTTCTGGTGCCTTTTCATCAAAGATCATTAATTAATCATTATTTATTAATTGTATCTCTATCATGTAGTTTTAATTTAGAATTTAAAACCTTGCACTTGTACGGTTTTTGTGTTTTTTATAGCGCTGCATGGGTATGTTATCCTCATTAGGAAAACTACACTCACATTTGACAACCTCTGTGGCGCAGTCGGTATATTACATGGCTGTAGCAGCCATGTAATATACCGACTGCGCCTATTATACAAAAAAAAACATCCAGACCAATGCAAACAATCATGTTCATGCACACAAAGATTTGCATTTAGCGGCAATCGAACCCGAGACCTCTGCGTAGTAGTCATCTTATATAACCACAGAGGTCGTCAAAACATAGAGTTTGATAACTACTTATTGGCTTTTTTTAAAACAGAAAACAAACCCGGACAGAATAAAATTTACAACAAGCAAAAAGCCTGATTACATAAACAAATATTATTGACTAAAATGTAAACAGTGCCAGATTTATAGCAATAATAAAAAAAATCGTAAATAAATATTTATATAATAAATACAATAAATATTTATATATACTACAAAAATCTTATTTTTGACACTTTATTTCAAGATACAATATTTTTCTCTGATTTTTGCATCACCATAAGTGGCACTGTTTTCTTAGCCTTGAACTTTAAAATTATATTGCACATAATATACCTACCTATTTTAATACAGAGTCACCCAACAGAAAAGTAAAACTACCTTCTGCTTAAGATAAGATATTAATTTTATTAAAATTTGGTGCATGACATAATATAGGTCTTACAATAATTATAGAGCTACATATTTAGCCAAGTTATTGGCGTACAAATATTTTTACATAATTGAACACAATAAATTTAAAAAAAATAAAAAAATACATTAATTATAAATTAAATAGCAGCAATTAATTTTTCTTTCGATTAATTAATAATAACAATAAACATTAAACAAACAAGTAATAATTTATTAAATAAATAATAACAATTAGTAAAGAAGTATTGATTAAATAAATAAATTAGTAAAATTTATCCGTGTGGTGACGGAGTTAGAATACAATATGTCACCACCCCATCTCATTCCATGGGTGTCGTAAAAACCGACTAAGGGAATAACCGTAACTACTATCTTTCCCAAATAAAAAGAAGGAAAACTTGAAATTAAACCCTATACCAATCCGTCTGGCCAGCGTGGTATTAGTAGGCCAAGTAACCCTCCGTCAATGGAGGAGGCCCGTCCCTGCAGTGGGACATTAATGGGCTGTTATGATGATGATTGATTAAATAGTTATTTCGTATGAGTACAGAGTTAACAGGCAGCCAAGATCTGGGGCGTCTCTCAAATACCTAAGAAAGATAGAAGCGTTGGTGAAGTAATAAATATAAATAAATAAATATAAATAATCCTCACACATTCACACTATGCCACCTAGTCCCAAACTAAGCAAAGCTTGTACTATGGGTACTAGACAACGGATAAACATACTTAAATACTTTTTTTTTTGTAAATACATACATATTAAACAAAGAAACACTCAGACCAATGCAAATAATCATGTTCATGCACACAAAGATTTGCATTGAGTGGGAATCGAACCCGAGACCTCTGCGTAGCAGTCATGTTGTATAACCACTACGCCACAAAGGTCGCCATAAGGACTGCAAAGTCAAAGATATTATAACTTGCAGGGTAAACAACAGCCTGTACACTAGTCAGGCATTGGTAACGTTCATGAGCTTTGGTGACTTGGTAACACCCAATAGCAAGTATACTACGAAAACAAGGCAATAAAAAGGGAAGAGACATATTTTTCTACCCGCACTTGACTGGTGTGACGAGAAAAGAGTATAAATTGGAGAAGGGCCAAATAAAGCCCACTCGTAACCGACGCGCATGTATGACTCGCTTAATGAATGTGGACGAGGCCATGCCAGGATTATAACAAGTGACGTTCTGTCGTCTCTGCCTACCCCGGACGGGATAAGGCGTGAGTTTATGTATGCATGTATATGACAAGGATGACAACCAACCCCGGGGGCGGCTCGAGTAATGCCCGTATTCTCCGCATATACGAACATCTTGGGTTTAAGTCGGGAAATGGTACTTCCATCTTTTTGGGACTCCGACACATTCTAAAAGACAAAAAATGGATGACAACCAAATCCGCCTTGTTCGGTCCTGGTCATCGTAGATACACAGTAGTTAAGCCATGTCAGATACCAATGTGTGGCCTGAACAATTCCCGACACCATGCCACTAACCTAACGATATGGATAAAGAAGAATATTAAAAATAGAAACGATAGTTAGTAACATTTTATTTATTTACTAGCGACCTGCCCCAGCTCCGCACGGGCACCTACTACAAAATGTCCATAAACAACATTTAAATACAGCTTCATTAGAAATCTCTAAATTTATATAGGTTTCTCTACTATATTATGCATGTGTTATACATATAAACCTACCTATTGAATCATTCTATCTATTAAAAAAAACCGCATCAAAATGCGTAGCATAGTTTTAAAGATTTAAGCATACAAAGGGACATAGGGACAGAAAAATGTACTTCATTTATACTACGAGTATGTCTATATGCAACAATGAATAATACTAACAAAACTGTAATTCTACGAATCTTAGTAATTTCTACGAATGACGTATTTTTGACGTGTCAATGACGTACATTTTCCAAGATGGCCGCTATAGCTGTCATGTGACAAATTAGTTTGGTTTCTTTGCGTAAGGAATACTTAGTAATGTCAATTGGAATCGTAAAGTTTTATTAATCATGGGAGATGGTAGCTATGTAGAAATGGTTATCTACAAAATTAATGGTTTTGGAAAAAGTGGGTTCTTATAAGGAAATTAGACAACTTTTACAAGAAGATTCGTATTCGTATTCGTATTAAAAAAGACAACTCCCGCACTAGGGATCATGCCCTGTGTCGGGACTTTTACAAACATCAATTAACGGACACATAGAACACCTAGACTCAGGACAATAATTTGTGGATCTCACAAATTATTAGATTATTAGATGGCAAATTATTAGATGGCTTCTTCAAATGCGGAAATTAATGGTTTTGAAAAAAAAGTCTTTAACATCAAATTTGGCAACTATAGGAAAAAGCTGCGCCGATATTTCAGGACCGTTACGACTTGGGGAGCTTCAAGAAACAAGCGTACTTCCTTTTTAAAGATCGGCAACGCATCTGTGATTCCTCTGGTGTTACGGGTATCCATGATCACTTACCATCAGGTGACCTGCGGGCTCGTTTGCCTCCCATATAAAAAAAACAAGTAAGCTTCTACAATTTTGCAATTTATATTAATTTAATTTACTTAGCATTTTGTTGAGTAAAAATCAATATCTAACTCGAGTCGACTATTACGGGTATTCATTTTTACGTAGAACTTGCATATTTGATGTGCCTTTGGCGTAATTTTTCTTGTATTATAAGTATAGAAATTAACATTAGGTATAAGCAGTTAGTGAGTATAATTAAAATGAAATGGATAACATTCATATATTATTAAATGCATAATAATAATTACTAAACTTCGGCCGTTCAGAGAATGCGTTCCTGACACGTCGCGATTGAACTGACGCAGTAACTTTGTAATGGCGTTGCAGTTACGATAAAAATATTTTTGCTGGTTGTTTATCGTTTTAACTATTGATGAGCATTAAAACAACATTATTATATCAATAATTAATGAATGTTATAATGTTGTGTCAAACTGAGTGTCAAATAACTTGGTAAACAATATTTTTCTAAATCTACACTGCGCTATTACAAGGTTATGTCAGCGCTTTATATTTGTAGTGCTGTGCCAACAATAACAGTGAATAATAGTATCGTAATCTGTTCTTATCGATACAGTTATACTTTATAAAATAATACGTTTTGTTTTTCTTTTCAAGAATTTGAAAATAATGGACTTTAGAATAACTTTTATTAAATATAAAAATAAAAGTACATTAAATACAAAGTAGCATTTTTATATTTAGGTTGAAAATGGTAACCCCAAATGGCGTTATGGGCCGCCATTTTGTGACGCTGAAACAGTCGTCTGTTGTCGTTTCGTGCGCATAGACCACGTTCTTCAAGTGTTTGCGATCTGTTGTTATTTGACTTTGATTGTGTCTTATATTGCGTTCTTTTTACTTTTGGTGCATAATAATGCCTAAACGTGGACAAACATTGAAAACTGGAGCCCGTGAGTTAATTATCAAGCTGCAAGATTACTTTGAGCGGGAGCGGCAAAATGGCGGACCCCTGGTTCCTGTCGAAAAAGTACAAGAACGCGTCTCTCAGGCGCTTGGAGTTAGCAAACGAACGATTACAAATATTAATAAAGAAAAGTTCGGCTCTACTGGCATGGAAGATAATATTTTACGTACTCCGAAGAAGAAACGTAGAACTAAACCCGTGACAGATATTGATACCTTTGACGCCGATGCAATCAGAAATCATATATATGGTTACTATTCCAGAAATGAATATCTCAACAGGATGAAGCTTTTGGCGTCGTTAAGAGAAGCTGGACTGTTTAGCGGGGGTAAAACTGCTTTAACGAAAATCTTGAAAGATATTGGTTTTTCGTATAAAAAACAGACAAAAGAAAAATTTTATTAGAACGATACGACATCATTTTGAAACGGATAAGTTTCTTGAGAGAAGCAAAAAAAATTGATAACTGGGATAATGTCGTGTTCATTGACGAGACATGGCTAAACGCCAATCACACGGTTTCCCGTTCTTGGACGGATGATACACAAGCGTCGACGTCGAAAGTACCAATGGGTAAGGGGGCTCGTCTGATAATATGCCACGCAGGTACTGCAAAATACGGCTTTGTGGAGAACGCTTTACTGGCATTTCAATCAAAAACCACAAATGACTACCACGAGGAAATGAATGCCAGTACATTTAAAGAGTGGTTCCAGAACGTGCTTTTGCCCAGCCTACCAGAGCCTTCTGTAATATTGATGGATAATGCCTCCTATCACTCGTTTCAAATACAGAAACCACCTACCCAAGCTAATAAAAAAGAAGAAATGGTTGCTTGGTTACAAGCAAAAGGCATTGACGCAAATATGCAGATGCTAAAAGCAGAGCTAATTAAGTTAGTGAAAGAAAATAAAGCGGCAAATGTGCGATACGAAATCGATGAAATGGCTTTGGAGTACGGTCATCGCGTTCTAAGAATTCCACCGTATCATTGCCAATATAACGCGATTGAGCTAATCTGGGCTCAAATAAAAGGTTACGCCGCCCGCCACAATACTTCCCCGCCATTCAGCACGAAAAAGATGATGACCCTGTTAAAAGAAGCCTGCGGGAAAGTCACAAGAGATGACTGGGCAAAGGTTGTCGAAAAGACTAAAAACCTGATTATGGAACATTTTGACCGAGATATCAGGATTGATTCTGTAATTGATAATAATATAATTATACATGTAGGCGAAGATGATGATGAAGACACCACCTCCTCAAGCGAATCGGAGTCTGATTAATATTCTGTACGCACATTTAGTTCAATGTACTTTATTCCATAGAAATACAGATTGTAACTTTGTAAAAAATAATAAATAAAACAATTTTATTATATTAATATTCCCTTTTATTGTTTCCACGTAAAGAACTAAAATATAAATTTTAAATGATTCCGCCAATTTAAAACGGTCTAAATCTAATCATAAAAATAACGCGGCGGTTCATTTTGGAGTAACGGTAACGAACTCGGTATAATGTTGTGTCCATCACTAGTCGTGACTAACTGATAAGTGTCAGGAACGCATTCTCTGAACGGCCGGATAATAAAATATGTTTTTTAGTCTTTATTAAAAGGCTTAATCTTAATATCCGTGTGGTGACGGAGTAAGAATACAATATGCCACCACCCCATCTCATCCCATGGGTGTCGTAGAAACCGACTAAGGGACTATCTGTGAATATTACCTTTACATAGAAAGAAGGAAAACTTGAAATTAAACCCTATACCAATCCGCCTGGCCAGCGTGGTATTAGTAGGCCAAATATCCTTCCGTCACTCGAGGAGGCCCGTCCCTGTAGCGGGACATCAATGGGCTGTTATGATAAAAAGGCTTAATCATTAAATCATTATCTTAATCTAATTAACAACAATACCTGAATTCTTCTAGTGTCAAACTATGCCTAAAGTACGGTTATTAATTCGAGTCAGTAAAATGACAGTAATAATGACATCTAACTAGTATAATAACTTGTACTTGTCATTTTACAGACTCGAATTAATTCAGACTAACTTTTTTATTTTCAGTTTTTAGTAGGGACCCGTCATTTTTCTTTTATAATACTTTTATTCTCTCTACCTTGACGTTGGCAGAATCATTGGGAAACGATGGGGCCAATTTATTATAAAAACAGAACAGAACAGACTCGAATTAATAATCGTACTATAGTAAGAAGTCAAAACTTTAAAATCAGCAAAATGGGGATGTCTATTTTTACTATCGATTTAGTAGGTACTATTATAATTTGTGACACATTCAAGAATTTCAGTAGTTGATAGATCATCTCTTATTTCCTGTCGCGCGCATAAATTTAACTTGAATTATCATAGCTATCTTGCAAAATTTTATCTTGATAATATACCAACTCATTCATAAGGTTTTTATATTATTTATTCATACAAAAAATTCACAAGATTTACACATATTTATTATAAAAAAATTGGGCAAGTTGCAAAGACGTTGCATTTATTTTAATGACAAATCTTTTAATTTTTTTTTATACAGAATAAAAATTCGTGATTGTATGTTTCGTGGCAACGTTATTCGTGATTGCATGTTTTCGTGGTAACGTTATTCTGGGTTTAGTAATTCGGAAATCAGAACATAATGATAGTAGGAATTTATGCAGACAACACCTTTGCGCAAGAGGAAAGTAACCTTGACATAAAACTTCATATTAAGGCTACCACTACGGGATACGGAACACTATGGGAAATTTAGAAGCGGAGATTTTGATCAATCCAATTGTTTAAAATTTGCAGTGGGACATTAGTGGGCTGTTAGACAGGCATCAAGTTTTTTAGTTCCTGGACAAGGCCCGGAAGTGGGACAGAAATTATATTAGAATGAAATAGTTGTAGTATTATAATCAAGAATTATTAATAGCCATGACATTGCTTGATACGATGGATATGAGTCATTTTTGTCTCGCACACCTGTCTAAACATTATTTGAATGTATTATTCATTGTATTTTATATTATTAAAAAAGTACTATTTAAAAAATACGTCAATAAATATTATAAACTAAATTAGCTATAAAGAACAATGCTCAAAACGTCCCCAGCTTGTAGCACTTTAAAACCTATGTTAATTGAAAGGCCTTAGTATTTTGATCATTTTATTGTATGACAGCAAATCTCAAATGTGTATCCGAAAAAAGTTATATCGCCTTAAAGAAACCGAAATCAGTCACAATTATGTTGCTGTTTATTGTACTTTTTCGAAATTATAGCCAATAAAATACATAATTAACAGTGTAGAATATAAGAAAAATATAAAAGATTATTTATTTATTTATTATTACGCGCCGTATATGCCCAATGACCCGATTTTATCTTTTTTGTGGGTACTACTTTACGCTGGGTGTTGGGTGGATGGCCCTCAACCTAAGACATTTAAGTGTCATGCCTCAGGGCACCCCCTGTGGGGCACGAACCTCGACCTGGACCGTCACCGACTAACAGGATGTGCGGAAGGCACGCTCTCTAGGAGCGAACGCGGCGCGTATTCCTGCCTTAGCGGCGAGGACGGAACCGCGGACGTGTTGTTGTGGCTTCGCGAGCCCTATGAACCCTACGTTGAGCGATCGCGATCCTATCACCCGGCTCTTTGAGAGCATGTAGGTCTTCTTATTTTGGATATTCTAGAGGGGATGTACCCGGATGCCTCAACCACTAGTTGGTTGGGGTGAGTGGTAGCCATTTCAAAGTAGCGACGGGACAACGGGAACAGAGTTTCATGTGTTGCTGGATGGTCGGCAACTCGAAGTCGATGTGGAGATCCTCGTTACGCGTGAACCGCGGTGCTCCCGTCGCTTTGCGCATGAACCTTTTCTGAATTGTTTGTAACTTATGGATCCTGCTATGTGGCCTAAGGTGTGCAAAAACTACGCACGCGTACAGTATGGGGACATTGATAATGTGATTGGCTTTTAAAGAAAGACAGCAAATCAATGAGTAAGAAAAGTACATCCGATTACCGAAAATAGCTGAATAATTTTAGCATAAGTTTCGAAAATTATCACATTAAAATGTATTTTATGGCGTTCGGCATAAGGTTGAAATTATAAAAGATTGAATCCCTTCTTACTTCTATTTGACATTGTATGTTTCATCATGTGTTACTAAGTGACACTGGTGACGGAAACATTGCACTTCGATAAAAAGTCATTGCAGTGCAACAAAATATAGCACTTATTGTTAACGTCATAATATACAATTTCAAAATCATCAATAAATTATAATCTCACTTTCTCGCTTCCTCATTGTTGTCTGTCTTTCTTTAAAAGCCAATCATATTATCAATGTCCTCATACTGTACGTCATGATTGGCCTAATACAAGTCTCATGCATCCTAACTTGGAAGGAGTAAGTGCAGCCGTCCCATCACAAACGAGCCCCGCTTGCGAACCATGTTTAGGTGGGGACGGAGTGAGATTTTATCGTCGAGTATGACTCCAAGGTTTTTGGCTTCCCTCGCCCAAGGGATCAGGAAGCCGAACTTTTTGACTTTTGGTGTCTCTGCCGAGAGAGTTTTGTGGCTCCTTTTCTTGTGAAAATTCAACGCTTGGCTTTTTTCGGGGTTGACTGTTATCCTCCATTTCTAGAACCACTCGCTGAGGGCGTTGGACGCAGATTCTCGAATGAAGAACCAAATAAATCCCATCTAGTAACAATTTGTCCGTTGGGTCATTGATGCCATAAACGGGAGATTAAACGTGATTTTAAAATGTTCAGGAATGTAGTATTCAAATTATTGAATGAAGAGATGAGGAAGTGTATTAACACTTCCTTATCTCTTCACATACTACCGAATTGCTGGTGCGCTTCTCAATACATCCAGGGAGCTTTTTCATGACATTGTCTATACCACAGACGTCGTTGAACGAATTTATCGCAGAATTCACATCAACAATGACTTGGGTAACTACGTTACAGGCAGCGGGCTGCGTTCAGAACATTAACTGATGAGTCCATAAATATACCGTTCCCTGAATTGTCAAACGAGGATACTATTTTGTTTAGTTTGGGGACATATCACACTTAAAACTAGCAGCTTCCTATGTTAGCGAACATTTACGTGGCGGCGTCTGCAACATAGAAGTTGGTGCAACTCCAAGCCCAATTATGAACCAATACGGTATAAACACGGCAGATTGCACTCTTTTGAGGGGTCGAATTTTATCCAAACATAGGTCAAATGCGACCTATTACAGGTATTTGGTTATAAATAACGCACAGGATATAAACGCCATTTAGGCATATTATTGTTCGTGCTTAACTGCTATGAGAACAGTTGGTGCCTGCGCGCATGTCGTCAATATCGTGTGGTACTTTGGTATTGGAAGGCATTTAGACAATTTCAGACCTAGACATGCTCTCAAAGAGCCGGGTGATAGGATCGCGATCGCTCAACGTAGGGTTCATAGGGCTCGCGAAGCCACAACAACACGACCGCGGTTCCGTCCTCGCCGCTAAGGCAGGAATACGCGCCGCGTTCGCTCCTAGAGAGCATGCCTTCCGCACATCCTGTTAGTCGGTGACGGTCCAGGTCGAGGTTCGTGCCCCACAGGGGGTGCCCTGAGGCATGACACTTAAATGTCTTAGGTTGAGGGCCATCCACCCAACACCCAGCGTAAAGTAGTACCCACAAAAAAGATAAAATCGGGTCATTGGGCATATACGGCGCGTAATAATAAATAAATAAATAATCTTTTATATTTTTCTTATATTCTACACTGTTAATTATGTATTTTATTGGCTATAATTTCGAAAAAGTACAATAAACAGCAACATAATTGTGACTGATTTCGGTTTCTTTAAGGCGATATAACTTTTTTCGGATACACATTTCAGCTTTGCTGTCATACAATAAAATGGAGAGATGACTAATACCTTTCGATTAACATATATCTTAAAGTGCTACAAAGTGGGGACGGTGTCCATACATTTTTGAGCATTGTTCTTTTTGATAAGCTTATTTTGAACGAAATAATTAGTAAACTACGGATCAAAACCCGGTCATATAAGTATTCGCTTTAGATACGTAATACTTATAGGTACTAACTACGCCACAGGGGTCGTCAGGTAAATAGCAGAACGTATTAATCTTTCTTTGACATGTAACTAACATTTAATTTTATCTTTACATAGTTAACAACTTGGCTTTGGCAAAGGCTATGTCAAACGACGTTCATGGCTAAGAGAAGAAGTTACCATTTTTTATTTCAGTTTAGTTCAGTTCAGTTAGTTTATTTTCTCAATGTTATGTTACAAAATAACAACTTATTGACGTCTGTTTAAAACAACTTAGTCTAAGTTTACATATTAACCCCCTTACACATAAACGCCTCTTAAATTTTAGTCAATTGATTAATTAGCTAAAACTCTTACGTTGTTTGGTATAAGGTTGGTTTTCGTAATAAAAATTTCGCTAAACAGTGATTAAATTTAAGAGGCGTTTATGAGTAAGGGGGTAAAAGTTTTTCAAAACTAACCACCGCTTCCAAGGCGCTAGTAGAGAAGAAGCGGCGTAACAAAAGCAGCATGTTTTAGACGTCTCTATAATTTTACAACAATTTTGTAACTGTAATAAAGTGTTGCAACCATGGTATACCATGTAAAAAGTAAGGTTTTATTTTACAGGTTTTGTAAAAGTTGGCGAGATGAGCTAAGCAGGGCACAGAAACATTAGCCTTCATTGCCCATGGACAGAGGACTAAGGTTGAACACTTTGTCTATAACACTAACTATTAACTAACCAACTAATCATGCAACTTAAGGGTCGTACCACATATACCGTAACGTAAACGGATCGGCACCGCCTCGCTTTTTTCCTCGGTGCCAAACGTCAAAAATCCGATTACATTACGATTTCAATTAGTGTGCGTTGCAGTAAGGAGTTTCATAAAGATAATACTGAACGGCTCGAGTTGATACGGTGCCGATCCGTTTACGTACGATTTAATAATATGTGCTACGACTCTATTAGTGTAAAAGATAAGTCTTTTTGAAAAATAAATAGTTCACTCACGTCCAACTTCAAAAGCGGATCGATAGTCTAACACAAAACACATAATAGACAGGAAATAAGTCTATCTGACGTGAATGAATATAAAATTATCTGATTTTTAATGAATGTTTACGTTAAGATTTGGCGAAAAATGAAAAAAACATGGTCACATCTGTGTAAAATAAAGTGATTTTGTAGTAACCAAATTGTGAAGAATAACACCATCTGTTGAATAAAAAGTGAAATACATTATAGTAAAAAAAAAACCAAATGGTATAGTCACTGTTATATAAGCGTATTAACATACCACAGCTGGGGCGGGCCTCTTATAGTAACAGAGAGAAACCTGGCCTATTTGACGCTGGCTAGAAATTGGTACAAGGATAAATAAATAAATAATCCTCACACATTCACACAACGTCATCTAGTCCTAAACTAAGTACTATGGGTACTAGAGAACGAATAAACATAAATATTTAAATACTTTTTTTTTGTAAATACATACGTATTATACATAGAAACACTCAGACCAATGCAAACAATCATGTTCATGCTCACAAAGATTTGCATTGAGCGGGAATCGAACCCGTAAGTTTTCCGCCTTTTGTTTTTCGTAGACATGTCTGCACAATTTTCCTAAGAGTATTTGTATTTACCGGCGCGAAGGATTAAAGCCATTTTCTGATTGAATTACCACCCGTTGTCTTCATTTTAAAACTTTATTCTATCCATTAGACTAGAAACAGTCATATTTGCAAGTCTTTTACAAATAAAATCTGCCTCTCTCTACGTTACCACTTTAAAACTTATAAAAATAGTTAAATAGATTAGAATGTGACTAAGCTAACTAATTAGACAATAATGTCCCATTTATCACATTTTTCTTAGAGCTGAGGTTATCTAGGAAAGTTCTCATTCACCATTCATAAAGTAGGTAACTATTTTACTGATCCTATATTTTGCAAAAAAAAGACAATTGGCTTTGACAATGTCTACTTTAAAAAAAGAATCTATTTCGCAAAAACGTAAACAACATTTTTTACTGAATTTTTTTTTCCTTTGAACATATGGCTTTATTTGTTCGCAAATTGACAGATTTGGTCTCCATACGGATATATTTCATGGTATAATTTACCTAGCAGATGGGTCTATGTTTAATTCATATTCGAATGGTAATAAAGTATATTTTTGTATAGCAAATAGCTTGGCTACAGACGACTAATGTACAGACGATTACAAAGTGACTTGAGAACATTATTTATGTGAACATCATTTCATGTTATTTATTGTATGAAGATGTACTGTTTGAATAAATGTTGACATTGAAATGTAAGCTATAACTCAGTTAACTGAGAGTTAGTTTTTCATTGTTTGAGATAATTAGCTTAGGTTTTAATATTGGCGCTTTTACCAGCTTACTAAATCTTTATAACGCCCGATTCAATAGTTGTAATACTTATATCAGACCATTATCGGGCCACTGCAGAGACGGACATCCTCCAAACGAATGAAACCTGGGCCTAAAAGTACCACACTGCGGCAGTTCAATTCTAAGTTTCTCGTCGACTTTTTATTGTAAAAAGTAGGAATCCATCGAAACATAGACCATTTTTGCAGCCATCTACCCATCGCATATGAAGCCCAGCTGGCAGGTTTGTTAGAATTACTGTCGGACCCAGATCGGCCTAGGCAGTGTATGAACTAAAGTCTACGTAGCCACCTTATACCATATGTAATCGCTATAGTCATTTCTGTATTCGTGTGGTGATGGAGTAAGAATACAATATGTCACCACCGCCTCTCATCCCATGGGTGTCGTAGAAACCGACTAATGGACTATCCGTGAATATTATCTTTACGAAATAAAAAGAAGCAAAACTTTAAATTAAACCCTATACCAATTCGTGGCCAGCGTGGTATTAGTAAGCCAAGTATCCCTCCGTCAAGGTAGGAGGCCCGTCCCTGCAGTGGGATAGTAATGGGCTGTTATGATGATGATGATTTCTGTATTCCCTGGCATAGACAGTAAACTCTCTGACGTTAAGCCTAGACAATTCAAAAGACAGCCTTGACTTGCGTAGCTTAACCACGTGTATTTTAATGTTAATAATATTTTATATACGGGACAGTGAACCTATATCTCAATTTAATATTATATAGAACTCAGACATTTCGTCTTGATAATATTGAAATTTTTAAAGCTAGGAACATACTTGCTTTTGATTAAAATTATTATTTAACTAGCTCATGCCCGCGGCTTCACCCGCGTTGTATAAGTAGCTTAAATGTTATTCTATACCCTAAACTACATACATTCCAAACTTCATCAAAATCCGTGCAGCAGTTTTTGTGTGAAAGAGTAACAAACATCCATCCATCCTCACAAACTTTCGCATTTAGGATATTAGTAGTATTTTACATCTTTTCCTTTATCGTGGGAAGTCTTTCGGAAGTCTTTTTGAAGGCATATGTAGGCAGAAGAGAGTGTACAGACTAAAAACGGAGATTTTTCCCTCTCAACCATAAAGGTCCCTGATGGTAAGAAGACTGGCATTTTTCGAGCAGATATTTGAGAATCATAAATTTGAAAAATTGTATTCTCAACATCTGATTCTATGCTTGCTTTCACAATACAGACTTTCTTTGACGAAATTGTTGATTATATCTTCGAAAGAAAGTTAAAATTTGCTTGACAGTAATCTCAAGGCGCTGGACGCGTATAGTCCAGAGATGCGGGTTCGAGTCCCGCCTCGAGTACCATTTTTTTCCATTGTCTTTCTTATGTAATATATGACCTTGCATATGGCGCGAAATTTAATTACTATACCAATATTTCTACTTGTTGAATTTTGTCTTAACCTCGCTAGGATACACCCGACTTTATAAAACTTTCCGCTTGGAAAATTCATGTTGTCCTGATTTTATTAGTAACAGAAGGTAAATACTAGTTGGAAGTAATCATTCTATAGAGCTTTAAAGGTTCGACGTCCTTATTTAAACTAAATTAAGTTTATTATATTTAAAGGAAAATGTGTGGGTTCCTACTTAATTAAATCTTTGAGAAAATTAACCTATTTTCGTACAAGCTTTTTAATTAAGAAAATTACATAATGACTCTTCAGTTTTTAATTATAAAGTGCTTGACATTTCCACCAAAATTACGTTGGCTTAAGCGCCTATTTGCGGCCATGTGTGTGCGATCTGTGGCGAAACGCCAAACAAAAAAAAAAGATCAAAAACCGCGTGAAGAGTTGTTAACGTTGAAGAAAAACTATTTGATTCCCCCAGACCATAGGTCAGTGTAACCTATGCCTAAACGTCAAGCAAAAAGCAAATAATTTGCAAGTGTTGTTAATGTTTAAAAAAACTATTTTCTCTTATAGAATAATAGATATAAATCTAATACAGTTCTTTAATAGAAAATAACTCTGCTAGGCATAGAGTATAGAGTGGGGGTAACTTGACTGTTTCGTGGAAAAACATTGGTTATACTTACTGTGTTGATAAGCTAGCGTTATAAGTAGAGTGACTATTTCTTATGCAAAAGAGAAGACAAAACAGGATTCCGGAGTCCTAAAAAGAGACATCCTTCAATAGTTTAGTAAATAAAAAACCGACTCCAAATAGTCTGCCTGCAAAAATAGTGTGGTGACGGAGTAACAATGCAATTTGTGACCACCCCATCTTATCTCATAGGTGTCGTAAAAACCGACTAAGGGACTATTCGTGACAATTATTTTTACGAAATAAAAAGAAGGAAAACTTGAAATTAAACCCTATACCAATCCGTCTGGCCAGCGTGGTATTAGTAGGCCAAGTATCCCTCCGTCACGGGAGGAGGCCCGTCACTGCAGTGGGACATTGGTGGGCTGTTATGATGATGATAAAAAATAGTGTGAAGAAGCATTTAGGTGGATTGGCAAAGTGACGGTGATGGATTGAAGTCATTTAACATTTTTGATCGTCGTGGTATTATGAAGTTTTAGATCAAGCTATAGCACTCAAGAATGGCTGCTGTTTTCAACGATATTCGAATTTGGAATTGGACGACTTTAATGTTAATCTTTAATTTTTTTTTGATGCACTTTAATATATTGTAACATTGTGAGGTTTAAAGAGCGGCGTCTCCTGGCACAGGCATCTATATGCTTAAAAAGAGACACCACCAACTGTTTATTGTGTACTTTAACCAAATAAACATTTTTGATTTTCATTTGTCAAAATTTAAAAAACAGCCTTAAAAAAAGAGTAAGTTTCCCAAAAGTACTCTTTCATTGTCACCTTTTTAATAAGCCAAATTGTATTTAATCAAATTGTTTGTTTTACCCTCTGTTATTATCACATGCTGGGCATCAAATGGCCAATAATAATTAATCCCTATTGCCCACAAATTACTATTATTGATAGATTAGTACGCAGTTAGGAAAGATTCGATTGTTGATCTAATAATTGTTGCTAATTGGACACTGCTGTCTTCGCAGAAATGTATTGTCGTCATAAGCATTCTTATATACGTCATTTTTATAGCTAGAGGCTTTTATTTTGGTTCTTTAGTGTCCCTTTGCAAGGCTGGGTCTACTCCAGTGACGAAAAAAAACTTGACTTGGGAAATTTCGATTCTATCATTGAAACTGAGAATGCTGAAAATCCCATAGATTTACTCTTTACATAAACTTACTTACCTTAAAATATATTTGTAGGTACTAAAGCATAGCGCTTAGGATTGTAAGATAAAAATTTTTAAACGAATATTAGAATAAAACAAATTTATGAATAGTATAGTTATGTATAGGGACTATTATGATATTCGATCATTAGTATAAACAAATACATTAATAAATATAATACTTAGGTAAAAATGAAATGTATGGTTAGTGATATTATGAATTGCAAATCATTAATTTGAATATTTATTTTATTATGACTTTAAATTGTATGAGAAACATTTTCGGAGCTCCGATGATATGAGTTGAAATGTTATGTAAGAAGAAGCGCTCCCGTAAATTCTATACCTAAATAATTCTCTTTTCAATAAAATGGTGATTTTCTTCACAATACATTTTGTTCAGTTATTTGCTATTTTCAATACAAAATAGTTACAGTCCAATACTCGTTTAATTTCAGTCTGGAGGTTCCATTTTATTAAAGAAATGTCTCCTTTTGCCATTGGTATGTCAGTATTGTGTTATTTAATAAAATGTATACAAATTTATTGGATATAAGTGTACGGACTTGTAAGGAACCGTACATGTGGGCTGATGTTAAGTTGAAACACGTCACACACTTCAGTAAAGTTTATTAAGTAACGTGGATAGAACCACGGCTATAAATGGTCTACAATTAAAATGCTTATTATTATCTTATTTATACACAATTATTTGGTTAGTAATTACTATGTTGTATGTTAGTAATGCCTATGTGTGAGTAGGGTGAAATGATGTCACCGAAACAGCAGAATAATGTGCGGTGATGAAACCGTACATATTGGCAACCCCAAAAAGAGTATAACGTGTAAAATAAGAATGTAAAAGTTATGTAAATGTAAAGTTAAATGTAAAAATGTAGATAGTAACTGATATTATTAAAAGGGAATTAATTATATAAACTTAAACGAAAGAGAAAGTTATCAGCATGTAAAGTGTGATAATGGACAAGTAGGTTGATGATGGGCGTCTTCCTTAGTCGACTCATCCTGTTGGTTGTGGTCCGATGTCCTTGTACTGCTGTCTTCTCCTCGTTGCCTTGTGTACGCTTGTTGGACTGCAGAAAGCTTCCTTGTCTCATTGTAGCTGATAATGTTATAGTTGGCGAAGGTACGTCGTTGATTCAAACAGTACGTAGATCGCATCTTTAACAGCCCACAACAAGCCAGCTGTTTCATGATTGTAACTTGATCCAGCATGACACTTTCAATACGTCACACACAAGGCTACGACGTATTAATTTGTTGATTCTGCAGTTTTGCTGTATAATATAATATATTTTTATTTGTTTGTACCTTGCTTATATAATCTTCATTTGTTAGTGATATATACGAGTTCATCTTGTAGTTAACGGCAAAATGTTCAGATGATAACGGCATTGATTGAATGTTGGCTCTTCTTTATGCTCGAAGATTCATGATGCGTAGTTGAAAGGAAGTAAGAGGAAAAGAACTTCCTTCTCATTGATGGAGATAAGACATGACCTCAAACTTGGTAGCTCTAATTCACTTGTTGGTGACCAAAGCGTTGACCGTTGACCCGTTGAGACATATGTATTTGTGCTTGCGTTGTTATATTGTTGAAAGTGGGTGAAGTTATTGCAGAATTGCAGTTTAGGCTTTATGAGCAACCAAGTTACTGTAGTTTATCGTTGTTTTCATATTGTTCTTGTAATATTTTATTCAATTTGAAGATAATTAGAAGTCTTTTTGTAGTTGCTTGAATTCTTCATATACCTAATTGGTTTAAGTCTTCATAAAGTTGTTGAAATGATGAATGTTGATGTGGTCGAACCCCTTCTTGTTGTAGGATTCTTCCACTGTGAACTCTTCTTGTTGTAAAGGGTCCACGTAGTTATAGTTGCTGTGGTCAAACCCCTTCTTGTTGTAGGACTCTCCCACAAGTAAACACTTCTTGTTGTAAGTGTTCACCTAGTTAATGTTGTAGTGGTTGAAACCCTTTTTGTTGTAGGATTCTTCCACTGTGAACTCTTCTTGTTGTAAGGGTCCACATAGTTATAGTTGATGAGGTGAAACCTTCTTGTTGTAGGCTTCATCCACAGGTAGAACGCTTCTAGTTGTCGAAGGTTCATGTAGTTAATGTTGATGTGTTGAATACCTTCTTGTTGTAGGCTTCATCCACAGGTAGAACGCTTCTACTTGTCGAAGGTTCATGTAGTTAATGTTGATGTGTTGAATACCTTCTTGTTGTAGGCTTCATCCACAGGTAGAACGCTTCTAGTTATCGAAGGTTCATGTAGTTAATGTTGATGTGTTGAATACCTTCTTGTTGTAGGCTTCATCCACAGGTAGAACGCTTCTAGTTATCGAAGGTTCATGTAGTTAATGTTGATGTATTGAATACCTTCTTGTTGTAGGCTTCATCTACAGGTAGAACGCTTCTAGTTATCGAAGGTTCATGTAGTTAATGTTGATGTATTGAATACCTTCTTGTTGTAGGCTTCATCCACAGGTAGAACGCTTCTAGTTGTCGAAGGTTCATGTAGTTATTGTTGATGTGTTGAATACCTTCTTGTTGTAGGCTTCATACACATGTAGAATTTTTCTTGTTTTAAGAGTTCTTGAGTTATTGTTATTGAAGTCTTTGTATAGTTAGAAAGTCTTCGTATAGCTCTTCTGGTAAAGTTGCTGGTAATGTATGCCTATACTCTTTAAAGGTATGGCACCTTCTCAATACAACTGGGGCGACCCGCTTGTGGGAGACCAGTTGACCGATTCGGTACCTTACCAAGAGACACAGACACACACAGATGCTCGAAGGACCAAAATGTACGGACTTGTAAGGAACCATACATCTTGGATGATGTTATGTAGAAACACGTCACACACTTCAGTAAAGTTTATTAAGTAACGTGGATAGAACCACGGCTATAAATGGTCTACAATTAAAATGCTTATTATTATCTTATTTATACACAATTATTTGGTTAGTAATTACTATGTTGTATGTTAGTAATGCCTATGTGTGAGTAGGGTGAAATGATGTCACCGAAACAGCAGAATAATGTGCGGTGATGAAACCGTACATAAAAACTATTTTCTCTTATAGAATAATAGATATAAATCTAATACAGTTCTTTAATAGAAAATAACTCTGCTAGGCATAGAGTATAGAGTGGGGGTAACTTGACTGTTTCGTGGAAAAACATTGGTTATACTTACTGTGTTGATAAGCTAGCGTTATAAGTAGAGTGACTATTTCTTATGCAAAAGAGAAGACAAAACAGGATTCCGGAGTCCTAAAAAGAGACATCCTTCAATAGTTTAGTAAATAAAAACCGACTCCAAATAGTCTGCCTGCAAAAATAGTGTGGTGACGGAGTAACAATGCAATTTGTGACCACCCCATCTTATCTCATAGGTGTCGTAAAAACCGACTAAGGGACTATTCGTGACAATTATTTTTACGAAATAAAAAGAAGGAAAACTTGAAATTAAACCCTATACCAATCCGTCTGGCCAGCGTGGTATTAGTAGGCCAAGTATCCCTCCGTCACGGGAGGAGGCCCGTCACTGCAGTGGGACATTGGTGGGCTGTTATGATGATGATAAAAAATAGTGTGAAGAAGCATTTAGGTGGATTGGCAAAGTGACGGTGATGGATTGAAGTCATTTAACATTTTTGATCGTCGTGGTATTATGAAGTTTTAGATCAAGCTATAGCACTCAAGAATGGCTGCTGTTTTCAACGATATTCGAATTTGGAATTGGACGACTTTAATGTTAATCTTTAATTTTTTTTTGATGCACTTTAATATATTGTAACATTGTGAGGTTTAAAGAGCGGCGTCTCCTGGCACAGGCATCTATATGCTTAAAAAGAGACACCACCAACTGTTTATTGTGTACTTTAACCAAATAAACATTTTTGATTTTCATTTGTCAAAATTTAAAAAACAGCCTTAAAAAAAGAGTAAGTTTCCCAAAAGTACTCTTTCATTGTCACCTTTTTAATAAGCCAAATTGTATTTAATCAAATTGTTTGTTTTACCCTCTGTTATTATCACATGCTGGGCATCAAATGGCCAATAATAATTAATCCCTATTGCCCACAAATTACTATTATTGATAGATTAGTACGCAGTTAGGAAAGATTCGATTGTTGATCTAATAATTGTTGCTAATTGGACACTGCTGTCTTCGCAGAAATGTATTGTCGTCATAAGCATTCTTATATACGTCATTTTTATAGCTAGAGGCTTTTATTTTGGTTCTTTAGTGTCCCTTTGCAAGGCTGGGTCTACTCCAGTGACGAAAAAAAACTTGACTTGGGAAATTTCGATTCTATCATTGAAACTGAGAATGCTGAAAATCCCATAGATTTACTCTTTACATAAACTTACTTACCTTAAAATATATTTGTAGGTACTAAAGCATAGCGCTTAGGATTGTAAGATAAAAATTTTTAAACGAATATTAGAATAAAACAAATTTATGAATAGTATAGTTATGTATAGGGACTATTATGATATTCGATCATTAGTATAAACAAATACATTAATAAATATAATACTTAGGTAAAAATGAAATGTATGGTTAGTGATATTATGAATTGCAAATCATTAATTTGAATATTTATTTTATTATGACTTTAAATTGTATGAGAAACATTTTCGGAGCTCCGATGATATGAGTTGAAATGTTATGTAAGAAGAAGCGCTCCCGTAAATTCTATACCTAAATAATTCTCTTTTCAATAAAATGGTGATTTTCTTCACAATACATTTTGTTCAGTTATTTGCTATTTTCAATACAAAATAGTTACAGTCCAATACTCGTTTAATTTCAGTCTGGAGGTTCCATTTTATTCATTTTATTAAAGAAATGTCTCCTTTTGCCATTGGTATGTCAGTATTGTGTTATTTAATAAAATGTATACAAATTTATTGGATATAAGTACTTAGGTATATTCGTATATTTTTACACATAGGTAGAATTAATAAATAAATAAAAAATCCTCACACATTCACACATCGCCACCTAGTCCCAAACTAAGCAAAGCTTGTACTATGGGTACTAGACTACGGATATTTTTTTTTTGTAAATACATACATATTATACATAGAAAACACTCAGACCAATGCAAACAATTATGTTCATGCACACAAAGATTTGCATGGAGCGGGAATCGAACCCGAGAATTAAAAATTATGTGTTAGTATTTTAACTTAAACCTTTTCGAAATGCTTGAAAAATGTCTTGAATAGATAAATAAGTGAATCTGGTAAAAAATTGTTTTAAGAAAACAATAGAAGAAAAATTTAATTGTAACCAACCCGTCTGGCCAGCGTGGTATCTGTAAACCATTTCATTTCATTTCTTAAAGTATGGGCCTCTGCTGTGAACCATTAGGGTTTCTTTGAAAGGCCTGCTATACGGCTGTCCATTTTGATATTAGCCTGTATGTAAATATTTTTAAAAACATATTATGTTTATTAGCAGCTTCTCCGTGTGGTGACGAAGTAAGAATACAATACGTCACCACCCCATCTCATCTCATGGGTGTCGTAAAAACCGACTAAGGGACTAATCGCAAATATTATCTTTACATAGAAAGAAGGAAAACTTGAAATTAAACCCTATACCAATCCGTCTGGCCAGCGTGGTATTAGTAGGCCAAGTATCCATCCGTCAAGGGAGGAAGAGGCCCGTCCCTGCAGTGGGACATTGATGGGCTGTTATGCTTATCAGCTGTTACCCCACGTCTTCGACAAGTATTCAAGTAGGTAAAATTTTCATGCGTTTTATTTTTAGGTGAAATCATGAGTTTGTAAAGGAGTAATAGTAATAGCATATATTACTCGCTTAATGAATGTGGACGAGGCCGAATCTGTTTGCCAGGATCGTGACAAGTGGCGTTCTGTCGTCTCTGCCTACCCCGGCCGGGATAAAGCGTGAGTTTATGTATGTATGTGAATAAGTAGCCAAAATAACTAAATTTATATGCACAAAATACTAAGCGCTTGATGTTACAAACAAACACTTCAATTTTATTTATATGTACAGAATAATATAGTTATATAGATTATGCGCCGTGACGCACAAATGACAAAAACTTAGAATTATAATCATAAAATTATTTTATTGTAAAAAAAAGTAATTTTGAGTATTTGACTTTGCCTAACCTTGCGTTATTAAAAACGCATTGGTGAGCACGTGCTTAACAGTGATTAAGCACTTTTTATTATAAATGAGTCGCTCTTGGTGACTGCTATCATAACTATAAAAAATTGCCTCTATAGTGCAGTGGTTAAACATGAGTAATGTTCTGAAATATGCTATTCGATTCTCCATCAATGCAAACTTTGAATGTTAGAGGGTCAATCTCCAAATCGGGCGTATTCGTGTGATCGCTCTGGTGCTTTTCAGATCTTGATATTTTTTGGTAATTATGTATCTCATTGAAAATAATGATATTAAAATACTACATTTTTACTATTGGCCTTCATTTTTGACTAACAGTTATGGAAATATTTAAGTTCAAACATTTTCGCGTCCAGAGCAATCATGATAGGCGCTAGAGCGATCATAAACGGTGAAACAAAAATAATAAAATTGATAATATATTATTTATTTAGTCATTTTTAGTCTTGCATGTTACGAGATTTTATGATTTTATGTTTAGGGGATATATGAGCTTTTTGAGAGCTCATCAGTTGGAAACTTGTTCATTTTTAGGGCAGCGTACCGATTTTGAAACAACGGAACCCATATAGGATCACTTCGTTGTCCGTCTGTCTATCTGTCAAGACCATTTATTTCAAGAACGTGTGGAGGTGCAAGCTAAAATTTTCAACAAATATTATTAGTGATGAGACGTGACGTCATAGAATTTTTGGCAGATAAGTAAGTCGTGACGTCACATAATTTTGGCAGGAAAATATTTTTTGAATTTTTGACAGATGTGTCGTGACATTACAGAATCTTTGACAGGTGAGTCGTGACGTCTTTGAATTTTTGACAGATTCTGTCAAAAATTGTCACATTCACATCTGATGTGTCGTGAAATCACAGAATTTTTGACAAATGAGTCCTGACGTCATCACAATTTGGCGAGAAAGTAAATAGGTTTGTACGGAACCCTCGGTGCGCGAGTGAGACTCGCACTTGACCGGTTTTATAAGGGTTCCGTACTGATTTTGGAAAAACGGAACCCTTTGTTGTCCGTCTCTCTATCAAGACCATTTATCTCAGGAACGCGTAGAGGTATCAAGCTGAAATTTTTACCAAATACTAAGGTCTGTTGCCTTTTAGTGCTGTAAAAAAATCAAACTTCTAATCTGACGAAATCAAGACATATAGCCGTTTATGTCGCAAATTTTCGATGAGCAAATGGCAAAAAGCTACAGGGTACTTCCAGTCTACATACAAACTTGAAATTTGGCATGAAGCAAGGTCTTATAGTGCATGTAAAGGAAAACTTCCGAAAACTTGAAATTTTGACTTCCATCATATTATATTTTGTTAATTTCGTCATAGTCATAATAATTTTGACAGCTGAGTCACGTGACTAGTGACGCCATAGAATTTTGGTCACGTAACGTCATTGAATTTTGACAGATGAGTCGTGACGTCATAAAATATTGGCGGGAAAATATTTTGCAGGGGAGTTGTGACGTTATAGAATTTTTGACAGATGAGTCGTGACGTCACAGAATTTTTGACAGCTGCGTCCTGACATTTGCCGTTGTAACAATCTGGTATTATTACTTAAAGTAGTTTTATAACGTACAATTATTGCAAAATATCATCACTCTGGTCTTTTGGACAGAGCAATCATAGCCATAGCAATCAAAAAAAGTCATAAAAGCATTAATATAGCCCAAAATAAAAACAGTAGAAAGTTGTGTTTACGTCTCATAAAGAACATCATTACTATCACTTAATTCACCTAATAAGCACATTTACAACCTTACTACTTAATTTATAAAACATGCCATATCAATCATCAAATTCGAGAACCAAACCCAGATAAATCATAAACTTACCCTCGTAATGTTGGAGTGGGGGACCGTGGCACAAATGTATCTTCCTCGGCGGTTAGACCACTACAGCCACTACCCCGGGGGAGGGGAATAGAGTTTCTATTTCGTAAAACGAGGGATGAGCGCGATGTTTTACTCCAGCGCAGAGCGATGAGATAAAATGCCAGGTCATGCCGATAAATTTAAATTGTGCCAAAAATATTGTTAATATAATGTTAAAAAAAATATTACAATGAAGATTAACTAATTGTTATGTAATATAAAATAACATCGGACATATGAACCTTCTCAATAAAAAGTTACACAATGTTTTCTCATTCAATCGGGAGTTAGGTCAACCCAGAGCAATCAGGATTTTAGGGTTTATGATTTTTTTTTAAATATTTCTAATAAACTAATTCATAATTTCAGCCCTGCACCACATAGATTAGACACCAAAGTGTACATAAAAAAATGTAATGAAAACGTTAATCGATTTTAAAATGGGTTTCTCCAGTCCGACACGATAAAAAATGCCTCTGGAGATCTACCCTAGAATACTTGTAAAGAAAAAAAATTGGTAGGAATAAAAATATCAAATATGAAATCATAGCATTCCATGGATTTTTCGTCCGGGTGCTGGGTCCATCGCGTGATAGAGGACGGGACACTTGCACATCGTACTAAAGCCCGATTTACACATCGACAAGTACAGTAGCGAGTTAAGTAGTAAGTTGTTGATTAAGTTGACCCCATATTATGCCCGATTTACACATCGACAAGTACAGTGGCGAGTTAAAAAAATAGACAGTTAAGTAGTAAGTAATTAGTAGTAAGTACAGATCACACGTAGGCGAGTACAGCTCATAAGTTGCCGATCAGAGACGAAGACTAGTCGCGTCGTGCGTGCGTCGCCTGAGATTGTTTATGGTTATTTTAATTGATAAAATGGACATTGAACAATTGAATACCCATTTACGCGCTATTATACGAGAAATAGTATTAACACTGAACATGCAACACATTAAAAATGAAATTTTAATAGAAAATATACTTAGAATAATAAAAAAATAAATATTCCTCACACTTTCACACAACGCCATCTAGTCCCAAACTAACCAGAGCTTGTACTATGTGTACTAGACAACGCATAAATATACTTAAATACTTTTATAAATAGATACACATTATACATAAAAAAACAGACAAAAATAAAAATAAATACGACATTAGAACTTGTGAACATTACTAAACTCGCCCGACTACACGGCGGGCGCTGCGAGCGCCGAGCCGGCGGGGTGAGGGAGACGCGAGAGAGGGGACTACTTCGTTCTTAACTCGCCGAAAAAAAGGATCGAGCTGTATTCAAAACAACTTAATCGGCAACTTACTACTTAACTCGCTTTTGCCGTCCACACGCAAAAAGTGACTTAACTCGCCAATGATGCAAGTTAACTCGCTACTGTACTTGTCGATGTGTAAATCGGGCATTAGGCGAAGGTGTCCCTCGAGCGTCGACGCGGCGCTCACGCGACGTAGACGCAGCGCTCACGCGGCGTTTGCGTCACGTTCTTACCTCTTTGACCGCTATCCACGTTGTCTGTATTTGTTTTAGTCAGTCGTAGCATGGTTTCTAAAATTACTTGACTGAAGGTGGTTAAGCGTCACGTGATCGCCGCGTACATGCGATTCTAACGTTGGTCGGCGTTAACGCAGGATACGCCCAAGGAACGCCGACGCCAAACGTGGGGGAGGCCTAAGAACTATCCTGCGTGGCGTTCAAACCCGCGTTCTCGTGCACAGCAGCCGCAGACACAACCGCTTTGCTACCGACTAAAAACTTATGCTATGGGTATAAGACTACGGATAAGCATACAGCAATTTATCATAACATCCCATTATTGTCCCACTGCAAGGACGGGCCTCCTCCCGTGACGGAGGGATACTTGGCCTACTAATACCATGCTGGCTACACGGATTGGTATGGGGTTTAAATTTCAAGTTTTCCTTCTTTCTATGTAAAGGTAGTATTTAAGGATAGATAGATAATTCTTTATTGCACACCAACTTACATAAATACCGTTTAGGTATAGGTACAATAAATACAACAGAACAGTAAATGTACAATGGGCGGCCTTATCGCCAAGTGCGATCTCTTGTGATGAGGATAAGGATAGTCTCTTAATCGGTTTTTAAGACACCAATGGGATGAGATGGGGTGGTGACATATTGTATTCTTACTCCGTCACCACACGGATGATAAAAATAAAAACTCTATGTATAAAAATAGAGTTTAGTGATCCAAAGAGCTAATGATCCGTTTCCTTTAGTTAGGTTCGTTTCCCTTCCTAGTCACACGTGTGTCCACGTTCCCGAGTACTTATCTATATAAGTGCTTAGCAACTGTAGTCTTTAAATTGCACCTAAGTCACCATTGCATACAGTGACACGTGTCTGGGTCAAACTGTCGTGTATTTAGACTTAACGCACACTTAGATGTAAATGTAAATTCTTCACACATTTACACAACGCTATCCAGTTCTAAACTAAACAGAGCTTGTACTATGGATACTATACTACGAATTAACATACTTAAATCCTTTTCTTTTGTAAATACATAGATGTTATAAATAGAAACACCCAGACCAATGCAAACAATCATAATGTTCATGCACAAAAAGATTTGCCTTGAGCGGGAATCGAACCCGAATCCTATGCGTAGCAGCTATGTAATATAAAAGCTACGCCCCGCAGAGGTTGTCATTTCATGTTATCAAAGAAACCTTTAATAACAATTTTATTTAGGAAAGCTCTCTGACTCTCTTACAACCTACTCACCTCCTACCTAACAAAACAACTCTCATACACAAAGGGTCTATGAAACACTACGAAATCAAAAAGACGAAAGACTTGAAATAAAACAGTTTGGATAGCGTGGTATTCATCATAACAGCCCATTAATGTCCCACCGCAAGGAAGGGCCTCCTGCCGTGACGGAGGGATACTTGGCCTACTAACACTTAAGTATTGGTATAGGGTTTAATTTCAAGTTTTCCTTTTTTTTTATTTCGTAAAGATAATATTTACGGTAGTCCTTTAGTCGATTTTTACGACACCCATAGGATGAGATAGGGATGAGATAGCGTGGTATTAATAGGCCAAATTTCCCTCTGTCACTATAGAAAGCCCATACCTGCCGTGGGAAATAAATGTTCTGGTTTTATATCACGAAGGCTTTTTGTGATTTGGTGCTCCCACTTTAATGTAATACCTACAGAACGCTATCCCTTATCTAATGATTGTGGTTTTAATGATTATATATATGGTATACAATGGTTGCAGCACCTTTTTATAGTTACCTAATTTTACTAAATAAAGTGACGTCAAGAAAATGCAGCAGTAGAGTTTGTTACGCCGCTTCTTCTCTACTAGCGCTTTGGAAGCGGTGGTAAAGTTTTCTAAACTTTAAAATGTTTATAAACTTAGGCTAAGTAGTATTAGATGACGTCAAAAAGATACAATATTATTGTACTACTTTGAATAAAAGATATTTGAGTTGTCATTGTCGTGTGCGCTTAGCCTTATTGTTCTGTTAATCGGTTGCACTTGCTTTGATTGTAGTGTATGTCTATAACTACCTTTATGCCCCCGAAGTAACTACGAGTATGTATAATGGATCTTTTTTTTATCCCCATCATCATGTCAGCCAAAAGTCGTCCACTACTGTCCACTCCGTCACCACACATAATTCGTGTGGTGACGGAGTAAGAATACAATATGTCACCACCCATCTAATCCATTTAAAATAAAAACCGACTAAGGGATTACCGTGAATATTATCTTTACGTAATAAATAAGAAGGAAAACTTAAAATTTAACCAATCCGTCTTGCCAGCGTGGTATTAGTAGGCCAAGTATCCCTCCGTCACGGCAGGAGGCCCGTCCTTGCAGTGGGACATTAATGGGCTGTTACGATGAGGACAAAAAAAACAGGAGATTTAAAAAAAAACAAGAGTATATTTTTACTTTTCTTTTTAATAAAGATAATTTTGCATCAGGAATCAAGTCCTCTTTTGCAGAGACTCGTACAAACGGAAAATTAAAATGAGTGTAAAGTATGTACCTCCAAGCTCAGAATAATGATTTGTGGATCACACCTTAACCATTTCTTTTTTCATCATCATAACAGCCCAATAATGTCCCGCTACAGGGACGGGCCTCCTCCAGTGACGGAGGGATACTTGGCCCACACTAATACCACGCTGGCCAAACGGATTGGTATATGGTTTAATTTCAAGTTTTCCTTCTTTTTATTCCATAAAGATAATATTCACGGATAGTCCCTTAGTTTTTACGACACCCATGGGATGAGATGGGGTGGTGACATATTGTATTCTTACTCCGTCACCACACGGAGACTTTTTTTATAATAACCTTGATAATATTACCTTTTACTAGAGTAATGTGTAACTTAGGTTAATGAACTTAAATTACTTACAACTTACTAAGTATAGTTGACTACAATGATCTTGATCACACTTAAAAGATGTGCAATTCGTTATATAAAGTAAAAAAAAAATCTTTACATACCGAGTTGTTTTTTTTGTACTACTCAGGCATCAATTAATATTTTATTAGTATCTAAAACCAAAATGTCAACTAAAGCGTCCTGTAGGTAGTATAGTCATAGCATATCACCTCATATAAATGATGTTCACTGGTGGACTTAGGCCTCCTTCAAACGTGTCCACCTTCCTCTGTCCTGTGCCTCCCTCATCCATCGACTGTCCGCAACCTTTAGCAGATTATTGGTTCACCTTGTGAGGGATTTGCCTACTCATAACAGTCCATTAATGTCCTACTGCAGTGACGGGCCTTCTCCCATGACGGAGGGATTCTTGGCCTATTAATACCAAGCTGGCCATTTGGATTGGTATAGGGTTTAATTTCAAGTTTTTCTTCTTTTTATTTCGTAAAGATAATAGTCACGGATACTCCCTTAGTCGGTTTTTACGACACCCATGGTATGAGATGGGGTGGTGATATATTGTATTGTTACTCCGTCAGCACACGGAGAGCCCACTGTACTTAAACGTTCTAAAACGTGGTTGCGATTCGCGACAAAGAACCCTTACTCTCCAACAGCCATCGGTTCTTCGTGCTACATGCTGTATTGTCAATATAAAATCTAGCTATTCTAAAAACATAATCTCCAAGACAGCGATGATATTCCCCACACACCACGTCATCATATAAAAAAAAAGTTTTTAAGTATGTTTATCCGTTGTCTAGTACTCATAGTACAAACTCTGCTTAGTTTGGGACTAGATGGCGTTGTGTGAAAGTGTGAGGAATATTTATTATTATTATTTATTTATATGTAGAGTGGGAGCGCCGGCAAAAGATCAAGACTATTATTCTACACTACACATATTATATTACAATTACAATGTCACTCACTATTCCCACCACACAAGAGCGTTATAAACGAAAATCGATACTTTATGTAAATGCATAATTCTTTAATGCCAATTTGTTGATTACACGCTATCGAGTACCCGATAAGCCGCGGGCGCAGCACTAGTCGTCATTTCGCTATTCGCACTCGACGACTAACAACGTTTTTATCGATATCGACTTTTTTTAATTCGCATCACTATTTCTGTGTACACGTGCGTGTGTGTATTAAGCATATTTTGTGTATTCCGTGTGTGTTTTTGAGTTTTCTTTTCAAAATAATGTTCATTTTATGTTTTGTAATACATAATTTTCTTTATTTTTCTATAAAGTAGTTTTTGTGGTTATATTAAATATATTTTTTAGTTTTTTTTGTTGTGTAATTCTAAGTGTGTGTTTCATCAGCCACGTGGAGTGTTGTAAGTAATTTATTTAATTTAATTAGTCATAGATACGCATACCATAGTGGCATGCGATATAATTATATTATAGAATGGCGGTGGTGGGGCATTTCTACTTGCATTATATTATGTTTATCTTGTGATAGAATAAGAATATCATGTGAGAATATACAAGTATTATCATCTCATGTCATCTTTTGTCGGTTGTAAAATTATTCTAAGATAAAGTTAGTTAGGTTAGAAGAGAAAAATAAACATAGAATCCTGTGTCAAGCCTGCGTATTATTAGTAGACAAGTTTTCATGCGTCACTGGAGAAGAATAGTTCCTGTAAAGGGACATAGTAATTTTACTGGGAACTGCAACACGGGTTTCTTTTTCCTGAGTTCCTTTGGGTCATAGCTTCCTGATTAAATTTTATTGATCACCAAGAAGCTGCATTAGAAGAAAAGAAATTTTGTGCGTAAAAAGTTATTTGGAATCACGACTATTGATTATAGTGAAAGACCACGCAATTAAGACAAACAAATACTTTGACTTCACAAATGAGATAACCAGAAATAGCTACAAGGTTACTTTATATGCCGTGGAAATAGGTGCGAGGGGTACTCCAGCTAAATCCCTCTTCAGCTTATAAAAAGAACTAGGACTGCCGAGAACTTAAGCTCTCTACTATCACGAATGTCCAAAGCGGCATTATTAGGTTCATACCAAATTTGGATAGGTAGAGGACGGAACATAGCAGACAGTGAAGGTGACCGCTAACGCGTTGTAAGGGGGCCTTAAACCTACATCTGAGTCGTAAGTCCCAGACGCTGTTATGCAAGTGTTCCGTCCTCTATCACGCGATGGACCCGGCACCCGCACGGAGAATCCATGGAATG
Source organism: Schrankia costaestrigalis (assembly GCA_905475405.1). Classification (NCBI taxonomy): domain Eukaryota; kingdom Metazoa; phylum Arthropoda; class Insecta; order Lepidoptera; family Erebidae; genus Schrankia; species Schrankia costaestrigalis. The sequence continues at coordinate 10,876,266 of FR997852.1, read as the reverse complement.
CTAAGATTTGTTTTATTCAGAATTTACTTTTAATTTTATATATACCTTAATATATAAAACCATTTTCTAGCACACTATGTATCTTCATTCCTATGAATTTGGCTCTTATATTTGTACTAGCTTTTGACCGCGGCTTCGTTAAATTCGGGGTAGCACTGTTCCCATTTGTGCTTTCCATGTCGTTAGATGCGTTTTTTTTAATAAAAATTGATAATTGCGATGTATTTATTATAACATGGAGGACTAGATTCCCTCCTTGATTGTAGGGAAATGTGTATTATAGGTTGCCATTATGGATGTTATAATGAGTTATTTATGATTTTCCTCTGTCATTATTAATACAATTCTCCGTTTGGTGACGGAGTAAGAATACAGTGTGTCACCACCCCATCTCATCCCATGGGGGTCGTAAAAACCGACTAAGGGACTATTCGTGAATATTACCTTTACGAAATAAAAAAAGGAAAACTTGAAATTAAACCCTATACCAATTTGGCCAGTGGGTATTAAGTAGGCCAAGCCGCATAACGAAGTGGCCACGGGTCAGCTAGTTACCTATAATTTTAAGGTAAAGGAAAATTTTAAAATGGCCACCAACCTTCAAATCAAATCCTTTAATTGATTAATGTTGTTGTAGGCTGAGGGTTAGCTAAGTTTATCTCGACTCCGCTAGGAAGTCTGTCCTAATTCTCATTTCGAATTTCGAGTCGAATGGTGACGTCGTAAGAATAACTACACGGTGTCACCATGCCAGACGGAGAGGTGACACCAGTGACACCATATATCCCCACTCCATCACCACATAAACTTATACATTTCCTCTAAGCAACATAATCATAACAGGCCATTAATGTCCCACTGCAGGGACGGGCCTCCTCCCGTGACGGAGGGTTACTTGGTCTACTAATACTACGCTGGCCAGACGGATTGGTATAGGGTTTAATTTCAAGTTTTCCTTCTTTTTATTTCGTAAAGATAATATTTACGGGTAGTCCCTTAGTCGGATTTTACGACACCCATGGGATGAGATGGGGTAGTGACATAATTGTATTCTTACTCCGTCACCACACGGAGAACAGTAGGCTTACTCTTGAACATAATTTTAATTTCAATCTAATACCAATCCAATTACAATGTCGATGTCAAAGTCACGTGATTTCGTACTCTTGAAAACAATTTCGTCAACATTGGATTGAAATCGGGATTGGTTCACGATTATACTTTAAAGTGTGAAGTTAGCAACACATGACATTGGAGAAGTGATGTTCAACTACATACTAAATTGAGAAAATATTATTACTAAGGTCGATATCTGCTTATTAACAATAGTAATAAATACAAGTTATGGAAAATATTATTGTTATATACGTTTTTTAATTATTTATGATTATTCGGATCGAGAAATTTGCATTTCAAAAATTTTGTGTTGCTTGTGGCTGAATGAGACGGGTCAAAGACAAGTCTGTAATAAAAATGGTTCCCCTTACTTGTAAAAAAGTAAATATCGCACCCTCAGTATTATAAGGGCACAATCCAAAAAAGTTGATTTTTGGGAAATCACATTATTATAATATAATCATTCCTATATTTCACCTATTTTTTCAAATTACTTGTTTATTATTTAAGTTATAAATGTGAAATTTGGCAGATTTGTTCTTTGTTAAATGCACTATAAATAGCAATAAGAACAATAAATTTGCATTAATTCTATAAATTACAAGTAATTGAAAAACGTGCATTCAAGTTAGGCCTTTATAATACAAAAATATCAAAGAAATACTAGGACTATTTAAAATTGAACCTATATATTATTTAAATCCCTGTCACTGTTTAGTTGTTAACCATAACCTTCTAGCAGTAATGCCCGATTTACACATCGACAAGTACAGTGGCGAGTTAAGTAGTATTTTAAAATTAGGTTGATTTAAATAGATCTCCATCCTATATTTTGGCAAGTTAAGTATGAATTAGCCCCCTCTCTCGCGTCTCGCCAACTTAACTTGCCAAAAAATAGGATGGAGATCTATTTAAATCAACTTAATCAGCAACTTACTACTTAACTCGCTACTGTACTTGTCGATGTGTAAATCGGGCATAAGAGCGGGCGGCGGGCTGGGAGAGTGTGAGAGGGACACAAATATATTTACCAAATCGTTATTGTCCTTTTTCTCGCTCTGTCAGAGCTAACAGGTAAAGAATTCCATTTTAGTAGAATAAATGATATCTTTACTAATAAGTCATATTAAAGATGTATTAATATTCGCAAGTCGACATAAAACACAAAACAATATGTAAAAAGTTACTTAATTGCTATTGGAATAATACCAATTTACAAGCAATCCGAACACAATTTCAACGCAATACGCAGCTGTCAAAATGAATTCAAGAGTACCATTTTTAATTCAATCACAATTTCATGTAGTTCAACAAATGGACACCTAATTTGAAAACAATTTGGCGCTAGTGTTGATGAAGAGTATGAAATAGCGGTAAACGTCATAATTCCAATCCCGATCGATCGGAATTAAATTCAAGAGTAGACCAGCTGGTTTTACACAACGTTGGTAATGGTTAGTTAGTGTAAGCCTATACTATACCATACTATATATCCGTGTGGTGACGGAGCAAGAATACAATATGTCACCACCTCATCTCATCGCATGGGTGTCGTAACAACGGACTAAGGGACTATCCGTGAATATTATCAAATACGAAATAAATAGAAGGAAAACTTGAAATTAAACCCTACACCAATCCGTTTGGCCAGCATGGTATTAGTAGGCCAAGTATCTCTCCGTCACCGGAGGAGGCCTGTCCCTGCACTGGGACATTAATGGGCTGTTATGATGATGATGATTTAAGTTTACGCTACCCAAACGATCATTAGTCAATCTACAACCAAGGTCAAATTATGAAATAGGTCCTTAGATTCTCGCTTGCCTCTTACGGCTCTACTGCTATAATTGAAGTGGAAACGCGAGTTTTAAGCCGAACGTCCACCGCCGGCTAAACTAAGTTGGTTTAGCTTAGCTCGCATAGTTTAGCCAGTTTTTCATACATGGGCGTCCACCGCAAACTATGCCTCATGTATGAAAAACTGGCTCAACTATGCGAGCTAAGCTAAACCAACTTAGTTTTGCCGGCGGTGGACGTTCGGCTTTATTCTAATGCCGTTTCCTATCAGCAAATTCTTCGTTTGTTTTTTTATAGCAAACAAAGTCGGAGCTTCATCTAGTTTCTAAATAATGTCTATATAATATGTTTATAATAGCTCAATTATAAAAATACTCTCTCTTTTAAGGTACATTCATTTTATAGTTTGCATAATACCTCTTTTTTACGTTTAGAAATACAGTTATGTTTACGTATCCTGTTTAGGATAATTATATTGAATTCTGCTGGTCTACTCTTGAATTTAATTCCGATCGATCGGGATTGGAATTATGACGTTTACCGCTATTTCATACTCTTGAAATCAACACTAGCGCCAAATTGTTTTCAAATTAGGTGTCCATTTGTTGAACTACATGAAATTGTGATTGAATTAAAAATGGTACTCTTGAATTCATTTTGACAGCTGCGTATTGCGTTGAAATTGTGTTCGGATTGCTTGTAAATTGGTATTATTCCAATAGCAATTAAGTAACTTTTTACATATTGTTTTGTGTTTTATGTCGACTTGCGAATATTAATACATCTTTAATATGACTTATTAGTAAAGATATCATTTATTCTACTTAAAAAAACGTAGATTGGGCTTTAAAAGAAAGGCAAACTAAACCTCTATTGCGCTTTGTGTGTTGTATCTATGTACCAAATAAAATATGGCGCCCAATGATAACGAACACTGTTTGACAACACAAATAATTTATTTGTTAAATATATATTATTATGATAAATATTCAAGCTTTACTTGGTCACAAAGCCACACAAAGCTTTTTAAACTAGAAACACTAATATAGAATTAATAGAATTATTCTAGAATATATCGCACCCTCAGTAATATAAGGGGCCAAGTCAAAATTTTAGTAAACTGAGATTTCAAATGCTAAGGGCATAAAATGGAATTCTTTACCTGTTAGCTCTGACAGAGCGAGAAAAAGGACAATAACGATTTGGTAAATATATTTGTGTCCCTCTCACACTCTCCCAGCCCGGCGCCCGCTCTTACTGCTAGAAGGTTATGGTTAACAACTAAACAGTGACAGGGATTTAAATAATATATAGGTTCAATTTTAAATAGTCCTAGTATTTCTTTGATATTTTTGTATTATAAAGGCCTAACTTGAATGCACGTTTTTCAATTACTTGTAATTTATAGAATTAATGCAAATTTATTGTTCTTATTGCTATTTATAGTGCATTTAACAAAGAACAAATCTGCCAAATTTCACATTTATAACTTAAATAATAAACAAGTAATTTGAAAAAATAGGTGAAATATAGGAATGATTATATTATAATAATGTGATTTCCCAAAAATCAATCAGGATTGTTCCCTTATAATACTGAGGGTGCGATATTTACTTTTTTACAAGTAAGGGGAACCATTTTTATTACAGACTTGTCTTTGACCCGTCTCATTCAGCCACAAGCAACACAAAATTTTTGAAATGCAAATTTCTCGATCCGAATAATCATAAATAATTAAAAAACGTATATAACAATAATATTTTCCATAACTTGTATTTATTACTATTGTTAATAAGCAGATATCGACCTTAGTAATAATATTTTCTCAATTTAGTATGTAGTTGAACATCACTTCTCCAATGTCATGTGTTGCTAACTTCACACTTTAAAGTATAATTGTGAACCAATCCCGATTTCAATCCAATGTTGACGAAATTGTTTTCAAGAGTACGAAATCACGTGACTTTGACATCGACATTGTAATTGGATTGGTATTAGATTGAAATTAAAATTATGTTCAAGAGTAAGCCTACAGGCCGACGACGACTCGTGAGGGCTCTTCTGTCTACGACTGAACACAAAGTCCAAATGGTGAAAATTTATTTTTAGGTATTCCTTCATTTAATCATTTAAATACAAAAAACATAAATATAAAAATAAATTAATGTTTTCTATGCATATTAATTTAATTTAGTAATAATATTTAATGTTCCATTCTTACGGTTATTCTCGTGTTTTAAAAGATGTTATCTTGTAAAATAACGTAAAAAAAAAAGAAACCGCAGATTAGCTGTGGCCCTCTTCCATAAACCATTAAAGTTAATGATCCAAGTTTCCTTTGATTATAAAAAACTATGTTTCTCTAATAACCGCAAATGATTGTGCTGTTAAAAAACTGTGAAGGGCTTAATTTTTTGAGATGAACTTGTCGATCGCTTGATGGCTTGTGTATAGTAGATGCAGAAGAATTCATTGGTTTACAAAAAAAAACTTAGAGTGCTTCTTTTTTTATTATTTTTATATCATCATTAACGTCCCACTGCAGGGACGGGCCTCCTCCCGTGACGGAGGGTTACTTGGCCTACTAATATCACGCTGGCCAGACGGATTGGTATAGGGTTTAATTTCAATGTTTCTTCCTACCTAAAGGTAATATTCACAGATAGTCCCTAAGTCGGTTTCTACGACACCCATGAGATGAGAAGGGGTGGTGAAATATTGTACTCTTATTTTTTTTTCTATGATGGGAGGCAAACGAGCCGACAGGTCACCTGATGGTTAGTGATCACCGCCGCCCATGGACACCCGCAACACCAGAGGAATCACAAATGCTTTGCCGACCTTTAAGAAGGGAGTACGCTCGTTTCTTGAAGCTCCCCAAGTAGTAACGGTCCGGAAATATCGTCCCAGCGAGCTTGTTCCACAAAATAGATGTTCGCGGTAGGAAGCTTCGCGAAAATTTCTGTCAAACGTCAAAAATCTGATTTCGTTACGTATCCGATTAGTGTGCGTTGCAGTAAGGAGTTTCATACAAATAGTACTGAACGGCTCGAGTTGGTACGATGACGATTACTTTCCGTTTTTGATATGTGTGCCCCTTAATACCACGTAACAAGCTGAATAAAATATGGTCTCTAGACCCTCGCTCTTCACACTACATATAAAGGACCCAACATTCAGAAAAGAGGGCACACATGTGCCTTAAGAATGTCCCACAATTCCAATTAGTAAATAAACAAAATAAAATCAATCAATATTTAATTATTCGCTAATTCATCAATTAAATAGTTAATATACGTCGCCCTTTGGCCTCAAAATGTAAAAAGTAACAACATTCGACTCAATTCTAAGAAATAAATGAATTTGCTTACAAAGAATATAATCGTTACACTTTTAATATTTATTTGATACTTACGAGTTACTAGTAAGTGTAAAGGGTAGATCACACTACTTATTCATGTTAACTAATGCACAATTTCGACCTCGGTGGCGTTGTGGTTATGTAACATGAATGCTACACAGGTCTCGGGTTCGATTCCCGCTCAATGCAAATCTTTGTGTGCATGAACATGATTGTTTGCTTTGGTCTGGGTGTTTTCCATGTATAATTGTATGTATTTACAAAAAAAAAGTATAATAAGTATGTTTATCCATTGTGTAGTACCCAAAGTACAAGTTCCGCTTAGTTTGGGACTAGATGGCGTTGTGTGAATGTGTGAGGAATATATTTTTATTTATTCATTTATATATATAAAAACTCCGCATTGGTAAAAGTTAAGGCTGTTGCCTAGCGTGGAGCTTTGGATAAATTGTACAACATTAACTATGTTTTATTAAATTTTTATCTTTTGTCACGGCCCGGAAACAAATGGTAGTTAAAAATGACTTCATTTCGTAATGTCTTATACATTCAGGTCATTCAAATTTAAGTATTCTGAAGAAGGAGTTGGTTATTAACTTTAAAATTTTCGTGTTTCATTCTATATAATATTATTATACCGGGTATTAACACGATATTATTTTTACACCAGCCATGGTCACGAGTAGACGTGACCATGGCTAGTGTATCCTGGCCGAAACGTCAAGAGCCTCAAAGGTAAATTATTACTAAATTATAACCAAAAAAAGTTGTATCGTGTTAATATCCGTGTTAATAATAAGAATTTTGTTAGACCGGTAGCGCGAAAACACTGCGAACTATTAACAGTCATTTATTTTATAAATTAAACTATCTATAAAGCTTTGGTTTGCTATTTTAAAAAAAAACCGAATTGTAATGAGCATTGTTTAAACTTGGAACAGGGATCAAAACTGTTAGGCCACTCTAAACCTGTGGCCAATGCAAGTTGTGTAAAATTTACGCCCCGATCTTTAATGCGTAATTTGTATTTATTTCATCATTTCCTTGCCCTTATCCCAATTTCTTTTTTGGGGTCTCCGAAGCATGTCCTTTTCCACAGGCTGCTAAAAGTTTTGGCTTAGTTTTACGGCCGGCCGCCTGCCTGACGCCAACTCTCCTTCAGAATGCTGTTGTTGGTGATTTACTCCCCACCAGGAGGTTGACCCAAGGTGCTAGGTGGTATGCACCGGGTTGTGGTATCCCTAAGTCGCCTCTTACGACACCCACGGGAGGATATGGGGCAGACCTATTCTAACCGAAAACCGCACGGCGTAATTTGTACTAAGTAAAACATTAAAATGTGGTTTGTACCACATGAACATAGCCTTACAATACATCGTATGATATATGAATGAAAAAATGTTTTTGATGATTAAACATTCTTATGCATATGGTTTCGAAACATAACACTAAATACTACTTTTAGTAATTTATTGTAAATTCAATAATAATATTGATGCTGATGTTTACTTTACTAGAGCTGGGTCAAATAAACCCTGTAAATGGTAGTACACTACGTTCACTGAATCGTCTTAGAAATTTTCTACCTCACAAAACCAAGGCAATGCTTGCGCAGTCCTTAATTTTCCCTCTTATCGACTATGGTGATGTGTGCTACCTCGACCTGAATGCAGATCTGCTCAATAAAATGGACCGACTTCTGAATAACTGCATTCGATTCGTCTTTAATCTTCGAAAGTATGACCATGTTTCACATTATCGTCAGGAACTGAAGTGGCTAACTATACGTCAAAGACGCAATCTTCGTACGCTCACGACGCTTTTCTCTCTGCTTACCTCCCCTAATGCTCCTTCTTATCTCTCTCCCCATTTCCAATACCTCTGTTCTGGCCATAATAGGAACCTTCGGTCCACAAATAATCTCCTTCTTCTTTGTCCTTCTCATACTTCTGCTATGGTTCACTCTTCTTTCATGGTACAGTCCATTCTTCTGTGGAACGCCCTCCCTCTTGAAATCAGGACGACCACGAACCGTGCTGCGTTTAAAGCCAAGGTTCGCCTACTTTGCACTGATTTATTAGCGGAATAATCTTCTTCTATCTTCATTATCTATATATTTGATCTTGTATATATTATATATATGTATCCTTTTATATTTTATAGTATGTATGTTTATTTTTGAAAATAAATTATTAAGTTAACCTTACTGCACCTACTACCTTACTATCTCTGCATCACCCAAAGGTTGGCTGGAAGAAAATGCCTTAAGGCATTAAGCCCGCCATTGTACAACAATGTAAATTGTGCATAAAGTTAAATACAGTTTCGTACCGATACGCGTGCGAACGGGTCGCGTTAATTGTGAGGATAATAAATATTATTATAAAGTATAGGTACCTACTTCTATTGTTCTCGCGGTACGGCCCGGCCGGCCGGCTACCTGCGCCAGGTACTCGGTGTGTTTGTGCACGTGTTGTTTACGTGTTTATATTGTTTACGATGGAGAACAGTTTAGATAAAAATAACTGGATTTATACCAATATAATATCGAGTAATGAAGACTTAAATGAGCAGGAGATTATTGAGGACGTACAGGAGCGTAATGAGGATGAAGAATGTATTAGAGCGGAGATGAACGCCTATAACCAGGCTAAAAAGAGAATAAGGGAGGAGGAGGAAGGAGATACAGACTGGACAATAGTACAAGGAAAGGAGAAGAAAGCGAAGGAAGTGGAAAAAATTGAAGTATATATTACGTGTATAGACCCTCTGCCAAAACAATTTGCGTTAGCAAAATTGTTTAAAACAGAAGGAATATTAGGTATAACAAAATTAAAATACATTAATAACTTTAAAATAAGGGTTGAATTTACTGAGGAGAATAACGCAGTTAAATTAGAAACATGTGAGTTTTTTCTTGAAAAAAAATGGCATTTTCACCGGGCTATGGAAATATCAAATACCTATGGGGTAATAAAAGATGTAGATATTGGTTTGTCTGAGAGCGAAATTAAGGATCTTGTTTCTTGTCCAAATAATATCATACTGTTATCAGCAGTCCGTCTTAATAAAAGAAATTTTGATACGTCAGTTAGCTCCGAGGCGTGGATACCTAGCGAAGCTGTGCGCCTCTGTTTTAAGGGGTCTAATATGCCTCCTCACATTTATGTAGACGGATTAAAAATAAGGGTTGATAGATATGTGTTTCCCGTTACTCAGTGCAGTCGCTGTTGGAAGTTTGGGCACATAGCGAAGATGTGTCCATCAAAAAATCTCGTTTGCCCTAAGTGTGGAGGCCATCACGCTAACTGTGAAAGAAACATCTTCAAATGTGTCAATTGTAGTGGCAGTCACATGGCCTTAGTAAAATCTTGTCCAGCTTTTATCAAAGAAAAAAGGTTAAGAGAACTTATGGCTGAATTTAACTGCACGTACCGAAAAGCGCTTACAATGTACGTAGCTCCCAAGGTGATTAACCAGGCACCGAAGCAAATTGTTCAGCCAGAACCTTTCTTCCCCATTGAATGCATGACATCTCAGTCTAATGTAAGTAGCCCACAGACATATGCCCAAGTTATTCATACAAAAGCTACTATACACAAAGAACAAACGCCCAGATCTTCTGTGATGAAAAGAAATAAATTTCAAAGACCTAGTACACCGGGTGGAGAGCTAGGAGCCGAGCCAGCAGACAATCACTCCGTGCCTTTAGAACAAGCAGAAGACACAGGAAAAAAAGAAAGGGAAGTGAAATTTGATGAACTATTGTGTAGGTTAAAGGAGATTATTTTTCTAAAAAACGTGTCCTTTCAATATAAGATACATAATGCAATTAAATGTTGTGTACAGTGGCTAATTTTAGTGATAGTAGAAAATGTATCTGACTGGCCAATTCTTCAGAGATTATGGAATTTGATTAATGGATAATACAAACCATAACCAAACTAAGCTAAATATTATCCAATGGAATGCGCATAGTTTAAGACCAAAATTAATTGCATTTGTTGATTTTTTAACTCAAAATAAGATCCACATTGCTGCCCTAAGCGAGACATGGTTGGAACCAAACAGTACATTAAAAATCAATGGTTATAACATATACCGTAGGGATAGAGACGATAGTTATGGCGGGGTAGCTCTAGTAGTCCATAACTCAGTTAAGTCACAATTACATACACTTCAAATTAGCAATAGGCAAATAGAAATCATTTCTGTCAAAATTTTTAACTATGCAGATATTAACTATGTAATGTCGGCTTACTGTCCCCCTTCAACAAATACTAGTGTAAATGATTGGACCGAAATAGTATCTAAATGTAACAATAAAACTCTCTTATTGGGAGATTTTAATGGACATCACAGTAGCTGGTCTTCTAAAACGGATCGCAGAGGGATACAGATTTTTGATGTTTTGTTGAATTATCCATTCATAGTCTTAAATAACGGCGAGCCGACTCGAGTGCTATCGGTTAATAATAATTTACAAGAATCATCCCCGGATATATCACTGGTTTCTTCTGAAATAGCCTTAAAGTTCGATTGGTCTCCTTTAAACGAAACCCTTGGTAGTGATCACCGCCTTATTAGGATCTCAACCAAATTAAATATAGATATAAATTTAAATGCTACTCTGCGAAGGAATTTTAAAACAGCCAATTGGGCCAGTTATACAGAACTATTATCTAAACTTTTTGATCAGTTTGTGATTTCAGAAAATATGCAGGTTTGTTATAATTTATTTATTGAGAATTTAAACATAGCAGCCGATTTATGTATTCCTTTTATTAAAACCAGTCAAAATCCCAGCACGAATTTCAAACCTAAACCATACTGGAATCCTACTCTTTCGAAACTTGTCGCTGAACGTCGTTTAGCACTGACCAAATTTAGACGTAATCCAACTCCGGAAAATTATGATATCCTTAAAAATAAAATCCGTATCGCCCAAAAATCTATACGTAATGCTAAAAGTGCAACATGGCAGTCATTTTGTTCATCTTTAGATCAGACATCATCTCCGAATGAAGTTTGGCATAAAATGAGATGGCTTAAAGGATATAAGACACGAGGTAATTATATAGATAAGGACAAGGCTGACCAACTATTGCATAGCCTGACCCCAGATTATGTGCATCCACCAAATTTATTTTTTACATCTTTAAACCATGAGTTAGAAGTCGATATTACCATACATGAATTAGACAAGGCAATTCGTTCAAAAGATACCTCTCCGGGTAATGATAACATTTCCTATACCATGATTAAAAACTTACCCCGAAATGGTAAAAGTATATTACTGTACTTATATAACCAATTTTTTAAAACTGGCTTTGTTCCTGAGCAGTGGCGGGACATCACCATTGTGCCAATTCCAAAACCGGGACGCGACCCTGATAGTGTTTCGGCATTGAGACCAATCTCTATGGTATCTTGTATTTGTAAGGTTTTTCATACAGTTCTAATAAGCAGATTAGAATGGTTTATAGAAAAACACAATAAGTTTTCAAATCATACTACAGGTTTTAGAAAATGTCGTTCGACTATTGATAATTTAACAGATCTTATACTAACAATTCAGATTGCATTCTCAAAAAATATGGTAACAGTTGGATGTTTTATAGACATAAATAATGCATACAATAACATAGATTTGACAGCACTGTTACAAATTATGGATAAATTAGGATTAGGTTGTAGAATGTGTACATATATTTGGAACTTTCTCAAAGAAAGAAAACTTAAAATAACTTTACATGATACCTCCTTAAGTAGGATTACAGGACAAGGATTGGCACAGGGTGATCCGCTTTCGCCATTGTTGTTTAACCTAGCTACTATATTTCTCTGTAAAAATATTCAAAATGTATGTGTGTCTCAGTACGCTGATGACTTTGTTTTATATATAGTTAGTGACAGTATTTCAAACGCGGAAACTGAACTACAGAAGGCCGTAAATAATTTGACTTGCTTACTGTCTAACTTGGGTTTGGAATGTTCGCACGCGAAAAGCAAAATTTGTATATTTAAGAGGGGGTATAAAAAGCATACTATTGATTTGAAAATAAATAACCAGTCGTTGTCAGTGGTCGATAATTTAAAGTATTTAGGATTATGGCTAGATTCGTCACTTAGGTGGTCTAAGCATATAGATGAGACAAAAGACAAAGTAGTGCGATTTGTAAATATTTTTAAAATTCTAGCTGGTTCAAACTGGGGTATACACCCCATGCACATGCGACGACTATACATTTCGATGATACGAAGTAGGATGGACTACGCTTGTATTTTCTATGACAATGCTAAACAGACACATTTAAGTAAACTGGATAAGACACAAAATATGTTTTTGAGACTTATTGGCGGATTTGTTAAAAGTACACCTATACACTGCATGGAAAATGAATTACATCTTCAACCACTTAATGTGCGTAGACATTATTTAGCAGGAAAGTTTTGGCTGTCGTCTAAATCACTTCATAAAAATGAAATGTTGTCTTTATTGGATGAGTTAGAGACCCTATGTCAAAGCATGTTTTGGAGGCGAAAAAACAAACCATTGTTAGTAACTGTGCACCAATATCTTAAGTTTCAACCCGTTCATGTTAGTTCTCAGCTCATTATGTTTACACTAAACACTTGGGTCACCAATGTGGATCTTAATAGCATAATTAAATTAAATATTGAAAACATTACAAAGGCAAAAAGGTTTTATAATACTTGTAACATTAAATATGCAGTTGTTCAATTCATAAACACGTATTACAATAATTATTACCAAATTTATACTGACGCATCTAAAACAGATACCAGTGTGGGGGCTTCGTTTTTCGATCCGCAAGAAAATATTTCAATTAAACTGAAGGTGTCCGGTGAAATAAGCATTATGCATGCAGAGCTCATAGCTATAGCTGAAGCTATATCATACGTTGATTCTTTGGATAAAGGCAATTTTGTTATTCTTACGGACTCGAAAAGCGGCCTTCAGCACCTGATACGATGTACAAATAAAAAACGCGGTATACCTATTGCCTATGATATCATAAAAACTATTTTGCATATTTTAAGAAGTGGTAAAAACATAAGGTTTCAATGGGTGCCGGCGCATACTGGCTTGGTTGAAAATGAGAAAGTGGATCGTTTGGCTAAAGAAGCTGCAGAGGATGGTACATGCTTCCAGTGTGATCCTAACTTTACAGAAGTATTCCAGGTTGTCGGAAAACGCTGTATAGAACTCTGGTCTGAATATTTTAATGAGAGATCCTTAACAAAGGGTATATGGTATAGAACCATTCAGCCAAATATTTTTAAAATGCCTTGGATAGATCAAGCCAGTATGGGCCGGTCTGATTTGACTATGGCTTTGCGGCTGCGTTCTGGCCACATTCCGTTAAATAGCTTTGCACATCTAATGGGTAAACTACCCTCACCTAACTGCTTAACATGTAATGTAGTAGAAGATGTTTACCATGTGTTGATGGAATGTGTCCGGAACAAGACTCAGAGAGAACAATTGTTTGGTGGGAATTGTTATAATGTTGGCCAATGTAACAGTATTCTTGCCTCCCCAACATCTAAGGAGGCTAAACAATTGTACACTTTAGCTAAATTAGTATTCGATAATCGTAGCTAGTAAGATTAGTTAAACATTATTTAAGATGATTCAAGATTGTTATGTTTTGTTTTACAAGGGTGGCATAGTCACTGAGTGACTAAACCCTTTTCAATAAAGATTAAAAAAAAAAAAAAAAATAAAGTTAAATAAATAAATAAATAAATGGGTATACGACGCTCTAAGAGGTCACTTTAGACCCACGTAACTTCTTTGTATCTAAGCTCTGCTTAGTTTGGGACTAGATGGCGTTGTATGAATGTGTCAGGAGTATCTTTACATTGTTGTATCATACCAACCCATTCATATCCCACTGCAGGGACGGCCGTAATCCCGTGACGGAGGGATACTTGGCCTACTAATACCACGCTGGCCAGACGAATTGGTATAGGGTTTAATTTCAAGTTTTCCTTCTTTTTATTTCGTAAAGATAATATTCACGATAGTCTCTTAGTCGGTTTTTACGACAATTTATGTTTTGTAAAAGTTCTTGTGATAAAGGACACAATAACATATTGTTATTTTTCAATACCATAAGCACATTTAGTTTAACAATTTTGTTTTGATGACAATAAATAATGTGTCCGGTCTCAGCTATGAGGCGCATAAAAAAAATTACGTAGAGTTTTGCGCATAATTTCTTCCTTGGATATTGTATACAGTTCGGTATTACCGTTGTGTCCGCTTAATCACCATAACAGCCCATTAATGTCCCACTGTAGGGACGCGCCTCCTCCAGTGACGGAGGGATACTTGGCCTACTAATACCACGCTGGCCAGACGAATTGGTATAGGGTTTAATTTCAAGTTTTCCTTCTTTTTATTTCGTAAAGATAATATTCACGATAGTCTCTTAGTCGGTTTTTACGACAATTTATGTTTTGTAAAAGTTCTTGTGATAAAGGACACAATAACATATTGTTATTTTTCAATACCAAGCACATTTAGTTTAACAATTTTGTTTTGATGACAATAAATAATGTGTCCGGTCTCAGCTATGAGGCGCATAAAAAAAATTACGTAGAGTTTTGCGCATAATTTCTTCCTTGGATATTGTATACAGTTCGGTATTACCGTTGTGTCCGCTTAATCACCATAACAGCCCATTAATGTCCCACTGTAGGGACGCGCCTCCTCCAGTGACGGAGGGATACTTGGCCTACTAATACCACGCTGGACAAACGGATTGGTATAGAGTTTAATTTCAAGTTTTCGTTTTTTTTGTAGTCGGTTTTTACGACACCTTTGGGATGAGATGGGGTGGTGACACACTGAATTCTTACTCCGTCACCACACACTTAATACCTATACATAATACCCAAGCAGTATTATGAAATGGTACAGTGATTAGGTGGAACGGTACAGTAGCTAGTGAAATCACAGTATTATAAAAAGAAAAACCGCTCCCGCTCTGCTGCCCGCCCCGCTAAATTGGAGGCAGCGGCCTTATGTAGGCCGCTAGATTTTCAATATTACCACATAGAGTGTGCAGAAGTTATTAAAACGTTTAACTTAATACGATTTTAGAAAAACAAATTAAGATAAAAATAGAAAAAGAATTTTATAATTGTTTTATAAATAGTTAAAATACCAAACTAAAACTGTTATTTAATAAAACGATTATATTTTTAATCGTGAACGCCAATTTATCGATTCTATACCGAGAATCGAGTAGTGTAAATAATCGATTTGTGTAAAATAGGAATGTGGGCAGCAATTTGATTATGCGTGAAAGTTAAAATTCTTCGGATTGTTATTTGCTAGCGTAACTTTAATACTAAAAAGAGATGTACAAGGTGTACATAACAATGGTATGATCATTTTAACACAAGGTAGGTATAACTTTACACAAATAAATGAAAAAGACTATATGATAACACGTCTAGGAAATTATTACAATTTCAATTTTTTAATTGTTTTAATCATTTAGGACATCATTTTCCCAGCTAGGTGGACCGACGACCACAAAAATGTATCTGGGTCGGACTGGATGCGGAACGCGCAGGACCGAGTTCTGTGGAGCGTGTTGGGACAGGTCATGTCCAGCAGTGCACTCCGATAGACTAGATGATTGATTGGTCTCAATCATTTTTCGTAATAAAACTAATGGAAAGAGCAGTTAAAATTGCCTTGTTTTACCCACTTTTTACCTTTTTGAGTTAAATAAACACTCTGCTTTTTTGACATGGATTCTTAGCTTTTCATTAACTGCTCTCGATCCAGTAGGTAAGTTTTATGACGAAAGAGGTAAAAATAATTGTCAAATATCTCCTAAACGTTTACCGCGTGGTAACGAAGTAAGAATACAATATTGTCACCACTCCATATTCTCATCTCATGGGTGTCGTAAATACCGATAAAGGGACTATCCCTGAATATTATCTTTACGCAATAAAAAGAAGGAAAACTTGAAATTAAACCCTATACCAATCCGTCTGGCCAGCGTGGTATTAGTAGGCCAAGTATCTCTCCGTCGTGGGAGGAGGCCTGTCCCTGCAGTGGGACATTAAAGGGCTGTAATGATGATGATTTCCTAAACGAATAGGTATTTACCGATGGTTAGTTTTGTTCCTGCCAAATCAAAAAAATAAAAATGTATTTAGTTAAAAGTGGACTGCAAATAAATAAATTTAACTTAAACTTAACTTAAGTAAACCTATGCCTTACTTTGTGTTAAAATGAATGTGCCGTTTCACCCTGAATATTCAAAGAATCTTCATATAAAGTACGAGTACGTACAGATAAACCCACCGTTATACGTTACTTATCGTAAGTGAAATATTCAGAAGGATTCATTGAAATAATAACAAAAAGCAAATAGTCTTCCATTACACTCAAGGAAACTTGTAAAGATTTACACTGAACTGGAATCGATCCTGAACTAATTTATGCTAATGTTATGTAGGGCCGCGTAAAGTAGAAAAGAAGAGGCCTAAGTCCAGCTGTTGGCTTTGTTGGTTGATATACTGACACTCACAACACAAGTTGAATCTTTGGGTGTCAGAATATTCAAATAATCAACTTAGAAGCAAATTCGGTACTTAATTAAGAATAAGTTAGTTTTAATGGATAATGTAGGTAAACTTTTTTCAGAAAGAAATATATTATTATCTATATTACTTACATCAAGTAAAAAGTCGGTTTCGCTTGTAGTAACTTTTTAAACTAGTAGACAACGATAAATTTGACTTTTGACAACCTGTGTATGATTTCTTATACTGGCTGTCACTTCTCGAATCCGTACGTTACCCAAAAATTACGTATTCACAATCCGTCCAAACACGGAAGCGGCTCTTACAGTACAAAAATAGGTATTTATATTAAAAACGTGTTTAAATAATTCTGGCCTGAAATATAATTTAATTCTGTTTATTACTGAAAATATTTTATTTTGTGATGTCAATATTTCGAAGTACAAACGTGTATTGCATAATTAATACATTTAGTCACCAAATAACCTTGTAACGCGGTGAATATTAATTTGATTGAACGATATTTTGATAAAACGGTCACTATGGTTAACCAGAAAATTGTTATGACTCAAAAAAAAGGTTTTTTTTTATTCAAGAAGAATTTCTAACTTTTTTCTCCTGTAGTCGGGATAGAGCCCCGTGTATGTCGCGAAACTTTTACATGAAATTAACGGTCATAAAGTATCATCACCATCATAACAGCCCATGAATGTCCCACTGCAGGGACGGGCCTCCTCCCGTGACGGAGGGATACTTGGCCTACTAATACCACGCTGGCCAGACGGATTGCTATAGGGTTTAATTTCAAGTTTTCCTTCTTGATAATGTTCACGGATAGTCCCTTAGTCGGTTTTTACGACAACCATGGAATGAGGTGACGTATTGTATTCTTACTCTGTCACCACACGGACACATAATTATAAAGTATATTCAAACTAAAATCATAGCCCTGTACACTATATAATTAGTTTATTTTAAAAAGAGGAGGTTTTTAATTCGGTTATAATTCTTGTAATGTCTGTTATCACAGAACTTAGTCAATCTCTTTTCTTAAAATTACCATCCTAAGTAGTAAGTACTATAGATTATTTAATTTTTACTTATTTAATTAAAATTGATTATACATACAATGTGAATTCTTACACTTACAAAAAACTGAATTACTATGTAAAATTTGTCAAATTTGCGTATTTTATTCGTTATCAACGCAGTGGCATTGGAGCAGTTTTTTAATTAAAAAACTATTAGCAATTTTTACTTTACCTACCTTTTTTTAATGGAACTATATTATTAGAAACTATTGAATCAATCAACTAGCCCAAAGCTAGCTAAAAGAAAGAAATAAATGGAGAACATTATTGTTTAGATTATTTCTGTTGCTAGATAATGTGCGTCACTGTACTGGCCCATTCTCGTACTGTTATAATACCTAGCTATAATATCAATCTTTATCAACTCGTATTAAAGATAACCCTTATAAAATATTTTACGAAAAATAATTTGCCTAAGTTATTTCTATCACAAAAGGAGTCCATCCCTGCAGTGTCCCAATAACATACTTATATACTACAATACCGCAACATACGACGTAGTTTCCGTATGGAAGGAAGTGCCCATTCTAAAGTAATGCGTTGTTACATTCCTTTAAGATGAGTCATAAGGAAGCTGGTCTCTGTCGTTCAGGGATCGATTACCGTGAGATACTGTTACTACAAAGTATACTACGTCACTTTATAAAGAAAGAAAGAAAGGTATTTGTCACAACAAAAGACAACACGAAAAAAATTAAATAAAGAAAATTTTTGACAATGTTAAATGTTAACAATGAGGTTTATGCTTCGTTGTAGGACAATTAGGACAGAAAAGAATAATAATAAAAATACCTTTAATTAAAAAAAAAAGTGTAAATACCTGAAATTAACAAATTTTGTCAACTCAAACCTTTTCACAACTCAATTCAAAAGCTTTCGTAAAGATAATATCCGTGAATATTATCTTTACGAAATAAAAAGAAGGAAAACTTGAAATTAAACCATATACCAATCCGTCTGGCCAGCGTGGTATTAGTAGGCCAAGTATCCCTCCGTCACGGGAGGAGACCCGTCCCTGCAGTGGGACATTAATGGGCTGGTATGATATGATGATCAACAATTTCGTAATCAAGAAAGTTTGCATTGTGGTAGTAAGCAAAGATAGCTCGAATATAATTTTTCGATTTTATTCATCTACCAAATCTTATTAAACGAGTATGTAGGACGAGTGTGTGATGGAATGTGTATGATGTAAAAAATAATTTGGTGGTTAGTAATCATGTATGATAACCTCGTTCTTGTATTGAACCCGCACTAGTATAGTAATCGTACGATGTAAGAGAGTAGTTTTAACATAATTATTATATCTCCGTGCGGTGACGGAGTAAGATTACAATATGTCACCACCCCATCTCATCCCATGGGTGTCGTAAAAACCGATTAAGGGACTATCTGCTCCACTGTTGATTTCAAAGCTAGAGCGGTTAGGGATACGTGGTATTCAGCTTGACTTGTTTGAAAGTTATTTGGCAGACCGGAAGCAGTGTGTCACCGTAATGGGACATACTAGTACTGAGCTTCCTGTAAAATATGGTGTCCCGCAGGGGAGTATTCTCGGACCTACCCTCTTTCTGGCTTATATAAATGAGCTTTGCAATACGAGCCTACATAATGGCAAGATCCTAACTTTTGCCGATGATACGGTCTTACTTTTCTCGGCTAAAACGAAGTCCCAAGTCCATGCGTCAGCCCAACTTGGTTTAAGCATTGTTACTGGATGGCTCAAAAAAAATTTGTTAACCCTAAATGGCAACAAAACCAAATGCATGGAATTCTCCATCATACGACCAAAAACCTCCATTTTTCATGCCTTTCCTCTAGTAGCTCATAACTGTAGTAACTCTGTAGTCCCATTACCAAATTGCTGCTGTGACCCCCTAAAATATACAAATAGTGTCAAATATTTAGGTATCCAAATTGATAGTACACTCAGTTTCAAAATGCAAATAGAATTACTTTCTGGCAGAGTCAGAAAACTAATTTACGTCTTCAAATCACTTAGAAATGTTTTAAAATTCAATGTCCTTAAAACGGTATATTATGCCCTCTGCCAGTCAATTTTAACCTATTGTATATCATCTTGGGGGGGTACCTCTAAAACTACCATTCTTCAGCTCGAGCGCTCTCAAAGAGCGATTCTCAAAGTTATGGCCTCTCTCCCTTTCCGCTTTCCCACAAAAGAATTATACCAGCTAACAAACATTCTTACAGTTCGCCAACTATTTATATTGTACACTGTCATGAAACAGCACCGCCTTCTTCATTATATCCCAAGAAGTAACATTGAATCTACTAGGCGCTTTAATCCTGCTCCCCGACATATACCCTTATTGACCACCAGCTTTTCCCACAGATTTTACTGTTTCCTAGGTTATTTCCTCTATAACCACCTCAATAAAGACCTTGACTTCTATGCGCTACCCAAATTTAAAGTCAAGAAGAAATTATCTGAGTTCCTTCTTACTCTTAACTATGATAAAACAGAAAGTCTTCTCAAACCCCTCACATAAAACTTTACACACAAACACTCATTTAGGAACATCTATAAACACGTACTGTACAAACCACAAACATATCAAGTCACACACTCATCAAGTCACATCACACACGCACACACATACACGCAACACACACACACACACCCACACACACATACACACACACATACACACACACACCAACACACACACGCTCAAAATATCTTTTACTTTCACTATGTAGTATACATGCTTGCATAACATAATAGTCCGTAGGGGAGGCCTGATGACCTGAAATACAGGTTCACGCCCCGCTTAGGCATCAGTCTCCTGCAATTTGTATTTTTTAACTTATGCTAAGCCGCGCTGTATAACAAATTGTGAGAGAGAAATAAATATATATTATTATTATTATTATCTATCAATATTATCTTTACGAAGTAAAAAGAAGGAAAATTTAAAATTAAACCAATCCGTCTGGCCAGCGTGGTATTAGTAGGCCAAGTATCCCTTCGTCATGGGAGGAGGACTATTAATGCCTACTCCACGGACAAGCCTATTAATAAATAAATAAACTGCCCACAGTTACACACAGTTTAATCTAATTTTTCTTTCTTCCGTAATGTAAGTAATATTTAAAAATATTCCCTTAATAGCTTTTGCCCGCGGCTTCGCTCGCCTTAAATGCAGGGTAGCACTGTTTCCCTTTCCTGTACACAAAGAAAAAAAAAGTAGCCTACGTTACTCTTCATCCCTTCAAATATCTCCACTTTAAAAACACGTCAATTCGTAGCTCCGTTTTGCCATGAAAGAAAGACAAACAGACACACTTTCACATTTATAATAATTAAGTAGTATGTATTTTGTCGATTGACACTATATAAATGGCGCTTTACAAATGAGTAAGTAACATTATAATATAATTAATATCATAATGTAATGTTTACATTAACCATAGTTTATAACATCAGGTGTGTACATTTCTATGTATGACATACTTAGCTTGTACATTGCAAACTTAATATAAATAATCAATAGGGAACTCGGAAATATCCGCTAATGCTCGCGGGCATCGCGGCTTCATTGGCGTTGTATAGTGTAAATGTTTTTCTACACCTTAGACTACCTATACTCCAAATTATTCAAACGACACTAAATCTGCGATAGTAATAATTAATTAATTACTAAGTATCGCAGATTTTGTGGCCACATTATAGATTACTCACCGGAGGAAAAAATTTCTTTGTAGGTACATAGGTACTTTCTATAGTAATTTGTAATTTTCTAATGCCAAATAGAAGCGAGAGAAAATATATTTTTATTTCATTTCATATATGTACATAGACGTACTTCTCGTTTTTGTATAACTTCTGTAGAAATTGTCTGTATAAACTATTATACACACAATTTTTACTACTTTTACTATATTCGTCTGGCCTGCGCCGTACAAATAGGTAGGCCAATTTTAATAATATTCTCTTGGATGAATTAACTAAGTAATTACTTAATTCAAAAAGCATGTGAATTTTTTTTTTAATTGAGAACGAAATTACCGAGTTCTGAAGTAACTAACATTAAAAAGAAAAGGAAGCAAATTGCAAACCTTTCCTACTAGGAACACTTAAAATTAAGCCCTATGCCAATCCATCTGGTCAGCGTCGTATTAGTAGGCCAAGTTTTCCTCCTTCACGGAAGGAGGCCCGTCCCTGCAGTGGGACATTAATGGACTGTTATGATGATGACTACTTTTTAAAGTAATTAAAATATCTTCGCGTCACAGAGCATCATCACTATTGCTGGAAGTTTTCAAAGACCTACAATACCAGATACGATTACGTTATAGTAAATCAATCTCATACTAGCTTTACATCTCAAGTATAGAACGCATAGTCCAGATATTACTGCAATTGTCTTTTTATTTGTAAGGCTTGCGTTGTACTACGTTTATAAGCTATAATAACATAAGTATAAAATACTAGCGACCAGCCTTGATTTTGCACGGTTGCAATATTAGGCACGTTGTATTAATACACAGAAATCTAAGATATCTGTGTATTAATAGTACCTAACCTTCCTGTGAAATCACTCTATGAATAAAAAAAACCTTTCCAAATCCGTTGCGCAGTTTTAAAGATTTAACCATTTATAGGGACGGACAGTTAGCGACGGCGACGTTGATTTATACTATGTTGTATCTCCGTGTGGTGACGGAGTAAGAATACAATATGTCACCACCCCATCTCATCCCATGGGTGTCGTAGAAACCGACTAAGAAACTATCCGTCAATATTATCTTTAGGAAATTAAAAGAAGGAAAACTTGAAATTAAACCCTTTACCAATCCGTCTGGCCAGGTATCCCTACGGCACGGGAGGAGGCCCGTCCCTGCAGTGGGACATTAAAGGGCCCTATGATGATGATAATGTTGTAGTACTGTGTTGTAGCTTTAGAATAGGTATTACCTAGACACCCACGGATACCATAAAAATAAAAAAATGGGGAGGCTATGTATCTCATCTGATCTCATCTAACGTTTCCACCTTCCGTTGTGCTGCGCCTTCCTCATCTAAAGGTTGCCCCTATACTATATGTTGCAAGTTTTCAAGACTATATTCGCATTTTATCGACGTACAGTCAATTCGACGAATCCAAAATTTTATTTTTAAATCCTAAGGTTGTTCTGGTTTTATGCGGATATAACTTAATTATTTAAATATAAATTCTGATAATAATACTGATATGATAACATATCAATACATACCAATTGAAATTAATGTGATAACAACAAGCCTTTCTACATTGGGGGGTATATAAAGGTTATTCTTTCTATCTTTATACGTCACCATAATTCCGAGAATTTGTCTTTGCATTATAAAAGGGGAATCCCACACAATTTCCCTAAACTGCAATTCATCTTGTCTTATTAAAAGAAAATTTATGAGATGGAGAAGCTTTAACTAAGAACAACACACGTAAACTCATACTCTTCTTGTAGAGTAGGAGTAGTAGAGGTAGGTAGAGTCCACTGAGCGCCTAGATTGCCTGCTTTTCGCACTTTGGAACCTTTAGCGTGGTGTGTGGCAAATCTATACTAATATTATAAAGAGGTATAGTTTGTGTGTTTGTATGTTTGTTTGTTTGTGTGTTTGTGACGTTGTAGGGGGTGATCTCTGGATCTACTGAACCGATTTACAAAATTCTTTCTGTGTTGAATAGTCCATTTGTCGGGGAGTGTCATAGGCTATAATAGTATCACGCTATGGAGTATTTATATAAATATAGCTATATATATACTATGGAAGTAGAATAGTGAAATATATTTAAAAAAGGGACTCCACTCAATAATATAATTATATAATATTATATTATTGAGTGGAGGTTATAACTTGGAACATGAAATAGTATGAGGCTAAGTGAGTCATTGCGCTAATAACCGGTATGTATCGGTTTTCGACAGTAATGATTATACTTTAACAAGGAGTATACAAAGAATATATTATAGAGATGACATATTGACGTATTTTCTATCTATCTATATTACACACTGTCTTTAAGACAACAAAACAAAATAAAATAACATGTAATTCTATAGCAATCCGTAAGGCCAGGCCTGCACTTGAGATTGCTGTTGTGTAAATGTTTTCAATTGAAGTAAAGCCTTGGTACAATTTATTTGTAGAGAGAACTCCATAAAATTGTATTAAGTACCATAGAAAGAGTCAACAAAGTACTAAGATAAGTTTTAGTTGAAAGGTTATCGTTATGTTGAGTTAAGATCACCTGGCAAACTTTACCACACTCCCACTCAAAACAAAATGAAAATACCAATGCCAAAGAAACTCAATTACCAATCCTTCTAAATAATGTGCACCTAAAAATTGTGATATCATTATTGTTTTTAAAAGGAAAGAAATACTTTGATGGCATCTCTATAATTTATATTGCCATAGTAAGTATCATTGAGTGATATTATTTAATTTGCAACACTGTTTCTATGCGGATGAACATATTAACCTTATCGATGGTAATGATTCCGAATCATTATAATCTCATTGCGCGCTATGAAAGTATGTTGTGCCTATCATTATAATACTTTGTAATAATAATACTACGAGTAAGTATATTATAAACTATAAGTTGTTACCACTCGACTTCGGCATAAAAAAAAATTAAGGGCGTAAAATTTTCGTGTTTAATTTAATTTTTAAAGATTTTATTCTCTAAATTTAAAAAAAAAAATTAATTAAGTAGTCTATGTTACTCGTCGTAATATTACCAATCTACCAGTGTAAATCCTGGTAAAATCGATCCAAGCGTTTTGCGGATGGGTTATCCGCAAAACCGCCAATAGACAGACAATTTTTCAAATGATTTTTGGCATTGATATCATGTATATTTAAATATCAATATTACAAAATTGATGCGCAATAAGGACTATGTTAATTTGGTGATACCACATTATCATAGCTATTACATATTAGATAATATTATCAGTATCAGACATATCACTTTAACACGGAAGTGTGATAATAATGATAAATAATAATCTTATCGTTATAGTTCATGATTGTCCTATTGAACAGATGGGCCCCTCTAAAAAGGCTAGTATGGCCTATACTGGCCTTCTTAGAGAGGCGATCAGCCAATTGCTGTCCACTGCTGGGTATAGGCCCCCTCCAAATATTCCCACCATGTGCGGTCCTGTGCCTCGGTTTCCCGCCGTCCTATCAGGTCGTCAGTCCCTCGTATGAGGGGTCTCCCCACGCTAAGCAGACGGATTAGTATCGGAATTTCCATTCAGTTTTTCCATCTTTTATTTTCCCACACACGTTAAGACAGTCACGAGATAAAAAGGAATCAAACCAATATCATACTATAAGTAAGTTATTATATAGTCCTCCTCATCGTTTTCGAAGACGGCGACCATCACAAAGTGTTAATCTTTCGTTCGACAGTGAGCCCGGATATGGCTTGCAAACCCAAACTTTGTTTTAAACACTATCGCATGGCTGGCAGTAAAGCTGACCTTGGGTGTTTCCTGTGTAAGCGTAATTGGGTTTTGATTTTTCCTTGGGCTTTTGCCGTTTAGCGTCGAGAGTTGCAAGGCGTTCTTCATAAAGTGAGTACCTATAGTATGAAATTAGATCGGTACCACGTGTTGGTATAAATAAATAATATTACAATGAATATCGTTTAAAGTGCCACCCACTTGTCTCTCCGAGAAGATTGCATGGCGTTCTCGGTGTTACTAAGCATCGATATAAGGAATACTACAATACTGCGTTTTTTTCTTTATATTAATAACTTTTTATTTAGTAATTAATAATGTTCTCCGTGTGGTGGAGGAGTAAGAATAACATGTCACCACCCCATTTCATCCCATAGGTGTCGTAAAAACCGACTAAGGTACTATCCGTGAATATTATCTTTACGAAATAAAAAGAAGGTAAACTTGAAATTAAACCCTATACCAATCCGTCTGGCCAGCTTAGTATTAGTAGGCCAAGTATCCGTTTTGGCCTTAGTTGCCATTTTGGGATAATAAGGAATCAATCCAATATTATACTATAAGTAAGTATAGTATGAAATTAGATCGGTACCACGTGTTGGTATGAATAATATTACAATGAATATCGTTTAAAGTGCCACCCACTTGTCTCTCCGAGAAGATTGCATGGCGTTCTCGGTGTTACTAAGCATCGATATAAGGAATACTACAACACTGCGTTTATTCGTTATATTAATAACTTTTTATTTAGTAATTAATAATGTTCTCCGTGTGGTGAAGGAGTAAGAATAACATGTCACCACCCCATTTCATCCCAAAGGTGTCGTAAAAACCAACTAAGAGACTATCCGTGATTATTATCTTTACGAAATAAAAAGAAGGAAAAGTTGAAATTAAACCCTATATCAATCCGTCTGGCCAGCGTGGTATTACTTAGTAGGCCAAGTATCCCTCCGTCACGGGAGGAGGCCCGTTCCTGCAGTGGGACATTAATGGGCTGTTATGATGAATTAATAATGTAATGTTAGGATTTTTTTAGGCAAAAAATTTTAACGCAATTTTTTCGTAACTGTCTTTTTAGACTTACTGCTATATCGATTACAACGACAGTATGAGGGAACGTCATGTATTTTTTTTAAATCCTAACCACCCAATAATGTCCACTTTCTGCCGTAAGTTTTGACAACTTGGTTTACTTATAACACGCTAAAAAAATGGCTTAGTAGATTAGTGCAAAACCGTCTTATGTTTTCGTTCAAAAATATCAATTAAAACCTTAGTTGCCATTTTTAAAGTCACGGGATATAAAGGAATCAATCCAATATCATACTATAAGTAAGTATAGTATAAAATTAGATCGGTACCACGTGTTGGTATAAATAATATTACAATGAATATCGTTTAAATTTTTTTTTTCTCTTTTCTGTGTGTATAAGTGAGTCTGTGTTTTTTGTAATTCGTGTGTGTCTTGGTTTACATCGAATAAATATTTTTTCTTTCTTTCTTTCTTTCTTTAAAGTGCCACCCACTTGTCTCTCAGAGAAGATTGCATGGCGTCCTCGGTGTTGCTAAGCATCGATATAAGGAATACTACATCACTGCGTTTTTTGCCACACAACCATGTTGTAAAAACATAAAGTTAAATACATCCTCAAATTGAAATCAGTTTCTTTCCCCTAAAGCTGTTGTATTAGTAGCGATGTGACTAACAAGAAAACAATCTGATAATCACACTGGTGTGACAACTTGGTGTGATCACGAGTCCACCCCTCTTTTATAAGTACTTTCAATATTTTTTTAATTACTAAGGCAATAAGTTTTTAAATTAGTTTACTTTTTCTCTGTTTCAGATTTCGGCTTTTCGATTAACAAAGGTATGTTTCAGCTACTTTTATTCGAACCATTACTATTAAAAATATTCTGATCAAAAACCTAAGACAAAACGCAAGTGTATAGCCAGCCTAACACAAATACAAAGTCCAAAAGTTGATTCTATAGCGCAACTCATTCTCGTTGCAGTCGCCATGCAGTCTATAACGCGTTGCCAATTGACATTTGACATCAACCATTAATCGCGTGTACATTCATTGTTAGCCGTCACGCTTGAACGTCTGATGAAACTGAATGATATGTTGCGTTACAAATAAGGTCATCATCATCATGACAGCCCACTAATGTCCCACTGCAGGGACGGGCCTCCTCCAGTGACGGAGGGATACTTGGCTTACCAATACCACGCTGGCCAGACGGATTGGCCAAAAAAGGTATCATATGTTAATACATATACATACTAACTGATGCCCGTGGCTTCACCCTCGTTGTATAAGTAGTTTAAATGTTACACCGTAAACTACCTATATTCCAAATTTCATCAAAATCCATACAGTAGTTTTTGCGTGAAAGAGTAACAAACATCCATTCGTCTGTACAAACTGGCCTGCTTTTCGCCCTCTGGAAATTGTCTGGACTGTATTCGCTTTTTTCATTAGCTTTGCTTATAGTCAGTTGCCAAAACTAAAATAAAATACCAGTCATTTATTGCCTAATACCAGGGAAAAGTTTTCTGTGAATCCCTGCTGTGAGGCATTTTAATATTTGCGTTATGCAGGAATCAAAATCGAGACATTTACGGCAACCAATACCCACAACCTCTTAGCTATAAAGGTCTTAAAATAGTCATGTATGTGTAAAGGAGAAAAATCCTCCGTGTGGTGACAGAGTAACAATACAGTGTGTAACCACCCCATCTCATCCCATGGGTTTGGATAAACATGATTGTTTGCATTGGTCTGGTATAAAAAAACCCGACTAATCGACTATCCGTGAATAATTATCTTCACGTAATAAAAAGAAGGAAAACTTGAAATTAAACCCTAATACCAATCCGTCGGGCCCGCATGCTATTAGTAGGCAAAGTATCCCTCCGTCACGAGAGGAGGCCCGTCCCTGCCGTGGGACATTAATGGGCTGTTATCATTAAAGGAAAAAAATATCATACAGGTATTATTTCTATTTGAAGCCTATGAGCTTTAAGGATAACCTAAACTAAAATTTGGTAATCCCAAAACGATTAAGTCAAAATTATGGTTTAATTACGTCACAAATATTATACCATTGTATTCAAATTTAATATTATATTAATTATGACGTCAAAATGCTTATTAAAATTTGAGGATAGTATTCGTCATTCGTATGTAGGTAAAGGTGGCGATGGGTTGTGAATACAAATGTCATCACTATCATATTATATAAATTTCGCTAATATTCATAATCATAACTGACCATTAATGTCCCACTGCAGGGACGGGCCTCCTCCCGTGACGTAGAGATACTTGGCCTATACCAAGCTGGCCAGACGGATTGTTATAAGGTTTCATTTCAAGTTTTCCTTCTTTCTATGTAAGTAAAGGTCACACACACACACACTGGTTCACATATAGTCCCTTAGACGGTTACGACACCCATGGGATGAGATGGGGTGGTGACATATTGTATTCTTACTCCGTCACCACACCACACGGAATATCCTCCTTTAAATCCATACTAATAATATAAATGGGAAAGTGTGTCTGTTTGTCTTTCTTTCAAGTTTTCCTTCTTTCTATGTAAAAGTAATATTCACAGATAGGCCCTCAGCCGGTTTCTACGACACCCATGGGATGAGATGGGGTGGTGACATATTGTATTCTTACTCCTTCACAACATAGAGATGAGAGAGCAAGCGCGACTACTGCAATATATTTTCAGAGTTATTTGTAGAAATAAGACTCCTGTGATGGATTAACAGCCTCTAAGTGCAACTTTGCATGCACATTGCAAAGTTGCACTCGACTACTGAATTTACTTGCTATGTGGTAATTATTTCAGTAGGTTTAGCTACTAAAAATACAAATTACTTATGTCGGTCATATAGGTATGTAACTGTTTGTTGATTAATTGTTTTTGATAACGGGATCATTATATTATGTTGATAAGATACACTAGTATTTTTATGTAGTGCACTTACTACAAGTATGGACTTTATTCAAATAAGGTTCTTTTTAACTTTAAAACTTTCGCATTTCACTTTATTATTATAGATTTTAGGTAAATAAGTACTTTAATTATTTACCTTGAGCCGCTCGACGTTTCGACCAGGTTACATCAGCCATGGTCACGAGTAGACTGGTCGAAACGTCGAGCGGCTCAAGGTACCCGAGAATATTATTACCAAGGTTCTTTTTCTTTCTAATAATACATGCACATTGACTTACCTACATACATGAACATGAACTTGCAAACATGCATATTGACTTGTAGGTATATGCACTTTGATTGGCATACATGCACAATTTATTCATAATTAAATATAAATATTCCTCACACATTCACACAACGCCATCTAGTCCCAAACTAAGCAAAGCTTGTACTATGGGTAGGTACTAGACAACGGATAAACATACTTAAATACTTTTTTTGTAAATACCTACATTATTATATATTAAAAACACTCAGACCAATGCAAACAATCATGTTCATGCACACAAAGATTTGGATTGAGCGGGAATCGAACCCGAGACCTCTGCGTAGCAGTCATGTAATATACCGACTGCGCCACAGAGGTCGTCATTATAATTAGTACCATGGTCACGTAATCACCACCCTAATCGTTCAACTGCTGACCATAGACACGTTTATGAAATCGTTTTTCTAGCGCATCAAGTAGGGATTCAATTCTACAATTCTATTGAACCTTACAAACTCTCAATCAACTATCGATTCTACTTTAAACGGGCAATATAATTTTATTTTGGTATTACGTTCAAAATCAAAGTCAAAAACGCTTTATTCAAAGTAAATACAATTTTCATTATATGTTTTTTGACGTCCTTTAAGCTACATAATCTGAGTTTAAATATTTGAAAGTTTTGAAAACTTTACCACCGCCTCCAAAGCGCTAGTAGAGAAGAAGCGGCGCAACAAACTCTACTGCTGCATTTTCTTGATGTCATATATTTTTTACATTGTAGATAACTGTATACATAACCATAAAACCAAGGATTTTAATATTCAATGAGAAAATATTCAATGATAAATGACTATTGTCACTTACAACAGGCATAAAACACTTTAAAGGGGCAATCCTAAGGACTATAACAATCAGTTATTGCTCAATTAAGTACTAAAGTTCATAGTTTTCGAGTATAATACGTTATAGTAATGAATAAGATACAATTCGTATGACGTATATGCGTAACCAGTCACCTTGTATTACGACCTATATAACACATACGTCAGCAATATGTAACGTAAAGTGAATTAGAATTGTTTGAACTATATAGGGATCACGTTTTATCCGATTTATATTATAAACTCTCCGTATGGTGACGGAGTAAGAATACAATATCTCACCACTCCATCTCATCCCATGGGTGTCGTAAAAACCGAATATTATCTTAACGAAATAAAAATAAGGAAAACTTGAAATTAAACCCTATACCAAGCAGTCTGGGCAGCGTGGTATTAGTAGTCCAAGTATCCCTCCGTCATGGGAGGAGGCTCGTCCCTGCAGTGGGACATTCATGGGCTGTTATGATGAATATTTTATACCTACATTCACAACTTACAGAATATCCAAGTATAAAAATAAGTTTAAAAGCCTTTCATTTCCAACCAGACTATTGTCGTCATCTTTACAAAATAATAGGTTATAGTTTCTTAATAGGAAGCTTCACAAAAGATCCTTTTGTTACAAATACTGTTAGACAAAGGGTTTACGAACAATTGGTTTACAGGTAACACGTCTAGAAATAGCCTTTGACATGGTGTTAATGTTCTATATGACGTCAATAGTAACAATATTATACTGTAATATTTTTATAATATCATCATAGAGACGGGTTACCGTGTGGTGACGGAGTATGAATACAATATGTTACCACCCCATCTCATTCCATAGGTGAATGTCCCGTGAATTTAGGTATAAAATATAACAATTTGGTATTTTATTCCTTACACAATTTCCACAACGCTACGTAATCCCAAACTAACGTTTTGGGTAGTATTTTGTCTGTGTGTCTGTACTAGTGTTGTTAAGAGCTCGAGTGTTTGAGTCCTAAATTGAGCTCGACTGACAAATTACAGGACTCGACTCATTACAATAAAACTCCCAAGACTAGAGAACTCGAGTCCATATGAGCTCTTGAGCGCAAATTGAGACTCGAGTCTCCTTTAGTGCACGAATCCTTATTACGGGCGAGTCGCGTTTGAGTTCTATTCCGTTTGGAGTTCCTTTTTATATCAGGCATTAAAATATTTTTTTTAAAATACTTTTGTGGGATATATTCGGAAAGCGTATTTTGAAAAATAAAAGCGTTAATTAATAGGAAAAAAAAAATAAAAAGAAATCATTAAAAAATCATGAAAAATTATGGTATAAAGGCCAAAACAATACTCAATACTCAATTCTTTATTGCGTTCCACAATGTTTTTATATGTTTGTAATCTAGTTATCTTGAAATAATCTGACGTTCTCGTAATCTGTTTATTAAACCTTTGGATTACCCTGCAACTGTTAACATTATTAAATCTTAATACGTTGTAGACATAAGACTCGAGCTCTTTTAAGACTCAAGCTTTTTAAAGACTCCAGCTCTATTTACGACTCGAGCTCTTTTTAAAGCTCGAGTTCTATTTTACCGCTCGAGTCTTTCTGAAGAGACTAAAGCTCGGCTCGACTCAAGACTCCGAGTTCAGTTAGTTCACTGAGTCTTGTAAAATTGAGTCGAGTCTATTGAATTAGGACTCAAAGACTGGAGTTCTTAACAACACTACTCCGTGCTTTTGAGGGCACGTGAAACGTCGATCCTGACTGTCGTCGTATTGTTACAGTTTTTGAGACACGTTATGGACCTATGGGCGGCCTTTGACAGTAGACAAACGATAAATAAAGATCACTAGCTACTATAACCTTTCATTTAACCACAATAACAGTTACATTAATTAGCACACTACTCGGAGGTGGATTAGAGTCGTAGCACACTTATCAAAACGTAAAGGGATCGGCACCGCCTCGCCTTTTTCCTCGGTGTCAAACATCACAAATACGATTACGTTACGATTCAGATTAGACTGCGTTGCAGTAAGGAATTGCATACAATGTTCCTATATAAATACAACTCCCGCAATAAAGATCCAGTTTTTTTATTTAATTGGCTTACCAGAATGACTCTATGGTGCCTGATGTTATGCATCCAATAGAGTCCAAGAATGGCGAGCACCATGCAGGCTACAATATTTGTAGAGACATGATTGTCTCCACTACTACCTCTACCTACTGCTAACTGTCCTCCAGTTTTAAGCCTAGGATCTACTGTAAGGCAGTCGTAAACACAACCTTTTAGTCAGCAAAGCAATCTTATTTTAAAACATACTGTATTTAATAATACGTAATAGGTACTTAAATTTTTTGTATCGACAAACACAGCCATGCGTATGAAAGCATAAAAATATAAACAAAAAATGTTTTAAGAAGGCTTTCTTTATTTTTTTGTTGTTTATGCTTGTCATGCAGGCTGTTTAATAACAGGTCAAGTTCAAGGTTATTACATACTAGAATTACATCGGGTTTTGCTTGAATATTCACGCCTCTTAAATCATCATAACAGCCCATTAATGTCCCACTGCAGGGCCGGGCCTCCTCCCGTGACGGAGGGATACTTGGCCTACTAATACCACGCTGGCCAGACGGATTGGTTTAGGGTTTAATTTCAAGTTTTCCGTCTATTTATTTCGTAAAAATAATATTCACGGATAGTCCCTTGGTCGGTTTTTACGACACCCATGGGATGAGATGGGGTGGTGACACATTGTATTTTTACTCCGTCACCACACGCCTCTTATATGTCTTATGTTTTTTTTATATGATGGGAGGCAAACGAGCTAGCAGGTCACCTGATGGTATGTGATCACCGCCGCCCATGGACACCCGCAACACCAGAGGAATCACAGATGCGTTGCCGACCTTTAAGAAGGTAGTTAGATATTTCCGGACCGTTACGACTCGTTCTTTTAATACGAGATGGCATAATAGTACCATGTATTTCCACATCGTCACCAAAAGGGTCTACGTCTTTTAATATGTTTTACTTTTTTTTTAAATCTAACCAAACGGACAGACACAAGTCTACATTTAGAGTAAGGTCATCCAAAACAGGTTGTGTTAGCTTACGTCATATTACACCTTCGCCTTTGAGTTTCTTTTACTTTTTTTCACTAAACTGCGCAGTGAAGAAATGGTTTGAGTAATATTTTTGGTTTACGTGTTAGGGGTTCCGTATATAATAATATCAGTATGGTGACGGAGTAAGAATACAATATGACACCACCCCATCTCATCCCATGGGTGTCGTAAAAACCGACTAAGGGACGTAGGCATACACGTGCTTTAGCACGTTCTAGGAATACCAATTTATTTCATAAGTGTCGTAAAGCTGACTCAATATTCATTGTACAAGTTTCACCCTGTATTAATTAGAATAAAGTTTTCAAATAAAAATAAATAAATAATCCTCAAACATTAACACATCGCCACTTAGTCCCAAACTAAGCAAAGCTTGTACTATGGGTACTAAGTAGACAACGGATAAACATACTTAAATACTTTTTTTTTGTAAATACATACATATTATACTTACATAGGAAACACTCAGACAAATGCAAACTATCATGTTCATGCACACAAAGATTTGCATTGAGCAAATCTCAAACCTCTCAAAATACTTTTTTACTAAACTTTATCCTCTGGACGAAAGATTCGTTAGAAAGTACTACTAAGATAAATCAATAAGTTGGTAATCAAGATGAATAGTTTTTCAACTCATTAGTTTGATTGATTCAAGAAGGTATCCAAAACTTTTTATATGTGCTTTGTATCCGTATTTGTATCTTTGGTGAAGGAGTAAGAATACAATATGTCACCACCCCATCTCATCCCATGGGTAAAACCGACTAAGGGAATAACCGTAACTACTATCTTTACGAAATAAAAAGAAGGAAAACTTGAAATTAAGCCCTATACCAATCTGCCTGGCCAGCGTGGTATTAGTAGGCCAAGTAATCCTCCGTCACGGGAGGAGGCCCGTCCCTGCAGTGGGACAGTGATTGATGGGCTGTTATGATGATGATGATGATCCAAAACTTTTTAAGATACAACAAACTGGCACTAGGGATCCCTAATAAATTTTAAAGACGCTTTCTCGTCCTCCGATCCTCACACACCTGCTTGCCGCAGTTTTTTTCGCGCTTTTTTCCCCATCCGCCATGTTGTTCTTTATTTTTTTTAAACGACCACGTCTGACTCATTCGTATACAGCCAGGCTTTCTTGACATTACGTAATCGAGTAAGAAGGTTTTAGTCCATTAGCAATTATATCATGACGTGCTCATTTTTTTAAATATTTTTATGTGACTTGTCATTTTTTGAGTTCGTTATAGTAATTAATATGAGATTATTATTTTTTGTTATAGAAATAAATATAAAAAGTTTGTTTAAAATATAATTACGATGATTTAAATGGGTATTATAAATATGAACATTTTATTTTATGATAAAAATAAAAATCTTTTTTTTTTGATCTCATTTATTTAAAAATATCCATACATCATATAGATTAAGTCGGCATAAAGTAAAAATCTTTGAATCCAAAGCACCAAATCAATTAGATCAGCTCTAGAATTTGTAAAAGCTGATAATTAGTATTTTTTTTATTAGATTAAAGTAGGTAACCAGATATAAAGAAGACTTTAAAATCAGAAACAGAGATCGGCACCGTTTAGCCAACATACAGAAACATCGCTCATAGTTCATACACACATGATATCTCAGACTGCTTGGGACCAATGCGAATGCTGCGAGATATTCTTGAATATGATTCACAAGCGTTAATTTCAAAAGTTCCGTGTGGTGACGGAGTAAGAATACAATATGTCACCACCCCATCGCATCCCATGGGTGTCATAAAAACCCCAAATTATCTTAACGAAATAAAAAAGAGGAAAACTTGAAATCAAACCCTATACCAATCCGTCTGGCCAGCGTGGTATTAGTAGGTCAAGTATCCCTCCGTCCCGGGAGGAGGCCCTTCCCTGCAGTGGAACATTCCATGCAGGTTTAATTTCACGGTTTTAATTTCAAGTTTTCCTTCTTTTTATTTCGTAAAGATAATATTCACAGATAGTCCCTTAGTCGGTTTTTACGACACCCATCGGATGAGATGGGGTGGTGATATATTGTATTCTTACTCCGTCACCACACGGACAAAATAGATACTAAGGCTTTTTAAATTGTTTAGTAAAGGTAATTTATCAGCTAAGTTTCCTTTATTTTATATTTATGAGATCTAAAAATGTTACTGTGTTTAAAAAAGGTGGCTGCAGTAGATAATTAATTATAATTTTAAAGCTTGTTGTGTCACCTTTCATTGCATAAATATAAAATAAAATAAAATAAAATTACTCTGTCTCAGCATCATCCTAGAGTTGACTGGAAGAAAATGCCTTTGGCATTAAGTCCGTCATTGTGCATGATATTGTACTTACATTAAGTTTTAAATCATCATCATCATAACAGCCCATCAATGTCCCACTGCAGGGACGGGCCTCCTCCCTTGGCGGAGGGATACTTGGCCTGCTAATACCACGCTTTCCAAACGGATTGGTATAGGGTTTAATTTCAAGTTTCCTTTCTTTTTATTTTGTAAATATAATAGTGACGGATAGTCCCATAATCGGTATTTACGACACCCATGGGATGAGATGGGGTAACATATCGTATTCTTACACCATCACCACACGGAACAACAAAATTTGGAAGTTTGAGAATTCGTAATCTTTGCGAGGAGTGGCAATATTGGCGACCACCTTAAAACGATCTCTTCTATAAACTACCCTACCTACCCTAATTTGCTAACATCCCAACAATACAGATAAGTTCTTTTATAAAAGTAAACATATTTTTAACACCAAAAATTAAAAAACAAAAAAAACTAAATAAATTGTCAATAAAATAAGTAAAGTTGTATTACACCGTGACAGTAATAAAATAAAAATGTAATAATTTTGCAAGTTACACAAACCTGATTTATGAATGCTATATTAAACATAATGATTTTAGTAATTGCTAAACAACGGAATACATTCGATTAGTGAAGAGCTTACTTGATATATTTTATCGATAAATATAAAGTTACTATCTATAGGTAGTAGGGTAAGTAGCTTGTGACGTTACAGGGTATAAGAGCGGCTTGGTTGTGCATGCATTGCTGACGTCAATAAACGGTACTTTTAACTTAACCATATTTTGACCACTTGACTGAAAAAAATAAAGATGTAAGAGCTTACTAATCATCATAACATAACAGCCCAATAAGGTCATTAATGTATAGGTTTTATTTTCAAGTTTTCCTTCTTTTTATTTCGTAAAGATAATATTCACTGATAGTCCCTTAGTCGGTTTTTACGACACCCATGGGATAAGATGGGGTGGTGACATATTGTATTCTTACTCCGTCACCACACGGGAACCTTGTACTAAGTAATATTATGTCTAGATAATTTGAATTTATCTCGTACCGTGTTACCCCGGTTACCCGTGATTTTGTTGATCTTTTACGAAAATTAATCTTATTGGCAGAAATGGCACCTCCTCAAAGAGAAAACGAAAGATAAATATGTTGCATGAAAGATCGATAAAAATAATCGAATATCGATAAATATAAACCACATCACTGTTCACAGATCAAAATTAAATTATAACCGAATTATACTTCACTTTACTACTTCATCATTCTAATCGTCAGCGCTAACGTTAAGATAAGTTATTGACTCAAGCAAATCATACAAAAATAACCTTTACTAACTTCAACTTAAAGTTTGAATTTTAACAGAGAAAAAGAAACTCTTGATTCAGCAGACAACATACTAAAACTGACTTTATTCCTTTAGTATAAAGTTCAAATTTTAATAAAGAAGAAAGCTCGTAAATAATTTTAACATTGTATTAAACAAATTTTTATTATTTTAATGACAGCGCGTCAAGTTTTTGAATGATTTAAGACAAGGGTTTTTTGCACAGCGAACTAAGTTGGGTATATGTACGATTAAAACAGTGATTGTCAAAGTTTTAATGGTACAATGTCCCACCACAGGTCCCCAGAAAAGTAACTGGTTTGCTGGTAGTCTCTATGATGCCGGACGAACAACCTTAATTTAAACTAATATTATAGTAAGTATTTTTGACTATTACTAAATGTCCCACTGCGGAGACGTATCTTCATCTTGATGATTTATTTAATTTGACTAAAGTAAAGGTAAAATATTCTTAGCTCTTTTTTCAGTAAAAACCTTTAAATGAAAAATAGACTGAGTTACTGTTACCTCATAATAAATATTATTATCTCATATAAATAACTGATTATTTATTAAGTAAAATATTTAAAAAAAATACTAACCACACTTTGTCAGTCACATTTGGTGAGCAGCCCATAACGAAGTACCTTGTAAATTCCACAGTAGCTTAACTAATAAAAGCCCATTAAAATTAAACCTTCCATCGTATGTTAATCAGGATATTGTCGACATCCCTTCGTGACCATTGCCCTAATGAGTGATGACATAGGCCTATAATTTTGTGGCCTTGACCGTGACACTGAGGGGTCATCTTCAAATAGGTAATTGGGTGATTATCTTTGATTGTGGGATTCTTGGTTAATGGTTATGGAACTTGTTCATTTGTCATCATTACATTTTTTACATTTTCTCCGTGTGGTAACGGAGTAAGAATACAATATGTCACCACCCCATCGCATCCCATTGGTGTCGTAAAAACCGACTAAGGCACTATACGTAAATATTATCTTTATGAGCTAAAAAGAAGGAAAACTTGAAATTAAACGCTATACCAATCCGTCTGGCCAGCGTGATATTAGTAGGCCAAGTATCCCTCCGTCACAGGAGGAGGCCCGTCCCTGCAGTGGGACATTAATGGGCTGTTATGATGATGATGAAATTTTCTATAGCGATAATCTTTCGTTTTTAAGGGAAGTAATCTTAACCACATTTTTTACTGCATGTAGGTGTATTTTATGTTTAATGATTAATTTAAATAACGTGCAGTGCACAGCGCTGTAAAGTTTTAATTACCAAAATAGCACCATAATAACTAATTGAGAGAACTGCCTCGGGAGAGAAATCAAAACTTTATGTGGCTCTATTAAGCTGAGGATGAGAGTTAAATAATTATTTAGTTCAACCGGAAATGGCTGTCCTGAACTTCACTTCCTTTGTGTACGTTAAGTAGACATCTGAAAATGCCCCTTCGGGAAAGGGCGTGCGAAAGAAATACCTAGAACGAAAATAGTCTAATTAAAAACACATTTATATTATTATCATCATCATACTAGCCTACTACTACTATTATCGAAAAAATAGAAAATCCTAATATTAGTAATTTCAAACCCAAGCCAGCATTCAAATATGCGTTTTCTAAGTGTTTTATACATTTTTTTCTTAAATCAATATGTTCATGAACTATGTTTATTATTGTAGATCATTCATAGATCAGTATGTGATCAATGAACATAGCTTGTGTGGAGTTGGAGATAGAACCCGTTACCTCCAACGTGGCAGATAGACCAATCTCCGCTATCGTTAGTTAATGTAATAAAACTTATCTTTCGACAATCTGCGTTTCTATAAGTTCACCGTTTTCTTGTCAATTATTTCGGGGTATATCTTTAAAAGAGTGTTTTTGCGACTTCAAGATTACAGAAAAAACAATGTTTTTTTAAGCTTTCCAGGGCTCAAAAACTTTGAGAACCTCTATTATGACATGAGTCACCATCAACGAGTTTATAAAAGAAATGATTTTGCCCTAATCACAACAGTACGATTGACGAGACTATCAGTGTGTATAGGACTTTATAGTTAGTGTGATTGTGTCTTTATTTTAATTTGATATCGTGCTTTGGTAAGTCAATTTATATTTTTTTTTATTTCCTCACACCACCCCTGGATGTTATGACCCCTGGATAAGAGCGCTTGTTTTTTTATAAATACGTGCAAATTATACATAGAAAGCACCTAGACCAGTAAAAAAAAGTTATGTTTATTGATTTGCATTGAGTGGGAATCGAACCACAGACTTCTCCGGGTCACTTTGCTACAGAGGTCTTAAGTATTTTTTTAAATTTAATGTTCATTATTATCAAAAGAACCATACAGTAAAAACGACAGGTATAAACCTCCCACACTAATTAGGTTTCCAGTACACAGCATAAAAGCCCATGCGTGCTTGTTCTCGTCACTCCAGACACATCACTTACGAAATAAATCCACGTTACGTTAAAATATAAGTGGTTTCCTGACAGGGCCACGGTTTTTGGAACCCCGAAGTTTTTTTTTATCCCATCCCAGGAAGAACTCATACTAAATAAATAAATAAATATAAATAATAAATATTCCTCACACATTCACACAACGCCATCTATTCCCAAACTAAGCAGAGCTTGTACAATGGATACTAGACATCGGATAAACATACTTAAATCCTTTTTTTTTTATAAATACATACATATTATACATAGAAAACACCCAGACCAATGCAAACAATCATGTTCATGCACACAACGATTTGCATTGAGCGGGAATCGAACCCGAGACCTCTGCGTAGCAGTCATGTTATATAACCACTACGCCATAGAGATAGTCAAATGCATGAGAACTATTATATGCTTTACAAAAGTTACCCCACTCCGCATTGCGCTTGATATTTAATTTTATGGTTTTTGGCCTATTAACATCTTTTGTTGTGTATAACTTTACTTTTAACATTACTTTTTACTTCACTTTTACTTTTAAATTTTTTAGGGATTAATGGTTAATGGTTGTCACTGTCCTTATTGATCAGTATTAAAATAGTGATAATACAAATGTTGTGCTAACCTGTAATTTAAAATCATACATGTATTGTTGTTTTAATATTCTGTAATAGTTGCTTATTATGTATTTTAGTTGGTAAGCCTTAAATAAATAAATAAATACCCTGGGAGACATGCTGTTATGTTACATAGTCCTGTAATTTTTGTAGCTACTGTATCTTCTCTTTCATCTAAATATAGTAACACTAGCTGTTGCCCGCGGCTTCGCTTGCGTTGTACAGGTAGCTAAAATGTTATTCTACACCCTAAACTACCTATATTCCAAATTTCATCAATTATGTTGTTTATTAGGGCGCCTTCAAATTTGCCGCTAAGTGCCGCGCGGAGGTAGCGCGACTGCAGCGCTGCGGTCGCGCTGCCGTCGCTAGGTTTGAGAATGGTAGTGTTGTGTTTTAGTTTTACGATGGACTCAGACGAAAATACACTGCTCTTAGTGTTACTATTAAAAAGAAAAAGTATTCTAAACAACACTAGTCGATTGATGAACGAATGCGGGGACGCAGCGCGGGCGTAGCGCTGCAGTCGCGCGTTTTTTATTTCTATGAATTTACAAAACAGCGCGACCGCAGCGCTGCAGTCGCGCTGCCTCCGCGCGACACTTAGCGGCAAACTTGAAGGCGCCCTTAGTTTTCGTAAAAGAGTAACGAACATCCATCCGTACATTCTACAAACTTTCGCATTTATAATATTAGTAGGATAAGCATTACACTACTACTTGGAGGTGAATTGAATGGGCACAGTGTTGGTAGCGACCTAGGAAACAGCCTGACCCATGTCAATACTCGTACCTAAAATTCAGTTAAGTTAACTTTGAATTGTCAAATTGTCACACTCTAAATAAAACTATAACACGACCATAAAAGGTTACAATTGCAATAACAAAAACATGTCAACTAAAAGTTAACTTAACCGAATTTTAGGTACGAGAATAGACATGTAAAAAGGATATAACTAACACAATTTGACTTGATTTCTATAGCACCAATTTGAAAGTAGTTTATCAGGATCCTTTTTTAATTCTATCAAGAAATTACTCAGCTATAACGTTTTTTTCTTAACAGTTTTTTTTAAACAACCAAATTAAATCATCATCATAACAGCCCGTTAATGTCCCACTGCAGGGTCGGGGCTCCTCCCGTGACGGAGGGATACTTGGCCTACTAATACCACGCTGGACAGGCGGATTGGTAAAGGGTTTAATTTCAAGTTTTCCTTCTTTTTATTTCGTAAACGAATACGAATAGTCCCTTAGAAGGTTTTTACGACACCCATGGAATGAGATGGGGTGGTGACATATTGTATTCTTACTCTGTCACCACACGGACTTTTTATTTTAAACTACCAAATTGAATAACTTTCCCTATCTGAAGAGTCATTTAGAAATGCGTAGTTTTATAACAAAAACCCTTACCACATCGTCTCTACTTACTCTGTGAATGCAGGAAGGATCAATTTATCTTATCTACAAAGCAATAGACGGACAGATAGACGTAATTCTTAGTAGTGCATTCCTACATGTGATACATGAATGAATGAAGTAGGGTAACCAAAATAACTATAATTTAAGTATTATATTAATGATATACTTCAAGCAACGCCATCTAGTCCCAAGCTAAACAATACTAGCTGGGAACCGTTTTTCTGAATCTGAATCAGAAGTTTCCGATTATTAGAAATTAAAAAAAATGTTTTTACAAAGCAATTTAAATTGTTACATGTTTATACTTTTTCGCATGCTATCTTGAATAGGATATAGCTACTGTTCCATTCCACCTGAACACAGTAACATTAATAGATTTTAACAGAAAAACTATCTAACTATCCGTGTGGTGACGGAGTAAGAATACAATATGTCACCTCTCCTCCCATGAGTTTTTTTTTTTTTTTTTTTTTATATTAAACACGGCAATATGACTATATCGAACCTGATGGAAAGCGCGAATATAGTCCATAAATGAAGCCGACGGATAGAAGTCCTAAAACAACTTCAATCCGTCGTCATCATCTTGCCGGTTTGGCCAAATGCTTCTTCACACTGCGTTTGAAGGACCCAATATCATATGATGGAGGAAATACGTGAGCCGGAAGCTGGTTCCACAATTTAATGGTTCGGCATAAGAAGGAATTCCCGAACCTCTTGGTGCGAGCCGATATCCGACAGACCGTCTGAGAATGACTCCGCAAACCGGCACGAGTGGTCCTGTTATGAAAAGGGGACGGAGGAACAAGATCGAATAACTCTTCAGAGCACTCTCCATGGTACATGCGATAGAACACACTAAGAGACGTGATATCTCTGCGAAGCTGTAGCGACTCCGCGTGCTCCGTGACCTGGGTGTCATCAACTATGCGGAACGCATGCCGCTGCAGTCGGTCCAGGGCTTCCACGGGATACTTGGCAGAGCCATCCCAAAGATGCGAACAGTACTCCATGCTGCTCCGAACCTGCGTTTTGTAGAGCAGGTACCGCTGCTCCGGTGTGAAGTATCGCCGCACCCTGTTCAGGATACCCAGTTTACGAGAAACTGTGGTGATTACTCCTTCGACGTAGTCACGATTGTTTAGATCATGTCGAAGGTTCATCCCTAAGATGTTTAAGTTTGTCTGCAGCGACAGCGTAGTGCCCTGAAGAGAGGGTAGTGGTAGAAAGGGGGAGTTTTTTGTGCTAAACGCGCAAACCTGTGTCTTTTCGGCGTTGAACTCTACTAAATTTTGGGAACCCCACACTGAGACTTGCTCAAGGGCCCTATTGAGCTCATCGACAAGATGTTCCCTGTTCCTCTTGAGGTCTTCCCGGTTGCTCGAGGTCTGCATATGATAGCATCCGTGTAACGTGCTGTCATCTGCATAGCAATGAATGCGGCCAGAAGTCTATGAGTGTCGTAAAAACCGACTAAGGGAATAACCGTAACTACTATCTTCACGAAATAAAAAGAAGGAAAACTTGAAATTAAACCCTATACCAATCCGTCTGGCCAGCGTGGTATTAGTAGGCCAAGTAACCCTCCGTCACGGGAGGAGGCCCGTCCCTGCAGTGGGACATTAATGGGCTGTTATGATAAACAGAAAAAGAAAAGACGATATTTTAAGCTCGATAAAGAATTCAAAACTGCGTTCTTTAAATAAATTTTATTTAAAAATTAGATTTAATATTCGAAGCAGAAAATTTGTTCCATAAATAGTTTGACAAATTCCAGGTAATTTTTCTTTAGACATTTTTCATTTTGTTTTAAGAACTCTTAAATACTTTATTACATTTTTTTAGTCACAAATTAAAACATTTATTGTCTTGACGCCCACGTTTTGGGTGTAAATATTCTTTTCTTCATTTTCGAAATTTTCTAGTTATACATTTAGCTTTAAATTTATATGTAATTAAGTATGTTGACGGATTTTGATGATGAATATAGGTTAGGGTGTAAAATAACATTTAGGCTGGTACCACGCGGCTGAAGCCGCGGGCATTAGCTAGTATATGATAAACAAGAAGTACGCTAGCTTATCCTGTATTACTGAAGTAGTTCCAAGAAGTACGGAGATATTAAAAGGCCCATAAAAAAACTTACAAGTTAAATATAATCCCAAAGAAATGATTTATTTTCACAAGAACGATATTTACCCGTAGGCGAAATGTAGGCAGGGGATAAAATTACTAAGACGAGGAAAATGTATATAGAAATAAAATTGTTGCCATCTGGATACCCTTAGCAACAAATTAAATAGGATAGTGAGGATAAATTTAGATATTATGTTACATCGGTCCATCAGTACTAAAATAGATTAACTTTGGACAAATTCGTCACAAATACATTACAAGTAATTGATATTAAGTCTTTACCTATGAAATTACCGTTTCGTATGAAGATTTTATCAGAAGTTCGATTTTACATACCTACTTACTAACGTTGTCTTAGATTTTACATACCTACTTACTAACGTTGTCTTAGATTTTACATACCTACTTACTAACGTTGTCTTAGATTTTTCAATAATTATTAAACATAATAAAATGAAATTTGGTATAACTAATGACGCACATTTAAGCTAACTATTGTGTTTAAAAAATGTCAGGAAATAAGTTATAATTAAACAAATGGGAAAATCCGCTGTTTTAAATTGGACCCATGTTTACAGGCTTATTAATAATACAAATAATAATTATTTTATTTGACACAAAGAACATCCAGACTCTAAACAAAAATTTGTAGATCAAACAAATAACTGTCTTGGATTAGATTCGAACCGGCAACCTGATACACGGTAAGTCGTGCATACAATACTGCTTACTGCCAAGAGACAGAGTCAATTATATTCCCATTTCTTCCCTAGACGTTCCATCCCTACAGAGGGACATAAAAACCGTTACAATGACGTAAAAAGCGATGTTTCGTTTTTTTTATTTAAATAAATAAAAGATAAATACGATATCCTGATTTCAAAGGTCAAAAACATAATTGAACTATGAGCTACCTTGCCTATTGACCATGAACCGATACAATATGTCGTAAATGTGACTACTTATCGTTTATACAAATAGTAGATTAAATACAACTACATGCT
Organism: Schrankia costaestrigalis; assembly: GCA_905475405.1. Taxonomy (NCBI): domain Eukaryota; kingdom Metazoa; phylum Arthropoda; class Insecta; order Lepidoptera; family Erebidae; genus Schrankia; species Schrankia costaestrigalis. Next base: position 10,831,300 of record FR997852.1, on the reverse strand, counting down.
TTTTGCGTGTTGAGTAGGGTAGGGTGACTATGATTTTATGTTGGAAAAAGGACATTTGTTTGATGTTTTGTGAGTTGTAGGGCAGCATTGGTGTCAGAGTGGTAGCAATTTTTCATAATAACAGCTTCCACCAATCTGAGTTTTGCCCCCTGATTGCTAATATCAATTTGATGAGCACATAGGACTTCCAAGGTTAGGAAAATCATTTTTGTAAATTAATGAATCAACTATCTTGCGTGGTGTTTAGATAACAATTTTAAAATTATCATATTTTAATTCGTAAAACTCCATGAATGTCCTACTGCAGAGACAAGCTTCCTTTCAAATGATAATTTTGAAACAAAAACTGGGGTTTTTTTTTGTAAGACAAAATCTGCGGACATTGTCTTAGTTGACGCCACTTATCAGTCGTTATGGAGAGTATGAAATTAAAATACATCGTCGTTGTATTTTGTACTAAAATACATCGTGTTGAATGTTACCTACTTTTTGTTAAAAATGGAATATTTTACACACGAACATTTACCTAAAAATAATCAATCTAATAATTCTTTATACATTACACAATAAAGAAAAGTGCAAAATGTAATGATAAGAACCATGTTTATAGCATATCTCGTACAGATAAAATATACAAATTGACATAATAATGAATATTGATAAGATAATAGTCATTGATGTGTGTTCACGGAGGCGTAGAGGCTTAGGAAATTCCTTCATTTTGTTATCTATGTAAGTCAATATATGACCCACTGTTGACCTGTTATTTTTGATACCGGGATACTACTAATTTTTCGCACGGACTTCCATCGCAACCAGGATAATTGGTTGTCATCATAACAGCCCATTAATGTCCCCCTGCAGGGACGGGCCTCCTCCCGTGACGGAGGGATACTTGACCTACTAATACCATGCTGGCCAGACGTATTTATATGGTTTAATTTTAAGTTTTCTTTCTTTTTTTATTTATTTATTTATTTAACACATACAATATTGTATAGGTACAGGCGGACTTAATGCCTAAGGCATTCTCTACCAGTCAACCTTAGGTGATGCAGAGATAAATGTGGTAGGTGTTAATGTGATTAAAATGAGGAAAATGTAAAATAGTGTGTAATGTAACAAATACATAAACTACAAACATAGATAACCAATACTTACACATATAAAAAAAATATAATTATATGATTTATCATAATTATTTAATTATATTATATATCTGATTTCTAGAGGCAAGGCGTTCCAGAAAAGAATAGACTGAACTGGGAAGGATGAATGAATAAAGTTAGAGTTATGAGAGGGACATGAAAGGAGAAGATTATTAGAGGATCGCAGATTGAGGTTGTGAGTAGAACATAGGTACTGAAAGTAGTGAGTTAAATAGGCAGGGGGAGTAGGAGAAGTAAGGAAAGAGAAAAGAGTTGTGAGAGCGCGCATGCTGCGTCGCTGACGAATAGATAGCCATTGCAGTTCAGTGCGAAAAGCAGACACATGGTCGTACTTGCGAAGATTGTATATGAAACTAATGCAGTTATTGAGAAGCCGGTCGAGTTTGTTGAGAAGATCTGCATTCAGGTCATAGTAGCACACATCACCATAGTCAATTATAGGGAAAATCAAAGTTTGCACAAGCATTGCCTTGGTTTGCGTAGGAAGGAAATGTTTTAATCGGTAAAAGGCTCGCAGAATACCTGTAACTTTATTGTACAAGTTAGTTACTTGAGTGTGCCAGCCTAAAGTCGTGTCTAGGTATAATCCCAGGTCCTTAACAGACGCACAAAGCTTGATTACCGTGCTATTTAATTTAATGGGAGGGAGAGACGATATGTCTGTTCTGCCTATTAAACACTGGCTTCCTACAAGCACGGCCTGACACTTGTTAGGGTTTACAGACAATCCATACCTCTGTGACCAGTTATGTATTTGATCAAGGTCAGAGTTAATTTTGTTGACTGCCAAAGAAAGAGAATCAACAGTGGCCTGTGCGTAAATCTGCAGGTCATCAGCGTACAGGTGATACGAGCAATGAAGATTAGGGCAAATGAGATTGATAAAAATAGAGAATAACAAAGGTGAGAGAATACCGCCTTGAGGAACACCAGAGCCGATGTCACACCAACACGAAAGAGATTTATCGTTGCGCACCGCCTGCTGACGTCCCTGAAGATAACCATTCCAATGCTTCAGAGGAGATCATGTTGTAGGAGAGTATGGCAAGTAGGATGTCGTGACTTATGGTAAAACGCATTTGAAAAATCGATTAATACCAACACGGTGATTTTTGTGTCCTCCTTACCTTTTTATTTCGTAAAGATAATATTTACGGAAAGTCCCTTAGTCGGTGTTTACGACACCCATGGGATGAGATGGGGTGGTGACATATTGTATTCTTACTCCGTCACCACACGGAGAATTGGTTGTGCGATCCACCAATGATTTTGTTTTTAAGTGGAAGGTTATAGTAGCTTGTGAAATTATCATGCTATGAGATTTAACAATTTAGGATGGGTAACAGCTTGGCTGAGCTCATATGAAACTGAATACTACTCTGCTCCTCTTATTAATTTCATCGATAAGGTCTCAAAATTACAGCACCCGTACTAAGGAATTTAACAAAAGGACATCCAGGCTGAAGACAATTATTTGTGGATCAAAGTAAATAATAGCAGTTATCCCCCATCATGTAAAAGACTGATCCGCGTGGTGACGGAGTAAGAATACAGTATGTCATCACCACCCCATCTCATCCCATGGGTGTCGTAGGAACCGACTAAGGGACTATCCGTCAATAGTATCTTTACGAAATTAAAAGAAGGAAAACTTGAAATTTAATCCTATACCAATCCATCTGGCCAGGGTGGTATTAGTAGTCCAAGTATTCCTCTATTACGGGAGGATTTCCATTGTAGATCACAATAATTTATATCTGTGGAAGCTTGTCTATTAGCGTTTTGTAACTATTTTTGTGTCCATGTATATTATAGCTGTAAGCCTCCCAAATATGTTAAAAAAAAAAAACAAATCACTCTAGTAATCCCCCATCATGTAAAAGACTTATCGAAACACGAACTACGCCTTTTGTGAATGTAGACTGATCATGAAGAATGGTCATGGCATGCTATGATAAGATTACAATACCTAATCTAAAGTACTATACATTTATTATGTTTATTATTTGCACAATATCAGAAATTTAATCGCATTATATATGTACTCCTAATTGATTGTTTGCTAATAATAATATATCGCTAGGTAAATAGATTAACGATAAATAAAAGTAATTTTAATATTTTTAGTCTTCGATATTTGTTTACCGATGTTACAACAACCCCTCCGTCATTGGAGGAGGCTCGTCCCTGCAGTGGAACATTAATGGACTGCTATGATGATGATGATGATGTAAAAAGGTTGTGAGATTGAAGTGAAATTCAACTGAGATTAGAGTTTGGGAAAGAGAGTTGATTACAATAAACGAAATATAGCTATATTTATTTAGCTATACCCGAGCAGAGTCGCAAAGTATGGTTAATAAAGGCGATCAGTTTTATGGTTCTTAAAAACAATTTTGTTTAAAAACACTTGTCCATATAAGTGTCAGTCACATATCGCAAACGCGACACCACCAGGGAATCTATAATAATAATATAATATTGACCCTTTTCCTGTTCCGTGTATGATATAATATGATACATTCAATTTGTTTCACTGTCGTATCTACTAGAGGAATAGCAACAAAACTAAAACTACTAAACACAGGACTGTCTCCATTAACCCAATCGCATACCCACCCTACCGGAAACACGTGGTCATCGCGTACGCAGGTTCGACTCCCACTTTGTCAACGATCGCGATGGCGTGATCCAGAGGGAGTGGCAGGAAGTGACGTAGTAACCTAGTTTATAATCTATGTCGTCATATTAAATAAACTGTTACGTGTAAGTGATTCATCGGGGAGATTCCTTTAGTTATAATTCCAGTAGTGTATTATTGAGGTTTTTTATATTGTTCGTGTGGTGGTCGGTTAAGGAAATTTACTGAATTCCTACTATTTAATGGAATACTTTAATTTATTACAATTTATATAAATTATTTATGGTACCAATCCGTCTGGCCAGCGTGGTATTAGTAGGCCAAGGAACCCTACGTCACGGGAGGAGTCCCGTCCCTGCAGTGGGACATTAATGGGTTGTTATGATTTATGGTGGACCGACGACCTATATACGACGGCTGGAAAACGATGAATGACGGAGGTACAGGACCCCGTCAGCGTAAAGTTAAAATATTTGACGACCTCTGTGGCGCAGTCGGTATATTACATGGCTGCTACGCAGAGGACTCGGGTTCGATTCCCGCTCAATGCAAATATTTGTGTGCATAAACATGATTGTTTGCATTGGTCTGGGTGTTTTCTAGGTATAACATGTATGTATTTACAAAAAATAAGTATTTAAGTATCTTTATCCGTTGTTTAGTACCCATAGTACAAGCTTTGCTTAGTTTGTAACTAGATGGCGTTGTGTGAATGTGTGAGGAATATTATAATATTATTTCATTGTCTCGGTAGCTAAGCGGTCGTCTGTACGGCTGCCGTACACAAGGTCAAAAGTCGAATTACAAAATGATTTATTGGGGAGTTTTTTTTTATACTAAACACGGCAGTATAACTATATCGAACCTGATGGAAAGCGCGAGTACAGTCCATAAATGAAGCCAACGTATAGTTTCCTTTAGTTGTAATTCCAGTACTGTATTATAATATTATTATGTAGGATTTCAAATTTCAAAAACAGTGGTTTTAGGACGTAATAAATCTTTTGGTGACGGAGTAAGAATACAATATGTCACTACCCTGTCTAATCCCATGGGTGTCGTAAGAACCGACTACGGGACTCTCCGTGAATATTATCTTTACGAAATAAAAAGAATAAAAACTTGAAATTAAACCCTATACCAATCCGTCTGGCCAGTGTGGTATTAGTAGTCCAACTATCCCTCCGTCACGGGAGGAGACCCGTCCCTGCAGTGAGACATGAATGGGCTGTTATGATGATGATGAAATCTTGTTTTATAGTTAGACCGTATTTTAAATTAAAGCCGAATGTCAGTATTCCAAAGTCCACATAAAACAGTGGAATCTGAACCATAAAATAAATGAAGGTCATTCTAACAAAATTTTGTCAACGGTACAAAGTTTACAAAGATTTAGACATGTTACTCAATTCGCTAGAGTAGCTACCTCGAGGTCGTGGGTTCAATATCCACGTGCTATTGCTACTAATTCTTTGTGCGATCTACAAATGAATGTCCTAAGTATGTATTATGTTTTTCGTCGTATACCTCCACTTGCCAGAATTTAATTTCCCCGAATTTTCATTTTCCATAATTTCATTTGTACTTACTAATATTGTTTGTCATAATCGTCCTTAGCCATAATATTTACTTGCCATAATTCAATTATGTTTAAACTGAGAGACTTAGAGTACTCCAAATTTAGATAGGTTAGGTTAGGTTTAATCTTTATGACACCAAGAAGTAGGAGACATGCGCAACGGGTCTTCGTCGAGCTGTTTTAGCCGTTTTATCTAATAAAATAAAGGCAAAATAAATTCAGCCAAATGAAATTCTGTACCAATCCGTTTGCCCAGCGTGGTATTAGTAAGCCAAGTATCCCTCCGTCATGGGAGGAGGCCCGTCCCTGCAGTGGGCTATTAATGGGCTGTTATGATGAAGACGGTGACACCATGTACAGAACACGTAGAAAATGTACTAATTTATTCGTTAGTACAGAAACACGTTTAATAATGAGTTAGGGTCATAGTGCATATAACGTAACGTAAACGGATCGGCATCGCCTCGCCTTTTTCCTCGGTGTCAAACGTCAAAAATCCGATTACGTTACGTATCCGATTAGTGTGCGTTGCAGTAAGGAGTTTCATACAAAGAATACTGAACGGCTCGAGTTGATACGGTGACGTTCCGTTTACGTTACGTTATATGTGCTACGACGCTTAGTCTGAATCACTGAAATAAACCATTTCGTCTACATTCTGAGTACTGTTAGTAATGTTTATAAAATACTATACATTCTTGGTGCTTTCTTAATGCAGTGCTAATTTAGATCTTGAATGTGCCTAATTGGCATAATGGGCGTGTATGAGACAGGCCTGCACGAGGTCGCGTGTTCGAATCCCACGCAGGATTATTGTTTATTATAATAAATAAATAATAATAAATAAATAATAATAAATAAATAATAATAAATAAATAATCTTTACACATTCACACAACGCCATCTAGTCCCAAGCTAAGCAAAGCTTGTACTATTGGTACTAGACAATGGATAAACATACTTAAATACTTTTTGTTACATAGAAAACACCCAGACCAATGCAAACAATCTTGTTCATGCACACAAAGATTTGCATTGAACGGGAATCGAAACCCAGACCTCTGCGTAGCAGTCATGTTCCACAGAGGTCGTTAAAATCTATCCACAAATAATTTCGTCAAACCGTTACAAAACATAAAAGCTCACATTCCAAATTTAAAACCACATAAATTAAAAAAGCATATTAAAAACTTCGCTCCGTTTAATAAGTTCACTGGTTATCAAATACTGATTAAAATCATAATCGGTCGTTAACACAATGTTTAACATAAAAATTACTAATTAAGAAAAACGTTTAACGGACCCAAATTCTGTGAAATATCGTTCAAAATGGTCTATGAAGGCCTACGTAGACCAGGACGGCATGGCAAGGGATTTTAATTTTTACTAATGGACATTCAACCGTACTGTTACAGAAATACGATATAAATTGCTATGCTTTAAAATGATGCCGTGGCATTTAAAGGGATTTTATCGCACGGCATTGTTCATTTTAAAGCATAGCTATTTATATCGTATTTCTGTAACAGTACGGTTGAATGTCCATTAGTAAAAAATAAAATCCCTTGCCATGCCGTCCAGGTCTGCGTAGGCCTTAATAGATACTTCAGAGAACTATTAAATGGCAGCGGAAGTCATTAATTTTGTAGAGCTTAGAGAAAAAAGTTTTTATTATTGTTGCTAGGCCTACGTGAGGTATGACGCGTAAGCATAGACAAACGAGTGGCGGGAAAGACACGACGAGGTTTTTGACACGTTCGTCGGCCATTTTTATTGCATTTTAAAAATGGAATAAAAATGTTAATTTATGGGCCTGTTTACTGCATGGTGCGTAGACGAAATATGAAAAGATATTTTTAAATAGTAAGTAGTTTTTTATTTGTTCTTTATTGTCTTATTACAGCGACTCTATTTATTGGAAGATATTAAATATTTACTCGTAGCATGATCGCCATTTTTTTTAGTTTTTTGATTAATTGTATGGTTTTTTAAAAGTACTGCATTCCGACTTCCATGAAACAAGATCCTATAGAATTAGAAAATACTTAATTCGTATATTTAGCATAATCATGTGGTTTTTTTTTAGAAGAGGTGAGAAATATTTTATAATAGGACACGTTGGAGCCTGATGGAAAGTTCTTTTAAGTATTATTTCTTAGGAGTGACATAGAGTTATAGTACTTTATTTCTTATTTTGTTGTTGTCTTTATTTCTTGTTTTAAGTAGATACAGCTTCCTTGCTAGGAATCACGCCCTTTGTGGCTTGGCCTTTAAAATCATACTTTTAATGGTCACAAGGAACATCCAAACTAAGAGCAATAATTTTTGGATCACAAAAATAATTGTCTTGGTGATTCCAACTCGGGAACTGGTAAATTGCAGCCACATGCGCGACTACTACCGACGAAATCAAAGTATTCAACAATGAACTACTTATAACCTCTTTACAGATATTTCAACCAGTTTATTAAGTTCAACAACTTATAACTAATAGTTTATAACAAACAAATCAAATTGAAATATAACAGAAGTTCTTCTTTCAACGATTTTAAACTATATAGCGTTAAAATAATAAACTTTTAGAAAACAGTTTATTTTAAAAAACTGTTTTATTTTAGCCAAATGCGTAAACCTCGATGAAAGATCAGTGTAAACATGTCTTTATTTAAAAAAAAGAATATATTTATCTTTAGTCTGTGGGCAGGGGAAAATTTAGAATTGTATTTTACTATCTATTATATTATATTGCTGGTGTAGATATAGCTATGAGTATTGACAAATAGGGAGAATATTGAAGAGCTTTGGTGGCGCGGCGATCAAATCAAATCAAATCAAAATCATTTATTTTGCAAGAAATGTAGGTACGTGGTAGGATTGTGGTACCAGATGGTTTATCAGGTCACAGGTTCGAATCTCAGACAGAACAAGTAGTTTGTGAAATCAATAAATTATTGCCTTTGGTCTGGACATTCTTTGGGTCAGTTAATATTTTTTGTAACATTTCCATTGGGCTCGATCACTAATGCGTACCTAGTTTGAGGAGTTAAAAAAAGACATTTTATTTGTGACAAAACAAGAAAAATTTATGAGGAAAACAGAAACTCATTACCAACTCATTTTCCTTTAAAATAAAATGCTTGGAATCTTTCAAAACAAAAAAAACAAGCATTTTTTTTTTTCAATTTTCATACGGTCAAGGCAACAGACTGTCTACAATATTAATACAAAATTACCATGAATTATGAAAAGGATCACTATTTTTTTATGCGCGGAATTTTAGGTTTTGGAGTTCAGTAGTAGAATACCTAGTGAGCGGCCACTTCGATGGCATTTGAGTGACCGGGTAAAGACAGAAAGGGCACACCAATAGATGCGACAGCGGTTGCTCTATATTGACGCAATCACATTGGGGAAGACAAGCGTGTCTGAATCCCCTGAAGCTGAGAAAGTGAGGTCATAATGCTGCCGACTAAGGGACTATCATCTTAACGTAATAAAAAGAAAGAAAACTTGATATTAAACCCTATACCAATCCGTTTGGCCAGCGTAGTATTAGTAGGCCAAGTATCCCTCCGTCACTGGAGGAGGCCCGTCCCTGCAGTGGGACATTAATGGGCTGTTATGATGTATCGGACCCCTACAGTGCCGAAACGGTCATCCAAACACAGTGTGACAAAGCATTTCACTTGACCGGGAAGTTGTAAGAGCTGCTATTTCTCTGTTCGTGTCTTTTATTAAAGGAAAAGCTTTTAAAAACTATGATATTAAAAAAACCAACAAGGACAGAACACGAATAAAATATCCCTATTTTTTTTAAAGCAGTACCATAAACATTATAAATTTAAATGACAATACAGCAACAATTGCGCAATAACTAGGTATATTATGTAATTCATGATTCGAATTGAATATCATAGACAAAACATGTAAAAAACTACATTGTTTTTGTTTTAATAATTTATGAGATCAAATACTACGATGTACATACACGTGGAAGTAAGATTCGAGTCTCTACTAATTTCAAATTTCAAAATGCTTTATTTCATAAAATTTATTACAAATTGTTTGAAATCGTCGTTTACTTAAAATTGAAACTACAATTAAAATTATAGATCGACACAGACAAACGCCACAGCACTAAAAAACCGCGTTGTATTGTCCAATGTAAATTAGAGTTGAAAAATAAAATCAATCTATTACTCAAATCTACTTGTTGTGTTGATCCATAAATTCCAGTTTCCAAATTTATAGAGCCAATGAGAAGAAACCTGGCTAAGAAACTCGGCTAAGAAACTCATGGCAACTCTTTTAAAATGCCGTTGTGTATACAATTTTTTTTACGTTAATCATAATAATTACCCAATCAAAATATTTGATAGTACTGAGGTCCAATAATTCAAATATCATTTCTGTGATCCACAAATTATTGTCTTGAGTCTAGTATCTCTTTGTGTCCGTTTATTTTATATCTATTATAGTTTATTTCATGTCTGCAATAGTTTATTTCATGTCTGTAATAGGTTATTTCATGTCTATAATAGTCTATTTCAAGTATGTAATAGTTTATTTCATGTCTGTAATGATTTATTTCATGTCTGTAATGGTTTATTTCATGTCTGTAATAGTTTCTTTCAAGTCTGTAATAGTTTCCTCGATCCGTAGTACGGAAGTTGTCTTGAAATACATATAAATAAAATCCCTTTGTATTCGTATATACACTTCTCATCAAAAAAATCGAAACAGTTGCAAGTTTGTGTTTTATAAGGATTGTCTGAAAAATGTGTATATTAAGGAATATGTGTTATATGCCATTTAATAGGGAATTTTATGAGGTTTTCAAATAATGATGTTAATGTTCTAAATTCAAATTTAATTTTCATAGATTTCGTATTTTGTTTAATAAGTCGTATTTGCCCTGTACGTAGTTTGACGGAAAATGATAAAATTAGGCACGTAAATGAAAAAAAAGCTAGAAGACGTTTATTTAATAACCCGTATCGCACACCCAGAGTTCCTCGCTCCCCTTATTACTGCGTCCATGCGATGTTTACCCACAAAAACCGCCAAGTGGTGGCATTGCTGAATTCTGGACTTAGTCAGGTTATTACGGCTGAAAGAATGCATCTTAGCCTCTCATCTTTTCATAGAATCTACAAACGCTATCAAGAGATTGGTTTGTTCACGCACCGTTAGAGATCGGGCAGAAAACAGGTAACTTCTGACCAAGTAGATCGATTTATAGTAACACCTTTCTTACAAAGTCTAAGCCTTAATGTCTTTCAACCGCAGTAGCAGCTTCATGATGCACCTATGGTGGCTGTAAGTGACTCTACAATTAGAAGAAGGTTGAAGAAACGTGAACTTGTACCGTACAAGTCAGCAAATAGGGAGGAACTACCTGCAGATCATCGAAAAGCGCGCCTTAACTTTTCACATAATTACCTAAATTGGTCATACATCTAGTGGAGCAAGTTCCTCCTTTCTGATGAGTGCAAAATTGTATTGTATGGTAACGATGGAAGGACTAAGGTCTACAGAAGTGATGGAGAACGCTTTGCACCATGCAGGATTAAAAGAAAAGGCCATCCATGGTGGCGGTTCATGGACTGTTTGAGGAGAAATTCGTGGCAACGACAAGACCGAGTTTGTCTTTGTGTTGGGTCCCGTCTGCCCTTTTTTAACAGTCATAGGTACATCGAACAGTATCTTGAATCTCTTGTGATGCCCTATGCACATTTATTTGACCTCAGTTTAACATTTATGGACGAGGATGCTAGGACAAACACCGCGAGCGTCGTAAGAGATTATGTTACTGAAGTCGATACCTCTATTATTGATTGGCCAGCAAGAAGCCCGGACATGAATCCGATTAAACATCTATGGGATGAATAAAAAAGACGAATTAGTGTAAAAGATCATGCCTCAAAACTCTTAGCCAGCTTTAAAATGCAATCCAAGAGGAATGGAATAGAGCGCCCGATCGATGAAAAACCGTACAGATGCAGTATTGAGAAGTCGGGAATGGTATCCGAGTTATTAAATAAACGTTTCCTAGCTTTTTATTTCATTTACGTGCCTAATTTTATCAATTTCCATCAAACTACGTACAGGGTAAAAACGACTTGCTAAACAAAATACGAAATCTATGAAAATTTAATTTGAATTTAGAACATTAACATCATTATTTAAAAACCTCATTAAATTCCCTATTAAATGACATATAACACATATTCCTTAATATACACATTTTTCAGATAATCCTTATAAAACACAAACTTGCAACTGTTTCGATTTTTTTGATGAGAAGTGTATTTATATTTTTAGGAAAACTCGTCTTTACAGTAGAGTTTCTGAGAGACGTAATGACTTATAGCCTTACAACGCTGATGCCCGCGGCTTCACCCTCGTAATATATGTAGCCTGAATGTTATTCGACACCCAAAACTACTTATATTCCAAATTTCATCAAAATCCGTTCAGCGTTGAAAGAGTATCAAACATCCATCCATCTATCCCTCCATACATCCTCACAAACTTTCGCATTTATATTATTAGTTGGATAAGATAATAATAGGATAGGATTTCTATATTCCTTACTGATTAAGATATTAGTAATTTGTTGAAACAAAATTGAAGTATTATTTCAGATTATTTAAATATTTTTTTAAACTTAAGTTATTAGAATTTAATTACAATGTCATTCTTAAATTAATAAATACATCATAACAATAAATACTATGATGATATACACACATCAAAAAAGTCTAAGCAACATGCATGATATTACAAATTTACCATTTATATTAATTAATTTCTAAGTATTTACTCACTCAAAGTGTATAGGTAAGTAAACTTCAAGTGTATAGGTAAAAAAATTTCGATTATGTTTTGTTTTTTTTCATAAAATTCAAATGACTGCGAATTTGTTTGAATTTGAGTGCATGTTAATTGCTACGTTTTAGTCTTGATTTTATAATTTTACCAACCATTTAAATACAGTTGGCGACAAAATTGAATTGTTAGATATTCTTTACGTCATGGAGCGACGTCATTTGACGGCAGATGAAATGCAAAGAGCTGTAGGGATGTTGCAAGCGGGAAGTAATCAATCTCAGGTATCTCGACATTTTGGTATTCATAGAAGTGTTATTTGTCGTCTTTGGCAGCGCTACAATAATACAGGGGAACCCGCTGAACAGCATCCAGGCCGTAAAAGGAGTACAACCACTCGGCAAGACCGGTACATACAACTGACTGCAAGACGCCAGCCGATGTTAACCGCTCGAGAGATAAGTTTGAGGCTACAAAATTCAAGTGGTGTTGATGTAAGTCCCCAAACTGTGCGAAATCGACTGCATGAGTACGGCCTACGAGCTCTACGCCCTATCAGGTGCCCACCGATACGTCACGGGAATCGCGCTCGTCGAAATGAATGGTGTAGAGAACGCATAACATGGACCCAGGAACAATGGGATAAAATTATGTTTTCCGATGAGTCGCGATTCGGGTTTAGGCCTGATACAAGAAGGGTGCGAGTGTACCGTCGACCCGGAAATACTGAAAGACTCAGGTGCGTTCAGGAAGTTCATCCATACAGCGGCTCAACAGTTATGGTTGGGCGGGTATTATGAAGAACAGGCGAACTGAGCTCGTTTTTGTAAATGGAAACATGAACGCTGAAAATTACGTTGAGGATATTCTCAGACCTTATGTCCATCCATTTGCACAAACCTTTGGCTCCGATTTTACGTTAATGCATGACAATGCGCGTTCACATACAGCTCGGCGAACCAGTGAATACTTGGCAACGGAGAACATCCAGGTATTGCCCTGGCCTGCACAATCGCCAGACCTCAACCCCATCGAGCACGCATGGGACATGCTCCAGAGACGTGTTTTGAAGGACTTGGACGGAGTGACAACAACCCAACAGCTGAAGGATTTGCTACAATTCCATTGGGAGCGAATACCGCAAGATGACATAAACAGTCTCATTAATTCAATGAATAATCGTTGCCGACAAGTTCTGAATAGCAGAGGAGGCCATACTTTGTATTAAATTGTCCTATTCTTTCACAATAAATTCATTTTCTTAAGAAATTTCAATTTGTAAAAAAAAAGTTTAGTTTCTTATGTACCTGTATATTCTAATATTGTTAATTTCTGTTATTAAAAGAACTTATAAAGAAAACAGCTGTTATTTTTACATCATAGAACCCTAAAAATATTATTTTAAAAATAAAATACAACGTTATAATTAAAATAAATGGTAAAATAAATTAATATAAATGGTAAATTTGTAATATCATGCATGTTGCTTAGACTTTTTTGATGTGTGTATTATAAATAAAACTATGATTACTTACTATGATGTCATTATAAGAATAAAACTTTAATTACTGTGATATCATAACTTCTTGATGAATTGTCTGTTTGTAGAACTTAAGCCCGATTTACACATCGACAAGTTCGCGAGATATGAGAGAGGGCACTACTTCGTACTTAATTCGCCAAAAAATAGAATGGAGATCTATTTAAATCAACTTAATCAACAACTTACTACATAATGCCCGATTTACACATCGACAAGTAGAGTAGCGAGTTAAGTAGTAAGTTGCTGATTAAGTTGATTTAAATAGATCTCCATCCTATTTTTTGGCAAGTTAAGTTGGCGAGACGCGAGAGAGGGGGCTAATTCGTACTTAACTTGCCAAAATATAGGATGGAGATCTATTTAAATCAACTTAATTTTAAAATACTACTTAACTCGCCACTGTACTTGTCGATGTGTAAATCGGGCATAACTCGCTACTGTACTTGTCAATGCGTAAATCTTGCTTTATGATGATCTAATAGGACCCGTCGGCATAGGGAGGCACAAGCTAAATAGGCTCAAATAGGTAGATATCTAGACACCCAGGAATGGTTTCAGTTCTTTTTAAGACCATTTTCATAGCATACCATGGTTTCTACCTCAATCAAAGGATGAACTTAGCACCCAGTCATTCGTGTCATCGTCATAATCATAACAGCACATTAATGTCCCACTGCAGGGACGGGCCTCCTCCCGTGACGAAAGGATACTTGGCCTACTAATACCACGCTGGACAGACGGATTAGTATAGGGTTTAATTTCAAGTTTTCCTTCTTTCTATGTAAAGGTAATATTCACAGATAGTTCCTTAGTCGGTTTCTACGATACCCATGGTATGGGGTAGTGACATATTGTATTCTTACTCCGTCACCATACGGTTCTTCGTATGATTCAAGAAAACTATTTGCGACAATAACAGTGTCTAGAACTCACTACCTTGATGTAGGTTTAAAAACGCGAGCTACAAAATAAAATGCTAGATCACTTTCACTATCCCTAATGTTCCCTTTTCTGTCTACCTAAAATCGATAAGAAATAAAATTGATTGAGAACTAATTTGTTAAAAATATGGTGTGAAAAATGTGAACAAGTATTTATCCAGGAATAATTGTCGGTGTCAGGAATTTATTTATTTATTTGTTTCATACTTAACACTATCTTTACAGGTTTGCACCTAATACAATAGTGAAGTTTTATCTTATTCTAAATTAAAATATCGTAACTAAATACTATACAATCTTGTTCTAAAATTAATAATAATAAAAAGGTCACTAATCCCATACATTACAGTTACTTACTTATAAAACAAAAAATAGTCTAATCACAAGAAAAATTTAGCAATGCTCCTAAAACCGAATTAAAAAATAATAATAAAGTAATAGTGTACAATACCTCTGGAAAACAGTCCAATCCAAAACATAAAAGTAGGTTGCACAATATAAAAACACAACTATACACTATAATACTAGTATCACTGTATCTACTCTACGCGGGCGAAGCCGCAGGCAATTGCTATTACAAGTAATAATGTAAATTTAATATATATGCCTATAGTTCGAGCATTTTCCTCTTGGTAATATAAAAAACTAAATATTCCTTGAAGTAGATCGCAATACCTACTATTAAATTTTTGCGATTCAAATTATCATACAAAATGTAGTTCACCGTTCTTAGGGTTCCTTGATAAATGAACATATAAATAGCATGATATGGGCATTAAACAAATTTTGCAAGGTACGGTTCATCTTTTTTTATTTATTATCAAGAATTTGGAAATTTTTTTATTGGACTTATACAACATTCAAATTGGATTTTAAGAAAATTTGGTTGTTGTAAACCTTAGTCTGCATTTTAACCCTGGCTGGCAAGGGCGGCAGGAAGCTCCTGGTCAGTTGTGCAATTTTCAGCCATTTTGCCTTGCCAGCTGAGAGGTTATGATTGCAAGACACGTTAACGATAATCTACCTGAGTTTCTTGCTAATAGTAATATAAAAAAAGAAATTATCTTCTCAGTAGATTCAACTTACCGAACCAGCGAAAGAATCATTTTCAAATGATTTTTTTATTATATTTTAATATTGATTAGTAAAATTGTAAAATTTTGACATTAATAATATGTGTTTCTAAACTTGTGTGTCTAAACTGAATAAACGAAATTGATTCTTCTTGATTCTTGACTTGTCGATAACAATGTTCCGGTCTCACACTATTGATTGAAGATCAAAACCGATGTAAAGGAGATACTATTTAACTCACAATATTGCATTCAGCTTAAGGTAGATATGGGCAGTATAACTTCATCATAAAGATCAATTGGAGTCTACTCCTAAAGTTAGGCATCCTCCAAATTTACGTGGTTCTGAGCCTCTCTCATCCATCGGTTTGCTCACATCTGCTCACCGTATGCAGGGACGGGTCTCCTCCCGTGACGGAGGGACTTAGCCTTCTAATACCACGCTGGCCAGACGGATTGGTATAGGGTTTTATTGGGTAGGGTAAAGAAAAGCGCAACGGAACGGAACCTTCAATTCTAAGTTGCACTCGCGCTTTATTTTTCCTAATAACGTGACTTTCCTTTCACGTGATAGAAACGGATTTTCAAAAACGTGATTTCAAAAATTTTTACTTTACAAATTATTACAATTTTACTTTCAATTTCATTCATGTACTTACTTAATTTTACATGCAATGTCTTTTTTCGTACATCATCGTTTCTGTTCATGCATTATACATACTTATTTTAACTTTTATGTGATGGAAACAAAAAATTCATAAAAATGTATTTGAATAAAAATTGGATTCTATTTTTTTTTAGAATTTTAGTTTGACACATAATATACTGCGCTTCTTAGATCTTTAAAAAGGGATAGGTATTTGAAAAAGACATTTTTGGATGTTTGTTAAAGATCAAGTTTGAGCACTGTAGGTCAATTTAGAAAAAAAAAAAGTGCAGTTAACTGCGCTCGGTTGCTATGCAAAAATAGAATTTAAAACCTGCACATAAGGCTCAAAGTCAAAGTCAAAGTCAAAGTCAAATAGCTTTATTCACTTAGGTTACAAAGTAACACATGCAAATCGTTATACATGTAGTAGAATAGTATAGAGAAAAATGTCTGCCAAACTACTACCACTTTCGCAGACGACTATAGTAGAGCTCTGAGAAGAATGTGGCCAAGAAACTCAGGCCACTCTTTTCAAAAATAATAATTTGACTTTGTTACAATTACCAACAGCAGCGTGAAGAATGATGTGTGCAAGCAAATCTTACATGCATAGCAATTTAAAGTTTAATTGATAAAAAAAATTTCATTGTTAATAAATTGATTTAAAAAAGCTTTAATTGCATGGCACGTTCATCAGTCATCTCGTCACTGCGATATCCGACAGAAATTAACACACAAGCATTTGTGTCGTCAAGTTGATTTTGTTAATCTTTAAGTAGTTGAGAATGGAATAGAATACCATTTAGATAATATAATTAAATACATTTACAAATGCAAGTGAAGTATTTCTATCGTTACAATAACAAATAAAACTGTAAAAGAAAGTAATAAGGTAGTAACATAACATCCGCACAACTACCTAGGTTAAGCCACAATCTACACCATGGAACAAGCAACATGAAATCACGATAATTGAAATCTAAGCCCATGAGTTTTTGTCATTAATATAATCGTTTATTGTATAATAGCCTTTCGATAATAGCTGATTTTTTACAAATGCTTTAAAGTTTAGTAAAGGTAGATCCATTACATGCTTAGGCAGTTTATTGAATAAACGTATACCGAGTCCCGCAAAAGTGTTATGTACCTTATGTAGGCGATGTTGTGGACCTATCAACTTATGCCTATTCCTCGTACCAATGCTATGAATGTCGCCATTTCTATCATACTGTTCAATATTTTGCTTAATATAAATTATATTAGCATATATATATTGTGAAGCAACTGTTAAAATACCTATTTCCTTAAAACGATCTCTCAATGAAACATTCGATTCAAGATTGTAAATAGCTCGAACTGCACGCTTCTGAAGAATAAAAATAGATTCGATGTCTACCCCACAAAAGAACACCATAGGACATTAAGCTGTGAAAGTAACTAAAGTATACCAATCTTGCTGTCTCTATATTCGTTAGCTGCCTCACTTTTTTAACTGCATAAGCAGCTGAACTTAGTTTTCCTGCTAGAGCTAATATATGAGCACCCCATTGCAGCTTACTATCCAACGTTATTCCTAAAAATACAGTAGTGTCTACAAAACGAAGGACCTCACCGTTTAAAATCAGATTATTACTAAGGCTTTTAACATTGGGCATAGAGAATTTTAAGCATTTTGTTTTGGCAGCATTTAAAAGCAAATTGTTAGCAGTAAACCAGTTCAGGACTTGTGCGAGAGATTCGTTAACTTCATCTAAATTAGTTTGCTTACGGTTTACTTTGAAAACGAGTGAAGTATCATCTGCAAATAAAACAATGTCGCACAAACCCTGAGCAAGAAACGGCAAGTCATTGACATAAACTAAAAATAGAAACGGACCTAGAATGGATCCTTGAGGCACGCCCATACTTGGCGGAAGACCAGAGGACCTACTACCATTTACTTCGACATACTGAACCCTATTGCTTAAATACGAAGATAATAAATCAAGAGAAGCATCCCTAATTCCATAATGTCTAAGCTTGCACAGAAGTGTCCCATGATCAACGCAGTCAAAAGCTTTAGAAAGATCACAGAAGACGCCTATTGCATCCATAGAATTTTCCCAAGCATCATAGATATATTTCAGAAGAGAAACACCCGCATCAATCGTTGAGCTACCCTTCCTAAAACCGTATTGCTGCCTATGAAAAATATTATTTAAATGAAAGTGACTCTCCAATTGGCATAAGATAATTTTCTCATAGATTTTACTAATCACAGGTAGTATTGAAATTGGTCTAAAGTTACCAGGGTCGCTTTTTGATCCATTCTTGAACAAAGGAATAATCTTACTGTGTTTCATTAGATAAGGAAATACACCTATGGCAATACACTTATTAAATATAATAGATAAATGTGGAGATATATTAAATATAATACCCTGAAGAAGCTTGACAGACATACCCCATAAATCAGCAGATTTCTTGGAATTGAGACTTTTGAAAGCTTTTATGATATCATTATGGTTAATAGACCTAAAACTGAAGCGGTTCTTACATTCAATTACTTTATCTTTTAGTAAAAATTCTGCTTGGTTTGGAGAGGAATTTAAGGAGGTTGTTGTATGAATAGGAACATTGACAAAGAAATTATTAAAAGCATGTGCAATGTCAGCATTATTGGTGAGAACCTTATCTTGAGTTTTTAGTACATAATTAGTATCACGAATTTTCATCCGGCCGGTCTCTGCATTAATAATGTCCCATGTACTTTTAATTTTGTTGTTTGATTCCTTTATCTTATTACTCAAATAAGAAGACTTTGCTATGGCACAAGCCCTCTTAAAAGTTTTCGAGTAGTTCCTGACATATTGAATGAAATCTGGTTGAGTATTATATTGTTTCATACCATACAATTCATACAAGCGAGCTCTACTTTTATTTATACCTGTTGTTGCCCAATCACAGAATTTAGTTTTAGAGTTACTAACAAAAGTCTTAGTTTTAAAAATATTATCATATTCAAGCTTGATAATGTCTAATAAATCTTTATAAATATCATCTGGGCTATACTGATTAAGATTAATTCTAGTCACTTTGATTGCAACATTATCACTAAATTGATTCAGGCGGTTTATGGTAATTGGCCTGCATGTGATTTTGTTCTCTGTGGGAGTAGTAATAGATGGAAATACTACCCTTTGCCCACAGTGGTCAGATGTTAAATCACTTAAGATATCCTTATTAACATATTCACAGTTGCAAAATACATTATCTAAGCATGTAGCAGAATGAGATGTAATCCTAGTGGCTTCTTTAAATAAAAACTGTAAATTATAAGACTGAAACAAACAAATTAATCTAGCACTAGTTGAAGATTTTTCAAGTAGATTTACATTAAAGTCCCCGCATACTATAATAAATTTATTTCCTGAGCATAGTCTTTCTAACAATTTCTCCATAACACCCTCGAATAGACTATAATCACTCTGCGGTGGTCGGTACACACAAGCTACGACATGTTGCTCAAGCTCCACACAAGAGATTTCGACTGTGCGCTCGATAGAAAGATTTGCTATGTCTTTTCTTTCTTTAAATTCAACTTTATTACTTATAAATATTAGAGAGCCACCGCGTATAGCCTTCTTTCTTACAAACGCACTTGCCAATGTAAAGTGTGCATTATTAAATAATAATTCATGTGACTGTAACCAATGCTCGGTAACACAAAAGATTTGTACATTATGTTTGTTTAAAAACAGTTCTATTTCTAGTTCTTTGCCAGATAGACCTTGTATGTTTTGATGAACTAAACAAAGATTAAGGCTACCCTTTGTCTTATCTAATAGTTTAAACTATTAGATGGTTTAATAAATGTATTAGTAGTGGACCTACTATCTCCTACCAAACTAATGAGTACTCTATTAGTACTTGTACCTATACCTATATTAAATGCTAATAAATTAGCAAGTTGTTTTCTATAATAAAAAGAAAGATACATGGTATCTTTTGTTAAGTAAAAACTGTTCCTAATAAAAATATTAGAGTCAAAAAATAAAATGTCACAGTAGTGACGTGTACTATTATATAATAGTAAATTTAATTTACCTATATGCCTATTTTGTTCTTTAGTAAGTGTATAAGAATATGGGAATGCACACATAATAAATTTGCAACCTATTGATGCCTGGATTTGTAATACCAGTTCTACTAATATAATTACATCCTTCTTGGTAATAGAAAGGCCATTTCCAAGTAATATGACAACTGTAGACTCTTCGTTAAGTTGTAACTTTTTCAGATTATTCATTATAATACTTAAACTAGCTCCAGGTGAACAAACATTAACAACGGGGCAATCTATGTAAGTCTTAATTAAACTACCCAAACCAACACCCAGTTTGTCCGAGACAATAAATGTATTTTTACTTTTACATAATTTTGAAGACTTTGTTAACATTTTAGTAGTTTTAGAACACCCTGTTTGTATATTAGGTGAGTGTTCAGAACCACCATTGCTGGTACATTGCATACTGTGATTATTACTAATAAGAGAATTGACTTTCTCTAAATTTTCTTTGCCAATTCTTGCTATTTCATCATATTTGGAAATATAATCATTAGTTATTTGTTGATTTTCTAATGTAATCCTATGTAGCTCTGCTTGTGAACTGTTTAGTTTTGTGTTTAGTTCACTAACCTGTAAATCATATTGAATCTGGTTACTTATTAATTTGCTATGGCACTTTTCTAAGTCCAGCATTGACATATTAATTTGCCTACTAAGGTCAACAAGTAGCCTGCAGTTCCTTTACTTTATGGGACTTGTTAAGAGCAGATTTGAGTTGTTTAACCAATTTATTTAACTTATAAACAATCATCTCAATTTCTTTTGTTCAACGTGAAATGTTTTTCGACGCGATTCGGTCAGTGGAAATTGTACATTATGAACATACGTTCAAAATAAAAGTTAATTTCAATCTCAGTATACGATCGAAACCGACAAAATCCGCTTAAAGCCATTTGAAAATTGAACCATATTAAACTGTACAAATAGAAACCGCTTTATTACGCTGCATTCAGCGTTGCAGCGGTCAGAACTATGCAATTGTAGACAAAGTATTTTATAAACTACATTGTAGCAATGCCATTACTACTGAATAGCTTAAGGTTAATTTAATCTAGGCTAAACTAGTTAGCGGTAAACTTTTCTGCCATGAAGTCGGGGTCAAATCTTAGAATCAATAAATAAATGATTTACACACAACGCCATCTTTTAGTCCAATATTAAGCAGAGCTTATACTATAGGTACTAGAAAACGGAAAACATACTGAAATACATTGTATTTTTGTGTGTAAAAACGATTCTTAGAAAACACCCAGACCAATGCAAACAATCATGTTCATACACACAAAGACTTGAATTGAGCGAGAATCGATCCCGATGCCTCTCCGTAGCAGCTATCTACTATAACGAATACGCCACAGAGGTCGTCAAATCTTATTAAATAACGCCATGGATACCAACCATTTTGAAAATCAACGCCTAAAGGCTGACGTATTTTTCACAACAGCCCATTAATGTCCCACTGCAGGGACGAGTCTCCTCCCGTGACGGAGGGATACTACTTACCCTACTATGTAATACCACGCTGGCCAGACGGATTGAATGATATTAAATAAGGAATGATATCTCCGCGTGGTGACGGAGTAAAAATACAATATGTCACCACTCCATCTCATCCCATGGCTGTCGTAAAAACCGACTAAGGGAATATTCGTGAATATTGTCTTAACGAAATAAAAATAAGGAAAACTTGAAATTAAATCCTATACCATTCCGTCTAGCCAGCGTGGTATTAGTAGGCCAAGTATCCCTCCGTCATAGGAGTAGGCCCGTCCCTGCAGTGGGACATTAATGGGCTGTTATGATGATAGAATGATGTATAAATAATAATTATCGAATCGAGTAACCTGCTTCTTTTTTGCAGTCGGCTAAAAATACAATCACCAATTACTTGTAGGATGGTAAGTTCACAGAAGCACCATACTCTTTAAACCCTTGGCAAAATAAATAAATAATAAATGAGTAATCCTCACACATTCACACATCGCCACCTAGTCCCAAACTAAGCAAACTATGGGTACTAGACAACGGATAGACATACTTAAATACTGTTTTTTTTTGTAAATACATACATATTATACATAGAAAATACTCAGACCAATGCAAACAATCATGATCATGCACACAAAGATTTGCATTGAGCGGGAATCGAACCCGAGACCTCTGCGTAAAAAGCTTAAATTGTTTTAGAAGTTGGAAAAATTTTCCTCTTGTCAAAGCGGGCACTTGAATAAATTGGTTACACCGACTTTCAATAATGCTGTCTGTCAATTGCAGCTACTGAATCATAAACTCTAATGTAGGTTAAGTAACGACTGCGGGGTCTTTCCATAGATGAGACCGTTTGTGATATTTTATTCATCATAACGGCTCTTTAATGCCCCACTGCAGGGACAGGCCTCCTCCTGTGACGGAGGGGTACTTGGCCTACTAGTACCCAGACGGATTGGTATAGGGTTTAATTTTAAGTTTTCCTTCTTTTAATTTCGTAAAGATAATATCCACGTATAGTCCCTAAGTCGGTTTTTACGACCATGGGAAGAGATGGGGTGGTGACATATTGTATTCTTACTCCGTCACCACACGGATAGACGGTCTCTCATCTATGGAAAGACCCCGCCGTCTTTGCTTAACCTACATTAGAGTTTATGATTCAGTAGCTGCAATTGACAGACAGCATTAATGAAAGTAATTTATTCAAGTGCCCGCTTTGACAAGAGAAAAAAATTTCCAACTTGGTGGCGCGACGGTAGCGCAAGCGGCTGCCGTGCAAGAGGTTGTGGGTTCAATCCCCACGCAGGATAATGATTTGTGAGATCCACAAATTATTGTCCTGGTCTGGGTGTTCTTTGTGTCCGTTAATTGATGTTTGTAAAAGGTCCCCGCGACACAGGGCATGACCCGTAGTGCGGGAGTTGTCTTTTTAAAAAAAAAAAGAAAAAAAAAGAAAATATAATAATATGTTAGCCCTATCGATTTGATTTGAATACTATGACGAGACGACCCCTATGTAATTTGACATAGGGGTGGTAAAAACTGAAAAACAAATATCGAACTAAGTGGTTAATCTAATTTGTAATTTATTTGTATTAATACGATTCACGAAAACAACTTTTTAAAACTTTTTAAATAGTTATTATCCTTTTCATGAATTAATTGCATGAATAAAATCGTAATTTAAATTTCTGAAAAGGGAAAAAAAACTCGAATTTCAAATGTTTGTATTTTTATTCCGTGATTTCTATGTGTTTTTTTTTCTTGTAATTATTTTTAAATAGAATGTTTAGACATTCAATTATGGTAAAACAATTCTGTTTTAGTGATTCTAAAAACTTTTTTACAAGTAAAAGTGTGTTGACCGGAAATGGGGTAGCTTAATATTATACATAGAGTTCAATGTGGCTCAATGCTAGATCAATCATCATAACAGCCCATCAATGACCCACTGCAGGGACGGGCCTCCTCCCGACAGTGACGGAGGGATATTTAGCCTAATACCACGCTGGCCAAACGAATTGGTACAGGGTTCAATTTCAAGTTTTCCTTCCTTTTATTTCGTTAATATGATAGTCCGTTAGTCGGTTTTTACGACACCCATGGGATGAGATGGGGTGGTGACATATTGTATTCTTACTCCGTCACCACACGGACAAATAAGATTATATAAAACCAAATGAATAAACTTATTTTTTTTCGTCCGGTCCGTAAAATAACCTTGATAATAAATAAATTCCGTCTACTTCATGACAGATTTTATATTCCTATTAATCTTGAAGAGTTTTCCATTCATATTTATTCATTCATCCATTATTGAATTAAACAGAGATACGTTGTATGTATTAAGTTCGGTCTTGGAGTTACGTACATACCTACTGTTTCATTTAAAGTGATCACTGTAAAAATTAATAATCAATCAATCATCATAACAGCCCATTAATGTCCCACTGCAGGGACGAGCCTCTTCCCGGGACGGAAGGATACTTGGCCTACTAATACCACGCTGGCCAGACGGATTGGTATAGGGTTTCATTTCAAGTTTTCCTTCTTTTTATTTCGTACAGATAACATTCACGGATAGTCCCTTAGTCGGTTCCTACGACACCCTTGGGATGAGATGGGGTGGTGACATATTGTATTCTTACTCCGTCACCACACGGAGATATCATCATAATCATAATCAATCAATAAACTAGCCTATTGCAGTCCACTGCTGGACATAGGCCTCTAAACTTAATAATGGCCAGGCCTGTCCCTGCAGTGGGACATTAATGGGCTGTTATAATGAATTTTTTATAATATTCTTGTTAGCTCGACACCCGTGGATGCTCAGGGTCCAACTGAAAATCAGCGCCAGGATCTCAGGTCTCAGGGCACATGCTGAGTTGGATACCTATTTGGTACACGGGGTGCATGTTGTCGATTGTTGTTTTATTTTTTATGTTTTTTGTTTACTGTAAACTGTGTCTTATTTAACTTGTACTTGTAATTTTATTGTTATATGTGCCTTGGTGTTACCGAATAAAATATTTTTCTTTCTTTCTTTCTTTCTTTCATATTATACATAGAAACACTCAGACCAATGCAAACCATTATGTTCATACACACAAATATTTGCATTGAGCGGGAATCGAACCCGAGATCTCTGCGAAGCAGTACCTAATGTTATATTACCACTACGCCACAGAGGTCGAGAGATTGCTCATTTACCCTGTGTGTAAATTGAACTTTGGAATCAGAAGTTGGGCAATTAAAGACTACTGAAAGACAGCCATGATGCCAATCAGTCTAAATATTAATTTGTGATATAAAATATAATACAATTCATAACTTAGAGGCTGTACTTACAAAACACTCGGGCATAATATACTAAATGTATCATCATAATAGCCCATTAATGTCCCACTGCAGGGACGGGCCTCATTCCGTGACGAAGGGATACTTGGCCTACTAATACCACGCTGGCCAGACGGATTGGCATAGGGTTTAATTTCAAGTTTTCCTTCTTTTTATTTCGTAAAGATAATATTTACGGATAGTCCCTTAGTCGGTTTTTTCGACACCCATGGGATGAGATGGGGTGGTAACATATTGTATTCTTACTCCGTCACCACACGGTGATACAATAATGGATACACAAGGATACAAAATGTATGTTTAAGAAATAAATGTAAATAGACAATATTCTAACTTCAAGGCATTACTGTAAACTAGCTCAGACGCATGACATACAACGTGATCATAATGTTAAGCCATTTTTAGTTTTGGAAGGTTTCTGTTTGTAGGTAGATAGGTAAAGGACGTGGCAATGGTTTTATTCCTTCGTTAACATACTGTAAATGCAAATCATCTGATGCTGAGAGACTAGATACTAATGTCCCACTGCAAGGATAGGTCTCCTGCCGTGACGGAGGGATACTTGGCATGGGTGTGGTAAAAACCGACTAAGGGACTATCGTGAATATTATCTTTACGAAATATAAAAGAAAGATCTACCAATAGATATCGATTAAAAAGAAAAATGGTAAAAAATTAGACTGGATTTCGTGGATCTAGTGTAAACCAGAAACTGTAAGGTTACTGGTGGTAGTCTCCACCTTCACTTTTAGTCAAATGCCTGTGTCATCCATCGGTTGTCGGCAATCTTAATCAGATCATTATCGGTACACCATTTGAGGGTCTGCAATTACAGTTCTGAAGTGGGTTGCATATGATACAACCTATTACAGCTAGTGAGTTACATAAGTATATATGGTAGCGCAACAAGTCACTTGCTCTGACTTTGCGCTTCTCCATACATACATAAACACAAACTCGGCATTCACAAGTACAAAGCAAAGCTCAAAGTGGCGTTGCTAGCCCTCGTGAGACACAAGCGGTTATTTTCTCCCTGTAGTTCTTCGCTACTCTCAAAACTAAAGGACAATGAGCAGAAGTGGTCCCAATTTTCACCACTATTGAGGGCTATGTAAGCTTAAAGTCGACTAAATACCATACAATTTTGATTACTAGGTGACAAAAATATATTCACAGAAAAAAGTTATGACTGTTTTAAAAATACGTATTTTTAGTTATTTAACCGTTAATTTTTTCGCACATAGCCACATTTCAAGCAGTAAAAACATGGTAGACGGATTCCCCCTGTTCTGTAATGCGCTCAAATCGTCTGCAAAGTATACAATGATAACCTTAGCGCACCTACTCATATAAAAATGTAATCGGGACGGTTCGCAATCGTGCTAAAAGTATTTTTCGCACGTGCAAGACAACACTACACGTATGTAATGATCCATAATCGAAAAACTATTTCTAACTACTAACTGTTCTTGTCTTTCTGGAATGCGAACTGTGGGGTGCTGTGCCCATGTCATGGTAATTATTTATTATTTTGGATGGGCGAGACACCAACCCACAATTCTACTTCCAGCTGCGAATTTGGACAATGTTATTGTGGGTGAAGACATGAGATGTATTCTTATAAGGACAGATTCCACACTGTGAGACAGAAATAAATAAAACTTGTGTGATATTTTTGTGTTTACATTCTTCCCAGTATTACAAATATTTTAAAATAAACATAAGCATTGTAAAGATAGCTATAGTCCTTTCATTTGATTTGATACCCCACTTGATAGGGTTTTTTTTTGACGTAGCGAGGTACCTACCGCGACCGCCACATTGTTTATATTTTGGCTCTTAGAGCTCATATCAACCAGAATACCGTATGAATTACAAAGAAGTGTCATACTCTTAAATCAATCGAGTAGTTTAACAGATATAGTTAAATAATTAAGCATAAAAAGGTTTTTAAATTGCAAGTTCTCATGGGGTCATAACTTTTTACTGAGTAAATATTTTGGGTTGCGGTCTTCTTATAATGATTCAGAACGCAGTGTTTCATCATATGTCATAGTTCTTATTGATGGTGGAAATTTGGACCAAGCTCCATATATTTTTGCCCATTCTCCTTTAGAGTTGCTACCTTTGGTGTTACAATTAGCATGATCTAATGTAAATTTGTAACCTTTGTACCATAGAAAACCCTAGAAAATCGTTAATCCAACCGTTCCAAATATAAAATTAAGTCATGACTACAACACCTGGATTTGCTGACCTCATACGTTTCCGAACGCAGAATTTAAATGTATATATTTAAAAAACGAATCCTGCGCAGTAACGATTTGAATATCGAATCGATTAGCATCTGTCAACGATTTTGAAATTCAATTTACCGTTTTGAAATCTGGAGGCCTGGGGTAAAATGGGAACTTAGTACGAACGTGAAGAATAAACCGTTTACTGCTGTATTGGGTCGTAATATCCCAGATAATAGGCATCGTTTTATTTTCTTCTTTTTAAAATACAACTCTTGAACTAGGGCTAGATCAATCAAAACAATACAATAATTTGTAAAACACACAAATTATTATTTTGGGATATTGTGGGATTTTTAAAGAGACGAGCAGTGGACGTCGATTGGCTGAGATGATGATGATGATCAGCAGGATCGGAATCGAAAATATTTTACAACTATCAGCTTAACGGGCTCAAAGTAGGTTGTCATAAAAGAACAATTTGCAGATCACTCGAATAATTTCTCATACCTTATGCATGGGACAATCCTGCTCATATTATAAATGCGAAAGTTTGTGAGGATGGATGGAAGTTTGTTACTCTTTCACGCAAAAACTCCTGAATGGGTTTAGATAAAATTTGGAATATAGGTAGTTTAGGGTGTATAATAAAATTTAGGCTACTTATAAAACGCGGGTGAAGCTGCGGGGATCAGCTAGTCTACTATAAAATATATACTTTGTGTGCGTTTTATATTTAAGCATTTATCACAAAAGCAATAGTCCAGAATTCAAACCCAGGACCTCGTAGTCATCACCCGCATGCACACAAACTTACATAACAATTTATTTGTTAAATATTAGTCATTAATGACGTAGTTAAGCCAATTAATGACAATGAGAGTAACGTAGTTAAGACGTCAATACACAATTGAATAAACAGTGTATGATTTGTTACATTGTTGTATTGTCACATTACACGGAATATACAGTAGTCAATCATCATAACAGCCCATTAATGTCCCACTGCAGGGACGGGCCTAATAATACTAATAACACGCTGGCCAGACGGATTGGTATAGGGTTTAATTTCAAGTTTTCCTTTTTTTTATTTCGTACAGACAATACTCACGGACATTCCCTTAGTCGGTTTTTACGACAGCCATGGGATGAGATGGGATGGTGATATATTATATTCTCACTCCGTCTCACTACACGGAGACGAAATTTTTCCATTGTCTCTCTTTATTTAGAAAAGAAAAAGTTAATGAAAATAGAAAGTTTTGGTGATTCCAAACGTGAAGCATTTTTCGGTTTGGCTTTTCGAGCCTAACTGTTACAAGTCCAACTTCTGTCTTTATCTCTGTTGTGTGGTACTGTGACGACAGCTCAATGAAGAATGTTAGACATATACAATGTTGCAATACTTTGCGAGAAAAGAAAAAGATATTATGGCAGACTTTTAAGTCTTAATATCAAGCTTTTTCTTTTAGTCTGAAGTCCGACACGTCGTTGGTTTGACCACGTTTCTGTAGTTTATTCTACACCTTGGATACTTTATTTCTTTGTTTATTCGTCGGGCGGCGAAAAAACGCGTACCTTTTTTAAACATATTTAATTACTGCTCCACTCCTATAAGTCATACCGTGATATTATATAGCCTATGACACTCCCCTATAAATGGACTATTTAACACGAAAAGAATATTAAAATCGGTTAATTAGATCCAGAGATTACCCCCTACAACGTCACAAACACACAAACTTTACCTCTTTATAATAATATTATTAGTATAGAAGACAACTCGTGCACTAAAGATTGAGCCATTTTTATATTAGTAGAAAAATGCTTTCGAATCTATGAAGAAATTAAATATCATTCATCACAGCCCACAAATATCCCACTGCAGGGTCGGGCCTCCTCCAGTGATGAAGGGGCAGTTGGCCTACTAATACCACGCTGGCCAGACGGGTTGGCGTAGAGTTTAATTTCGAGTTTTCCGTCTCGTGTTTATCATGACAATATTTAAACATTGATTTTCCCTAAGTCGATTTTTACGACACCGGGGGATGAGATGGGGAGGTGACTTATTGTATTCTTCTTAATCCGTCACCACACGGACGAATATTATGGTTTTCGTTTCGGATATGGGTTGTTACAAAGTTTTGCATAAACTTTTCTTTCTATTGTTCCCGTAGCTTATTTATCCAAATTATCTCGTAGCTGCTTTGGGTTTATGGTATGGCTATGAATGAGTATACTTTTTTCCTGAGTTACCTACTAGGGCATGGGTTGCAGTGAAACCATCTAAATATTTTCATTTTATCCATCCTCAAACACAACATAAAAAGTTCTCCATGTGGTGACAGAGTAACAATACAATATGTCACCACCCCATCTCATCCCATGGGTGTTGTAAAAACCGACTAAAGGACTCTCCGTAAATATTATCTTTACGAAATAAAAAGAAGGGAAACTTAAAATTAAACCCTATACCAATCCGTCTGGCCAGCGTGGTATTAGTAGGCCAAGTATCCCTCTGCCACGGGAGGAGGCCCGTCCCTGGAGTGGGACATTAATGGGCTATTATGATGAAACAGAATATAAAAAACTAAAAACAACCTATGGGTCTTTAGTACCCATATGGACACGGAAGGGTTATGGCCTCGATACAACTCGTGAACACTAAGAGTTATGTTAATACAAATATTCTAGAATGAACTCTCACAGATGTACACACAAGGACATAAGCGCACTCAGACTATACTTGAAACAATTATGATTTATAGGGCCACTGCTGTGCAATATTTCTTTGCATTTTTACTTAGACAACTCCTGCACTAGAGATGGGAGCACATCTAAATACCTGAAATTAAATTTATAATTATTATAACACCTCCGTTAAAATATCTAAA
Organism: Schrankia costaestrigalis; assembly: GCA_905475405.1. Lineage (NCBI taxonomy): Eukaryota > Metazoa > Arthropoda > Insecta > Lepidoptera > Erebidae > Schrankia > Schrankia costaestrigalis. The sequence continues at coordinate 10,800,784 of FR997852.1, read as the reverse complement.
ATTAAAATACCTAATGTTTAAAATACTTACCTAAATACCTAAATATACCTAATGTCCAAAAATGGTCACTTGCCATGTATTATAAAATAAATAATAGATCCCGAGCGAAGATCTCGCCTTAGCCTTCGGGGTTTGTTTTAAACCACTCAGAAATAGGAGCCTTAGGATGGTTAAGTACACGTGTCCATGATCGTTTTCCATTAGATATTTTTATTTTAGGTATTATGATTATTTGTATTTTAAACTTTTTGTATTTTGAACTTAAGTATTTTAATATGTAGGTAGATTTGCCAATCCACTAATATTATCTTAAGTCCACATAAAAAAATAAAGAAAGAAAATAATTTATTTTGTTGCACACAATAAGATGCAGTAACTAATCTATATATATGTTACAGCCAAAGTAATAAATATAAATATTATACATAATAACTAGCCATTATGTATAAGAGCTACTCAATTTAGATAAAGTGATAAATGTCGAAGAATTAATCACATTAACTAGCCATTATATATGGCAAAAATACAATATTAAGGCAAATGTCAGAAACAGTTGGTTAGGTTAGGTTAGTATAGTGACCAAAGGACGCAGGAGCCGAGCGAGCGAAGCGAGCGTGCCGCGGCAGCGGCCGGCGAGTGCAAGAAACATTTTTTTTATGTAAAACTAGAATAATTAAGTATTACTATATTCTGCTAGAATATAGTAATACTTTATTATTCTAGTTTCGATTCTGCTAGAATATAAAGTAATATAAGTACTTTATTATTCTAGTTTTACATAAAAAAAATGTTTCTTGCTTTCTTCGTCCTTTGGTCACCGTGCTAACCTAACCTAACCAACTGTTTCTGACTTTTGCCTTAATATTGTATTTTTGCCAGTACTATACCATATATATAATGGCTAGTTAATGTGATTAATTCTGCGACATTTATCACTTTATCTAAATTGAGTAGCCATTATACATAATGGCTAGTTATTATGTACAATATTCATATTTATTACTTTGGCTGTAACATATATAAAACTCAAAGGTGACTGACATAGTGATCTATCAACGCACAGCCCAAGCCACTGGTGGGATCTGGCTAAAATTTGGCATGCAGGTAGATGTTATGACGTAGGCATCCGCTAAGAAAGGATTATGATGAATTCTACCCCCAAGGGGATAAAATAGGGGATGAAAGTTTATATGAAACTTTGTCATTTTCAAACCGATAGGCCTACTATGACGTTGGTACTCCCTTCAAAAGGAATTTGATAAACTCTACCCCCAAGGGGAAAAAATAGGTGATGAAAGTTTGTATGAAACTTTGTCAGTTTCAATCCGATCGGGCTGAGACTTTGCATGCATATAGTTACTATGACGTTGGTACCCTCTTAGAAAGGACTTTGATAAATTCTACCTCCAAGGGGATAAAATGGGCGATGAAAGTTAGTACGAAACTTTGTTAGTTTCAATCCGATCGGGCTGAGACTTAGCATGCATATAGATATTATGACGTTGGCACCTCCTTAGAAAGGAATTAGATAAATTCTACCCCCAAGGGGATAAAATAGGGGATGAAAGTTAGCACGAAACTTTGTCAGTTTCAATCCGATCGGGCTGAGACTTTGCATACATATAGATATTATGACGTTAGCACCCTTTTAGGAAGAACTTTGATAAATTCTACCCCAAAGGGGATAAAATAGGTGATGAAAGTTTGTATTAAACTTTGTCAGTTTCAATACGATCGGGCTGAGACTTAGCATGCATATAGATATTATGACGTTGGTACTCCCTTAAAAAGGACTTTGATAAATTCTACCCCCAAGGGGATAAAATAGGCGATGAAAGTTAGTACGAAACTTTGTCAGTTTCAATCCGATCGGGCTCAAACTTTGCATGCATATAGCTATTATAACGTTGACACCCCCTTAGAAAGGACTTAGATAAATTCTACAAGGGGACACAACAAGGGGATAAAATAGGTCATGAAAGTTTGTATGAAACTTTGTCAGTTTCAATACGATCGGGCTGAGACTTTGCATGCATATAGTTACTATGACGTTGGTACCCTCTTAGAAAGGAAGTTAATAAATTCTACCCCCAAGGGGATAAAATAGGGGATGAAAGTTAGCACGAAACTTTGTCAGTTTCAATCCGATCGGGCTGAGACTTAGCATGCATATAGATATTATGACGTTGGCACCCCCTTAAAAAGGACTTTGTTAAATTCTACCCCCAAGGGGATAAAATAGGTGATGAAAGTTTGTATGAAACTTTGTCAGTTTCAATACGATCGGGATGAGACTTTGCATGCTTATAGTTACTATGACGTTGGTACCCCTTAAAAAGGACTTTGATAAATTCTACCCCCAAGGGGATAAAATAGGGGATTACAGTTAGTATGAAACTTAGCTTCTCTCATGGACTGCATGTTTTATGTTGCTTGCTCACGAGTAATTTATCTCAATAGCTTAATAGTTTTAGCGCCTAATGACAGATTAATTATTAAGAATATGTGTACAAAGAAGTTTTGTAGGCCCCTTAATTTTACACACGCTAAACAAAAAGTAAGCCTTATTAATCATAATACTTCTGAACGCGAGCGAAGCTACGGGCAACAGCTAGTTATCAACATAAATTACAAAAATGCAATAACGATTTATATCCAAAATCCCTCTACTCGATTTTCTCACGCACCACATACGACCGCTTTAACACCGAGGTCGTAATAATAATCAGTTTAAATGAAAGAAAAAATAAATAAATAGGTAACTTAATCTAGGCTAGCATAACACTGAAGAAGAACGATCTCTATGGGTTATTAAAACCTGTGAACAGGAAAAAAATATTGATCGCGCAAAAAGAAAATCTAAACCCCCCTTCTTAGACAATTTTTGTTTCGTGAAACAGTATAACAGATACTTTCAGACACAGAATGTTCACTGAGTTGTATTTTACGATAAAGTTGTATCTCAAAGTTATTGTATAGTCTATTGTCATATTGATGCAAATAAATAAATAAACAGCTGAGGCAGAGTCCTTTTTTCCATTCAGACATTTTTTCTTCTCTTTATTATACTTTTTTTCTCTTTGTTGTGTGTCTTTATGGCCAATAAACGATTTATCTTTCTTTCTTTCTATATCCTGGATAGTAAATACGTCAGCAAATATCTACGCTAAAAACAAAAAGAAACACTTTCGGGGATTTCCAGAAATAATGAATAATTTTTAATTATTTGCTTAGAACTAAGTAGAGAATTAACGTGTAATTAAACTCATTATCATTAAAATCAAATGAAAGTGAGTAAACACATACCAGTAAAAAGCAAACATCCTATATAATAGAAAACCTAAAATCTTTCTTAAGTTTGTCATGACCCTTAGTCATCGTGATACTTATAGACTAGTAGAAGACTAGTAGAAAATTAGATAGTAAGTAGTAACATATAACTGTTCGGGCAAAGAAAAAAACAAAACAAAAATAAACAATTTTTGTTTATTTTTGTTTTGTTTTTTTTTTTCATTTTCTTGTAAATCTGTTAAACAATAATAACTTAGTAAAAGCATAAACTTAATTTACTTTGAATTAGAGAAAACTTTTAGAAATACTTTGCATAGGCATGAGAGCTGGCGCGAATTTTTTTAACTTTAATAGTGATAGAATTATTCCATATAGCCAAAACTTTTCGCAGCATGTGGAAGAAGAAGACATGCTGCACCGACCACAAAGGAAAAAAAATGAGATAAGGGCAGGGGAATGAGACAACGGTACTAGACAACGGATAATATATAAATATTTTACATAGAAAACACCCAGACCAATGCAAACAATCATGTTCATGCACACAAAGATTTGCATTGTGCGGGAATCGAACCCGAACCCTCTGCGCGTAGCAGTCATGTTATATAACCACTACGCCACAGAGGTCGTCAATGCATAATCATGAATGCATGAAATAATAAATACTATCTTAAACTTTTCTTGGAAAAACAACGTCTTGGTGCTGTGTAACAAATAACAATGAAACACAAACCATCCAGCCTCAGGACATTAATTTGTAGATCGGGGTGACAGTTACTGTTCTCCGTGGGTTTTATCTTGACACTAGCTTTTGCCCGCGGCTTCGGTCGCGTCAAATTCGGGGTAGCACTGTTTCCCTTTCCGGGACATAGAAGAAAAAAAAAGTAGCCCATGTTACTCGCATCCCTTCAACTATCTCCACTTAAAAAATCACGTCAGTTCGTTACTCTGTTTTGCCGTGAAAGAAAGACAAACGGACACACTTTCCCATTTATAATATTAGTATGGATGACAATAGGCCTCCGAGGTAGTTAGATCGTATCTTCTCTACTATTTATAAAGCTTACTTACAAAATTACTAAACTATATAATATAAAGCTTGAAAAAGCTACCATGCTCGGAAAGGCTACTACTAAAATATACAATCATTTAAGGGCCTTTACGTGGTTCGTGGTTCACTCTCCGCCAATTGAAAAAAAAATCATAATTCGCAAATAGGATAAATTATGTAAAATCTTGATAACAAAGTCTTAAAAAAAGGCAATACAGTATTTGTATAACACACTCTCAACACTTTAAATGTTTTTCAATTAGTTATATTTCGCATTCGAAATAAATTGGCCGTTTTTGTTTTATAATATTTATTTAATTAAGCCCAAACTTATTTTTTTTAGTTGTACGCATTAGTACCTACCAATTTAAATCTGATCTTAATATAGATCAATACAACTCAAAAAATATTAAGTCATGGCTTAGAAACCAAAAATATATTTATTGTTTATTCAAAATATGAATACAACCTCCATTTTAAATTAATTTAGAACTTTTAGAACCAGCATTTAAAAAAATCTTCAAAAACCAAATAATTCATAACATAACACTTCTAAACAAATTATTACATAAATAATAAAAACGTGGCATTACAGCGCATTCCATTAAGAACTGCATTCAATTTGTAATACGAACTTTCTTAGTACATTACAAAGTCAATAGGTATGCTATGATGCGATTTAAAATTTGATTCTCAATTGCGCGGCCATACTTACGAGTATGTGTAGCCGGCGCGTATAAATGTTCATGGTGAAGATACCAACAGTCATTTCGATTGATACAGCCGTGTTAAAAGCTGTTTACCCCGGCTCAGGGTAAAAAGATTTTAGATTTTAATCATTCTTTGTTGCTCTAGAAAAAGTGATCGTGTTTTTTTTTTTGATTGATTGTAATTTTTCTTGTGATTTTTTTTAACGGATCCTTTTTGCTGCGATTTTTTTAAAGGTATTTATTTATTTTTTTATTATTTTTAAGTGTTTTTTTAGAGTTTATTTGTTAAACTACGTATATAAATTTAATACAAGTAGATACATTTTTAATTACATTTAATTTTCACATAGTATTGTTTCGTGTGATATTTTTATGTACTAATTTTTTGTCATGAAATGAAACTTTTTTAAAAATGTCGACAGTTTTTTTTTTAATAACATTAGTTTTTATTCTGTTTTAAAATGTAATTCACATCCGTGAGAAATGTTTAAATACTTAGTTACAGTTTGGTTTAAGGTCGGCGACTATTTACGCCCGGGTTTTTTTATTATGATAGAACTGCACGCATTGCATCATGCACGCCTACTCTATGTGTCTATGATTAGAGAAATAAAAGTGACACAATTAAATGACAAACATTTTTTTCACGCACTTTTTTTTTAGATATATAGGTCATTATAATAATAATTTAACAGATCTACCTAAGTGTCGTACTTTTTTACAAAAAAAATATTTTAAACACGCACTTTTTACAAAAATAGTTTAAATAGAATAGAATATTTATTTTGCAAAATTGAATAAAGGTATAAAAGACATTTTATAGAATAGAATACAATATTTATTTTGCAAATATAGGTATTAAAGACATTATAGATATTAAAAATAAACATAGAGTTCTGCTATATTTTATTTAGGTAGGCATGCAAAATTTAAAATTAGTTAATTAAATATAGTAATTTAACAGAACTAAGTTTTTAATTTATTACAGTTAATATAGTACAATATAGTAATTTGGTAGAAGCGTCAGTTCTTTATGGTTTAATGATAAAATATGTATTACCTACATAGAGTCATCATCATAACAGCCCATTAATGTCCCACTGCAGGGACGGGCCTCCTACCGTGACGGAGGGATACTTGGCCTACTAATACCACGCTGGCCAGACGGATTGGTATAGGGTTTAATTTCAAGTTTTCCTTCTTTCTATGTAAAGGTAATATTCATAGATAGTCCCTTAGTAGGTTTTTACGACACCCATGGGATGAGATGGGGTGGTGACATGTATACTTACTTCGTCACCACACGGATTACTACGACACGGACACGGACTACATAGAGTACCTAATTTTATTGTCTTTGTCATCATTTTAACAGCTTATTAATGTCTCAATTAACGGAGAGAACTTGACCTGCTAATACAATGCTGGTCAGACGGATTGGTATAGGGTTTTATGTGTTCTTTTTCTTTTTGTATAGATTATACCTTTAAAATAGGATAACTATGGCATACAATGGTATCACACCATGTTTTTACAGTCGATTACTACACAGTAGGTAACCTTATGGTCTAATTGTAATTATAATTATTTAAAAAAATGTCTAACTTAAATTTCACTGCCATCATAACAGCCCGTTAATGTCCCTGTGACGGAGGGATAATTGGCCTACTAATACCACGCTGGCCAGACGGATTAATATCGTCATCATCATCATATCAGTCAATATTGATATAGGGTATAATTAATTATGTTATCTAAGATTTTAATATTTCCTTCCTTTTATTTCGTAAAGATAATATTCACGGATAGTCGCTTAGTCGGTTTTTACGACACCCATGGGATGAGATGGGGTGGTGACATATTGTATTCTTACTCCGTCACCACGCGGAGAATTTTTCTATATAAGACATACATAATTTCCATTACAACCAAAACCCAATTAGATAACATATTTTTTTGTCTTGAAAAGGTTTACTTTCATAGTTAATCCAATTTTTTTTAATAACTAGGCTCTGAACACAGTAAATATTAAACTACTTAACTAACACTCTGTTTTTTTTTAATTAAAATTTATTTATATTTTATCGGCCTTTTCGAAGAATTTGATGTTGTATTGAGTTTTACAGCTGTAGCTAATTGATTATATTTGTTTAAGTAAGGAAGTGAAAAGAAAAAGTACTAATTAATAAAGTTCTTAATAAAACTGAGTAACTGTGGAGTGAGCGGAAATTTTAAATACTTTTATCACCAAATTTTTTTTTAATCAACTCCTGCTCTAGTTATTCAAATTTCAAATTCTAATTTCAAAATGTAAACTTAGCCGTTAAGTTAGACTGGCATATCTCATTACTATAAAAACGCGTAAGTGTCACTAACGTGTCATAAATGAAATAAATATTTTTTCATAAAAAAAAAATCTTTATTTCATATTTATCACAAATTGTTTGAAATCGTCGTTTACAATTTACTTAAAATTTAAGCTCCATTAAAAATTATTGATCGACAAAGACAAACGCCACAGCACGCCACTTTATTGAGTGATGTGTCTGGGACAGGGACTTTTACAGACCTAACAAGAAGGCAAGCTTTTGATATTGTCATGTCCTTACAGCTTCCTTAGTTTTTTCAATATTTACTAAACTAGGAAATTTGGAATAAGTGATGGCGCACATTTTGCTAACTATGGCATTTTCATCATAACAGCCCATCAATATCCCACTGCAGGGACGAGCCTCCCGTGACGGAGGGATATTTGGCCTATTAATACCACGCTGGCCAAACGGATTGGTACAGGGGTTAATGGGATGAGATGGGGTGGTGACATATTGTATTCTTACTCCGTCACCACAAGGAAAATGCCATTTTAAAGTCGGTACAAAAAATATAAGCCAAAAAGCTACAATTAAACGAAGAGTAAAATCAGCTGGTTTGAAATACTTACCAGCAAGAAAAGCAGAGTCACTATGGTAGGCTATAATTGAAAAAAAAAATGTAGCGAAATTGAGCTTTTATCATTTTCCAAGCTCTAATATTGCCTACAAATACATGAATAAATACATACTTATATATTTGCTCCGTGTCGTAAAAACAGGACTATCCGTGAATATTATCTTTACGAAATAAAAAGAAAGGAAAACTTCAACCTTAACCCTATACCAATCCGTCTGGCCAGCGTGGTATTAGTAGGCCAAGTATCCCTCCATCATAGGAGAAGGCCTATCCCTGCAGTGGGACATTAATGGGTGTTATAATGACATGAATATTTCAACCCCTTTGCCTCTACAGACTCCGCAACCGACATCCAGGTAGCGCCGGGCAAGACTATTATCTATTTCATAACAGCCTTATAATGCCCTACTACAGGGACGGGCCTTCTCCTATGACGGAGGGATATTTGGCCTACTAATACCAGACTGGCCAGACGGATTGGTGTAGGTCAAGTTTTCCTTCTTTTTAGTATCTATTCATTTCTTTGAATGTATTTATGTTTTTTATATACTTACTTAGTTTTTTTATAATAATACTTACAAAAGGTTATAATTAAAGTATCACAGATAAAAATTAATGAGGCGATGTAACCTTTTTTTAATAACCTAATTTACAATAATTAACTATCATAATACATTTAGTTTTATGTCCACAAATTATACTTTACATGTCTACTTTATCTAATCACGAAAATCATATCCAAAAAATGTACCGTCCTTTGTTAAAAATATTATTTGTGTAAAAATAATAAACTAACATGAAAATAAAAAACCTTGTTTTCAAAAGTTTATGGCCGATTTAAAAACTGGCCAGATACGGTCGCGGATTCGATCAAATGCGTATTTTTAAACTTAATTATTAAGTATAACCACCTTTAAAAGCCGTACTGCAAAGACATCCTTTATTAACTAAAAGAGGGTAATATGGCCATGCTTCTTGATAGGTTTTTTCAGCCAAATTAGGTAATAGGCTGTTATTATAAAAGACAAAGCAAAAATTTAATGTTTGCACTAAATATTTTACGAGAATATAATCCTCACACATTCACACAACGCCATCTAGTCCCAAACTAAGCAAAGCTTGTACTATGAGTACTAGACAACGGATAAACATACTTAAACACTTTTTTTTATACTCGTAAATACATAAGTACATAATTATTATACATAGAAAACACTCAGACCAATGCAAACAATCATGTTCATGCACACAAAGATTTGCATTAGGCGGGAATCGAACTAATGTTTTACGAGAACGGCTGCAATAGTCATCATACCATAAGGGCGCCTTCAAATTTGCCGCTAAGTGTCGCGCGGAGGCAGCGCGACTGCAGCGCTGCGGTCGCGCTGCCGCCGTCGCTAGGTTTGAGAATGGTAGTGTTGTGTTTTAGTTTTACGATGGACTCAGACGAAAATACACTGCTCTTAGTGTTACTATTAAAAAGAAAAAGTATTCTAAACAACACTAGTCGATCGATGAACGAATGCGGGGACGCAGCGCGGGCGTAGCGCTGCAGTCGCGCTGCAGTCGCGCGTTTTTTATCTCTATGAGTTTACAAAACAGCGCGACCGCAGCGCTGCAGTCGCGCTGCCTCCGCGCGACACTTAGCGGCAAATTTGAAGGCGCCCTAAGACAATATGGTCTAATCACAGAGAGCTTTTAGCAAAAGAAACTAGTGTAGTTTGTATATTGACAACTAGATAATCATAACAGCCCATTAATGTGCCACTGCAGGGACGGGTCTCATCCCATGACGGAGGGATACTTGGCCTACTGATACCACTTGAAATTAAACCCTATACCAATCCGTCTGGTCAGAGACGGATTGGTATAGGTTTAATTTCAAGTTTTCCTTTTTTTTATATCTTAAAGATAATATTCACGGATAGTCCCTTAGTCGGTTTTTACGACACCCGTGCAATGAGACGGGGTAGTGACATATTGTATTCTTACTCCTTGTAAAACCTGACTAAGGAAAATTTCCTGGATATTATTTGTAAGATAGCAAGAAAACTTAATATTAAACCCTACACCGATCCTTATATAAACCTGCCTTTTACTACAACAGGTTAAATTTCCTTCCATCGCGTCGTTAAGGGAAACTCGTCCCTGCAATAGGACATTAAATGGCCAATGTGAATCACCTCTAAAAATGCAATGCATTCCGTTTCATTACTTACATCATATTTACGTCAATTAATTGTAACTTGATATCACAAACGTGTTGCAGAAATGCAGTCGATCAATTACAAGAATTTCTAAATTTAGGGATATTTACGCTGTTTTAAGAAATAGTGGCGCGTGTTGGGACAGTTCTACGACTAGGTCTAGCAGTGGACTGCGATAAGCTTATTGATTGATTGAAGAAATATTTGTTCATTTTACTAAATAATAATTTGACGACCTCTATGGCGTAGTGGTTATATAACATGACTGCTACGCAGAGGTCTCGGGTTCGATTCCCGCTCGGTGAAAATCTTTGGGAGCATGAACATGATTGTTTGCATTGCATACCAACCGCTGTGCCATTAAACCAGTCATTCATTCATCCACTTAAAATAGTCATGATTGTATTCATTGTTTCTTGGTCACTATTTCATAAAACGTGTAATAGGATATGGTGTCTCTTATCAATTAAGATTTGACCTCTCTCGATTAGTCATTTGATTTATAGAAATACTAGAAACAGAACTGCCTCGCTAGCAAAGCGGTCGTATAAGCTGCTGTGCCCGATGTCATGGGTTCAAATAATAATAATAATAAATATTCACGGACATCTCTACACAGCGCCATCTGTTCCCAAAGTAAGCTAGGCTTAAACTGCTTGTGTTATGGGTAACAGAACAAAGGATATTAATACTTATATACTATTTTTTGTAAATACATACATTATTATACACAACCGAACCGGAGACCTTTGCATGGCAGCCATGTAATGTAACCACTACGCCACAGAGGTCGTCAAATTACATTTAGAGCTGGTTAAGCAACATCGACTAGGTCATTTCAAAGATGGGTCATACTCCGTGCTTCGGATGAAAAGTAAAGTCCCCGTTTGTCGTCGTTATTTAACGTCAAAGTCGTTAACATAAAAAAGACGATTTTTATGTTTTTCCGTGTGATGACGAAGTAAGAATACAATATATCACCACCCCATCTCATCCCATGGGTGTCGTAAAAACCGACTAAGGGACTTTCCGTAAATATTATCTTTATGAAATAAAAAGAAGGAAAACTTGAAATTAAACCCTATACCAATCCATCTGGCCAGCGTGGTATTAGTAGGCCAAATATCCCTCCGTCACGGGAGGAGGCCAGTCCCTGCAGTGGGACATTAATGAGCTGTTATGATGATGTTTTTTTCTATTCCATTCACCATTTGATTAAAAATCCTACTCATTGTTAAAATATGTTCTGAATAATAATTGTTACATAATTATTATGATGTAATAATGTACACACAGCAACTAATCAAGCTAGACACTCATGTACCTTAATACCTTGAAATAAGACACAATTACAAATAAGAATTTTTTTTTTTTTTCTTTTTTTAAAAAGACAACTCCCGCACTAGGGATCATGCCCTGTGTCGCGGGGACTTTTACAAACATCAATTAACGGACACATATAACACCCAGACTCAGGACAATAATTTGTGGATCTCACAAATTATTGTCCTGCGTGGGGATCGAACCCACAACCTCATGCGCGGCAGCCGCTGGCTTTACCGGCGCGCCACCGAGGTCGTCAAGAATGTTTAACTTGATGTGTTGTTGTGGTACTTAGTTAGATTCTTATCATCACGTACTAATACTGGTAATTCTAGGAATAAATTAGTATTACTAATTAATAAAATTTTAGTCAGATATTTATTTAACAATTTATTTAAATTAATATTAAAACAAACAAAAATGTAATGTTAAAAAGAGAAGTTTGGTTAAAAACAAATATACCTAATGCAATCACTGACATATTGTTATGGGCAAGTTTTTGAACGCGACTTTACAGTCTAGTTTTTTCTTTAGTTTTCAAATTGATACAATAAGCGAGCAATCTTCTTTAGTCTTCTTTCACTACACACATTACATAATTATAAATACTTACGTATTTTTGAACAGACACATATTAAATATATTAATAAGTGTTTGAACTGTGTAGCTCTATTTATTCGTAAGTTAATTAGGTATAATTCATCTACTCATAGCTTTAAGTTATTGGTAATGATTCGTCTAGATTTTATATGCCTAATTACCTTGCCTAATACATTTGTTTTGCTAGTTACACACATTATTGAGTTACAATCTAGATCCTATCTCTGTATCTTTTGTTGTGTATTGTTGTAATGGTAATTTGTCGTGTGTAATATAAAAATAAATAAATAATATAAATAAACATACACTTTTATACTCACTACTCTTTTCCTGCTAATTAATGGTACTAAGGGCAATCAGTTTCATGAAAGAATAAAGAGTCCTCCGGACATTCATCACTTTAAACCACAACAGTACCTCGGATCGGAAACGGATTGGATTAAGTTTAATACTGATAGTCAGTATTAAACTTAATCCGATCCGTTTACATTTCGTTATTATGTGCTACGACCCTTAATCAGACTCTAAGTACACCCAGGTAGAGCCCCCCTGCAGAAAATCATTTATAGACCGCACAAATAATATGTCTTGCGTAGGTTTCGTAGGATTAAATACTAATACAAGAATTGAACCCGCTGCATAGATATTTATTTACTAAACCGAAGACATTAACTCTGTCTGTTTAATTAAAAGCTTAAACAGACAGCTAACAATACGAAAGCTGTCACCATACGTCAGCCATTTTGTATTTTCCACAGACAATTATAAAGTTTTATTTTAATCCCGTTAAAAGTATAGGATCTCTTGGAAATAACGGTTCTTTGCCCCTATTAGTACAAACTATTGAGGTCAATAATCTACTGGGGTCACTGGAACAGGATGTGACGTAATAATCTGTAATAGTGCGATTCATTTTTTTGCGATTCGTTTAAATAAAGAATTACTTTGACGTTGTCGATTTTTTGCAGGGATCAGTGGGATAAAGGGATATTCAGACATCTTATAACATGCCAGATTGAATACGTATACCTAATAGATATTATGCCGATCAATCTGTGTACGACATTTATCCATACTAAATCTATACTAATATTTTAAAGGTGTAAAGTTTGTGTGATTGTGTGTTTGTGACGTTGTAGGGGGTAATCTCTGGATCACTGAACCGATTTTAAAAATTCTTTCTGTGTTGAATAGTCCATTTATCGGGAAGTGTCATAGGCTCATAGTGTGTCATATTGTATCACGCTATGACTAAAAGGAGTTTAGCAGTAATGAAATATGTTTAAAAAAGTGACGCGTTTTTTTTGCGGCCTAACGAAGTGGGCACGGGTCAGCTAGTAATATTATAAATGGGAAAATTTGTCTGTTTGTCTTTCTTTCATGGCAAAACGGAGCGACGAATTGACGTGATTTTTTAAGTGGAGATTTTGCGTGATTTTTTTTTCCGTGTCCAGGTAAGAGGAACAGTAGCTACCCCGAATTTAATGCTAGTGAAGCCGCGGGCAAAAGCAAATAATATAATTAGACGGGATGTGGATGTGTTCATAGCTCGTACAAGCGTTTACAGTTTTTATCTACTTCAAAATTGAGAAAGAGCCTATCAGTTAGGTTGTATTTTTTAAATCTCTTTTTTTTCTGAACTTGATAATTTTCAGCCCACTTCAAAAATATTTTTTTTTGTTTGAAAGTTTCTCATATTTTATCTTAGCTCTATATTCACTTATGATACACGAAAAATATCCAGCCTTAATTTAGTGTCTTGCGTGGAATTGAATTGAAACCCCCAACAATATCCACAGCAAACATTCAGTCCTACTACACGGTCACATTATCTAGAGACCTTGCTGGAATGCGAATTTGCGTTCCGTTCTCCTTTCAACCCCCGCGCTTGTCACGGGCGCATCAGTGATTCGTCCGACGCAACGTGACGTCATCGACGCCAGGTCTCAAGATAATGTGACCGATTAGTACATTTTTTTAAGTGGCTCACCATTTTTTCCTGTAAGCATAATATTACAATGTACTTACAGAAAAAAAGTCCTGTCGTACATGGATTGATCACGTAAATTCATGTAAGTACCTACAGGATAAACGTCATACATCCTTTTTCATAAGAACAAGTTTTTTTTTCGTAAAGTTAAAATGATACATTTATTTTAAACTAAGTATAACAATTTTTATTTCCTGTACATACACGTGCAGATTACGATAAAGAAGTTGCTCGTTTAATAGGGTGAACTTGCCAATTGTAGGTCATGTACGCGAAATACACACAGAGCTCACAAGTAGTACTTTTAGCATTGAAAATGTTGAGTGATATGTAAAAGAAATAATACTTAATATATAACATGGCGTCCTCCAGTTTTGCGCTTAGCAAAGATTGTGTTATGATTTTAACAACACATTTTTCATTGCACTTCTCAGAAGACACAATGCATCTTCGATATCAGTACATCTTTAATAATCTCGTCATTCGATTCAATTAAATCTTCTTTAAATTGTCTCATCAAATATCATATAAAAAAAATATCGTATATATTGCATCATACCCGTGCATACAGTGGTACTAAAGTAGGTCGCCTTGCCCTAATCCAGTTGCTGAATTTAGAGGTAAATTAATTTAAGACGGAGCAAAAACCACAAATTACTTTCTTGAGCTTACAAGTTTATGTTTTGTGTTCTTTAAATTAAATATCCCATGATACGCGAGGACCTAAAACAACAACTTTAAACAAACTAGGTTGGCACAAGCAGTTCTTGTTTTTAAATTTTCAATATAATTTAAAAAAAAAATAACGAAATCGTAAAAAAAATACTCGGCCGACAATTGTAAGGCATACCCTTATTCGAGACATTAAAGTGGTTGCTAGCCGGAAAGCAATAAATTCTTCGAAGGGACACTTTATGCGATCATAACGTGTTTTTAGACTGAGTAATGACACGCCCCTTTTTTTGTTGCCACTACACAAATTTTAATGTGTTGCATTTATTTTGTTTATCTTTAAAAGCAACTACATCGAAAATTGCTGTACCTATTTCTGAGAAATCGATCTAGTAGAACAGTTTGTTTCTGGGAATTTTTTTGGTTAGAATTTGGGGAAGACCTGTCAGCAAAATGCTATTGTGCTTGGAGATTGTATTGTGAGTGACGTCTTGAGTAGTTTTCAATGTGTATAAAATGTGTCACTATTATATTATTCGGTCCCGTGCATCGGGCTTTAAGAAGAAGCTCGTTTTTTAATTTATAAAAAAGGTAAATACTAAATTACTTAACCAATTGAGATGAAATTTGTATTGGACTTGGATGTATACCGTTTTTAAAGAAAAAAGAAACGAGCGTACTCCCTTTTTAAAGGTCGGCAACGCATCTGTGATTCCTCTGGTGTTGCGGGTGTCCATGGGCGGCGGTGATCACTTACCATCAGGTTACCTGCTGGCTCGTTTGCCTCCCATTACATAAAAAAACTTTTACTTAAACCCTTACTCATAAACGACTCTTAATTTTAATCACTGTTTAGCGAGATTTTTTTAAGTAAAATGGTCTGAATTTAAGGTAATCAATTAGTTGACTAAAATTTAAACGGCGTTTATATACCATAAGTAAGGGGAAAATTGTTCAAGAAATGTTAAGACTTCTAGTGTAACTAAACATCAACGTGACATTTTTGTGTAAGTAATACTCGTATGACAAAATTGACAACCATAGCACGATCACCGATCTTAAGTAAAAAAAAATAGATAGTCTGACTTCTCTTTTTTGGTACATTATAACAGCGGATTAATGTCCTATTTGAGAGACAAGTATCTTCCCGCGACGCAGGGATACTAAATTAATTAATTAATTTAAAGTTTTTCTTCTTTTTAATTCGTAAAGATAATATTTACGGATAGTCACTGTCCTTTAGTCGGTTTTTACGACACCTATGTGATGAGATGGGGTGGTGATATTTTTGGTACTTACGAAAATTGAAAAAATATTTATTAGTTTTTTCTTTGTCTTAAAATATTATAAACGTGTTTCTCTCCATTGTTACAGAATACCTGTGAACAGAATCTCATCAGTATTAATATGATAAGCAACATGTATCTGGTACTAGCGTTCGTATCAGTACTACTTAGCTGTACACATTCAGCAAACATTAACAAACATATGAAACTTTTATCCGTTATCGATAATATTGAAAAGAATTGTAAGTATAACATTATCCTTACTACCTAATCTATACTTCTATACTTACTTACTTACTAATATTATAAAGAGGTAAAGTTTGTGTGTTTGTGACGTTGTAGGGCGTAATCTCTGGATCTTCTGAACCGATTTTAAAAATTCTTTCTGTGTAGAATAGTCCATTTATCAGGGAGTGTCATAGGCTATATAGTATCACGCTATGACTAATAGGAGTGGAGCAGTAATGAAATATGTTTAAAAAAGGGACGCGTTTTTTTCGCCGCCCAACGTAGTGGGCACGGGTCAGCTAGTCCTTACTAATTTTATACAGGCGAAAGTTTATAAGAAAGAAAGATTTTTTTTTTATTTTGTCTTACAAAGTATGCCAGGTGAATAATTATGGACGTTTGTAACTCATTTACGTAAATACTACTGAATAGATTCTGATGAAACTGTACAATAATATAGCTTATACGTCAGAATAATACATTGACTAAGCGTATAAGTATATTGTACTAACTTTTGCCCGCGACTTCGCTCGCGTTAAATTCGAGGTAGCACTGTTCCCCTTTCCTGAATACAGAAGAAGAAAAAAAGTAGCCTATGGTACTCTCCATCCCTTCAACTATCTCTACTTAAAAAAAACTTAGTCTCCCTCCATCCCTGTAGGAGGCCCATACCTACAGTGGGGCAATAAGCCGTTACAATACAACATGTACATTGAAATTAATGATATGCATATGCAGTTTATTTAAAGCTGAGAATAAATTGTCGCATCGATTGAAATTTTATTGCCACAATTGATTCTTTGAATAAAACTTTATAGGGACCACCCATCCTCGTTACTCAATGGTACTTAACCCTACGACACTTCCCTTTAGCAACATATCTCGTTTAGCTTGTGAACTAAAGAAGAAATTTTTGACTGGACCTAGGCTTTTAAGTTCTACTTGTATTACTAACACTTATAGACTTTTAGTCTGCAATAAATGATTTTTTTTTTTTTTTAATTTAGTCGTTCTCCGTGTGCTGACGGAGTAAGAATACAATATGTCACCACCCCAACTCATCCCATAGGTGTTGTAGGAACCGAATAAGGGACTATCCGTGAATATTATCTTTACGTAATAAAAAGAAGGAAAACTTAGAATTAAACCCTATACCAATCCGTTTGGCCAGCGTGGTATTAGAAGGGGAAGTATTCCTCCGTCACGGGAGGAGGCCCGTCCCTGTAGTGGGACATTAATGGGCTGTTATGATGAAAGAGCATGCTTTAACTAAGTTCGCTTTTACGATGCCCGTGGTTTACTGATAACTAGTATTCTTACTCTGTCACCATTTCGACGGGCCCCAAGAACAAAATCTTATGGAAAAATAAGACGAAATGTATTTTATTGTATAATCATATTCTACACACTAAAAACTATACGACACCGTTTTTATTTTTTTAATATTCCCTTGCATATTGAAATAACCAATCGAACATTGTCGTATCAGAAATTATACTTCCACAAACAAACATGTATATACATGTAGGAGCATGTTCCTTGAAACCCATGCCGCGTGTGTAGCGACTTAACGTCATTTACGTGTTTGTACTCGTCAAAGTCAGGTGCGTTATTTATTATCGTTTGTGCATATACTATATTGTTCTACAAAAATCTAAAGACAAGATATTTAAATTTATATTAAATTTACATGAAACATAATAATTTTAGTTTTATAATTAGTTTAATATACAATAAGACTTTATTTAGAAAAAGATATTGATTTTTAATCAATTATTTTCATTTTTTATTCACCTTAAGTCTATGTTCGACAAAACTGAATTCTAAGTCACTTAACGGTTGCGCTGATACGATTTTGTTTTACGAAATTTTTAAGGAAAAAATATGTCGTAGGTAAAGATGCGATTTCGTTCTCTGTAAAGTATTTTATCATCCGTGTTTGTTCAATACAAAAGTGTTCGATTTAATGTATTTTTTAGTAAATTAGCATGATTTTCTTGTTTTCCAATGAGCATTTTGTCACGTTTTATTTTTAAAGTTAAATAAAACGGCAATCAGATTTAACAAAAATATTTATTATCAATTTAAAATGCACTGAGTGAAGTTCGTTAAAAGCCGGTTCAAAGGTCGGACCCGTAGACGGTTATAAATACCGCACTCTCCTGCTGGTAGATGCCAGGTGGTAGATCACGAAGGCCTCGGTAGGTAGTAACCCAGCAAACGTAGCAGCTCCTATTCTGATTCAAGAATCTGCGCAGATCTTCAGCTCCAAAGGAGTTCCTGGAAACACCGTTTCCAAAACATTAGGCTAACCGCTCAGTCTAGATTTTTAGGTTTTCCTAACCAAACAGAAAGAGATTGGTATCTACTAAATGGCGAATCTAGGTTTAGTAGGTAGAAACAAAAATGGGAAGCGACTAACTGCCATTTCAAGAAAAGAAAATAACTAAGTTATAATAACTAAACTAAAATTACATGTTAACTAATAAATTCGACAGTAGACAGTAATATAATTAAAATTAAATCCTTCACAAATCGTAAAGATTCTGATACTGTATGTGCACTTAATTCCATTGTATTAAAATTTGTGAAGGAGAAATAAATAAAGAATAATAATTGGTAAATCACACAAAGCACTATATAATACTAAGCACTATAAACAACCACATAAATTTGTAATATTTCGTATTATAAAGCATTATAAAAAGCTTCAAGCATCATTTAATTACATTGCCTTTATTAAAACTATTCTAGCGCAGTATATGCATAAATAAGTAATTAAAATTGTACAACTTACCCAGTACGGGAATTATTTATCACTTTATTTTAAAAAGTAAAACTTTTAAATTTATATTTTAAACTTCGAGGGTGTACGTTAGCAAATGTTAAATATAACAAGTACGTGTCGAGCGTCGAGAACAGTTAGCGAGTGACTGACGACTGTCCGCTGAGGAATGAATGCGTACGCGCTCCACACACAAAAGCGAAACGAAAGTCAAATGATATCTATATAAAACAGCGCGTCGTGAGCAATAGGAAAGTTTGTTTGTTTGTAGATGAATTTAGTTACAATAAAAGTGAATATTAGATTTGTTTATTAATTCGAATTATTGTCCTATAGTATATAGTTTATAATAGAAATAGGAATTGTTTTTTTTTTTTTTTTTTATTAGTTTTAAGGTTGTAAAAATTTAGCATGTAAGTATAAACAATTAATTAATTACGACCGTGACAGTACCCCTCTTCCAAGACAAGGATTTTACCTAAGTAAAATCCTTACAAAATAATTTTGAAAACAATCATGCTTTTAAATCTTTGATGTGCCACGCGCCTAAGTCATGCCCTGACATATCCTCCAAAACATACACTAAAGGCGAACGTTTTTCTTTTATTCGGCATTTTTGAAATTTTGGGGCAAGCTTTTTACTAAAATACGCATCCTTGTCACTTTGAAAATAGCATCTTTTCCAAACTATGGCACCCTCTTCAAACTCAACATGCTTACGCCGCAGATCATAACGTTGAGTATTTTTTAAGTGGCTACGCCATAAAGCAGTCTGCACTTTGTCGAATACTTTTCCTAGGTAGCCCAAGTTAGCAGCATACTTATCGCGAGGTGTAAATATTAAGTCCTTAGGTTCAGTTTTTTCTAAATAGTGTGAGCCGCAACTCACAAGTTCCCTACCATGAACTAAAAAAGCTGGCGTAAATCCAGTCGTTTCGTTGACCGAATTATTCATAGCAAATTGAATTTTTGGCAAATTGAGATCCCAAGATCTGTGATCATCTTCGACAAAAGTAGATATTGCGGTAACAACTGTCTTATTGTATCTCTCAACTGTATTAATTTGTGGAGTATATTTCGGTGTAAAATGTACAGATGGAACCTTATATTTAGAGAAAAGATTGTTTAACTCGCGACTTATGAATTGACATCCGTTGTCTAGTATGACCGTTTGTGGAATGCCATGTATCATGAAAACGTTATCTTCTAAATTCTTAGAAACTGCATCCGCGTTTGCTCTGCGAAGGGGAAAAAAGAGACAATATTTTGAGAAACAACATGTCACAACAAATATATACGAATGTTGTTTCCTAGTATTAGGTAAAGGACCTACCAAGTCAATAGATAGTACTTGGAAAGGTCTAGAACAATCTTTAGGTCTACCCATCTTGCCCAAGGTACCATGTGTTGGAAGTTTGTAAGCTAAACATGTTTCGCAATTGGCGATAAATTTGATAACATCTTGGCGCATGCCTGGCCAGTAATATCGAAGTGCAAGTCTTTTATACGTCTTGAACACACCGAAGTGACCAGATATAGGCTCACTATGATTTTTTGATAACACTTCCATTCGTGCCTCACTCGGAACTACTATTTTCCAATCAAATTCTGATAGGAGTGTGTTATCATTTTTCATAAATCTATATAAAGTATTGTTTTCTATACGGTAATTTGGAAAGCTGGTTGGGTTTTTAATACAACCCCTATAAATTTTCAAGTACCACTCATCTTTTGTGTCAGACGTGGCAGATGAAATAGATGTTATCTCAGCCAATGGAACTGTTCGCGACAAGGTATCCGGTACAATATTATCCTTACCGCGTCTGTGTTTTATGATAAAATTGAAAGAAGAAAGTCGAACACCCCATCTAGCGAGGCGACCGGTTGGATTTGAAAGAGACAAGAACCACTTTAACGCAGCATGGTCAGTGTACACAGTAACAGGTTGCCCGTTCTCTACATAACAGCGCCAGTGTTCAAGTGCCGAAAGAACTGCCAACGCTTCTCTTTCAGTAACACTATAGTTTTTTTCAGGGCCAGTAAGGGACCTACTCATATAAGCAATAGGGTGCTCTTCTCCATCAATCTGTTGTGCCAGCATAGCACCTACGCCGTAGTTGCTGGCGTCAGTATGGACTTCAAAAGGTACATCAAAATTAGGACAGGCTAGAACTGGTGCATTAACGAGACAACATTTTAATTTCTGGAAAGCATAATCAGCTTCTGGAGACCATAGAAAAGGTGGAGCGTTCTTTTTAGAAGAGGTTAATTTATTTAATGGTCCAGCTATTGTACTAAAATTATTAATGAACCGCCTATACCATGAAGCTGTTCCCAGGAATCTTTTGACTTCTTTTCTCGAGGTGGGAGTAGGAAACTTAAGTATTGCTTCAGTTTTCCCTGGGTCGGTACGCAGACCCTGAGCATCCACAACATAGCCAAGATAACAGAGCTCACGCCTGAAAAACTTGCTTTTTTCCAAGTTAATAGTAAGGTTTGCACATTTTAACTTTTGTAGGACTCTAGTTAATAAGGAAACGTGCTCTGTGAACGAATTACTTATTATGATGACGTCATCGAGATAGGCAAAGACCTTTAACTCGAACTCAGGACCAAATAACGTATCAACTAAGCGTTGTTGGGTAGCAGGTGCATTTGTCAGTCCAAAAGCAGTGACTTTGAACCTAAATGTACCGCGTCCAGATACGTAAAAGGCTGTCTTATCCCTATCTCGTTCATTTATTGGGATTTGCCAAAATGCTTTAGAGAGGTCTATGCTAGATAGGTACTTAGCGTCTCTTAAATTGTCTAAGATCTCTGAAACATATGGCAGACTGTACGC
The DNA here is from genome assembly GCA_905475405.1 of Schrankia costaestrigalis. Classification (NCBI taxonomy): domain Eukaryota; kingdom Metazoa; phylum Arthropoda; class Insecta; order Lepidoptera; family Erebidae; genus Schrankia; species Schrankia costaestrigalis. Next base: position 10,778,850 of record FR997852.1, on the reverse strand, counting down.
ATCTTTACGCGTCACAGAATTGAGTTTACGACTATCGAGGCAGAAACGAGCTTTACCATCTTTCTTACCCACCACCAACACTGGGGAAGACCAAGGACTCTCACAGGGTTCGATTACATCAAGTAATAGCATTTCATCCACTTGCTCAGTGATTATCCTTTGCTTTTCAGGTGACAGTCTGTAACAACGCTGCTTAATAGGTTCTGCCGCGCCCGTATCAATTCGGTGTTCTATAAGAGATGTTCTACCTAGACCTTTATGCTCAAAAGAAATGCTCAAAAATTTATTGACAATATCGTCAGCCATAATTTTTTCAGCATCCAACAATGTTTCATAGGAATTTAAGTAATTATTAGTTATTAATGAAGAGTTTAATATAGTTTTATCAATACCAGAAAAGAAATTAACACTTTTTAAATGTTTTGAGCATACCTTAAATTTACTCCAGAAATCAATTCCCAAAATAAGAGAGGTATCTATTTCAGGAATAACATGAACTGTTATAGTGCCCTGAATATTTTCGAAAATGATGGGCAATTGTATGTAGCCAATAGAAGTAATATTTTGACCACCAGCAGCAGTAACCGTAATAATGTTATCAGTATTGAGAACAAGACCAGAGTCTAATAAGGGTAAATGACAATCATTACCAAGGATACTAACAACTGAGCCTGAATCCAAGAGACCGTATATGCTATAATTACGGGCGGTATTTACTTTAATCTGTACATAAGGACGCGGGTCATTACTCGGTCTAGAATTAAAAATCGAAGCAACCTTATAAGAGTTGAAAAATGCTTTTACTGTTAACAACCAATTATTCCAATCCGAGTTATCGAAATAATTAGCCATTTGGTTACTACGATTTTGATAAATTAGTTTTTTGACTTGTTCGACTGTTTCGGATTACAATTTGGACACTCAGGTATTCGAACGCCTTTCATCCCACACTTAAAACATAATATAGTACGTTCCGCAGTACACTCTTTCATAGAATGACTATCCACACGACAGCGGTAGCAATATTTTTTATTAAGAGGAGTTATAGCGGCAATTTTATTATTTCCTTCATCAGTATTATTTTGAGATTTAGAATTGTAATGATCAGAACTTTTAGTAGTATTTTTGTTATGTTGGTATGCAAATTCAGGGGCTAACGAACTAAAACTAACGCTTGGAGGCTCCTTAAAATTGTCGCATCGAACTTTAACACGTTCGAAGTTACGACAAAGGGTGCGCAAATGATTTACAGATGTAATGTCATGACAAGTTGCTAAAATATTTGCGTAGCATGGCCTTATGTTATGTAAAATTATGTCGAGTTTATCAATTTCACTCATAGGTGAGCTGAGACGAGAAAACATACCCTCCATAATAGCTAAATAAATTGTTATGTTTTCAGCATTTCCCTGTGAACGACTACGAATTTCCGATAGCATACGGTAATCGTAATCTACAATATCAAAATCGTCCTTTAGTAAAACTAACAATTCATTCCAAGTACTAACGCGAGACCTGACACTACGAAACCAATGCAATGCATCCCCAGTAAAAATCTCTGTGGCTGCATTCAAAATTTTTGTATCCGACACATCTTTTGCAAGTCGAAATTCATTCAAACGCTGAATAAAAGCACGCACGCAGGTTTTACCGTCATATTTTAATTTTGAAAGATCAGAGGATATGCCACGGTCACAAGTAATGGAAATTTTTGACAGACCTTCACCTAAATTATCTAATTTAGACGTCGAAGCACTTTCCATTGTGGGTAAGGATAAATTTAAAATATCAGAAAATTGAGACGATAAATTTTCAAATGTTGATTTTAACTTATTTATTTGTTTAGCTTGATCAGATGTAAGTGGTGATAGAATACGATTTAGTCTAAATTGTAAATGGTTTAAAAGATTTTGAGTTCTATCCATTAACGATCGTTGAGTATCGGATTTGAGTAAGTTAATATTATTTTTAACCTTCTCTAATGTTTCAGCAAAACCATTACAGTCCTCTGAAAAATCTAAGCATGACTCATAAATATCTTCAGAGGGAAATTTTTGCGTTAACCTAGTAATTTGACGACGTAATTCTATAACATTTTCTGCCGGTACTTCCCCTCGAATTGTAACCTCATAAAGCAATTCCGATTTTTGCAACAACAAAAATTTTATAGGATAGGCCATTTTATAAAACCCTGGATATGTTGTACAATTAAATTGCAAAGATACACTCTTATGACTACCACAACAAAAAAAAAAAAAAGCAATAATAAAAAAAAACTTAAATATGACAAATTAATTACACTGTTCTCTACAATAACAAAAATAAAAAATGTAGGTAGTTTCTACTCACAAAAAAAAATTAACAAAGACATACAATTTTATTAACAGTACACAATTACACAAAATAAGTACCAACCGAGACAATCACAAACACAAACCACCACTATACCCAAAAAAAGCCAAAAAGCAACAAACCAAATACGAAAGTCCAACCTTTGACCTAAAAAAACCACGTTTTTGGGCGCCACTGTCACGTTTTATTTTTAAAGTTAAATAAAACGGCAATCAGATTTAACAAAAATATTTATTATCAATTTAAAATGCACTGAGTGAAGTTCGTTAAAAGCCGGTTCAAAGGTCGGACCCGTAGACGGTTATAAATACCGCACTCTCCTGCTGGTAGATGCCAGGTGGTAGATCACGAAGGCCTCGGTAGGTAGTAACCCAGCAAACGTAGCAGCTCCTATTCTGATTCAAGAATCTGCGCAGATCTTCAGCTCCAAAGGAGTTCCTGGAAACACCGTTTCCAAAACATTAGGCTAACCGCTCAGTCTAGATTTTTAGGTTTTCCTAACCAAACAGAAAGAGATTGGTATCTACTAAATGGCGAATCTAGGTTTAGTAGGTAGAAACAAAAATGGGAAGCGACTAACTGCCATTTCAAGAAAAGAAAATAACTAAGTTATAATAACTAAACTAAAATTACATGTTAACTAATAAATTCGACAGTAGACAGTAATATAATTAAAATTAAATCCTTCACAAATCGTAAAGATTCTGATACTGTATGTGCACTTAATTCCATTGTATTAAAATTTGTGAAGGAGAAATAAATAAAGAATAATAATTGGTAAATCACACAAAGCACTATATAATACTAAGCACTATAAACAACCACATAAATTTGTAATATTTCGTATTATAAAGCATTATAAAAAGCTTCAAGCATCATTTAATTACATTGCCTTTATTAAAACTATTCTAGCGCAGTATATGCATAAATAAGTAATTAAAATTGTACAACTTACCCAGTACGGGAATTATTTATCACTTTATTTTAAAAAGTAAAACTTTTAAATTTATATTTTAAACTTCGAGGGTGTACGTTAGCAAATGTTAAATATAACAAGTACGTGTCGAGCGTCGAGAACAGTTAGCGAGTGACTGACGACTGTCCGCTGAGGAATGAATGCGTACGCGCTCCACACACAAAAGCGAAACGAAAGTCAAATGATATCTATATAAAACAGCGCGTCGTGAGCAATAGGAAAGTTTGTTTGTTTGTAGATGAATTTAGTTACAATAAAAGTGAATATTAGATTTGTTTATTAATTCGAATTATTGTCCTATAGTATATAGTTTATAATAGAAATAGGAATTGTTTTTTTTTTTTTTTTTTATTAGTTTTAAGGTTGTAAAAATTTAGCATGTAAGTATAAACAATTAATTAATTACGACCGTGACAATTTAGCTATAAATTCCACTTTGACATTACCTTCCTTTTTGCTTTCTGTTAGAAACTGGCTGTCAAAATTACAGTAACGTTTCTCCGCTACCACCTGTAGCTGAAAATATTGATGTTGTTTTATGTTTGGAGGGGCTTTATCCAGTAATAGATAGCTTAACAATAGATGAAAAAAGGTGGGGATATCTAAAATAAATATACAGAATCCATTTTAGCATTCGCAGACGACGCGACCTAGCGATACTTACTCGAAATCCAAAGCAGTGCCAAGAACTACTGCGAAAGGATGATAAATTCTGTATGTAGACTGATGGAATGAAAGTGGATACGACATATGCTTCATATGGCCCCGGGCTTATTATAAGCGGAGAAGACGTTTATATAATATCAGAAACCGTGCCTTTTAAATTGCTTGGTAGAAAGATAAACAATAAAGATCGCTCTCTAGTACTAGAAGATGTATTCAATAGTTTCATAAATGACATTGAAAAGGTAGATCAACAACCGATAAATAACGTAAAAAAGTCTAGATATACGACCACTAAAATCCATCCCAACTGATAAAAATACATCTGCACTCGAGTTACGGTTACAATTTCACAAAAGGTTCATTATAGGCGCTCAAACTATTAGAGCAGGTTTTAGAAACACGGAAAGATAATCAGACAAAGAAATTACAAAATCTTTTATAAACTAAGATGAGAATGATAGCTACAGAGTGCACGCAATGAACCTAGAAATGCCAAATGAATAGGCTACTCTAGGTGACTGCTGTATATTTTTAGCTTTGAAGTTGCGCACTTTAATTTATGACTGTTTAGCAGTATTACTTAAATTCTACCTCAACGCCTTTCAATTGACTCTGATCGATCAAAGTAATCTTGTAAGATTGAAAAAGCGACGGAAAAAATGGACGGAATGTGTCTAAGAAATTGGCACGACTAGACACATATTGGTAGGCTGCAAAGTGATTTTGGTTAGGAGTCATTACTGCAACGTCTTGACAGAGCTCTAGGAATTATACGTGAGACAGTCAGTCTATCGATTGCTAGAGCTGAAAGGCAAAATATTTAATTTGTCCTGAGTTCGGCAGACGATTGGACAATACTGGTGGACACACAACATCCCGGAGGATATCTGCGTGTCGCCGTTGAGACCAGACATATTCCTCTACTCAAATTTCAAAAAGCATGTAGTGCCTAATAAGCTCACGGTACCGTGGAAAACAAAGATCCTTAAAGATCACGCAATTAAGACAAAAAATATTTTGACTTGACAAATAAGATAACCAGAAATGGCGACATAGTTCCTCTATATACCGTTGATGTAGCTGCAAGGGGTACTCCCGCTAAATCCCTCAACAACTTGCGAAAAAGATTAGGACAGCCGAGAACTCCAGTCAGCTCTTACAAATGTCCAAAACGACATTTCCTAGACTCCTACCAAAAGTGAATAGGCAGAGGACGGAACACACGTTGTAAGGGGGCCTTCAAGCCTACATCTAGGTCGTAAGTCCAACACGACATTTCCTTGACTCCTACCAAAAATGAATAGGCAGAAGACGGAACACACGTTGTAAGGGGGCCTTCTCAAGCCTACATCTAGGTCGTAAGTCCTAGACGCTATTATCCAAGGGTTCCGTCCTATAACGATGGACATAACGGCACCCGTTATGTTACTTTATAAACAAAAAACCTTCGATAAAAATGTTTTGTATATCTACAAAATTATTTTATAGTAATTTATTTTTTTATGAATCAAATCATTACAGATAATTTATTTTAAGACAGCAAAACAAGACATCAATTCCCTAAAACAAAGTCATATGTTAAGATATATACTATATCATTCCGAAAAACAAAGTCGTATATTAATATATGTGCTAGATCGTTACAGAGAACAAAATCTTATTGTATTATAAGAATTCATTTTATTCGAAATAATAATTAAACTCTTTTAAAAAAACATGATAATAAATTTATTAACCACTTCAATAGCTTTTGCCATGATTTTTTGCAATAAGTTTATATTTGCGTTAGTAAAAAATGATCATGCGTACACAGAATTTCAAACGCTCATACTCGAAATCGATAATATTGCAGATACGGTTTTGTTCTTGGGGCCCGTCGATTTGCGTACAGTTAGTATGTATTTATCAATTAACTAGCTGACCCGTGCCCACTTCGTTGGGCGGCGAGAAAAACGCGTCGCTTTTTTAAACATATTTAATTACTGCACCACTCCTATTAGTCATAGCGTGATATTATATAGCCTATGACACTTCCCGAAAAAAGGTCTATTAAACACAGAAATATTTTTTAAAATCGTTTCAGTAGATCCAGAGATTACCCCCAACGTCACAAACACACAAACTTTACCTCTTTATAATATTAGTATAGATTAGACCAACCCGCGCCACAGAACACGGTCCTCCGTCAGCGTCCAGTCAGATTAGTCTTTTTTTATCTATAATGTTCTTCAATTTCCAAAGATTTTTTAAGTTTTTTATTATTGTTCAAATAGGCCAAGCGTTTATTAATGTAGTTCTGAGTCATTCAAAATGTTTCTTACGTTTTCTTGTATCCAAGTATCTCTCATTGTGGTATTCCACATAAAAGCATCCTGGCTTTACTGAACTAGGGTAGGTCAATATTAAAGGCTTATTTTCTTATTAATATTGTACGTAATTGCCTATAAAAAATCAATCGGTGAACATTGTGACAAACGTATTTGTAACGCCATCCAGTGTCAAGTAGCTGTACTAATTTTAAAATATTATTATGAATAATTTTATGGTTTACATACATTAAATTTCACTGGAATCAGTAAAAATTAATTTAATTTATTATTTGTTTTAGCAATAGCACCTACAAAACAATCAGGATCAAGGAAATTCCTGACAATCACACACCGCCCCCAAGCGACGTATACACACTCTAGCGGTGAAGTGATAGAACTAACTTGCGACGCCGTCGGAGCACCAGCGCCATCTATACATTGGTTTAAAAACGATGCGCCTGTTTATGAGGTATGTTTTATTTGATTTTAAAAAATCCTTTTAAATTTCTATTTTTTTTTAATTATTTTAATATTTTTATATTTTATTCGTTAATTAATTATCATTTTAGTTCCTGAAAATGATAGTTGAGTTAATTTTTACTTGATCAGTCATTCCGAAACTGGGGGTATTACCACGGTATGTTTAAATGGACACAAAGTTACATCTACGGTCAAGACCATTTTTTAAGAACAGCTCAAATATATTTTTGGGCAGGGTTCAAAATTTCGACCTAGCTAACTGCAACTGTATATAAGACTACTGTGCTACCAAAGCAATTCTTTTACATTTATTTAAAGCAATTACTTAAACAAATTTTTCCTTTCTTTTCCAGTACGACGTAGAATCAAACGAGTTAATAGACAGTAACCCTTCGTCGCTCGCCCGAGTGATATCAACCCTGCTAGTGACTAAGACAGTAAACCAAGATGTCTACACTTGCCTGGTCACTGCTGGCAGTAAGACTGCAAGAGCTACCACTGTGGTCTACGGGACCGGTATGTGGATATTATCTTAATAGCGCATTAATGTCCCACTGCAGGGACGGGCCTCCTACCGTGACGGAGGGATACTTGGCCTACTAATACCACGCTGGCCAGACCGATTGGTATAGGGTTTAATTTCCAGTTTTCCTTCTTATTATTTCGTTAAGATGATAGTCCCTTAGTCGGTTTTTACGAAACCCATGGGAGGAGATGGGGTGGTGACATATCCTTACTTCATCACACGGAGAGATTCATTTGCAACAAATTTATATATAATCCTACTTAACCTATCCTACTAATAGATATTATAAATACGAAAGTTTGAGAGCATGGGTGGATTTTAGTTACTCTTTTACGCAATAACTACTGAACGGATTTTGATAAAACTGTACAGTAATATAGCTTACACATCAGAATAACATATAGGCTACTATTTATAAAGATATTGCGTAAATTATCTAAAATACGCAGACTATGTCGCGGGCACAAACTAGTTTAATATAAACTTCTATCCACTCATCAACAGATGGCGACACAGAACTATCAGAACGAGCAAAGCTGTACCCTCTACAACCGCGAATAGTAGTATCATATGAAATGTACGTGGACTCTATCGGGAACAACATTGTACTACCTTGCAGAGTTAAAGGACACCCGAAACCTGAAGTATCTTGGAAGGATAACAAGGGAGTTCGGATTAAAAATGATCATAGAATGAAGGTAAGAGATAAAGCTAGATTATTTTGAAATTTTAGAAATGTTAAACAATCTAACTGTATATAATTATGATACAAGGAAGGGGCTATTGTACTCTTATCAACAGTGTAACATAAGCTCCCGCTGCGAATTCAACCAATTTCGTGACAGTTGTTAGGTTGATGTGTATATTAGGCTTTATTTTTTAAAAAAAGACCATCCTCGCACTAGAGATCATGCCCTCTGTCGCGGGGACTTTACAAACATCAATTTAGTTAATGGACACAAAGAACATCCAGACTCAGGACACTAATTTGTAGATCGCTAAAAGAATTGCCTGACGTGAAATTCGAACCCACGACCTCGTTCACGGTAGTCGCATACAAGTGCTTCGCCACCGTAACAGTTAAGTTTTAATATAGAGACCGCTTTATATAATAATGTCGTCGTAACAGTCCATTAATGTCCCACTGCAGGGATGAGCCTCCTCCTGTACTTGGCCTACTAATACCACGCTGGCCAAACAGATTGTTATAGGGTTTAATTTCAAGTTTTCCTTCTTTTTATTTCGTTAAGATAATATTCACAAATAGTCCCTTAGTTGGTTTTTACGACACCAATGGGATGAGATAGGGTGGTGACATATTGTATTCTTACTCCGTCACCACAGAAACAATATTTTTTTTTTTCTTATTTTCAGGTGCTACGTTCAGGAGAACTAGTAATATCGTCACTACGCTGGAGTGACATGGGCGAGTTCACTTGCTACGCTATCAATAGATTTGGCTCTCAATTAGCTAAAACATTTGTCTATCCTGCACGAGTAAGTATTATTTTATTAATTAGAATAGATATTTGACTGCTACGCAGAGGTCTCGGGTTCGATTCCCGCTCAATGTAAATCTTTATGTGCATGAACATGATTGTTTGCATTGGTCTGGGTGTTTTCTATGTATATGTATGTATTTACAAAAAAAAAGTATTTAAGTATGTTTTTCCGTTGTCTAGTACCCATAGTACAAGCTTTGCTTAGTTTGGGACTAGATGGCGTTGTGTGAATGTGTGAGAAATATTTTCAAAATAAATAAGATTTTATTAAGCTATCTTGTGGTAAGCCGAAGTACACAATGGGCTTCTCATATCTCTCGAAGCCCGATGGCCGTTGGAGCGAACGATACCTAGAGTGGAGAGCGCCCGACTCGGCTAATATAGCGTAGGATGCCCCACAGCTAGGTGGACCAATGACCTCAAAAAGGTCGCAGGTTCGTACTGCTAATTGATAAAGCTACCTTGTGGCGGTGGATTAAGAATGTCATCACCCCATCTCAGCCTAAAGGTGTGTTATGAGCCAACTAAGGCAAAAGTATGATCATCATAACAGCCCATTAATGTCCCACTGCAGGAACGGGCCTCCCGTGACAAAGGGATACTTGGCCTACTAATACCACGCTCACCAGGCGGATTGGTATAGGGTTTAATTTGAAGTTTTCTTTCTTTTTATTTCGTAAAGATAACATTACAGATAGTCCATTAGTCGGTTTTTACAACACCCAAACAAAAAAATCCTTTGATAAGTATATAAAAATTTAAAAAAATATTAACATGTTTCTTTTACTTGTTTCAGGTCGGTTAAAAGAAAAAATAATAATAAAATAATAAGCGTCGAGTATACTTAACTGGATGTTCCTGTTAATTTAAGTTAATGTTTAGGGCCGCCGCAAACTCCGCGGCTAAACGCTGCGGTTCAACGTTTTTAGGCTTCTTTAAACTTATAAATATCGTAAATATTTATCTATAAATTATTAGTTCAATAGATAGACAAAATTTATAAGGAAAACATCTTAATTTTATATACATTTTTTTTCTGTTCATGTTAAATAATTTTGCTACTTTCAATAGCTCGCTATAAAGCGCAATAATGGTATATACTGCTGTCATTTATGAGGTCTAAGGTTAAAATCTCATGAAAGACAATTATTTGTCTTTCACTATTAATTGTTTAAAGATTGGTTGTCTTTAATTCCATATTTCAATCGTCTAAAAAGTAGCAAAATTGTATTTTGTTTTTTTAGTATTTTTAACGTTTATTTGACAACAATTTATAGATATAATTTAGGCAGCAGTGTATTATGTTTTGGCCCAAAATATATTAAATATAATACCTAAGTATATATTTATAGAACTTTATGTACAATTACCATTAAGCCAAAGAGGCCAAGTAATTTATAGTACATTTTTATATAAGTAAGTGTCTATAATAATATTTTTGTAATAACTGTTGTAAAAATTTTTTTTGAACTTAATTATGTTTTAAGTTCAATTATAATTGATTTTTAAAAGTAAGCCAAATTGTTATTTTAAAGAATTTTTTATTAATTGTTCTGTTTAAAAAAGGCGTTACGCCTTGCTTCCTTGATTTCATTGTAAAGTCCCAAATACGATTCCTGTGACTGTATTTTATAAGTTTTTACAGTTAAGGATTTCTAAGTAGAAACTATGAATGTAGTACGCAGGATAACCGGTGGTTTGATTAAAAAAATATTGTATTTTTTCTGCGTGTTCATTTTTTCTGTTAAATTAATATTTGTAAAAGCCTCCGAGACACATAGCAAGAGCCTTAAAGGGGAAAATATATTTTCAAATCTAAATCTATTAATTTTGTTTTTATACAGGTTTTATATATAGTTTAATATTGATAATTATTTTATAAGTAGATTGATGGAAGCTTAAAGACGTACATGAAGCGGCTGGACCGCCGAACGAAAAAACGCGACGTTTCAACCGTTCGTACATAAATCCCCCTTAAAAATCGAGTCTGCCTATTTTTAATTATATTTTTTCTTTTAGATAATGTTGTTGTTTTAAATAATTAAACACATATTTTGTGTTAAATAAAAGCCGAATAATAATGTATTAAATATTTATATAAATAAATGAATAATAAATAAATAAATAAAAATTATTGTGATCAATTTTTAAATAATGTATACATACTTATTATTGTGTAGACTGTGATTTTAATAGAAACAATAAAAAATAATAAATATATAATTTATTTTATTTTATTTCATAATAATGTATACCTTTTTTTAGTCCTGTTTTCCCTCTTTGCAAAGCAAATAGAAGTTTGAATACATGAAAAGTGCACTCCAGCAATGCTTATACCTACGAAATTGAGACAAAGAACCACTACATTGGCGAATAATCCACTGGGGCAAAAAGGACATGGCTTAAGCGCCGATTACACTAGACTACATGTAGTGCACTACATCTTCTAGGACACTACATTTTGTAGGGCACTACATCTTGTAGGGCACTACATCTTATAGGTACTACATGTACCTTGTCCTTGTCTTTCCATTTCTAAAACAATTACATGGAAATGGAAAGACTACATGTAGTGTTCCTACAAGATGTAGTCAGGAGACTGGTCTCTACCCTATAATAATAATAATAATAAGAGCTGTTGGTGAGTGGCGACACCACGGACCCTGATTCCTTGATGGCCTGGCTTACCTTCATTGGTCGGCCAGGACTGGAATACGCAAGAGCGGATCCTATGCTCCAAGCTGGAAGTGTAAAATGTCATAACGCCGGGGGCCCTTGAACGGTTGACCGGAATTTGGCGCCCCGCAGACTCACCTCTCCGCAGCTTGTAGCCTCTCTACGAGATGTTGCTCCATTGTCGCACTGTACGTGCGGCCGTTTTGTGGGGCCCACTCAACGAGGTGGCAAGTCACTACCTGTCTTTTTATAATATAGAGACTGATTATCACGACAGGTATCCGGTAGTCTCCTTCCATAGCCCAATAACTTATCCACCGAACATACTCATCCATAGAACTATTATTTAAATTTCCATCGCATCCTTAGAGATGCACTACAATAGTTTTTGCACTCGGCAGGGACCATCTCTGGATGTATCATATTGTGCGTTCAGAGATGGTATCTGCCCTGTGTATCCATTACCAGATTAAATATCTCTTAAAGGGCCTCTTCGTCTTGGCTTCGGCCCGATGTATGCCTTCCAAAGAACCGGGTCTCCAATAGACCCGAGTATTATGGAAAAGAGAAACATAATAATAATAATAATCTTTATTTCAAACCATGACATTTTATACAAATAACATTTTAGCGATAACAACTGTAGATAGTCTAGGACTGTGTTACAGTTATTAACGCCCGCCTCAGGACAGACAGGCAAATTCTGACATGATCAGAAACAAAGCAAATTACAATGTTATACGAGAAACATACCTAACATAAAAACAAAGTACATAATGCTTAACAAACATGAAACTTAAATAATAACACAAATAAACTATGTGTGTGTGTGTGTGTGTGTTGTGTGTATGAGTGTGTGTGTGTGTTGTGTGTATGAGTGTGTGTATTGTGTGTATGTGTGTGTGTGTGTTTGCGACTATTTTACTAACAACTCCACTTTATCGTAGTCAAGGCCGAGAAGCCACTCAGTCACTAAGATCTTACATTTATATTTAGGAACAGGGTAGATATTTAGGTATTTGTTTACTTTATTATATAAATTAGGCGCTAAAAATTCGAAGTGATGTTTAATAAGTACAAGACGAAATTGCTTAGTTTGACAGACTAAGTCTTTTCTTCTTTTATTCTCCAAGATTGAAGGGTCGTAAGGGACGCTTAAGTGTTTTCGAAGCACGACATTCAATATAAACATTTTTCGGACAGAAAGAACTTCCCAAAAAGCATACACTTCACTTGTCGGGTATCTCATGGGTTTGAAAAACATTACCTTCAAAATTGCCCTTTGAGCTCTCTCAAGTTCTAACATCTTGATCTTCCCGGACCCACCCCACGCTGTTATACAGTAGGAAATGATAGATTGAACCAAGGCAAAGTAAGCTGTTTTTATGGTGGTGTGGTCCACTACCGATCTTAATCTACTAAAAACAAATATAAGCTTTCTAACTCTCCCCGTAACAGCCCGGATATGCTCAGACCAAGCCAAACGACTGTCAATAATGACACCTAGGTACCTGATGCTTTGTGTGCGAGATATAATGACACAAGAACAGCTCTGATTATGGAGAACGTTGCAGTTGTGAGCTCTCAAACTGAAGGTGGTATCAGGTTGCGAAGAAAACATTGGTGCAAAGGTGACAAACTTGGTTTTGTCAAGATTTAATGTAAGTAGGTTTGTTGATAACCATAGCTTAACAGACCTTAGTGCTGATTCAGCACAGAGACGGGCCTCATCCCAAGTTTCACCGTGCGCCACAATGGCTGTGTCATCAGCATATGTAATGATCTTACAATTTGGCAGGTTCAAAAAGCCCGTTTACATAAATAAGAAACAAGGTCGGGCCGATCACGCTACCCTGCGGAACGCCATATTAAACCCTCTATGGAAGTTACCACAATTTTTTTCACATTATGCAGTCTACATCTTGTAAGAACAAGATGTAGTGTCCTACATGTAGTCTAGTGTAATCGGCGCTTTAGACTGCATAATGTGAAAAGAATAGTGGTAACTTCCATAGAGGGTAGAGACGGTATGTACTACTGTATTTCCATAAAGGGATATTTATTTGAAGCCTGCCACCACTTAGGCTTGAAAGTATGTGATTTGATCATAATACGTTTAGTTGCAGTGACTTGCGTTGATCGAAGATTGCGTAAAATGACGTTACTCATCTTTCACGCATTATAAGGACCGGCTTAATCGTATACAGTTTGTTAAACGTTAACTGTGGTTTATTTTAATGTTGCTTTGCTGGTATGTTAGCAGAAAGAACACAACATATTTTTAAGGATAGTGTAATAAACATTCCGGCAAAAAAAAAATACTACTTTTCGTGTAAAGACACACGTCTTAGAATCAATTAAACACCATTTATTATTTTAGGTATACTAACTTAAGGACCTTTACGTGGCTCACTAGCGCCGCCAATAGAAAAAAAATCATAATTCGCAAATTAAAACTAAGCGGGTGCCTACGTTATATCATCTACCTGCATGCCAAAATTCAGCTAGATCTGTCCAGTGGTTTGGGCTGTGCGTTGATAGATCACTATGTGGTAGGAGTATTCCTACTGGAGAAACCACGTTAATAAAAACCGCCGAGCTTTTTTTTGAGCTTGATTCAATGTACTGTTGTATTTGATTTAATGTTGGTGCAAGATTGGCCTTATCTACCTCAGAGGTGGTGCGGAAATCTTCTATTTATATAAAACTCAAAGCTGACTGACATAGTTATCTATCAACGCACAGCCCAAACCACTGGACAGATCTGGCTGAATTTTGGCATGCAGGTAGATGATATAACGTAGGCATCCCCTAAGAAAGGATTTTGATAAATTCTACCCCTAAAGGGATAAGATAGGGGATGGAAGTTTGTATGTAACCTTGTGAATTTCAAACCGATTAGGCTGAGACCAAGCATGCATATGCTACTATATATTGAAATAAGCCTTATTTTTCATAATATTTATAAACGCGAGCGAAATCACGGGAAAAAGCTAGTGTGTGCATATAGTCGAAAATACGACTTTCCTGCGCTCTAAAGTCACGATATCTCGAAAGCGATGCTTTTTAGGAGAAAAGTGTTCAGATATTTTTTGTAGACAATTTTATGATCTACAATATTTATAATGACGTTAAATGCGTATTTCCCATAGAAAACGAGATAATGGGAAAACACTAACTTTCGTGACCTCTGACCTTGAATAACTTATGACGCAGACACGTGATCATATGAGACTTTTTCACCAGTCATCAGAACATCAAAACAAAGGATTATACGAATTTACAGCTTATTCGCTTCCGTTCCGAGGTTTGCCCCTATTTAAGCCTTATTTGACTGTACTATTAAAAAAAATGGAACATATCAGTTCACAACATGTTAACATATTCTTATTGATTACTATTTATTTAAACATACAATAATTATAGGTAATTCTATATAAGAAGTCAATTTAATTATGGTATATTTTTAACTAAGTATAGTTATCCGTATGGTGACGGAGTAAGAATACAATATGTCACCACCCCATCTCATCCCATGTGGGTGTCGTAAAAACCGACTAAGGGAATAACCGTAACTACTATCTTTACGAAATAAAAAGAAGGAAAACTTGAAATAAACCCAGTAGTATTTAACGTCTGACGGTATAGCCCACCAAAATAACATTCACTTGCTGGGTCTCCTAACTGGTGTTGCACAAAATAATATTAATTCTATGAACATGATTCTATTGATGACACTTTTACATTCATTACGTCATTCAACTAGCTTATACCCGCGGTTTTACTTAAATTTTAGTTATTATTACTAACCACTTGTGGTGACGGAGTAAGAATACATGGGTGTCGTAAAAACCGACTAAGGCACTATCCGTAAATATTATCTTTACGAAATAAAAAAAAGGAAAACTTTAAATTAAACCAATCCGTCTGGCCAGCGTGGTATTAGTAGGTCAAGTATCTCTCCGTCACGGGAGAAAACCAGTCCCTGCTGGCCAAGTACCTTCGTCATCTTTCCGTTAGTAGTGCATTGGGACATTAATAGGCTGTTATGAATATAATTATACTGTTGGCATGCTAATTAACCCTTTCACAGTGCCGCCAGCAGACGCAATAGTAAAACAATGCACGTGTACCACATATGGTACACTGCACTGGGAACGTGTTAATAAATAAATAAGATCTTAGATATTATTATTTCAATAAGAATCCTTAGGAATACTTGACCTACAAAAGTCATACTGGTGTTCCAGTTTGGTATAGGGTTTCAAATCAAGTTTATTTTCTTTACATAGGGATAATTTAAACAAACTGTCCTTAAAGTCCGATTTACACATCGACAAGTACAGTAGCGAGTTAAGTAGTAAGTTGTTGATTACGTTGATTTAAATAGATCTCCATCCTACTTACTACTTAAGGGGGAACAATTCAATCGCAATTCCATACAAACAAAGAAAGTTAATTGCTCCTTCATTAGATAATAAATACTCTAAACTATAGATGATATCGTTTTGTCTCGTTATTATCTAGTCTTATTGGTTAATAAAACAGTAAAAATAATATTCATTTACAAGTTATGAGGCTTCAAAGTTCATAATTCTATGCACATTTTATGACAACTTTCAGTGTAATAAAATAGAATTAAACGTTTAAGTATAAAGGTAAATATATTTTGGCATTAGGAATAGATTATTTATTCGAAAATTCAAATAATTTTATATTGACTAGATATATTCTAAAGTTTGTACGCAATTACCTTTTTCCCAAAACCATTTTAGGAAATTTTACCGTGCTTATTTCCGCCATCGACATCTTGCATATCGCCTCCACTTTCTGCACCCCTCGGGTCGGCGGAGGGGAGGTACGACAGCGAGCCGACCGTCGTCGAATGTTACCGAATATATTTTTTTAAACTTCAATAAACTTTAATTTATGTCATTTATGACAATTACGTATCGCTTGCCAGTAAGAAGTTTCGTAATTTCTTTCATCAAAGAGATCCAATTATTATCAGATGCATAACCAGTTAGATAAAATACCTACATCAGTGACATTCTTGACTAAAATCAACTGTCAAAATTCACCTATTATTACAATAGTCAATAGAGCATAGCTAAGGCTGTCAGGCTGTTGTGACAACAGGTGAGGAGAGGTTCTCGATGATGAATTAAAGAGACATGTTATCTGTCTTAAGTTCGTATATTGAATGTAATCATATATTCTTAATACTAAAGTACAATATTATTATATTAGGCTTACTAGCATATTTGACAGAGCGCGTGAAACCTAATTTATAATGTTACTGAGTAATCATTGCGAAATGTGCACATTGCACAAACTGTATTTTTTTTTGTAATTCATTTTGTATTTTTTTTTAATATTTACGTGACTCACCCCCGCCCCGGTATCTGAATGACTGATCAAGTATCATTTCTTGTCAACTATCATTTCCAGATTTTATGATTATTATTTATTTTTCTTCCTTTTTTAACCCTTGAATTTTTTTTTGTCCTTAATATTTCATTTAAATTTTAATAATAATACGTCTATACATAAGTTTAGAAAAAATAAAATAAAAAATCAGGGTTTTTTAATTTTTGTGAAAAATGACATTTTCTTTATGTGCACAAATGAGGACATCCGTACTAGACGATATGAGTACTTATTATTTTATAAGGATCCTTATATCCTAAAATAAAATAATATTTATTATTGTTTATTTATTACAAAAGAAATAAAATTTTAAAAATAACAGTCTTCTTTCTTCCATATCCAATCTTCTTTACATGATCTTTATTGAGTTCAGGAGACGCACCTTGGTATAGTACAAAGTCATAAGCTTGGCCATGCTTTCCACACAAAAAAAATAACTTGATGCCCCATGGGCACTGTTTTCCTTTTGATGTAGTGCTTAGCAGGATGTTTTCCTGTAAAAGGAATGATCTGTTCATCACAGAGTACATTTTCTAATGGCAGTTCTAAGGCACCGTTTCCTGACGGTGTCGTAAATAGGACGTACTTTGTAGAAGGCATCTTCACAATATTGGGGCATTTGTGTGTTAACGACTAGGTGCAAATTATTTCTCAGATCAAAAAATCTGTCTCTCGTCATGTTCTCCGTAAATAAAGGAATACTGATACTGGTTTCCCAGTACATTCCCAGACTTGGATATTCGAATACCCCAGTCGCAATATGTAGGCCGAATAGTACTTCCATCTCCTCTATAGATGTCGGCTTATAACTGACTCTTCCTGATTTTGTAGCATAGAGATTAGTCATTTCAACTATCATCGAAAATAGTTCTGTCGTAATATATTTGAAGTAGTAATCAACTGGGGCTAGCACAACAGGATCGATAGCAATTGGTGGAAACCATTCCATCGCTATATTATTCTCTAGTCGTCTATGTCTCCATCTAATTCCCTGCTTAGGTGTAAGATTAGAAAACATACCTTCATCAGACACTGAAGACGCCGCTGAAGTGACGTCGGATACCTGGAAATGTACAGCTGCTGTTTAGATTTCGGTTTCTGATGGCATGTACTCCGTCACATCACACACGTCATACACGTGTAGGTTTTCATCATCAGAATCCACTGGGTATGATTGTCTTTGCTGCCTATGCACGATATCTGTCCCAATTCGAACTCTTGATTCAGAAACAGAATAACCTTCGTCTTCATCGTCAGAAGACAATAACAAGTCCAAAAAAATGCCATCCCTCAAAGCAGCCAAAGCCTCTCGTGTGAACATTTTTGTGTTTTAGGTATCAGAACATAAAGTTGGATTAACTGTTATAATAAATTAGTAAAAATAATTGATAAATCAGCACAATTACATCATTTTGGTAAATAACTAAATATTTACTATGTTATAGAGAAATTGTCGTTTGATACGAATGTGCACAAATGAGAACAAAACAAAAAAAAATATTTTTATAAAAAAATAACAACAAATTACATAAATAATACCTTACACATTACAACTAAAGTATATTCTATAAGTATACATTTATTGCAATACATTTATATCACTATTGCATATTATTTAGAAATAAAATATTCGACTTACCTGCACTCGTTCAAATTTTGGCCGGTACTGGTCGAAAACGTGTCAAAAGTGTCGAAATAACGACAATGTGTGATAAAAGATGGCGTAACGAGTACTTATGGTTTTACAATCTTTATTATGTGAACAAAAGGTTTCAAATGTGCAATTTTCGGTTTAGCTACTTAAATATTTTTTTAAAGTTTATGTCCACAATCGTGGACACTAGCTCTGAAAGGGTTAAATCCAGCTAAAATTAACTTCATGTACTGTATGTGAAGTAAGATATTATTTTGTACTGTATGGAACCCTTATTAACGATGCACGGTCTCAAAAACTGCCTCAAGAATAAACAGCTTAACTTTTAAAAAAATTAAAAATTATAATGTTTTACGGTGTCATACCTACACCACTTACAAGATAAATTGATGTCTCGCTTGGTGTGTCTTCCACAACAAAACTTACAATAAAATATTTTTTAAAAACCTATTTTAGTTATCTTTATTTACTCCTGATTTATTACTTTTTAGGTAACTACCTACAGCTAGTATTAGTGTCAACCCTAACAATCAAGAAGAACAATATTTATATTTTGAACGTCATTTTGATTTGTAATAAATACAATCGAGCGCGTGTGCGTGTGCATGTTTCTGACTGCTTTTCTATGAGTTTTTCTCTTTCTCACGCAACGTTTGGTGAAACAACAATCTTTTAGGCTCCGGTGACAGATGAGTTAGTCTTGACGTCTTGAGTCCTCTTAACTCGCTACTGTACTTGTCGAAGTGCAAATCGGGCTTAACAGTTTGCCTGTCAACTGCCAATGTGAATGGATCATATATGATACACATACATTCATCCATAAAATCACGCCTTATCCCGGCCGGGGTAGGCAGAGACGATAGAACTTGTACTTGTTGTCCACTTATATGATACACGGGACAGGAAAAAGGTTGATTCAGCTTTTACGACACGAATTAAATGTTATGCTGTAGTCCCATTAACACCAGCCCCATAAATAATACTTTATACATACTACAATTCCAACAAGAAATAACCCAATTTACAAAACTCACGCCATGATTATACGATCACTCACGAGTTACACAAATATTCCAAAACATAATTTTATAGAATAATATCACAATAATCGTGAGGACGATTTGTACATAGAGTAATAACTTCATGCAGTTACGAAATCCTTGCATTAAATATGAGCAATAATTCAGCTGAACGGACAAATTGTCTTCAGATATAAAACTTCTTGTTCAAGCCCAGAATATATAATAATAATATTATGTTCACCTAGTTAAGCATGACGTCCTCTGTTAGTGACTATTAATGAGATTATCGTAAAAAGAGACTAAAGACTAGATACGGGAAAATGTCGTACTAAAGATCTATGGGTCTTTTGAATCATTTCAGTTTCTGCCGAATAGTAGTAAATGCATAAATAAATGAGATTATTATTATACTTAAACTACATTATGCATGTGTGAGTCGCTTAATAAATGTGAGCGAGGCCCAATCTGTTTGTCAGGATCGTGACAAGTGGCGTTCTGTAGTCTCTGCCTACCCCGGACGGGATAAGGCGTGAGTTTATGTATGTATGTATACATATGTATATTAAAGTACATTAATTTCCCTGCTGCTCTCGTTTCTTAACACTGTGGCACCTAATACCAGAGCAAGTTATTCAAGTGACAACATCGCACGTAAATGATTAGTGAGTACACGAAGGACGACTATTATTATGTACAGTCACGAGCAATAATATGTACACATTTTCGCATTTTGTAAACCAGTTATCTAAAGTTCTGCCAATCCAAAATTGAAAATTCGAAGATTAATTCAAAACTGTACGGAACCTCTTCTAAATTACGAATTCATTTTGATATTGTAATGTCTAGATAAACGTGCAGATAGTTTAGAAAATTTGAAAATGTGTACATATTATTGCTCGTGACTGTACTACAGCATGTCTAAAGAACAGGAGAACATTAAATAGCGTCCTCTCTTATGAACTAATACTAGGTATCATCATTTCGAGGTTGTCGTAAAAGTTGACTAAAGAAGACGTTGTGTTTAATACGGTAGGTTCCTGTAATAGTGTTTTAACATTTTACTCTATCGGAACTTGCTGAATTATTGCAGAACATAGTTAATGTTGGCTTGCGGCGACGCTTGCAATAATATGAAAAAAATGTAATTTGATATGTTGATAGTCCAATGGAGTGGTATAGTCACAAATGACTAAACTCCTTAAAAATTAATTAAAAAAAAAACTAAAGAAGACTGTCGTATTAAAGACCTACTTCAGTAACAGATCAATCAATATCTTATCTTATCTAATTGTAATAAATAAATTAACAAGAGTACCCTAGGAACCCGTGTATATTCCACTTTAAGTACGGTCCTCATCCAGGGATGTAGTAGGAATAATTTAGCTGACTATTACCATGCTGGCTACACGAAATTGTATAATACGAGTATTTTTTCTGTCCCTTTATCATCATCATCATATCAGCCAATCAACGTCCACTGCTAGGCATAGGCCTCCTCCAAGTATTGCCACCTTGGTGTGGTCCTGTGTCTCCCTCATCCATCGGCTTCCTAACTGTCCCTTGGTTGGCTATTAAGTTGTAGTGGTATGAGATAGTGTGGTGACACCATCTCATCCCATACCCTATTTAAATATATATTTCATCCCAACTCCTAAGCCCAGCTTCCTTGTACGATATAATTGTAGTGTTCTGGTATGAACATGTAGTACTTAATAGTTGTGCAAAGTTCGTGCGCACGCGTCGAGTTTACATATCGATCTATTATGATATGCGTTGGTATGAGTTATGAGAGGTAGCGTTTTTATAATTATTTCTTTTATTTTAAGAACTGTTTTTTTTTTAAATACAACTTCTGCGCTATGGATCACTCCAGGGTATGACCGAGACATGAACAGATTATGGACCCGTATATTGTTACCGTGGAGGTGATCAATGGAAGTCTGACTTTACCACCTCACACCTCAGGCGAGGATTTCGTAAGGACAAACTAATCTGGCAGTTGCTTGCCGAGAAACTGAAATTCCTGCTAATAAAAATGAATAAATGGTTTGACTTTAAATAACTTGGATGGATGAATGAATCATTTATAATATTAAAAAGTTCATACACCTATACATAACCTCAGAAAACTGCTTACGCAGTTTAATTGTAAGATCGTTGATTCTCTTAAAATTACAATATACATTTAATTTTTTTATTACAATTTTTTATCCTACTAATTTATTATAAATGGGAAAGTTTGTGAGTATGGATGGATGGATGGATAGATGGATGTTTGTTGTAAACGTAGCTTAAATGTTATTCTACACCCTCAACTACCTATATTACAAAGGACAATGAGCAGAAGTGGTCCAAATTTCCACCACTATTGGGGGCTATGTAAGCTTAAAGTCGACTAAATACCATACAATTTTGATTACTAGGTGACAAAAATATATTCACTCAGAAAAAAGTTATGACTGTTTTAAAAATACGTATTTTTAGTTATTTAACCGTTTATTTTTTCGCACATAGCCACATTTCAAGGAGTAAAAACATGGTAGACGGATTCCCCCTGTTCTGTAATGCGCTCAAATCGTCTGCAAAGTATACAATGATAACCTTAGCGCACCTACTTATATAAAAATGTAATCGGGACGGTTCGCAATCGTGCTAAAAGTATTTTTCGCACGTGCAAGACAACACTACACGTATGTAATGACCACGAAAAACCATTTCAAACTACTACTGTTCTTGTCTTTCTGGAATGCGAACTGTTGGGTGCTGTGCCCATGTCATGGTAATTATTTGTTATTTTGGATGGGCGAGACACCAACCCACAATTCTACTTCCAGCTGCGAATTTGGACAATGTTATTGTGGGTGAAGACATGAGATGTATTCTTATAAGGACAGACTCCACACTGTGAGACAGTAATAAATAAAACTTGTGTAATATTTTTGTGTTTACATTCTTCCCAGTATTACAAATATTTTAAAATAAACATAAGCATTGTAAAGATAGCTTCATAAGTCCTTTCATTTGATTTGATACCCCACATGATAGGGTTTAATTTTTTTGACGTAGCGAGGTACCTACCGCGACCGCCACATTGTTTATATTTTGTCTCTTAGAGCTTATATCAACCAGAATACCATATGAATTACAAATAAATGTCATACACCTAAATCAATCGAGTAGTTTAAAAGATATAGTGAAATAATTAAGCGTAAAAAGGTTTTTAAATTGCAAGTTCTCATGGGGTCATAACTTTTTACTGAGTAAATATTTTGGGTTGCGGTCTTCTGATAATGATTCAGAAGGCAGTGTTCCATCATATGTCATAGTTCTTATTGATGGTGGAAATTTGGACCAAGCTCCATATATTTTTGCCCATTCTCCTTTCATCAAAATCCATTCAGTAGTTTTTGCATGAAAGAGCAACAAACATCCATCCATCCATCCATACATCCTCCTCACAAACTTTCGCATTTATAATATTAGTAGGAATTATAGTAGGATTATTTTTATGACTCAAACTCTTATAACTTACACCAAACATAACCAAAGTTTGTAATTTCCTTTCGTCACGACAACGTGTATGAGGCTTTTCCTAAATCAACAATTCTTCGATTTACCTACATTTACTACAACATAACATCATAACAGCCTATTAATGTCCCACTGCAGGGACGGGCCTCCTCCCGTGATGGAGGGATAGTTGGCCTACTAATACCACGCTGGCCAGACGGATTGGTTTAAGGTTAATTTCAAGTTTTCCTTCTTTTTATTTCGTAAAGATAATATTCACGGATAGTCCCTTAGTCGGATTTTACGACACCCATGGGGTGCGATGGGATATTCTTACTCCGTCTCCACACGGATAATACCAACTACGATGACGTAAATAATTGAATCTAAGATGTCGTAAAAGTAGACTTAGAAAGAAAATACAAGGAACTCTACCAAAAAAAAGAATTCCTGACAAAATGTGACTCTTCTATTGAACCGTCCCTGCAGTGGGACATTCAAGGACTCGTAAAGAAGAGCATTTTTACTAGAATAAATATAGCAAATCTACTTTCCTTTTCAAGTCACGTCATTTGACAATTTGCTCCTTCCAATTTAATTATTAATTAATACGAAACTTTATGAGTAGATAAACGTCAAAACGGCCAAGCTTTGCTTAGTCTGGGCATACTAAGTACAAATTATACAGTATTTCGACTTCATAGAAATGGACGAAACGCGACTTACAAGCTCACGATAGAGGTGGCTTTGCGGAGTGATGAGTCGCGACTGTGTCGCAGTAACGAGCGGGAAAGTAGGTAAATGTAATTAAAAAGCTGGAGGTGGGCAGCCCTATCACATGTTCAGGTACGTAGGCATTTATAATAAATATTCGGCCGATATGGAATACTGGTTGTACTGTGGTCTGAAATTAGATGGTGTTGTGTCAATTATTTGTTTAGCTTAGACAACAATAAGTAAAACGGATCCTGATTAACTGTGATCAAATTTAAAGTACCTTGACCTTCGTACCATCTAAATAAGAACCTCAAAACTTTCAAATTCGTGACAACATAATAAAAACTAAATAAGGAAAGATTTTTAATTCGTTAAGTTGGTAATGTAGCGAGGCCATGCGACTGTATTACAACTATCAAATTATTCAGCTCATTATATAGGTATTAATAGTTTATTTTGTTGCTTCGCTTTTGCCAGGGTCAAAGTCAAAATCATATAAGCCCGACTTACACATCGACAAGTACAGAAGCGAGTTAAATAGTAAGTTGTTGAATAAGTTGATTTAAATAGATCTCCGTCCTATTTTTTGACGAGATAAGTTGGCGAGAGGGGGCTACTTCGTACTTAGCTCGCCAAAAAATAGGATGGAGACCTATTTAAATCAACTTAATCAACAACTTACTACTTAACTCGCTACTGTATTTGTCGATGTGTAAATCGGGCTTCAGTCTTTGATGTCATAAAGTAATTCACAAAAACTGACTAAGTTTTAGTCGGCATATCTTATTTTTTATCTTTAGAGGGAATCGACAAGCCCTACCCGTTTGGGCCAGATGCCTGTTTTACAATCCTCATAACAGCCTATTATTATCCCACTGCAGGGACGGGCCTCCTCCCGTAACGGAGGGATACTTGGCCTTCTAATACCACGCTGGTCAGACGTATTGGTATAGGGTTTGATTTCAAGTTTTCCTCCATTTTATTTCGTAAAGATATTATTCACAGATAGTCCCTTAGTCGGCTTTTACACCACCCATGGGATGAGATGGAGTGGTAAATGTTAGTAGGCCAAGTATCCCTCCGTCACGAGAGAAGGCCCGTCCCTGCAGTGGTACATTAATGGGCTGTTATGATAAAAAAAATTAGTCTTGCGTGGAATATAAAGCCTCGTGCAGGCCAGTTAATTCCTAAGGCTTTAATCTTTCTAATAAGGCAAACAGTGAGTGGTAAGCTACCGTAAAATGTTCGAATTATTAAAGTCCTTGATTTTAAATGAGATATGTACACTTAAATAGATTGCACGTATTTCAATTGAAATCGAATTATTCGTATCATAACTCGATCACGATTCAAAGAATCTTTTAATCAATAGTGTTGCGATTTAATGGTTTCGGATGTGAATTCAATTCTTTTTTGCTACTTTAATTCTTTTTGGTAAGTTTTGCGTACTATGCGCCGAATTACATAGATATACCGTGTTTAAAACTTAGGTATATCTATACTTCTATACTAATTTTATAAAGAGGTAAAGTTTGTGTGTATGTGACGTTGTAGTGGGTAATCTCTGAATCTACTGAACCGATTTTCAAAATTCTTTCTGTGTTGAATAGTTTATTTATCGGGGAGTGTCATTGGCTATATAGTATCACGCTATGACTAATAGGAGTGGACCAGTAATAAAATATGTTTAAAAAAGGGACGCGTTTTTTTCACCGTTCAACGAAGTGGGCACGGGTCAGCTAGTGTAACATATTTTTGTTGAGTATGACACTAAATAGTAATTAGTGCAGAAGTTATACTTCAAACGAAGTAAGTATACTTACGCTGACGATATCAGAGACCGATAGAGAACCGAGCTCGATATCTGAAAAACATTTTCAAGTGGTTTCAAGTGGTTGGTGGTCAACGGAAAGGCATGCAGCATTTCCGTTTTTCTGTGTTAATCATCATAACAGGCCATTAATGTCCCGCTGCAGGGACGGAGTAAGAATACAATACGTCACCACCCCATCTCATCCCATGGGTGTCGTAAAAACCGACTAAGGGACTCTCCGTGAACATTCACCTTTACGATATAAAAAGAAAGAAAACTTGAAATTAAACCCTATACCAATCCGTCTGGCTAGCGTGGTATTAGTAGGCCAGGTATCCCTCCGTCTTGGGAAGAGGCCCGTCCCTGCAGTGGGACAATATGGGCTGTTATCTGTTCTTTCAACCTTGACGGTGGCAGAATCATTGGTTAATGATGGAGCAACAGTTTAAAAAAAATACAAATAGAAAACATCTGATAGCCTAAAGCACATTTTGACAGATGTAGTGATGTAGATCAATCGTGCAGGTATTTTAGTTAACATAATAACGTAATAACATATGCTATACGTAATCGTAATTAAGTAATTGATGGTCTGATTGTAAGCTTTAGTAGCTCCGACTAGGTTTTGTCGAAACTTTTTTACTTAAGTCCTTTTAAAGACTTAGAAAACTTAATAAAGAATACAAGGAACATTTAGGAATATTGTGTCCTTGTGAGAAGAAAAAAAAACATCAACAGTTCGGTATCAAAGAAGTTGTGTACGAGGTCGCATGTTCGTGTCCCACGCAAGACAATTATTTGTGGTCTAGCTGATGCCGGCGGCTTCACCTGCGTTGTACAGGTATCTTAAATGTTACTCTACCCCCCAAACTACCTATATTCCAAATTTCATTAAACTCCATTCAGTAGTTTTTGCGTAAAAGAGTAACAAATATCCATCCAGTCGTACATCCTCACAAACTTTCGCATTTATAATATTAATAGGAAGGATTAGTTGGATTTCACAAATTATACTACTCTACTCTTTAACCTGGGGAGACCCCTTACACGGTAGACCGACGACCTAGTTAGGATGGATGAGGGAGGCACAGGACCGCACAAGGTGGCAATACTTGGAGGAGGCCTATGTCCAGCAGAGGACGTCGATTGGCTGAAATGATGATGATGATGATGATGATGACTCTTTAACCTGTTGGTGATGTATTTTTACATGCTTTGCCACCGCTGTTTTTAATTTAGACTAAATGACGTTTTGTGAATGTAAAAAGGAAGAAGACAAGGAGTCGGGTGGAAAACCTCCGACGACGCTTTGACTGGGCTAGCGGTCAAGGCGTCGTCGGAGGTTTTCAACGAAGACCCAGGTTTAAATCCAGTCTAGAATATTAAAAAAAATATCTATCGTCTTTCTTTCTTCATTACGAAATTTTCTTGTTTTAGTTAAATGAAAATAATGAAAAAATATTTTATTTCCTATAAGTCACGTCAATGACACTTATGAACGTCAGAGTTTTTATAGTGATCAGCACGTCTAACTTAACGGCTAAGTTTACTGAGGGTTCGGAACACTACCATGACAAGAAGACACCCACAAGAAACTCTGCTGGATTACTATCGCTCTTTTATCACTTAACAAATATTTTATTAAGAAAACAGGACAATTCAGATCCAGGCATTTTTATTCGTACCTAAACTATACAGGTTAAGTTTTATGTACTTAATTGAATATAATTTTATTTTATTACCTCTTATAAATATATAGTCTACTTTAAGTAAGGTACTAAATATATAATTAATGTTCTTCACTAACTGGCGAGATAAATTATTGAATAGATTGCGAAAATGGACGATACCTGAGTATTACTCATTAATACTTGTTTTATTTACATACCTGTTCTTACACATGGCTTCGTTTACTTTAGTCGTGTGATTTTGTAGATATGTCATGGGTTTTTCGAAGTAACGAGTTAAGTAGGCTAGTCTATGTTTTGTTAATTTTTTTTCTTTATCTATACTATAATATACTATTAATATTATAAAGAGGTAAAGTTAGTGTCTTTGTGACGTTGTAGGGGGTAATCTCTGGATCTACTAAACCGATTTTAAAAATTCTTTCTGTGTTGAATAGTCCATTTATCGGGGAGTGTCATAGGCTATGAAGTATCACGCTATGACTAATAGGAGTGGAGCAGTAACGAAATATGTTTAAAAAAAGGGACGCGTTTTTTTCGCCGCCTAACGAAGTGGGCACGGGTCAGCTAGTTATATTATAAAGAGGTAAAGTTTGTGTGTTTGTGACGTTGTATGGGGTAATCTCTGGATCTACTAAACCGATTTTAAAAATTCTTTCTGTGTTGAATAGTTCATTTACCAGGGATTAGGCTAAATATTATTACGCTATGACTAATAGGAGTGGAGCAATAATGAAATATGTATAAAAAAGGGACGCGTTTTTTTCGCCGCCAAACGAAGTGGGCACGTAAGACAACCCCCGGACTAGGGAACAGAGCAGTATTTTGTAAAGATAATATTCACGGATAGTCCCTTAGTCGGTTTTTACGACGCCCATGGGATGAGATGGGGTGGTGACATATTGTATTCTTACTCCGTCACCACACGAAGAAAAACTAAAAATTAATTATTTAATAATAAACATACATAAAGACAATCCTTTTATTATTAGAGATATATAATTAATAACATATTTACGATAGTTCGTGCATTGAGATGTTAATTAGAAATGTTCTGTACGATTCTCTTTAGATAGTGGGTCAATGTAACCTATTGATCTGTAAAGATGTAATCGTTTTAAGTCAAGCAGTTTAGGTAGGGTGTGTTAAATTACGTGTTAAAAGGCTTGACATGATTGTTGACGTCAAAGTAGGTTATAAAAAGAAAAAAAAAAGATTTAAAAGAGTTGGAAATGTTCTTTTTGTTGGTTATAATGATAATAGGTCTTTGGTCTTTACCTATGAAATTGCCGTTTTATTTCTGCGCAGTCTTTAGACTCCATATTCTTTTAAAACATACACCCCCTTACTCATAAACGATTTAATCACCAATGTTAGGTACTTACTTACCTATGTTTGCAAAGGATTAAATGAATATGAATATGAACGCCTCTTAAATTTTAGTCAATTGATTAGCTTAAATTCTTACGCTTTTGTTTGGTATAAGGTTGATTTTCCTAATAAAAATCTCGCTAAACAGTGATTAAATTTAAGAAAAGTTTATGAGTAAGGGTAAGTATTTTTTGTTATTTAGGAAATATAGGATATTATCAACATTTAGCAAAAGATAATAAATAATTAAAATTATTATTTGTATTATTAATAAGCCTGTGAACATGGGTCCAATTTAAAACAGCGGATTTTCCCATTTGTTTAATTGTAACTTCTTTCCAGATACTTTTTTTTCTTTATTTTTATCACAATAGTGAGCTTAAATGTGCGCCATTACTTATACCAAATTTTATTTTTTTATCATCATCATCATCATTACAGGCCATTAATGTCCCACTGAAGGGACGGGCCTCCTCCTGTGACGGAGGGATACTTATTTTTTTATGTTTAATAATTATTGAAAAATCTAAGAAAACGTTAGTATGAAAAATCTAACTTCTGATAAAATCTTCATACAAAACGGCAATTTCATAGCCTAATATTTGTAAGATCCTCGCGGCACAGGGCATGGCGCTTAGTGCGATAAAGTCTACCTTGCAAGTTCGATTCTTGTTTAATGCACGTGTGTATCATTTGCATAGGTCTGAGTGTTTACTATAATGTATATGTAGGTTATCCGTGGTTTCTCCGTGCGGTGACGGAGTAAGAAAACAATATATCACCACCCCATCTCATCCCATGGGTGTCGTAAAAACCGACTAAGGGACTATCCGTGAATATTATCTTTACGAAATAGAAAGAAGAAAAACTTGAAATAAATCCTATACCAATCCGTTTGGCCACCGTGGTATTAGTAGGCCAAGTATCCCTCCGTCACGGGAGGAGGCCCGTCCCTGCAGTGGGACATTAATGGGCTGTTATGATGATATGTAGGTATTCACATAATATTGTATGTTTAAAAAAAAAAACTATACAGTATACCCTTGTCAAGTACCCATAGTACAAGCTCTGCTTAGTTTGCGACTAGATGGTGTTATGACGAAGTTTATGGAATATAATTTATTAGATTATGATTTCTAAGATTTGATCGAGATTCCTTTTAAAACGTAAAAGCATTACATGCATCTGTTTAATGCTTAAACCACGATTTGTAGCAAAATTGCAAGCAAAAATCGACCTAAACATCTACTACATAAGATTGATTTTACAATAATGTGATAAGTTTGAAAAGTCTTATGTCAAAACTTCATGTGATGTAATTTTGCTATTTATGCTAATTGCAATAAAGATTATATTCCTAGTTTATTACATTTGTTATGTTTTATTGAACTAATTGCTAGCGTATTAGATGTTTATTCGGTTCGTTACTTAAACTGTTTAGTAAATATTATTATATGTCTTGTACCATTCAACGCCATCTAGTCCCAAACTAAGTAGAGTATGTAGTTAAAAAAATCTTTAAATTTTTTCGTGATTTGAAATACTTACTTACCTATTGCAAAGTTATCCGTGTGGTGACGGAGTAAGAATACAATATGTCACCTCCCCATCTCATCCCATGGGTGTCGTAAAAACCGACTAAGGGACTATCCGTATAATATTATCTTTACGAAATAAAAAGAAAACCCTATACCAATCCGTCTGGCCAGCGTGGTATAAGTAGGTCAAGTATCCCACCGTCATGGAAGGAGGCCCGTCCCTGCACATTAACTGGCTATTATGATGATTTTTATTCTTTCGAGAGTTTAACTTTGCCCCAGTTACATGACAACTCAAAAGTCGACTGCGCATAACCCTGACAGCCTACAGAAAGGCCATCCGGTATTAAATAGGATTTTTTGTAAAAATTATTGTCTCTTGTTTACATCAAACATCTTGTTTACTCCAACTCCAAACCCAATGACATATTTACGACACCCAAGTAATAGGACGGGATAACCAGCTAGCTTTTGTTAGGGATACTATACCCTTTCCACTATATTTAACGACATTTGACAGGTTGACGGTAGTGACGTTCAGCAGTATCTCGAATGTAATGCCATTCAATTGTAAGCGATTTTTCGATTTTTCAAATTACTTTATTTTAAACATTTGGATCCTTACATCAACTTACATTATCATTTTATTACTGTTTCTTTCTTTAACTATGTTAAGAGAATTAGCCTATAGCTTAAAATGATAAAATTATTGTTAGCTTAGGTATTATTTAAAATACATAATTTATCGTGACACATTCGCGGTTTATAGCTAATCTAAAATATCATAATACATTTTATAAACGTATTATGAAGAGTTCAGGTTTATTCATAGCATATTATTTATTATTATTATTATTTATTTCTACCGATTATTTGTAATTTGTTTCATAATGGTGGTAATCGTTATGAGTGTCCATCACTAAGTAACCATAGTAACTGAAAAAAACATGGGTACGTCCATGAAATACAATATTATTTGTTTGAAAAATAAGCAGAAGTATTACGAAACTTCATGGACGTGAACTGTCAAAAAGCTAAACTTACGCTGGAAGGGGTATAACAGTAATTATTTTAACTAAATCATTGACTACCACGGTATTTAAATAGTATGAAATATACTGTTCGCTGCAATGATAATAGTAATCGTGATAAAGATACTTGTTTAATTACACAACTTTGTCCGCATTGAAAACCTATTTTCATAGCGTGCTTTCGAACCCTACGCAGAACAGTGTTTTATTTATAAATACGGCAATATCACAGTACAACCAGTAGTCTATCTCGGCCGAATATTTAATATAAATGCCCACGGCTGCGCAGTACGTAAACATGCGATAGGGCTGCCCACCTCCAGCTTTTTAATTACATTTACCTACTTTCCCGCTCGTTACTGCGGCACAGTCACGACTGTTCACTCCGCAAAGCCACCGCGATCGCGAGCGTGTAGGTATAACTCGCGTTTCGTCCGTTTCTATGAAGTCGAAATACTGTGTTTGTACTATGGCAATATAAAAAAAATCATGGAAAGCGCTACCACATTTTATGAATGAAAGTTGTCATGAAATGGTTTAAGTTCGTCGGTTTTCCTGTTTGACCACACGAATCACAATGAGGTTTAGTCAAGCTGTTTCGAAGGTTAAACGGTACAAACAGACTGACAGGCAAATAAATTTTATTTTGGTACAAGCTTTGTGCCTACATTCGCCACTCCATTGCCAGGACCTTGCCGGTCTGCCCAAATGCTTCTTCACATTATGCTTAAAGGACCCAATATCATATGACCTCTCATACAAACATACTTTAAGCATATTTATTAGTAGACTAGCAGACCCGTGCCCACTTCGTTGAGCGGCGAAAAAAAACGCGTCTCTTTTTTAAACATATTTCATTACTGCTCCACTCCTATTAGTCATAGCGTGATACTATATAGCCTATGACACTCCCCGATAAATGGACTATTCAACATAGAAAGAATTTTTAAAATCGGTTTAGTAGATCCAGAGATTACCCCCTAGAACGTCACAAACACACAAACTTTACCTCTTTATAATATTAGTATAGATATACATTTCACAATATAACTGTATGCAACGCATCGTGATCAGATCATCTCGTGATCGCTACTGGATCAAAACTGAAATATGTTTTAATTGAATTTTTAACCGATGACCTACTAAAGTATATTATTACGAAAACATTATTATATGGAGTAATGAAAGTGTGTAATTATATAGATTTTTTGACCTCTGTGGCGCAGTTGGTATATTACATGGCTGCTACGCAGAGGTCTCGGGTTCGATTCCCGCTCAATGCAAATCTTTAAGTGCATGAACATGATTGTTTGCATTGGTCTGAGTGTTTTCTATGTATAATATGTTTGGATTTACAAAAAAAAAGTATTTAAGTATGTTTATCCGTTGTCTAGTACCCATAGTACAGGACAACGGATAAACGTGAGGATTATTTATTTATTTTTAGTCTGATCGTGTTGTTTAATAATAATTATATATTAAACGGCCACGGTGGCAAAGCGGTAGTGTCTAGGTCCTGGGTTCAAATCTCACGCAAGATCATTATTTCATAATCATAACAGCCCGTTAATGTCCCACTGCAGGAACGGGCCTCCTCCCGTGACGGAGAGATAGTTGGCCTACATATACCACGCTGGCCAGACAGGTTGGCATAGGGTTTAATTTCGAGTTTTACGACTCGTGTTTATCATGGTATTCAAACATTGATTTTCCTTAGTCGATTTTTACGACACCCAAGGCTCGTTTGCCTCCAATTATATACATATATATGGAAAAAAAAATAGTATTGACAAAGATAAACCCTGCCACTAAGCGAGTGAATGCTTTCGACATCATGTCATAGAAATATTTTTGCGTCGTAATTCTTATAATACTTTCATCAGCCAATTTGCAAGGATCGTTATACATGACAGTAAGTAGTCCCTACCTACCCTCATGAAGATAAAGTGATTTTATGTCTAAGTATATGTTGCAAGGAAATGAGGAAACCAGGGATTTCACGAAATCCCTAGGGATATGACGAATTCGCATACAAAACCACTAAGCCACGGAGGTAGTCTATTAGATTCGATACAGGCATATTGCCGTATCCCACAGGTTTATAAATTATAAAATTTCCGGCTTGTAATTCACATCCACGACCTAAAATCCCGACTTATCACTATTCATCAAACAAGTATGTCACAATAGCAAGTAAAACCACAGTACAAAACTAGTTGTTAACAAATATGTCGTGAATGGTATAAGATATAGTATAACTTGGTCTAGAACTTAGTAAACCTCGCTTATATTCTGAAGTAGAGCATACTTAATACCTGCGTTTATTGCTATGAGCGATTGTACGTGGTATGGTTGGTATGATGCTCTACTTAGTTTTAACTTTTTGTCGTGCTTTCGAGTCCTGCCTTGAGCTTAATACCGAAGTAAAACTAAGCCTGCTAATACCACACTGGCCAAGCCAATTACCACATTTTGTGTCAAGCTATTCTTCTTTCGTATTTGTAAGACATAACATTTGCGAACTTTCCTATCATAACAGCCCATTAATGTCCCACTGCAGGGACGGGCATCCTCCCGTGACGGAGGGTTACTTGACCTACTAATACCACGCTGGCCAGACTGATTGGTATAGGGTTTAATTTCAAGTTTTCCTTCTTTTTATTTCGTTAAGATAGTAGTTACGGTTATTCCCTTAGTCGGTTCTTACGACACCCATGGGATGAGATGGAGTGGTGACATATTGTATTCTTACTCCTTCACCACACGGATAAACTTTCCTATAGTCTCCTTTTATGACACTCATCGAACATAACACCGTATAACTTACACCAAATTAATAATACTTTTAGGTTCATTAAGCGAATACCTTTCGTTGACCTTAAACAAAACGAACTAGAGCAACTTTCAATCCGTCTCTCTAAGCAGATGCGCCATTCCCTACGCACACAGACAGACAAATTATTTATCCACACATATAAACATTAGTTGTAATCAGTAATCACTCACATATCGCTATATAAGAGGTCGGGAATCAATCCGAAACATCATTCGGGCAACATCGGCCGTCTTCGTTCGGTGTTCCAAATTTGAAAATATTTGAAATTAAAACCGTTAAGTGTAGTGCAGTGTTTGTTTTATTTTTTGGAAGGTTTGTTTTTTGATCTTATTTGATTTTTAGAACATTTCAAATTTTTGTGAAAAGTTATACTTACTAGAAAAAGAAAGGTACAAACTTTTCAATGTTTTTTTGGAAAGAAGGAAAATTACCTCAAAACTACTTCAAAGGAGAATCATGGCCTGCGCAGTGAGACGTACAATCTTATACTAACTCTTGATAGCCCAGGTCAATAAACATAACCTCGACGACCTCTATGGCGCAGTCGGTACATGGCTGCTACGCAGAGGTCTCGGGTTCGTTTCCCGCTCAATGCAAATTTTTGTTTGCATGAACATGATTGTTTGCATTAGAGTGTTTTATATGTATAATGTACGAATTAACAAAAAAAATGTTTATACGTTATCTAATACCCATAGTTTACAAGCTTTGCTTAGTTTAGGACTAGATGACGTTGTGTAAATGTGTGAGAAATTTATATTATTTATTTATTATTATACTATTCGTTACTTGCCCTCTGAAATACCACGCTGGCCAGACGGATTGGTATAAGGTTTAATTTCAAGTTTTCCTTCTTTTTATTTCGTAACGATAATATTTACAAATAGTCCTTTAATCGGTTTTTACGACACCCATGGGATGAGATGGGGTGGTGACATATTGTATTCTTACTCCGTCACCACACGGAGAACATCCCGATGGTATCCCGAACACGATATGTAAGTGTAAATCATTTGTAAAATGTTCTAGATTTGGTCTATACGCCCTGTACTGATCGTTACGACCCCACAGGCGTAATAAAATAAAATTAAGATTACAGTTTTAATCAACTGTAATTGTTTATAATTACCGTGTTTGATTACACAGATATTCTAATATATAAATAATTAATTTGTAATCAATAATTGCTTTCGCACGCGGGACAAATTTCTCTATTATTATCTGTTTTAGTCCTCAGGTTATTTCACCTGGTGTAATTCACTATTATTACTTATTATAAATTCAAACTCAATTTTTTTTATTCAAAATTAATACAACTTTCGTTCTATCTTTATTGACGTCATTTATACTACTTAATCTAAGTTTAAATACATTTCAAAGTTTAGAAAACTTTACCACCGCCTCCAAAGTGCTAGTAGAGAAGAAGCGGCGCAACAAACCCGTAGGTATGTCATTGTAAGTTATAAAAAATAAAACATGTATCTTGGACCTGTCAAAACAATAAGTTGAAACCAATTTAATTAAATAATTTATTTTTCTTATTTTATAAAAAGCATTTTACCAAATATTTTTAATTTAAAATACCTATAACTTTTAAATTTTAATTTGTGGATTTTTTTTTTCGAATTGACTTCGTTTAATCATCATCATCATCATCATCATAACAGCCCATTAATGTCCCACTGCAGGGACGGGCCTCCTCCCATGCCGGAGGGATAGTTCGGCTACTAATACCACGCTGGCCAGATGGATTGGTATAGGGTTTAATTTCAAGTTTTCCTTCTTTTTATATCGTAAAAGTAATGTTCACGGATAGTCCCTTAGTCGGTTTTTACGACACCCATGGGATGAGATGGAGTGGTGCCATATGTTTTCTTACTCCGTCACCACACGGATCATTAGTTTAATAAAAGCTAACAAAAAGCTTGCCATATCTATTCTTTTCTAGGGTAATTTATTATCTACAAAAACAAAAGAATGATAACATGTTAAAAAATCCCATAGCAATTCGTCTGTGTACCGCAGTTGGCTAGGGAGAATCTTGGTCCTTGCAGTGACTCATGGTTTATGATGAAGAAAAGCTAGCTTTATGACTCAATTTATAGTTGTTACAAAACTTTCTGTTTTTACAGGTAAATTATAATAGGTATCTAACGAAAAAGGAATACGAGAAAATAAAAATGAAGGTATGTATCCAAATATTTTTAATCTCTCTTATAGTTCTCTATATAAATAAAATGACATTACTATATAGATCAAAATATTATTTATATTTATATTTCTTTTTTGACTTCGAGTCCTATAAAGGTGTGATAATCAAGACAATAACGCGGTGTCCTACGTGGGCGACTAAAGCGACGCGACGCGACGAACAAATCAACGGCGTAACCTACTTCTGTCCTATGTGGCAGTCTGCGACGAGACGCGACCTTAGCATGTAGGACACTTGTCGAGTGTAGCATCGCGTTGCATTCGTCGCCTACGTAGGACACTGCGTTATTAAATTATATTTTCACAAATAATTGTCCCGAAGGTTGATAAGGTTCGCGCTACACAACGATTATTACAGGTCATCATCCTCTGTGCGATGGTCGCAGCATGTCTGGCAGAACCTCCAGTAGACAACCGATATCTACCTCCAGGCTCTCAAGGCCCACCTTCCACTCTGTATGGAGCACCGGTACAGAAACAAACTGACGCAGTATTCAGGTAAATATATAAACGACTTCAAAATAATCCATATCAGCCTGTGGATGTCCATTGCTGGACATAGGCCTTCTCCAAAGATTTTCACCCGTTCAAGCGTTTTCGTGCCTCCCTCATCCATGGTTTTCCCGCCGTCCTAATCAAATCATCGGTCCACCGTGTGAGGGGTCTCCTTACGCTCCGCTTTCAGTTCAACATAATTGGAAGGTACAGAATCTTTAGAGCATGAGTTGTAAATGAAAAAAAATTGTTTTGGAAACCTTGAGTTTGAAGAATGGCAAGTTGATTGAATTTGTTTCCCATATATCATTTATGATACATTCGCCTTGTTTTTCTATTGTGTCTCTGTCTACGGATGAGATAGGCAACCGGCTAAAATAGGTAAGTTGAATGCATAATGGTATCACCCTTTCTTACCAGCTTCTAATTATTCTCATTGATATTAATTACTACACTGGCAAGCCAGATTGGTTTGTTTCATATTTGTCTTGTGTGTAATTCTGTTTCCCATTGTGACAAGGAATTTAAAGAAGATTAGAACTCCACTAATAAAACCTTTTTCTTGCAGACCTCAATCCTCTCGGCGCCCATCAAACCAGTATGGACCTCCTCAACCTTCATCTAAATACGGCCCACCCTCTCAAGGCCAGCAGCTTCGTGCGCCATCAACCCAATACGGCGCCCCATCAGCTCCATCGAGCCAATACGGAGCTCCGTCAGCTCCTTCTAACCAATACGGGGCTCCGTCAGCTCCTTCTAACCAGTATGGTGCACCTTCAGCTCCTTCTAACCAATACGGCGCTCCATCATCCCCTTCGAATCAATACGGTGCTCCCTCAGCCCCATCCAGCCAATATGGTGCACCAAGTGGATCAGGTACGAGTTATTTTATTTTGGTTTTAATTCCTGAAAATAGACTAGACTAGATACTAATAGCCCTTGGCTAAGGGGTTGCTCCACCAGCACAAAAGATACGATGGGGTCGAAGTGCATCCTGGAGGGTCCCCGAAAAGGAGAAGTAGAAGATAAGAAGGGGTTGCAGAAGAATCATGGTTTATCAGGGCCTCTGGCCAACGTGAGTGACGGAACACCAGGGACTTTTAGTCAGTAAGAGTCTGACAGACCTCTCCGCCCTCAAATCTTAAAAAGAATTAGTCCCGTAAAAAAGCACTAGCATTAACACTAAACACTAGCCATCATCGTTCTAATTTGTCCATTGCTTTGAGCACTGCGGCTAAGGGACCAAAAGAATTCAGTTCAGAAAAAGCAGATGGTAGTTCAAAACAACTTAACGCCATCCTCATCCCCTTGACCCCTTGCTGGTCTGGAGGTTTGAAGGTCCTGTAGCTGAAATAGTACACGCGTATAAGAAAAACTGGCCTTAAGGCCGCTGCCTTGAATGTAGCGGGCAGCGGCGCGGGAGCTGGGCGGCCCGCTAAATTAGAGTCAGCGTCCTAAACAGTTTCCTATTAGCTGACGATTCATAATGCTTTTCCAGATGGTTATTCTCAACGCGGTAATCAGAAGCAAAGCAACCAATATCTACCTCCTGGTGATGGTGGCAGAAATGGATACGGCGGTGACGAAGAAAATGGCGTAAGTTTACAAAATAGTTATTAATAATTAACTTTTTTTTGCTAAACTTTCGAGGCCTTAACCTTAAGGCCTAAACTTAGGGGTCTACCCTTACCACACTAGCCAGTACCCGATTCTTTTTTTTTTTATCGCTTAGGTAAAATGCCTACGCATCGCAAATGCCCCTTCCGTTGGCGGACGGGAGGGGTATGTGGGGCTCCCAGGGGCAAAGTTAGGCATCCCGCTAGTGTACCCACTAAAAGTCCCCATTGGCACTCCTTCATCGCCTACTTTGAGGGGACCTGGGAAACCGGCAGAGCCTTTGCTTCCAGTCCCCCCCCCCCGGCGACAGGTACCCGATTCTGGGTCAAGTTTTTATTCTTTGCTAGAGACAGGTACTAATTTTTAAAAAGATTCTTTTCTTCTTTATCATTTGGGTAGTGGCCAACCTAGTGACAAGACTTAACGGCTCTCACTAGCACAAGAACCACGACCGTCTTTAACGTACCCCCAGGTGAAATAACACTGTGCGGTCACATATGATGGAATGACTTGGTCCACATTCATAATAACAGCCTATTAATGTCCCACTGCAAGGACGGACCTCCTCCTATGACGGAGGGATACTTAGCCTACTAATACCACATACCAATAGTCGGTTTTTACGACACCCATGGTATGAGATGGGGGGGTGACATATTGTATTCTTACTCTATCACCACACGGAGACTGGTCTACATTGCTTAACCTTTATTTTGTTTATGAATCAGTTATTACAACTGCCTGTAAGCACCACAAGCGCTTGTGAACGCCTCTTAGGTAGTAGTTATCCCTAAGCTATCTTTTAGTACATCCTCGAGATAAATTGGTAACGAATACTTAGTCTAAACTCTCTTTTTTTTCATTTTTTTTACTGTGTTTACACCTATTTCCTTTTTTTATTTTGTAACTAGTTCTTTTCTTTTTTTGTGTCTTGTGTCTGTTCCTAAATATATTTTTTCCTTTTTTTTCTTCTTTTTTTCTTTAAATAAATTGTAGATACCTTTACAGGAACCAGCTAACTACAGTTTCGAATACATGGTGAAAGATGAAGAATCTGGCAACGACTTCGGACACCGTGAGTCCAGACAGGGAGACAGGGCTGAAGGTCTTTACTACGTCCTTTTGCCTGATGGCAGAAAACAGGTGAGGATATTACCAATTAAATGCACAAGATTATTTTTTGATTTGCCGATATGATCCCATTTATTCCAAAAGAAAATCCGAATCATCAACAGCCCATTAATGTCCCACTGCAGGGACGGGCCTCCTCCCATAACGGATGGATAGTTGGCCTACTAATACCACACTGGCCAAACGGATTGGTACAGGGTTTAATTTCAAGTTTTCCTTCTTTTTATTTTGTAAAGATAATTTTCACAGATAGTCCCTTAGTCGGTTTTACGACACCCATGGGATGAGATGGGGTGGTGACATATTGTATTCTTACTCCGTCACCACACGGACATAATGTATACCCAAAGATGATAAACGTGGAGTTTATAAACAAATCCCAAATTAAAAGCATAATAATACGAAACTATACCCCTTCCACTATATTTAACAACATTTGACAGATTGACGTTAGTGACGTTCAGCAGTATCTCGAATGTAATCCCATTCGATTGTAAGCGATTTCGCGATTTTTCAATTTACTTTATTTTGCACATTTGGATCCTTACATCAACTTACATTATCATTTTATTATTGTTTCTTTCTTCTATGTTAAGAGAATTAGCCTATAGCTTAAAATGATAAAATTATAGTTAGCTTAGGTATTATTTCAAATACATAATTTATCGTGACACATTCGCGGGTTATAGATAATCTAAAATATCACATTACATTTTATAAACGTATTATGAAAAGTTCAGGTTTATTCATAGCATTTATTTCTACCGATTATTTGTAATTTGTTTCATAATGGTGGTAATCATTATGAGTGTCCATCACTAAGTAACCATGGTAACTGAAAAAAACATGGGTACGTCCATGAAATACAATATAATTTGTTCGAAAAATAAGTAACAAAAAGCTAAACTTACGCTGGAAGGGGTATAATTGTAATATTTTTCCAAATTTACAGACTGTCGAATATGAAGCCGATCAGAATGGATACAAGCCTAAGATTTCCTACGAAGACACAGGACTAGGACAAGGTGGTTATGACAGAAATAGCCAAGCAGGTTATGACAGAAACAGTCAGGGAGGTTTTGACGGAAATAGCCAGGGAGGTTATGACAGAAACAGTCAGGGAGGTTTTGACAGAAATAACCAGGGAGGTTTTGACAGAAATAACCAGGGAGGTTATAACAACCAAGGAGGACCTTACTAAAAAGAACATATCAACAACATATCTAAGAACTGTTTTTGAAAGTTTATAGGAATATAAATATAATTATTAATAAATTAACTAACAATTCAGTTAATAATTATTAATAATTACAATTATTTATAATCGATTTATTTGATAAATTATTTTTGCCGACATTACGTTTTATGTAATTTGGCATTATAAAACTATAAACTTATATAAAAATCATGACTTTCCAAAAACGGTTTATGGATTACTTTCTATAAAAACGACTTGCATAATTTAGAATAATTATCAACGATAATTAAAAAAAATATAATTGCTACATTATAATTTCTTATTATCAATGATGATAATTTATTATTATTAATTATTTTAAATATAACGACGACATAGGCCTATTTAAAGGACACTGAGCCATATAGACATGAATACTGTATAAAACGCTTAATAGTCTTAGTTTTAAGAAAACAAAATGGCGAATTAAATTCACTTTTTTTTCTGTCTTGTACCAATTTATAATAATTATTTTATTATTTCTTAGTTATTTTCTTTTTTATGTCAGTAAAAATGTTTTTTAAAATATGTTTCAATTTATGTTTTTATAACTTGTAATGAATATTATTTTCTTTTTTATCAATAAATCTATTTCAAAAAGTCTTTATGTTAATATTAAACATGTGTAGCGACGGATTTCCACCTTTTATAAAACTAGTTCATTAATTAAATAAATTATACTTTACTACTATATACCTACTATGTACACTTATTTACATTTTGCCATAACTTTAGTATTTAGAACCGCAATTTTGTAAATAAAAACAATAATGATAAATAGTTTGTTTTAATTCACCTATTTATTACATTATTTTGGTATATTTATTTTTCTCTCCCTTTTCTTACGATAAAAACTTTTCTTACACTCAAACCCCCTTACTTATAAACGCCTCTTAAATTTAATCCCTGTTTAGCGAGATTTTTATAAGTAAAACCAACCTTATACCAAACAAACCCGTAAGAATTTAAGCTAATCAATGCGGTATGTAATGATTTTTTTGGTATATTTTTTATATTTCTATTTTAAAGGTTTATAAATAATAAACAACTAATTTGAGTATTTTTGCTTTCCTACTTATAGTTTATTTGTAATAAACATTTTAAGTTTTACTTGTGATGACGTCATACATGCGGCCGAATTACTTGAGCAATGAAAGCAGAAACAAACTTCTGTTGAGCCGGGCGACACATGACATCATTTAGATGTCAAATGAAATACAAAGTAATTTATGTTTATTTGTAAAAATGAACACAACCTTGCGTTTTTTTGCGCTAAAAATATGATTTTATTCCATAACGATCCAAAGTCTCTAAATGGTTTTGGATTCGACATAGGTAAACTTTTACTTTACATACCGAATTGTCTAAAATTTAAGAGCCGTTTATGAGTAAGGGGGAATATGTATAAATGTATACGAAAGCAGGTTTGTAATGATCGTAGCACTTGGTGTTCAGATAGCCATCGCTATGGATAAGGGCTTTCAGGTGGATGTTATCTATACTGACTACTCCAAGGCATTTGATAAGGTTTCACATAAAATCCTAATAAGCAAACTTGAGCAAATCGGTGTGCACGGTGATCTTCTTA
Source organism: Schrankia costaestrigalis (assembly GCA_905475405.1). NCBI lineage: Eukaryota > Metazoa > Arthropoda > Insecta > Lepidoptera > Erebidae > Schrankia > Schrankia costaestrigalis. Next base: position 10,736,474 of record FR997852.1, on the reverse strand, counting down.
GATGGCTTGAATCTTACCTACGAGACCGTAGTCAGGCTGTGACCATTAAAGGCTTCTGCTCTACATTTACACCTGTAACCTCGGGCGTACCGCAGGGCTCGCATCTCGGACCACTCTTATTTAATATATATATAAATGATGTCTACTTAAATTTCAATTTACTAGGAAAAATAAATATATAGAATACAGCTACAAAATAGATAATGAAAATATTAAGAGAGTGTCCGAGGTGCGGGACCTAGGTGTCCTGTTGGATAGTAAATTAATTTTTGATAGGCACGTAACATCCATAACAAATAAAGCGTTCAAAATGTTGGGCTTTGTACTGCGAATCACAAAAGATTTTAAGCATGTATCCACACTGTTGCTTTTGTATAAGACTCTTATCAGACCCATACTTGAGTATGGTTCTACAGTGTGGAATCCTCAATACAATGTATATATTAACCAAATACAGAGTATTCAAAATAAATTTAATAAGCATATCGCTTGGAGAAACATATGTTTAGAAGAAATACCCCCTATGTCCACTAAAATCCATTAAAAAGATCCATGGATCTTTTTACACTCAAATCACACAGATATGTCCACTTTAATCCATGATCCGAAAATATTTTAAAAATGGATCTTTTTAAAATCCATTATAAAGCTGCATCTACAGTAGCCATTTTCTATAGGTAAATAAAAGACTAGAAAACCGATCAAAATTTTAATAGTAACATATGTATAAATGTTTTTTTTTATTTATTTGAGATGGGGTGGTGATTGATTGATTGGTGTGAGCAATATTTGGTCCGTATTTGGTGAACGGATGGTGATGATTCTCCGTGTGGTGACGGAGTAAGAATACATGTCACCACCCCATCTCATCCCATGGGTATCGTAAAAACCGACTAAGGGACTATCGGTGAATATTATCCTTACGAAATAAAGAAGGAAAACTTGAAATTAAACCCTATACCAATCCGTCTGTTCAGTGTGATATTAGTAGGCCAAGTATCCCTCCGTCACGGGAGGAGGCCCGTCCCTGCAGTGGGACATTAATGGGCTGTTATGATGATGATGATGATTTGGTGAAAGCCACCGGACAAACAATTTTGTTTGGAAGAGTTAATAAAAAATTGGGCAAGAGGAATAGAGCAATTTAAGATTGCGTGTGTCACCCGCTTTATTTTTTACAATGGATCATGGATTAAAGTGGACTTATGTGTTTGATTTAAGTGTAAAAAGATCCATCAATGGATCTTTTCAATGGATCTTAGTGGACATAGGGGAAATACCTGACTTACCATCTTTAGAAACACGTAGAAATGAGAGAGATTTACTTTTTCTGTACAAAATAATAAGAAACCACTTGGACTCAACTTACCTTTTAAATAGAATAGGTTTAGTGTGTCCACGTATTACTGCTAGAAAGAAAATTGTATTCCATATTCCCTCTTTTAGGACAAATTATGCTAAAAATTCATTTATATATAGATCATGTCACTCATTTAATAACCTGAATGTTAGTAATAATGGAGCCATTGATATTTTTGTACTTTCCTTACCTAAATTTAAAAACTTAATTCATGACTGTCTGGTCCCTACAGTCAACTAAATACTTTTTGTTTTGTTTTTAATTTACTTGTATATGTATCTATATTAGTATAAGTATATATATATATATATATATATATATAATAATATTGTCTTTTAGGCGCTATGTATGCATATTTAAGAGTGGAAACTGTTTTGGTTTAAGTGTAGTTTATAAGCATAATAAGACTGTATGTTATAACTGTTTGTTTCTAAAATATATAAATAAATAAATAAATAAATAAATGTCTCTGTTTACTTCTATGGTAATACATAAGTATGTACGTAACCTACTGTTTTCTTTAAAATTGAATTATGCCTATACAACTTTAAATCAAAAACGATAGTGTTAGGTATAAATTACATACATACAAACGCACACCTAGTTTAATTAAACTCACGTAAGTGAATCAAAACATGAGAATAGAGAAACATAAACATTTTGGTGAAGAGTATAAGGTTTTTTTACAAATAGGTATGATGGAAGTAAAACATATACTTTTAAATGCGTTGGTTATATTATTTATTAAAACTGTAAGTAAATAAAATAATTAAATAATCCTCACACATTCACGCATCGCCACCTAGTCCCAAACTAAGCAAAGCTTATACTATGGGTACTAGACAACGGATAAATATACTTAAAACCTTTTTTTTTGTAAATAAGTACATACTTATTATACATAGAAAACACTCAGACCAATGTAAACAATCATTTTCATGCACATAAAGATTTGCATTGAGCGGAAAACGAACCCGAGACCTCTGCGTAGCAGCCATGTAATATACCGACTGCGCCACAGAGGTCGCCGCAATTAAAGTAAATAATTATTATTACTTTTCCTATCTTGCCTACCAAAGGTAATTTCATAGATAAATAAATAAACATTCACGGATATCTCTACACAGCGCCATCTGTTCCCAAAGTAAGCTAGGCTTAACCTGCTTGTGTTATGGCTAACAGAACAATGGATATTAATACTTATATTATACTTTTTTTGTTGTAAATACTTGCATTTTATAAATAGAAACACTCAGATCAATGCAACTAATCATGTTCATGCACACAAATATTTGCATTGAGCGGGAATCAAAACCGAGACCTCTGCGTAGCAGTCATGTCGTATAACCACTACGCCACAGAGGCCGTCAAAAGAGCTATCATAGATGGGTGACCGCTTAGTGGTACGCACAGAATTCTTTGTTCAGATATCTGTGGTGGTACGTATAATGGCGGTCCCTGCTGTCGTAGTAACACAATCACGTCAGAGGTCTATCATCATCATCATAACAGCCAGCCCATTAATGTCCCACTGCAGGGACGAGCCTCCTCCCGTGACGGAGGGACACTTGGCCTACTAATCCCACGCTGACCAAACGGATTGGTATAGGGTTTAATTTCAAGTTTTCCTTCTTTTTATTACTTAAAGATAATATTTACGGATAGTCTCTTAGTCGGTTTTTACGACACCCATGGGATGAGATGACCCCATTTCACACAGGTGACACACTGTATTCTTAGTCCATCACCACACGATGAGGTCTAACTGACTTAAACAAGGTTTCCTTAACAAGAGGTTGGCCACTAACAAAAAAAAAGAGGAAAAAATCTGCGCACTTTAGAACGTCCTCACAAAAGAAGCCTTTGGAGTAAGTTTGTGTATCAGCTGACAACCTCTGTGGCGTAGTGGTTACATTACATGGCTGCTACGCAGAGGTCTCGGGTTCGATTCCCGCTCAATGCAAATCTTTGTGTGCATGAACATGATTGTTTGCATTGGTCTGAATGTTTCTATGTATATTATAAATGTATTTACAAACAAAAGTATATAAGTATTAATATCCGTTAATCTGTTACCCATAACACAAGCAGGTTAAGCCTAGCTTACTTTAGGAACAGATGGCTCTGTGTAGAGATGTCCGTGAATATTTATTTTATTTATTTATTATTTATCAGTACGAATTTTTGTCACCCTGTTATGATGAAACTAATCTCATGGGAGTCTCAAGGAAAGTTCGATAATGTAATGAAATCTCCGTGTGGTGACGGAGTAGGAATACAATATGGGTGTCGTAAAAACCGACTAAGGGACTATCCGTGAATATAGAAGGAAACTTGAAATTTAACCCTATACCAATCCGTCTGGCTAGTGTGGTATTAGTAGGCTAAGTATCCCTCCGCCACGTAAGGAGGCCCGTCCCTGCAGTGAGACATGGACATTGATGGGCGTATATAATAAAATAGTAAGTATATTTTTTAATTTCAGAATGTCAATGCAAAATCTTTGCCAGAAGTATCACTATCATTTTTAAAATCACTTTTGAATGAACACTCAAAATGTCCTGTAGTTGTTGTTGTAAATCAAGCTGTAGATACAGAGTACAGGCAAAATGACGTCATTGATGTCAAAAGTGCTATTCTAAGGGCAGACAATGTTGCTGATGAAGAAGTGGCTAAGGATTACATTGCTGACATTTTACGGGTAAGATTCCCCTTTACTCATAAACGCCTCTTAAATTTAATCACTGTTTGAGATTTTTTTTAGTAAAACCAACCTTATACCAAATAAAACCGTAAGAAATTAAGCTAATCAATTGACTAAAATTTAAGAGGCGTTTATGAGTAAGTATTTGGATCTATTTTTTGACTTCAACTCGTTTAATAGAATGGATAATAAGAGAGATTAACAAAAGATATTCTGGAAAAGGGTGGTATAGTGTAAGAATTTACAAGAGTATACCAATTCGTTACAAATATAATGTACTTAGAGTTTGGAACTAGATTACATAAATAAATTTAACAGACAGAACATCCAGACTCAGGACAATAAATATAGTCGGGTCAAATCATTTGCAACCCGAACCAAGTTAGTACGGATTATGTTATGTACGGTAACATGGCTAGTGTGTGGAAGTCTCGAAGCATATTGTTCAACATTTCCTGAAGCAAAACCAATTCAAAATCTTTTAAGGCTTTGTATTGATGTATGTCGGTTGAAATGTCCAAACGTGTGGACTTAGTTGAAAGTCGAATTTTTCAAGTAAAATTTGCCGATCGACTTTCGATCGTCATAATGCAGACGCAACTTAAGATTGTCACCACCAAAAATATGTGTTTTGTGCAAAATTTAATACCCTTTTTTATATTTCAGTCCACGGGAGACACCAACGATCCTTTAGTAAAAGAAATCAATCAAAAATTCAACAACGCCCTACGCGCTCGATGTGGTCAGTACGATAAATGCATTCAGAGATGTAATCCTGATATTATGACATGTAAGGCTGTTTGCAATCAAAAATGGGATCAAAAAGATTTATGCGAACCAGAGAAAAAAGAAGATTCTTGCGAAACGACTACGGATTCTTGCGAAACGACTCCTGATTCTTGCGAAACCACTACTTGTAAACCTAAACGCGGAAAGACAATGCCTCCGAAGTGGTGATGAAAATGATTTTTACACAATATTAATAAATGTATTATTTTTTCTGCTATTATGTTTTATTTTATTACTCAACTAAGGATGGTTGAACTCTTCGTGTGGTGGCGGAGTAAGAATATAATATGTCACCAAGTCACCACCCCATATCATCCCATGGGTGTCGTAAAAACCGACTTAGGGTCTATCCGTCAATATTATTTCTACGAAAGAAAAAGAAGGAAAACTTGAAACTAAGCCCTATACCGTCTGGCCAGCGTGGTATTAGTAGGCCAAGTATCCCTTCGTCATGGAAGGCCCGTCCCTGCATTGGGACATTAATGGGCTGTTATGATGAAGGAGGGTTACGTTTTTTTTTTCAAGAATATGTGTAAGTAATTTCTTTGAGACGATCTGCAGCTTCAATGGCTTGATAGACTTTAGTGTACGCTAAGTTGCTGTCCCGTTGATTTCTCATTACCTACTCGCAGTAATTTGCTCACATATAGATACTATAACGTAATTTAATTAATTTCTTCCCTCAAAACTTTCCAGTCAGTTGTTTAATTACACTAACCGATGGTATTTACGGTGAGAGACCATAACAAAATCGCTTTGGTAAATTCATCCAAGATAACTAAGCCAAGAAGAAAATTATCATCTATCTTTGAGATAGGCAGGAGAACCGAAGTTGACCGGGGTTTGGCGACTATGGTCTAAAACGAAAAATGATGAAGTATAATAACGTCAACTTGTATGACCAATGTCGAAATATAAAAATGCCAACAATAAATTTTGTCAAAGTAGAAAAATGGCAAAGTATATTTTGGTCCTCGTGTATAAATAATGCCCACTTTCTGCCAGATTAATTAAGATTTTTTGGATGTTTTTTCACTTCCAAAAGGCTATTAAAAAGAAAGCCAAAGACATTTAAATACTGACATTAAGTTTATCTAGTAATGAAATTTCCCCATTGCAACTTATTCAAAAAATTATTTATTTGAGGTTTAAATACTGTTAAATTCATTTTTTTATGTTACATAAAGATGTTATGAGCTTAAAAAGGGTTCATATCGACTGAGTAGTAAATGGTCTTTACTTGAAAATTGTCCCTATGTCCACTAAAATCCATTAAAAAGATCCATGGATCTTTTTACACTCAATCACACAGATATGTCCACTTTAATCCATGATCCGAAAATATTTTAAAAATGGATCTTTTTAAAATCCATTATAAAGCTGCATCTACAGTAGCCATTTTCTATAGGTAAATAAAAGACTAGAAAACCGATCAAAATTTTAATAGTAACATATGTATAAATGTTTTTTTTTATTTATTTGAGATGGGGTGGTGATTGATTGATTGGTGTGAGCAATATTTGGTCCGTATTTGGTGAACGGATGGTGATGATTCTCCGTGTGGTGACGGAGTAAGAATACATGTCACCACCCCATCTCATCCCATGGGTATCGTAAAAACCGACTAAGGGACTATCGGTGAATATTATCCTTACGAAATAAAGAAGGAAAACTTGAAATTAAACCCTATACCAATCCGTCTGTTCAGTGTGATATTAGTAGGCCAAGTATCCCTCCGTCACGGGAGGAGGCCCGTCCCTGCAGTGGGACATTAATGGGCTGTTATGATGATGATGATGATTTGGTGAAAGCCACCGGACAAACAATTTTGTTTGGAAGAGTTAATAAAAAATTGGGCAAGAGGAATAGAGCAATTTAAGATTGCGTGTGTCACCCGCTTTATTTTTTACAATGGATCATGGATTAAAGTGGACTTATGTGTTTGATTTAAGTGTAAAAAGATCCATCAATGGATCTTTTCAATGGATCTTAGTGGACATAGGGAAAATTGTCTGAATTTAAGAGTAATTTTGTTTTTTCAAAGAAGTGTTATTTTTTTATCTATACTAATATTATAAAGAGGTAAAGTTTGTGTGTTTGTTTGTTTGTGTGTTTGTGTGTTTGTCACGTTGTAGGGGGTAATCTCTGGATCTACTGAACCGATTTTAAAAATTCTTTCTGTGTTTGATAGTCCATTTATCGGGGAGTGTCATAGGCTATATAGTATCACGCTATGCCTAATAGGAGTAGAGCAGTAATGAAATATGTTTATAAAAGGGACGCTTAAAAACGTTTATTTCGCTTCTACTGCTTAAACGTCTGGAGATATACTGAAATAATGTATTAGAGAATTGTACCTTTAAAAAAGTTTTACAATTAAGAGACTTAAGATTGTCGTAAAAATCCTAGGGTGTCGTAAAATGATGAAGGGTGTTGTAAAAGATGGAAGGGTGTCGTAAAACTGCAAGGATGACGTAAAATGATGGAGGGTGTCGTAAAATGCATAGATGGTGTCGTAAAATAATGGAGGGTGTCGTAAAAGATGGAAGGGTGTCGTAAAACTGCAAGGTGTCGTAAAACTGCAAGGGTGCCGTAAAATGATGGGGGGTGTCGTAAAACTGCAAGGTTGCCGTCAAACTGCAAGGGTGTCGTAAAATGATGGAGGGTGGCGTAAAATGATCGTAAAGTGAGACTAAATGTTCTGCACTTAGTAGACATTGTTTTCTGCCCAGACTTAAGATTATATTCTTTTAAAACATATCTATACTTCTATACTTAATAATATAAAGAGGTAAAGTTTGTGTGTTTGTGACGTTGTAGGGGATAATCTCTGGATCTACTGAACCGATTTTATAATTATTTTAGTGTTGAATAGTCTATTTATCGTGGAGTGTCATAGGCTATATAGTATCACGTTATGGCTAACAAAAATAGAGCAGTAATGAAATTTTTAAAAAAAACTGACACGTATTTTTCGCCGCCCTACGAAGTGGGCACGGGTCAGCTAGTGTGATAATAAAATTAAATATATATTGAATAATATGTACTTTTTTTTTTATTTAGTATTTGGCAAGTATTTATATCTTACCTTGTGTGTGGCTAAAAATAATTCATTGAATAGGCTTTTTATCCTTTGTACTATAATTTTCATAAATAAATGCGAAACATTCATTTCAATTCTTAGGCATTACCTCATATTGGCTTAGTATTTGTGACATTTTTTTAGGTTGACATTTTTATATAGTGACATTTTTCCTTTCTTGCCCGTGTTACTACCAGTTCTACTACCAGTAGTAATACTGTTAATTTTTTTACCTTTCTTACTACTGCAGTAGTAAGTTGTCAGAATGGTAATTATAATTTACCCGTGTTACTACTGCTCTTCTTTCCTTGACGGTGCTACTACCAGTAGTAATACCAGTAATTTGTTCTTCCTTCTTACTACTGCAGTAGTAAGTTGTAAGAATGGTAATTACAATTTACCCTTGTTACTACTTTTAATAAAAGGAAAAGAAAAGGAAATATTCAAAATAAAAATAATTATTTATTTAAAATGGGCAATGCCACAGATTAGCTTAACATTTTTAAATGAAAAAAATTACTTATAGTTAACAAAAAAGTTTTGTATTCTTAATAACAAAAAAAACCGATAAGTAGTAGGAAACCAGTTGCATAATGTTTTGTTATAATTTTTTTTTTTAAATGTCTGATATTGTTTTGTTTCACATGTTTTGTTTTTTTTGGTTTTTTTTTCAATTATGCACACAGAGAATTGAAATATTTGAAAATGTCAAATGTGCGAAAGAAAGTGTAAGAACCCTCTTAATTTTAGGAAAATATTGTTACCGAAGATAAGATAACTAATGTTTATCCTTTGGGTACGGAACCGTAAAAATGTATATTTTTAGGGTTCCGTACCCAAAGGATTAAACGGGACCCTATCACTAAGATTTCGCTGATGTCTGTGTGTCACCTCAGGCTGTATCTCTCTCTAGCTATCGCAACTTTTCTAACGCGTAACCTATAGAGATTTCTTTATTAATTAGTTGCATTAGGATATTTTGTATATTCTCATCATTTAATATAATTCGCTTTCTCCTTAAGTTAAATTGCTTGGCAACGATTTTAATAAAGCTATCATCCTTAATTACATTTAACAACCTCATTAAAGTTTTGTTATTTTTGTTAACGTACTTATTTAATTTTGAATGATAGCCTTCGAGAACATTGTTAGTTCGATGTCTCATGCCAAAGACACTTAATAAATTTAAATATTTCTCTCTAATCCACATGCGTTGTATGTATTTTATAAATTTTTCCAGGGTAGGCAGGTATTCACTTTCTGTTTTTATGTATGCCCACCCTTCCAAAAGCATTTCTGAGGGTAAGAGTGGTAATACGGCACATAGCGAAAGTATTCTGTTTTCGGCTTTACATCTTGATTTACCCACTAATGCTTCAGCTTTTCTCCAAACACAACGTTGCCAATGAAAATAGCAACCAACAATTTTTATGGACGGAAACTTAAGTAAAAGCGCGTTAATATTAGCAACCTCAAAGTCGCAGTGAAATATTTCTGGTTTGAATTGAGGCAGCTGTGATTGTATCATATCGTACATTTTTTCGTAAGCAATCTGAGTCTTATAACATAATAAACCGAATATAATGGGTACTACTTTCGTTGTAGTGGCAGTACTTCCGATATCGCCATGAATGCTGACGAGTTCTTTAAATGGTGGCGGACATGCTTTGAATGTCGCGTCTATGAAAAATTCAGTTATATTATGTATGACTTCTCTTGCCTCTGAGGTACAAAATAAAAGTATACGATCACCTTCAAAACAGTAATCAGCAAGAACCATATTATAAAAGTTTTTAGGTACTTGTACCTCCTCTGATTTATTAAAAACTGTTTTCATAACAGCAGATGTTTTGTTACGAACATCGTACAGTGAATGTTGGATGTTTGTAAAGGACGGAAAATTCCTAGCCGAGTTAATACCCTCTTCAAGTACAAATCTCTTTAATGTTCGGTTGTACAATTTTGTTATCGGTTTATCACTTTTAGTAACTGTATCCTTTAATTCCGCTATAGACATTGCAATTTTGTTCTTCTCCAAATCAGGCTTGCATAAATGACCCATTTTTCGTATCACAGAGTTGCCCTGTGTAAATTAGCATTGGTCAGCGAAGGAAATACATCATATTTTTTTAATTTAGGTAAGTAAGTATATAGGTAACGGTTTACTTACTTGCAACGTTAAACTTCCAGAGCATTTGTCTTTTGTGAAATATGAAGCGCATCTCCATATAACAGACCCGTTCTTATAAAGTTTTAGTTTGTAATACTGATGTCCGTTACATATTAGTATTGTTCCTCCTTTTCTTTGTATAAATTTAATATCTTCAATATCTCCACTCATAATAATAATAATTAATTATTTTATTATACAAGACAAACAATAAACTATAATTTTCACACAGATCTATGACACATGATGACATGTGTATGTTTTTCCTTTTCCTCAGGCGTAAACCAAGAAGAATGAATCATATTTATCAAATGAGTTTTAATTACAATTTATTAAAAGTAGTAACAAGGGTAAATTGTAATTACCATTCTTACAACTTACTACTGCAGTAGTAAGAAGGAAGAACAAATTACTGGTATTACTACTGGTAGTAGCACCGTCAAGGAAAGAAGAGCAGTAGTAACACGGGTAAATTATAATTACCATTCTAACAACTTACTACTGCAGTAGTAAGAAAGGTAAAAAAATTAACAGTATTACTACTGGTAGTAGAACTGGTAGTACCTAACACGGGCAAGAAAGGACATTTTTATAGGTGGACATTTTCATATTGTGGCATTTTTATATTGTGGCATTTTTATAGGTGGACATTTTCATATTGTGGCATTTTTATTGGTTGACATTTTTATACATTGATTGTGGACGTTATTATACTTCATCATTTTTCGTTTTAGACCATAGTCGCCAAACCCAGTGACCGCCATAGTATTCAGGGTTACCCAATTAAGGGTCGTAGCACATATAACATAACGTAAACGGATCGGCACCGTAACAACTCTAGCCGTTCAGTATTATTTGTATGAAACTCCTTACTGCAAGGCACACTAATCGGAACCGTAACGTAATCGGATTTTTGACACCGAGGAAAAAGGCGAGGCAATGCCGATCTGTTACCGTTACGTTATTGCTACGACCCTTAAATGGAATGAGAACAGGTCACTTACAGCGAAGAACTGACGACCATTGGGGCAGCAAAGTTCTGGAATAGCGACCGCGTACCAGAAAAAGCCAGGTGAGGAGACCCTTCAACCGGTAGACCAAAGCCCTAGTTAGAGCGGCGGGAAACCGATTGCTGCTGGACGTAACATTTTACATGTGCCTCTCTCATCTCTCTCTGGCGTGACCAGACCCTCTGTCTACCATGGGACAGTCTACTGTCTATGAAATATCGTCTCGTATTAAAAAAACTCAAAAAAACGGAAAAACTTCCGGCTCATGTATTTCCTCCATCGTATCACGCATTCCCTTCATGGTCAACTGATCCCATAACAAACATCCTGCGGGCTCAGTTGACCCCATTTGTTTTTTTAGTGTGTTACTCAGCCCACTAATCTTTCAACTGGACCCGCGGGTTCAGTTGACCACTTGCTATGGTTAAGAATCTACTCATCCCGCAGGCTCAGTTAACCACTTAGTATGGTTAAGGGTCTACTCAGTTTTTTTTTCTTTAATATCAGCTCTTTCAAACATAGTGTATGAATAACGATTTGACAGAGTGAAGTTATATTGTGTTATTGTGAGTACCACCCGTTGATTTGTTTTCGCATTTTGCATCAGGTTCGATCCGGTCATAATGATATGTTTTTATTTCATTAAAACTGTTCGTATATTAAAGGTGAATGCCCTATAAAACGATTATTTTAATTAAAAAATGTTTTATTAACTAACTCGACGCTTTACCAATAGAAAAATAAATGTGCCAAGTACGAGAAAATTAGCAGAAAATTTTAATTAAAACGAATGATTGAAATAATAATCGAAGCGTAGTAGGCTTAATAATAATATAACCGTGGTATTGTGGTATACAGAGCAATTTGATTGTAGGCTTCAACAAAGCCAATATGGGGACAACAAGACCACGTATATTCTTTAAATATCTGCTCTGGGTTTTGGTTATCGTAAGTTATTTCATTTATTTTTTCTTTAGTGCCCTGGATCCAATACCTGATGTAGAGTAGTACAACGATCTCACTAAGGCCTCCCTCACATTTGGCGTCAGCGTTCCTTGGGCGTATGAGCGCGACGCTTCGTCTACGCCGCGTGCGACCAGCGTTGGAATCGCATGTACGCGGCGATCACGTGACGCTTAACCCCCTTCAGTCAAGTAATATTAGAAACCATGCTACGACTGATTAAAACAAAAACAGGCAGCGTGGATAGCGGTCAAAGGGGTAAAAACGTAACGCGAACGCCGCGTGAGCGCTGCGTCTAAGTCGCGTGAGCGCCGCGTCTACGCTCGAGGGACGCCTACGCTTAATGTGGGGTCAACTTTAGACAAATGTAGAGTAAAGCTATCTAATTTTGTAAAAGAAATTAAAAAATCTCTATCACTAGTCAAACATCAAGCTTAGCTTAATCATTACAATTCCAGAACATACATCCATCATCAGGGGATTATGCTGATGTAATAAAGACACTTATGCAGCAAAAGAATAAGGAAGATAATCCCGTAATGCTCATACTAGACGAAAATCAATCGGAAAATGATGGCTCACGTAACGAACTTAATGAAGATAATAGCGGCAAATCTAAAAGAAGACCTTCCGCTTTTGCGCATATGAATTTAGACAACGATGATGATATACCATACCAGTTCCTATACCTTTATAAGTTAGCACAAGAGGTATATATTTTTTTATACTAGAATAGAATAAAAATCATTTATTGAACAAGCTACAGATTTAAAGATAAAAAATAAAATAGGTACACATATTAACAAATAAAAAAATCGAAAATATTTAAAAGGAGATACATAAAAGATATTTCATACTGCAGCATTGTGCAAAAGGGGGACACTCAGCATATATGTCGCAGTCTTGAGACTATGACGCTGGTTTTCAGTGCCCTCCGACACCGACGATCTGCATAAGCTTCGGACGGGTGCAATGCATGTACTCTACAATATAATTCATGTATTATACATAACTGTAAGCCTCCTCTTGAATTACTGTACCTATTAAAAAAATCACTTAAGATCCGTTTCGTAGTTTAAAAGATTCAGCGACAACGACTTTGTTTCATTCTATGCAGTGATACAAACGAACACAAGACCGCTCCAAGACGCAGGTAAAGCTAGCTACCCCAGCCCTTACCGCGATCATGCCTTGAATGTAGCCACGCCATGCAGTTTTCTACTTTTGTATGATAACAATAAATTTTATAATTCAACAGGCAAAAAGAGGAAGATCACTGAACAGAAATCAGTCTCCAAGCCAAGATCGAAACAATTATGACAGATCTAATCAAAACGACGACCGCAATGAAAGGAATAAAAATAACAAAAACTTCAGAAGTAGCAAATATTCCAGCAATAATAGAAATGATAAATATTCTAACAGTAACAGAAACAGAGATAGCAACCGATACAAGAACCGTCTAAGCAGTAATTACGATAACGATAGAAATAATGATAGGTACTCTAATAATAAAGAAGAATTGTATCTTTACAATGACAACTATGAAAATAATAATAATTACAACGATAGGAATAATTACAGAAACGACAACAACTACAGAGATAAGAATAATGATGATTATAATCGAAATGACAGGTATTATAATAACAATGATAGGAACGACGATATCAGAGATAGAAACTACAACAATGAGAGAAATAAATTTAATGATAGAAATTCTAATTCCGATAGATATTCAAACGATAGAGTTAATAAACAGCGTAACCTAAAAAGCTTTATTGGGTACAATAGTAAAAATAACGACAGATTATCCAATATTGATAGATATAGTGATGACGATTATAGAAATGACAGAAATGACAATTATAGAAATGACAGAAATGACAATTATAGAAATGACAGAAATGACAATTATAGAAATGACAGAAATGACAATTATAGAAATGACAGAAATGACAATTATAGAAATGACAGAAATGACAATTATAGAAATGACAGAAATGACGATTATAGAAATGACAGAAATGATAATTATAGAAATGACAGAAATGACAAATATAGAAATGACAGAAATGACAAATATAGAAACGACAGAAATGACAATTATAGAAATGACAATAATAAAAATGACAATTATAACGATAGATATAATGATTATGTTAAAGAAAATTACTACAACCAAGATTATATAAGAAACAATGATTGAGAAAAGGAAAAACTAATGCAAATACAGTCTTTGCTCTGCAATGGACAAGCTCTTAATAAATTATAATAAATAAACATTAAAAAGATACTTATGTAAAATATGTTAAAATTGAATATTAAGCAAATTCATCAATGTTTTATTATCTCCTAAATTATATAAGCCAATGGTTATTTTAAATGTACTGTCACCACTGTAACTCCACAATTCTGCTGATTTCATTGCCTTTATTATTTTTTTAAATCTTTATTTAAGGAGCTTTGTCAATTTGACTATGTCGCTCCGATTGGCTTTATTGCTGTTGGCAAAACAAAAACTATTTTTTTTCGATCTCCATCTTGGAAAACTACGAAATTTTCAGGTATTTCCTTTGGAATTAACACATCTTCAACTTTCTTGAAAACAAGCGCATTAAGTTTTACGTATTTTTCAACATTCTGGGAAATCCTACATTTTGGGATTACAACTTTACGCGAAATCAACCTAATGAACCTTGAACTAGTCCATCAAGGCGTTTAGGTCTTTGCCCTAAAAACTTTGAACTTGAGAAAACAAACTGCGTTCAGATTCAATAAAATATATTTACACCAAATTAATAAACAGAATACAATGCCAAATAAATAAATATAAATATATTTTCATTCAAAAAATTAAATGACTTTTGACGTAATTATAAATAATTTTTACAATAAAAAAACACGAAAACAAAACTAATAACAATAAGTACAATTTCAAAATGAGTAAAAAAAAATTAATAATTTGCTTTTTTTTTGCCAGCTTCAATACTGTGCTTTTCCTGTAAATACATCGATCAGTTCTGCAAAATTAACCCAAGTACCAATTGTAAAGATAAAAGTCCCGATTGCTATAAAAAAAATAGACAACCACAGCCTCCAACGTCTATATCCGTATCCTGGCCTTTCATAAATAGTCAGTAAGTATATTATGTTAGGCCAAATGAAGGCCATGTTTGTAAGGCAAAAACAGCCAATCTGTAAAATAAAAGTTAAACACTATAGACAATCACCCCATCTCATCCCATGGGTGACGTAAAAATCGACTAAGGGACTATTCGTGTATATTTACGAAGTAAAAAGAAGGAAAACTTGAAATTAAACCCTATACCAATTCGCCTGGCCAGCATGGTATTAATAGGCCCGTCCCTGCAATGGGACATTAATGGGCTATTATGATGATCATTATCAAATATATTAATATGACGGTTGGATTAATTGAGATTATACTTACAACTCCCATTAGTCCATTTATGTTAGGCATTGCAATACCAATACAGCAAATAACAACCACGAAAAACGCTCTCCAGATCAATTCCCACATGTACGCTCTGTTCGGATTATGGCGCTTTTTCAAATAATACCATATTAGATTGAATGGCACCCAAAAGTTTATTGAATGTGTTGCCAATATCATTATTACAATAGCAGCTTTTAGTATTTTTGCAAATCTGAAAGGCCATAAGTATTTTAATTGTTAACTTTATAATGTAATAACTTTTATTTTTATAAACCAACTAGCGGCCAGTCCCTGCTTCGCACGGGCATTATTTTTCCGCTTTTCTGTTGAAATTTTTCCTATATTTTTGCTATAAACCTAGCGAAGCTCGAGACCTAGACGAATGCAAAACCGTGGAAATCGGTTCGTGCGTTCTGGAGTTACAGCGTCAGGAAGGAAACCCCGACTTAATTTTATATAGTAGATATACAAACAATAGTAGGTGATTGGAGCCTCCTTTTAAGCAAAATTGTCTGTATAGATTTATCTGTGTGTTGTCTATGTCTACTTGGGACTGGACATCGTTGTGTGAAAGTGTGTACTTAGAATAAACTCCTGCGCCACAGGGCCCGATTACTATACTACAGTAACCGGCTGTAAATATTGCACATCGACTTTTGTAAAGAGACAATCGGTAAATTTCGGCTTCGTAGAGCATCACCTTTCTACTAGATGGCATTGTGTGAATGTGTAAGGAATATTTATTTATCTATAGCTGAGCATGTGTCTTTAAAAAAAATAATAACCCTTTTGTTTTAACTAAACAAAATTATCTAATTAAATATTTTACCTACATGGTCATAGGAAAGTTGACAGTAACAGGGGATGTCACTTTATTTTGAAACGCCACGTATCCAAAGAAACCCATCGTAAATGTACACACTGTAATAAACGCCATACCTGAAACATGTAAGTACACACATTTAATTTTGTATCGCCCAAGTTTACAAAAATAATGTTCATAATTTAATCGAAACTACACTTGGCCGCCTTTTCATTATTCACATCAAAAATACTATTGTTCTATAAGACACAAAACATTTATTTCAACAGGCGCCGGTAGCGCAAGCGGCTGCAGTGTACGAGGTCGCGGCTCATTCTAACTATTGTCAAGAATCTGGATGTTCTTTCATCATACCAGCTCATTAATGTCCCACTGCAGGGTCGGGCCCCCTCCCGTGACGGAGGGATACTTGGCCTACTAATACACTGGCCAGACGGATTGGTATAGGGTTTAATTTCAAGTTTTCCTTCTTTTTATTTCGCAAAGATAATATTCACGGATAGTCCCTTAAAACACCCATAGGATGAGATGGGGTGGTGACATATTGTATTCTTACTCAGTCACCACACGGAGATGGATGTTCTTTGTGTCCGTTAAATTGATGTTAGAAGTTGTCTATAAACAAGACTATCTGACCCATGCCCACTTCGTTAGGCGACGAAAAAATAGCGTCGCTTTTTAAAACATATTTCATTACTGCTCCACTCCTATTAGTCATAGCGTGATACTATATAGCCTATGACACTCCCCGATAAATGGACTATTCAACACAGAATTTTTAAAATCGGTGTAGTAGATCCAGAGATTACCCCCTACAACGTCACAAACACACAAACTTTACCTCTTTATAATATTAGTATAGATATAAGAAGAAGTATTACATACCCCACGCTAAGCATGCGGGGAACCTTGATGGATCCTTCATATTACCTTCCACAGCAATGACAATCCCAGAACAGGACATGCTGAATACTTGGACACCAATAAACTGAAGTGACCCAGACAAATCAGTGGTCATAATCATATTCTTAAAACCTGGATTTAACGTGAATGCGTAGTAAACTACTGTAACAATACATATTCCTGTAAAAGAAAAAAAAACATCAAAATGGTCATACGAGAAAAAACTTTATTTTTCTGGAAAGAGCACAAAAAAAAACAAAAAACAAAGGAAAAGCAGTTCGCAGTTTCGTCGTGTCGTATTCGTCAGTTGAAATTTTCGTTTTTTGGGATTATAATCTGTCTATTTATTAAAAATTAATTGTAATATTTTTAGGCTTAAGTACTTCTTACATTTTGATCAGTTCATTTTCTAGCATTACTAGTCTAGGGACACCTACTTTTAACAGGAATTGATACTCGTAGATGTGCTGATTGGTCATTTTGCGTAAGTGACATCTTGAGTATTGGTCATAATGCTGATGTGACAATATGCGAATGCGTCATTTTGCGAATCACCATTGGACATTATGCGTCAAATTGAATTATTTAAGTATACTATTCTACAATAATCAGTTTTATTCCCATGGAGATAGAGACTACTAAGCGCTATGTAACTAAAGTCTATTTTTTTATCTCGGATACTAAAATGACAACTACAAATGTCAAACATAAAAATAATGTGGCCAGCTTTTAAGAAACAGTGCTGTCCTGTGTTTTGATTCGTGTTGTAATTATCGTAAAATATTTACGGTTATTAGTACCTAAGTACCATTATGATAAAAAAATACTATTTATTTATTTTTTTTATTTATTTATTTATTACTAGATAGATTCATTATAGAAGTAGGTGACGACTCGGAGGATTCCGAATATTTAAGTAAAGAATCCATTTCTGATTAAACATTACCCCCCTTACTTATAAACGCCTCTTAAATTTAATCACTGTTTAGCGAGATTTGTTATTACGAAAACCAACCTTATACCAAACAACGTAAGAGCTTAGGCTAATTAATCAATTGACTAAAATTTGAGAATTTTTTTATGAGTAAGAGGGTACTTGTACAATAAATTATGTACCAAAAATAAAATATGTTTTATTTAAGTACCTGAGTTTTAAATTAGAATTTGCACATTTTATATTATTACTTCCAACAAACTGTATAAAATTTAATTTATCGTTAACTTTTGATAGTGGTGGTACATCACTATACATAAATTGCAAAAAAATAGGTAACTCATAAATATACAGGTAATGACATTTTTGTATTCGAGATTAAAAAACAGCCTATAGTCTCTATTTACCGTAATCGGCGGTACTAACCTATATTTTTATCGGTAAGTACCGGCTGTACCGCATCACTATTTATTAGTTGTAAAAAACAGGCAACACAT
The DNA here is from genome assembly GCA_905475405.1 of Schrankia costaestrigalis. Classification (NCBI taxonomy): domain Eukaryota; kingdom Metazoa; phylum Arthropoda; class Insecta; order Lepidoptera; family Erebidae; genus Schrankia; species Schrankia costaestrigalis. The sequence continues at coordinate 10,717,779 of FR997852.1, read as the reverse complement.
GAAATGTCATTTTAGTATCTGAGATAAAAAAATAGACTTTACGATACTTGTAGTGTGGCGTCGACCCTCAGACAATGTCGCACCTCTTAATATGCCCTCGATGTCCCGCTACATGCAGCCCTAAAGACCTATGGGCTGCTACAGACAATGCAGTTGCTGTGGCCGAATTCTGGGCCGGCACTGTCTGAGTTTCTTTTTTGCCAATCGACACGAAGAAGAAGAAGTCTTATAAAAAAAACAACCAAAAAATTAAAAAAAAATAAAGCTTACCGATAATTACATTTCCGGCCAGAGAGAAAGGTATCAAATATTTTAATTGCGTAATTAAGCAAATTAATATCACTAATGGTAAAAATATCAACAAGTACATCCTGAATGATGGGTAACCTTAAAATAAAAAAAATAAAAAATTAGCAACCACTCTCGGTGGATCCGTGTGGTGATGAAGTAAGAATACAATATGTCACCACCCCATCTCATCCCATGGGTGTCGTAGAAACCGACTAAGGGACTATCTGTAAATATTAGCTATATATAGAAAGAAGGAAAACTTGAAATGAAACCCTATACCAATCCGTCTGGCCAGCGTGGTATTAGTAGGCCAAGTATCCCTCCGTCACGCGAGGAGGCCCGTCTCTGCAGTGGGACATTAATGGGCTGTTATGATGATGAACCACTCTCGGCGTAGCGCGGTCACATTAACGCCTGGGTCGATCCCAAGATATTGTGTGATCCACAAATTATTGTCCTGAATCTAGACGCTTTTTGTGTTGTTAAATTCCTTTGTAATCTTTTTTTCTTAGTTTTCTATGTAACTTGGTGGTGATTTGTATTACAAAAATGTATTTACAAAAAAAAGTATTTGTCTATGTTTATCCGTTGTCTAGTACCCATAGTACAAGCTCTGCTTAGTTTGAGACTAGATGGCGTTCTGTGAATGTGTCAAGAGTATTTATTTATTCTTTGTAGAAGTGCATGCGGCTCAGGGCTGGATTCCTAGTGCTAATGTAGTCTTTAAAAAAAAATTTTAATAATTTATTTATGTACATAATTTAAAAAAAAGGATTTTTTTTAATATTCCCTTAGTCGGTTTTTATGACACCCATGGGATGAGATAGGGTGGTGACATATAGTATTCTTACTCCGTCACCACACGGATATTATAAGTACTTACTAAATTATAATTATACTAGCGACCCGTCTCGGCTTCGCACGGGCATTATTTTCCCGCTTTGCTGTTGAAATTTTTCCTGAATTTTCTTTGCTATAAACCTCACGGAGCCCGAGACCTTTCCAACGAATGCAAAACAGTGGAAATCGGTTCGTGCGTTCTGGAGTTATAGCGTCAGGAAGGAAAACCTGATTTATTTTTATGTAGTAGATACTAAATTCATTATAAGCTTACCTGGATACGCCCCATCCGGATGAAAAGTCTCAACATTTTCAATCAACTGTTTGAATGATTTAGCGATTATGAGTTGGTAACAGCAACACGCTCCAAACAAGTCAATTATAATGAGAATGTCGATAAGATACCTGCAATTGAAGATAACTGTACCTAAATGTCACTTACGGCCTGGCCACGGCACATTTCAACAACTGTTTTGAGGAACAAGCTCGCTGCGACGATATTTCCGGACCGTTACGACTTGGGGAGCTTCAAGAAACGAGCGTACTCCCTTTTAAAAGGTCGGCAACGCATCTGTGATTCCTCTGGTGTTGCGGGTGTCCATGGGCGGCGGTGATCACTTACCATCAGGTGACCTGCTGGCTCGTTTGCCTCCTATTACATAAAAAAAAAAGAAATCTAGTCCATTGCTGGACATAGGCCTTTCCCAACACGCGCCACAGCACTCGATCCTGCGCCTTACGCATCCAGTCCGACCCAGAGACCTTTTTGAGTTCTTCGGTCCACCCGTAAAGAAGTCCTCGCGACACAGGGTCACAATCTTATTGGGGGAAATCATAACAGCCCATTAATGTCCCACTGCAGGGACGGGCCTCCTCCCGTGACGGACGGATACTTGGCCTACTAACACCACGCTGGCCAGACGGATTGGTATAGGGTTTAATTTCAAGTTTTCCTTCTTTTTAATACGTAAAGATAATATTTACGGTTAGACCCTTATTTGGTTCTTACGACACCCATGGAATGAGATGGGGTGGTGATATATTGTATTCTTACTCCGTCACCACACGGAGAGGGGAAATGTCGATTTAAAAATAAATTTTAAAAGGTAATTTACAAACCTGAAAGCAGCATGAAACCTTGCTAACTTAGGCATAGGAAATAACTTCAGTGCAGCCTCACCGCAATCAGCGTAAGACAAAAATGGTCTTCTAGTACGTCTCATTAATATTTGATTAGAGTGTACAAGTAACTGAAATATGACATAATTATAATTTTTTTACTTAAAAAGCTTAGGTATAACTCGAAAAATCCGAAAAGAAGAAAGACAATGGAAAAAATTGGTACTCGAGGCGGGATTTGAAACCGCGTCTCTGGATTGTACGCGTCTAGCGTCATGGCCAACTAAGCCAAGCCCAAGCATCCGTCTCAACTACCCAATATAACCATTGCTTTATCCGGCATTTGTAGCCGGGTTAGGTTTCAGCTTCAGGAAATAAATACTCCTGCATTGAAGAGCATAGACCACAGATGTCAGAACAAAAGACATAATAATATGCCTTGAATGTCATTTTGTGTGGAAACAGTTTTATACACACAATTATATCTAGATTATCAATAAACGCAATACTCTGTCCCGTTTATCCAGATGTTATTTCTCCCTTAACCCCGATTTACACATCGACAAGTACAGTAGCGAGTTAAGTACTTAGTAAGTTGTTGATTATGTTCATTTAAAGAGATCTCCATCCTATTTTTTGGCGAGTTAAGTTGACGAGACGCGAGAGAGGGGGCTACTTCGTACTTAACTCGCTACTGTACTTGTCGATGTGTAAATCGGGCTTTATGCGGTGTCACAGAGAAGCAATCAGCGATATTAATTTTAAACAAAGAAAACATACTTACTTCAAAAAAATTAAGATAGAAGAACTATTACATTTTACTACTACTATATTCAAACAATTTTCATATACGGTAGGCGTTGATCTTATTGATAATTAAAAAAAAATAATACAATTAAGTATAAAAAAAAATACAAAACCAGCTTCACTTTTCTGTTGACAGTGCTACGTCTTTATTTTTTACTAGCTGACCCGTGCCCACTTCATTGGACGGCGAAAAAAACGCGTCCGTTTTTTAAACATATGTATTTCGTTACTGCTTCACTCCTATTAGTCATAGCGTGACACTATAAAGCTTAAGACACTCCCAGATAAATGGACTATTCAACACAGAAATAATTTTTAAAATCGGTTCAGTAGATCCAGAGATTACAACGTCACAAACACACAAACTTTACCTCTTTATAATATTAGTTTAGATTTGGTCTGAACTCCCTATGAATACTTTAAAGATATATTAAATGTTTACTTACATTTAAACAAACAAACATGTAGACACCCATGACTACGATAGCCGGTACAGCGAACAGAACACCACCACAGGCGATGGCTACGGGGCCTCCAAGAATCCCGGCACCCAAAGCGCCCTTAATAATGTGACCGACGGATCCGATAAAACTGTAAAAGAAATACTTTCCAATCAAAAAACCGACTTTAACTGGAAATTTGTTATATTTTTTAAATAAAAACTAAATTACTGAACACATTTTAATGAAATTTCTATAGCACTATTCTGGAGATGTCATCATCATAATCATAACAGCTCATTAATGTCCCACTGCAGGGACGAGCCTCCTCTCGGGACGCACGGAGGGATACTTGGCCTACTAATACCACGCTGGCCAGACGGATTGGTATATGGTTTAATTTCAAGTTTTCCTTCTTTTTATTTCGTGAAGATAATAATAATATTAACGGATAGTCCCTTAGTCGGTTTTTACAATATCCTAGGGATGAGATGGGGTGGTGACATATTGTATTCTTACTCCATCACCACACAGAGAAAAACTAAATTACTGAACACATTATAATGAAATTTCTATAGCATTATTCTGAAAATGTATGGAACAAAAAATATTAAGTTTACAAAAAAATGATAAGCGAACATCTATAAAAATAAATTAATGTATTTACGGTCAAATTGAGTAACCTCCTCCTTTTTCGAAGTCGGTTAAAAAATGCATTTTTTGCGACCTCTATGGGGCGTAGTGGTTATATAAGTCGATTTCCGCTCAATGCTAATCTTTGTGTGCATGGACATGATTTTGCATAGGTCTGGGTGTTTCTATGTATTATAATATCTATGTACTTAAACACAAAAGAAAAGTAGTATTGATATCAGTTGTTCTGTTACCCATAACACAAGCAGGTTAAGCCAAGCTTAATTTGGGAACAAATGGCGCTGTGTAGAGATGTCCGTGAATCCATACTAATATTATAAATGGGAAAGTGTCTGTTTGTTTTTCTTTCACGGCAAAACGGAGCGACGAATTGACGTGATTTTGTAAGTGGACATAGTTGAAGGGATGGAGCGTAACATAGGCTACTTTTTGCCCCTTTCTAACGCCCCACTTCCCAAAAATGGGAAAGTTTTTGGGCAAAAGCTAGTTCTTTACTAACCTGTTTGGTATGACCCCCTCTCTATCCTTAACATAGTCGTATGCATCTTCATCTGCTTGGCTGGTAGAGAGATTTTGAAAGTCTCGATCTTTTGCAGCGGCAGTCTACAAGAATAACAAAAATATAATTCATCAGCCCATTAATGTCCCACTGCAGGGACGGGCCTCCTTCCGTGACGGAGGGATACTTGGCCTACTAATACCACGCTGGCCAGACCGTTTGGTGTAGAGCTTAATTTCAAGTTTTGCTTTTTCTTATTTTAAACGGATTGGTATAGGGTTTTATTTCAAGTTTTCCTTCTTTAAGAACACTGTCACCACCCCATCTCATCCAATGGGTGTCGTAAAAACTGACTTAAAGACTATTCGTGAATATTATCAGAAAACATGTAAAAAATAAATTGTTTTCCATAAGTACATTAAAGTTTTCCAAAGTCACAACCAATCTTTGATCACAATAGGTCTTTACCTATGAAATTGCCGGTTTTTTTCGCCGCAGTCTTTAGCCTCTATTATCTTTTATAACATAGATTGCTTGTATTATTTTTGTAATTTGATAAATACAGGACATTACCAACAACTAACAAAAGATAATTAAGAAAAATAATTATTATTTGTATTTGTAATAAGCCTGCCTAAATTTGGGTCCAATTTAAACCAGCGAATTTTACCATTTAAACAAATGTAACTTCTTCCCTTATATTTTTTTCTTATGATTAAAATGCTATAAGTTAGCTAAGATGTGCGCTTTTACTTAAACCAAATTTCATTCTATCAAGTTTAATAATTATTGAAAAAACTATGAAACTCATAATAGGGACTGACACACAGCGACTTTTCTTTATAGTAGTTTGTTAATGACGACACAAACATTTCTCTGCCAACACTAATTTAAAACAATTCTGTAATCACGTTTAATATTAAAAAATGTATTACTTCATACGTACCATCTCTTTATAAAAAAAACAGTAACATCCAAAATCCAAAAAAATTACGTCATGCTGAAAAAAAACAAATCCGTAAGAGAATGGCAGAATAAATCTGGCAGATCTATTTAAAAATCTAGAAATTTTTGCTTTTTAGCCTTTGACGTTAATTATGACTTTTGGTTTTCTGATAAACAAGAAGGCAAAGAGATTGTTTTCAATTTCAATTTAATCTATACTCTTCTATAGTACATGCCGTGCTTAGTTTTAAATTCCTTCGTTTGATATTCTTACTCTAGGTCGGTATATCCCCCACAACAACAAAAATAAAAATACTCAATACTTACTTACCTAAAATCAAAATTGATGTAGATCTAGCATTATTTACAAACCTTAGTGGTTTCTTGTAATGCTCTTATTTATGACCTATTTGTACCTATCATTAAAATGTGAAATAAATAAAAAAAACACAATTTGTGATTCACAAATAGTTCTTCTGAGTCGGTATATTCTTTGGGTCCGTGAATTTCATCTCTGTAAAACTAGATGATTACTAGAGCGGGAGACGTCATCTAAAAAAAAAGACAAATGAATTAAGTAAACAAAAAAAAATGCTCGCAAATTTAGCTTCATAATTTTGTACCTAGATAATATATTTATGTATTTTCGTGTAAGTACTTGATTGATAATCGTCCTCAGCAGATGTTTGTGTTATGTTTTGGTTTACCATTAAATGGTAAAGGTTAATAGCATGGATCGTGACACTTCTTGTTTAATGACTTTACGAACCCCTCAACAAGACACGAGCAAAATATGTGACGTTTCACATGAGGCCATTTACGAAGAAGTCAAATCATGTAAAATGCCATTGGGTAATTATGTACCATAGTTAAGGAACCTATACTCTAACTACTCTAAGTTAAAAATTGTCTCATCAAATATCAGAGTGAGGTTACTCTAAGTTAAAGTAAAAGTTCCTGGACTATAGTACATATTGTTACCTCAATGTCAAATGCTCGCAGAGACAATTCACGTCTTTCATAGATTTAAAGACTGCGTTAAAAACTGCCCAGATCAAACATTGAGGTAATATGTGTACATATTACCTCAATGAGATCAAATCAAAAATTAAAAGATAAGCAGTAGACTTTTTTTATATCATGTTAGTGGCAAACAGACAAGTGCTTACTGTAGCCTATGGACGAATATAATAATATGCAACACTAGAGAAGACACGCACAGGAGCGTTCCAGATCCTTTGGAAGCCTATTTACCCCTCTCTTGAAATACCTTATACTGTAGTTCCCGGGGAAAACCTCAGCAGGGAGATATTATAAAGGAGATATATTAATAAGTAATATTTATTAGTTTTATTTATATTTCTAAAGCCCTTGGAATTCCTTGATAAAACTTGGCTATAGATAGATCATATAATACAAAAGCGAATTCAAATCAAAACAGTGTACAGTACCCGGTCGTTTATATTACACATCGACCTGCGGAAAGAGACAATCGGTCAATTAAAATATTTATTTAGTATCTAAACACTAGTAAACATATTTATTTACTATCTAAAATCTTGTTGTTACAGTACAGAATACATAAAAACTTGTAGTTTCTTCTTTTAAAATAAACCTTATACGAGTACACTAGATAACTAATACTCTGGACCCCACACTAGGATTCCCTGTGTCGTGGGGTTCAGTCTCTTCCTATTTACTATATTCATAATGTAATATTGTTCTTAGTACTAATTTTCTTATAAATGCTACTAATTTACATGTATTCTTAACAACATTTATTTTAACAATTTCGGCTTCGTAGAGCGTCATCTCTGTCGCACATTTATGTACACAATAGCATGTCGAATCCTATTTATATTTAATATTTATTTTATTTTATAATACAAAATAATAAAGACTGCATGTGTAAGCTTGTGTATGATTATATGTATACATGTGTGTGTGTGTTAATTGTATACAACACATTACACATGTTTCGAACGCATTCCATCATGACATTATATTAAAATAAACAATATTTTTTCCAATAATCGATCTGTATTAGCATAGTATGTACTAAATACCGTGAAAATTAATCAGCATTAATAACAGGACGGTGGAGACTTCAATTATATACAGTTGTCATAAAAATAATACTTAAGTAATCGATTCCACGGATCGTGGACTGTTTTAGCCACTAAGTAGTTTAAGTACTATGAGTCAATACATCGCGACATTTTCATAAAATGGCAGAATTATTTTACTATGTATTATTGTTTTTAGTTTTTAATTGTGCCGTGGTTTATGCAGAGGATCAGGTAATTTTTCCATTTTTATTTTGGAATTGACCTTATTATAATGCAGAGTTTATAAGGTCATGGATTTCATGCTAAGCCTTGTTCATGGTAAACCGCGTATTTTTAATCGTTTTAGAGCGCGAACAACATTCAATGCTAGAAATTTTGAAAAAACATTTTGTTTCAAAAACAATTATTTATCTATAATACTTAAGATATAGTAAAATATTTTTTTAAAAGCTCAGGTAATAGGAGTAAAATTTCCAAAGCAAAAAAATAGATTCTATTCTAATCTATTTTTTGCTTTGGAAATTTTAGGATCGAACGAAGAGGCACGAAACTTCTTCGTTCGATCCCAACTATTCTTTACACTTCTAGTCCTTGATTTTTTTTTCAAAAATCTTTACACGACGTTTTGGATTTTACAGGTGACAAGAGTTGTTCGATTTTCGTAGCAATTTTTTAGTATATTATCATCATTCTAGAAACTTCCTGCTAAAATACCAACTAAAAAATTCTCTTCGTATGTTATAACATTCAATAAGTGTTGACCATTAGGCATTAGACGACTAATCTCCAAACTTGCATATTACGCCAGCAATCCTGGTGACATGTAATACAGATTCTTAGCAATCTACTTACATGCACTAGTCTCTCTCACAAAGTTAGTTCAAGTAAACCTTAGCCCTAAGTTTCTCACCTATGTAACCTTGTGAAGAGAGTTAATAAATCAATAAATTATTAAATCATCATCATCATCATCATCTTAGCTAATGACGTCCCCTGCTTGACATAGGGCTTCTCCAAATATTTTCACTTTACGACGACAGATATAGGGATATAATTATTATCTCTGTAAAATAATGAAAGCTTAAAAAATCCTTTACCAAAACCTCTGATCATTCGATGGGGTAGTTACCTACACCGTTAGGAAAAACTGGGCTGATGTGAAAGATTCTATAACGTAATCCTTACAGATCCCGCGATCTAAGGCAGATATAAATAGAAAATCTAGATCTGTCGAAGAAAAATTAGAATTAGAACCTAAACAAGATAACAATAAAAGTTCAGAAAAAGTACATAAATCTACAGTACGTAAATCAAAAAAACAAAAAGAAAATAATTATAGGCGTGCTTTGGAAACGTTACTTCCTGGAAAAAATGGTGAAGACTACAGAACATTTTTCGAACAACTCATGAATGATCCTATAGAAAGAACTGCAAATGGCGCGACTTCGAAAGAAGTTAATGATAATGTAAATAGAGAACAAAATAACAGCAAGAATGATATTGATCCACAGGTTGATGAAATTGAAGTGGTTATTGAGAAAATTAGTGATGATGATCCAAGCCCAACTGAGACACGTAATGAAGATGATGATAATAAATCAGGAGAAGTAGAAGATGAAGACAAATCGCATTCAGAAGAATCTATAGATAAAATAGGAATGCCGCATGAAAATGAACATAAATCCCATTACGGCCCAAGAAGTGAAGAAATGGATGCGATGCATTATGAACACCGAAGATTACCAGGTATTTATTTGATTTTTTGTTTATTTCGCGTTTTATATACGACTAGCTGACCCGTGCCTACTTCGTTGGGCAACGAATAAAACGCTTCCCTTCTTTAAACATATTTTATTACTGCTCCACTGCCATTAGTCATAGCGTGATACTATATAGCCTATGACACTCCCCAATAAATGGACTATCCAACACAGAAAGAATTTTTAATTTCGGTTCAGTAGATCCAGAGATTACCCCCTACAACGTCACAAACACACAAACTTTACCTCTTTATAATATTAGTATAGATAAGTACTAGTCGTGCCTAATATCGTGTTACGGAGGGCTACTATGAATATAATTCCAGTCTCGAGACAACTGTCCTCTACTTAGTGACTATAGCTGGAAAATATAAAAAAAAATTGGCACATTTTTTCCATCATCCATTACGATTTTCTGAATCGGAATTTTGATAAATTACTATCGTTATATATCATGGAACCGTGTTGTTAATTCGCCTAATCTCTACGAAATAAGGTATAAAATCCTATACAAAACATTTATATGTTTTGTGGAAATATTTGACCTATAGAGTAGACTATCAGCAAACCAGCATTTCCGGACCGTTGCGACTTGGGGAGCTTCAAGAAACGAGCGTGCTCCCTTCTTAAAAGGTCGGCAACGCATCTGTGATTCTTCTGGTGTTGGGGGTGTCCATGAGCAGCGGTGATCACTTACCATCAGGTGACCTGCTGGCGCGTTTGCCGCCTATTACATAAAAAGAACCATAAAACTGAAGGTGTTTCTGTATTTTTTTTAATACGCGACAATTGAGCTGTATTGCCTTTTATTTGCCGTCTGAAACACTTTCAAAAAGTTTTAACTGCTTCTCTGGTGTTACTCGCAGTATGTTAAGTGCAGTCATAGTTTCGATTTTTCACACAGCAATTTTTTTTTGTGTAATCTACTTTATATACGTTAGATGTTCCTATATTTGTTAACTTCATGAGTTAAATAAATAATTACAATGTACATTTTCAGAACATCTACCCTACACAATCGGATCACGTGTTAGACAAGTAACATTTCCTCATATCAGAACACAGTTAACTCGATCAGGCATGATAGCCAGGCCATCATTGGTGACCATCAGAACTTCAACTCCAACTATCAATCATTTCAATCACCACAATCTGTATAACAGAAAGTACAATCCAGAATTTATCCAGAACAGCATGGAACGGGTAGACCATGATGGAAAAATTATAGATGATTATATGGACTTTGGTGCCAATACGTATACATATTCACCTCCAAACATGCGTATTACGCCAGCAAGGCAGTCTTATACCAATGGTGCTATGATGACGAAGCATGGAGAAACGTTGCACCAACCATTAGCAAATTTTAACATGCACAGGGAGAATGTGTTTCCTAGACAGTTTTTTGCTCCTCATCATCAGCGTTTTGTACCTGAGGGGTTTAGACCTATGTTCAATATGCATCACTGAAGAATATTATTTGCTCATTGATTAAAGTTTTTTTAGAACTTAAGCGTATTTTTATTAAGACTTACTGTATGGTGTGTTACACGCCAGCCTAGCTTTGCATAGATTTCATAACAGCCCATTAATGTCCCACTGCAGAGACGAGCCTTCTCCCGCGACGGACGGATACTTGGCCTACTAACACCACGCTGGCCAGACGGATTGGTATAGGGTTTAATTTCAAGTTTTCCTTCTTTTCTATTTCGTAAAGATAATATTCACGGATAGTCCCTTAGTGGGTTTTTCCGACACCCATGGGATGAGATAAGGTTTGCACAGATCTCAGTGATCTCAGTCTGTAAATTCCAAATATTTCATTCTTTAGACATCTAACTTCTAAGAAGAAAACCTTAATTAAAACTATATCAACCCGTCTTAGCAGAAAGTTTTGGTTCTTCATCGGACGTGGCCTTTTCCAGCTTTAGGACATTTAAATGGGCTGTTAGGAATTAGCACTAAGAGAGGACTATGTTACCAGTGAGATGTTAATAGGCTGTTAAGAATAAGAACTTCAGGTGTCCCATCCCAGCAGTAAACTATTACAGGAAAGGTAAGATTAAATAAAAAACATTTAATTCTATAAGTCACAAATATATTTCGATAAAAATAATTATATACACATTTACAAAAACATTTTGATAACGAATAAAAAAACCCATGTCTAATAAATTATTATCAGCTTTAAATCACATTCACAGGAATCATGCAATGTAACGCGAAGACTTTACAAACATCATTTTAAGCGATACCAAAATATCTACCCCTTTACTCATAAGCGCCTCTGAAAGAAGAATGGGCATTTTTGTATGGAACCCATCCCCGCTCTTGTAACACTTACATCTATGCATCAAATGAAAGTACTTAAAAAGTTAAGCATTTTATAAAGACAGCAAATTTGTGAGTCATGGGAGAACAGAATTATTGAGATATGAGAATAAAAATCATTAAACTTCGGCCGTTCAGAGAATGCGTTCCTGACACGTCGCGATTGAACTGACGCAGTAACTTTGTAATGGCGTTGCAGTTACGATAAAAATATTTTTGCTGGTTGTTTATCGTTTTAACTATTGATGAGCATTAAAACAACATTATTATATCAATAATTAATGAATGTTATAATGTTGTGTCAAACTGAGTGTCAAATAACTTGGTAAACAATATTTTTCTAAATCTACACTGCGCTATTACAAGGTTATGTCAGCGCTTTATATTTGTAGTGCTGTGCCAACAATAACAGTGAATAATAGTATCGTAATCTGTTCTTATCGATACAGTTATACTTTATAAAATAATACGTTTTGTTTTTCTTTTCAAGAATTTGAAAATAATGGACTTTAGAATAACTTTTATTAAATATAAAAATAAAAGTACATTAAATACAAAGTAGCATTTTTATATTTAGGTTGAAAATGGTAACCCCAAATGGCGTTATGGGCCGCCATTTTGTGACGCTGAAACAGTCGTCTGTTGTCGTTTCGTGCGCATAGACCACGTTCTTCAAGTGTTTGCGATCTGTTGTTATTTGACTTTGATTGTGTCTTATATTGCGTTCTTTTTACTTTTGGTGCATAATAATGCCTAAACGTGGACAAACATTGAAAACTGGAGCCCGTGAGTTAATTATCAAGCTGCAAGATTACTTTGAGCGGGAGCGGCAAAATGGCGGACCCCTGGTTCCTGTCGAAAAAGTACAAGAACGCGTCTCTCAGGCGCTTGGAGTTAGCAAACGAACGATTACAAATATTAATAAAGAAAAGTTCGGCTCTACTGGCATGGAAGATAATATTTTACGTACTCCGAAGAAGAAACGTAGAACTAAACCCGTGACAGATATTGATACCTTTGACGCCGATGCAATCAGAAATCATATATATGGTTACTATTCCAGAAATGAATATCTCAACAGGATGAAGCTTTTGGCGTCGTTAAGAGAAGCTGGACTGTTTAGCGGGGGTAAAACTGCTTTAACGAAAATCTTAAAAGATATTGGTTTTTCGTATAAAAAAACAGACAAAAGAAAAATTTTATTAGAACGATACGACATCATTTTGAAACGGATAAGTTTCTTGAGAGAAGCAAAAAAAATTGATAACTGGGATAATGTCGTGTTCATTGACGAGACATGGCTAAACGCCAATCACACGGTTTCCCGTTCTTGGACGGATGATACACAAGCGTCGACGTCGAAAGTACCAATGGGTAAGGGGGCTCGTCTGATAATATGCCACGCAGGTACTGCAAAATACGGCTTTGTGGAGAACGCTTTACTGGCATTTCAATCAAAAACCACAAATGACTACCACGAGGAAATGAATGCCAGTACATTTAAAGAGTGGTTCCAGAACGTGCTTTTGCCCAGCCTACCAGAGCCTTCTGTAATATTGATGGATAATGCCTCCTATCACTCGTTTCAAATACAGAAACCACCTACCCAAGCTAATAAAAAAGAAGAAATGGTTGCTTGGTTACAAGCAAAAGGCATTGACGCAAATATGCAGATGCTAAAAGCAGAGCTAATTAAGTTAGTGAAAGAAAATAAAGCGGCAAATGTGCGATACGAAATCGATGAAATGGCTTTGGAGTACGGTCATCGCGTTCTAAGAATTCCACCGTATCATTGCCAATATAACGCGATTGAGCTAATCTGGGCTCAAATAAAAGGTTACGCCGCCCGCCACAATACTTCCCCGCCATTCAGCACGAAAAAGATGATGACCCTGTTAAAAGAAGCCTGCGGGAAAGTCACAAGAGATGACTGGGCAAAGGTTGTCGAAAAGACTAAAAACCTGATTATGGAACATTTTGACCGAGATATCAGGATTGATTCTGTAATTGATAATAATATAATTATACATGTAGGCGAAGATGATGATGAAGACACCACCTCCTCAAGCGAATCGGAGTCTGATTAATATTCTGTACGCACATTTAGTTCAATGTACTTTATTCCATAGAAATACAGATTGTAACTTTGTAAAAAATAATAAATAAAACAATTTTATTATATTAATATTCCCTTTTATTGTTTCCACGTAAAGAACTAAAATATAAATTTTAAATGATTCCGCCAATTTAAAACGGTCTAAATCTAATCATAAAAATAACGCGGCGGTTCATTTTGGAGTAACGGTAACGAACTCGGTATAATGTTGTGTCCATCACTAGTCGTGACTAACTGATAAGTGTCAGGAACGCATTCTCTGAACGGCCGGATAATAACGATCATACATACTTTATGTTAATGTTTACTATATAAGAACGATTGGGTCAAAGGCTATCTTTTCGCCCATTCGTCTTTAATCACTGTTTAGCGAGATTTTTCTAAGTAAAATCGAATGAATTTAAGCTAATCAATTGACTAAGATTGAAGAGGTGTTTATCAGTAAGGAGGCAAGACTCAGGACAATAGCTTCTGCCTCACACAAAGAACTGCCCTACGCGTGATTTAAAACCTCGCCTTCGTACAAACATTATTGAAAAACAGCCTTAGGGTCGTAGCACATAATATAATGTAACGTAAACGGATCGGCATCGCCTCGCCTTTTTCCTCGGTGTCAAACGTCAAAAATCCGATTACGTTACGATTCCGATTAGTGTGCGTTGCAGTAAGGAGTTTCATACAAATAATACTGAACGGCTCGAGTTGATTCGGTGCCGATCCATTTACGTTACGTTATATGTACTACGACCCTTAACCAAGCGTTTAAATTAAGCTAGGTTTTAAATTTTATATTATTTTAAAGACATCGGAGATTAAATCATTCCGCGCCGTGTGATTTTAGTCAGTTCAATCTGACATAACTATACGCGCAATCTAAAAACGTCCGGCTTAAAGTTGTTGCGAATGGCAGTGTGGCAAAACTTTGTGTGCGAGGACATGAAAAATGAAAATGAAAATGAAAAATAAAAAATAGCATTTGTTTGGAACCTCCTTTTAGACAAACAATGTCTGTGTTAGGAGATTCCGCTCTTCCATGTAATTTTTTAAAATGTTATAGAAGCAAATAAATATAAAAATAAAAAACAATCTTTTTTTTATACAATAATTAAAACTTAAAAAACTAAAGGTGAACATGAAAAAGGGGAACCTATTTCTGGTGGTGTAATTTAGGGAAGTGTGTGAAGTATTGTGGTGTAAAGCTATTGTGCAGTGTGTGTTGTGATGTGGTGTGGTGGGATGTAGTGTGGTGTGGTATGGTGTGGTGTGGTGAGTAGTGCAAGGTGTTTGAGTGGAAGTGTTACAGTTAACCATGGTATGTCAGTAAAGCTTCGGTGTCCTCATAGGTAAGGGGCTTTACCCAATTTGTAATAGTTCTTTTACATTCGTAGTGGTTTTTATTGTGTACATATATTTTTTTATTAATTTTGTTATATAATTGAGCTGAGCGTACGTAAAATTGTCTATTCGCAAATTTAGTTTTGAATTGGGGAACTTCTGCAATTAGGTCTTTTCTTCGTTTTGATTTATTAGCGTCATATGGCAGGGTTTTATGTGTTTTTATAATTGTTTGGGTTATGTATAATTTCCTGACTGAGAGTACATCGCTGATCACGTAAAGATTATTATGTGGAGTATCTTTTATTTTTAAAATACATCGTTTTTATAAGTGCTCGTTGTGAGCGTTCTAGATCCAAAAACATAGTCTTAGCTGCACCGCCCCAGATGAGGATGCAATAAACTAAGACAGACTGTACTAAAGCAACATAAAGTTCGTTGAGAAGGTTTCTTGGTTGGTTTTTATTGTTTAGCATTTTAGTTGGAGCCACATGTCTTAACGTTTTGAACATCCAGCTGAACTTTCTGACTCTACAAGTAGTTTGCTCAAGATGTGGGTACCAGGACAGAAATTGATCTACCATGACTCCTAAATATTGCATTAAAATTAAACCTTTTACCAATCCGTCTGGTCAGCGTGGTATTAGTAGGCCAAGTATCCCTCTGTCACGGAAGGAGGCCCGTCCCTGCAGTGGGACATTAATGGCCTGTTATGATGAAGATTATGAGTCCCGTGAGATTGCGTTGTGTGAATGAGTATACTATTATACTAAAAGGCATAAGATCAACTAGGAATCATTTTTAACTTTATAGTCTTCGTCGTATTTTAAACGCGAACGTTTGTAAGTATGTATGTATGTTTTTTACTCAATCGCGCTTAAACGGCTGGACCGATTTGGATTAAATTTAATATGAAGGTAGTTGGCCCCCGGGATTATTATACAGGCTTCTCGCTATTCCAAAAGCAACATCAACTGGAGCGAAGCCGCAAGCAAATATAAGTATTATTATACTACAAACGAATTTTTGAAGTACTGCTTTCGTCTCATGGTTTACTCCTCGATTTAAAAATCACAACAAATGACGCTCCACTCATCAGGAGTCCAAATACTATCATAATTAAATTTTTACTCAATCGCCATCTGAAATAGAAAACGATTACTATTTTAGAATGCCGTAACTGCTTAACTTTAGGTGTATTTTCAAAAACCATCAACAATGAGATGTGTTGGTGATTTTTTTGCAAAGAGCTTTTTCGTCGAGTTAATTGTTAGTTATTTGATTCCTTCCTCGGTTATAATATAATACATTTAATGTAAACTCAACAACAATTTACATGGGTGATTCTTCGAGCCCTATATTTTCGATGTCTGGAGGTTTTTCTTCGTAACCAACAGACCAACCAAACTGCAATTATTTTTTAAACATAGTTTAAACAGTTACCTATTTTGCACACGTTATTTTTTTTTTAATAATAGTTTTTTAAATATTTGACAAAAAATATTAAAAAGCGTTCTTCTGATTAATATGGTGAGTCCGTAACCCAGTTTCTTGAACATTAGTAACAGTAATATTTTTTCTTATTTACGAATCGATGTGCGTTATAAATATTACGATAGATTATTACTTAGTTGTTTGTTAACACAAAAAAAAATGGTACTAATATTTACGATAGTTTTTTAATGAAAAAATAAATTGTGAGTGTCCGGCACAA
Source organism: Schrankia costaestrigalis (assembly GCA_905475405.1). NCBI lineage: Eukaryota > Metazoa > Arthropoda > Insecta > Lepidoptera > Erebidae > Schrankia > Schrankia costaestrigalis. The sequence continues at coordinate 10,700,859 of FR997852.1, read as the reverse complement.
AAGTCTGATTCATATTCGCGCGCTTTACTCGAACGTACCTAGCTAAGTACGAAACATCAGGAGATTCCTTCTAGTGCTGGTGGTAGCCAGGGGCTCTGCTGACGTGGTCACGACGTTACATGTGGCTGGTTCGTGTTGTTGCGGAGATATAAATGTAAATATCTGATTCATATTACTTTGGTTCACCTGTGTTTCTGATTACTATGTTGGCTGTTATAATTAACTTAAATGGTTTTCAAACTTGAATCTGCTGGAAATATAAGTCGATTGGGAACTAAAAACCTATGTATAAACAGCAATCCTTAATTGTATACGTGTCGTGATTTATCGATGTTAAAAGGCAAAATTTTGATTTATATGTACCTGATCATACGGTAAAAATACTATATTAATCAGAATTTCACACATATTGATAATAAAACGATGCACTGGCGGCACGGATAATGATTGATATTATAAGTTGATAATGCTCCTAATAACTAGATTTAGATGTGGTAATCATAGTGATGATTAACTGTGATTTCAATAAATAAATGACAGATTTTTCTAACTAGAATTTGATTTTTGTTCCTAATTCTGATTTATATGACCTCAAAAAATTTAAAGTTAATTATCTCGAAAACCATTTTATAAAAAAGTGTGCCTTTTTCAGATATTGTATCCTAGGTTATCATCTTTGACAAAAACATGTTTTATAAGCCAAAATGTGAAAAATAATTTAGCCCGTATGAATCAGACAAAGAATCGAATTTCGGAGAAACACCCACATACAATAATACATTTAATGTAAATTCAACAACATTAAAAAAGTAAATTCTTAAAACAAAAAATGCTCAGGTGAACTTGGCTTAGGCCCGTCGCTTTAGTTCTCACCGGGAAACCGAGGAAAAAATCATTTCAGTACTAATATAATTATTGTGAGGAGGTTCCTATCTCTGGAGACCTAACCATCAGTATCTTGGTCCCTTTACCCGATGCTGGTGGGTCTACCTCTATATTTTAAATATTTGTATATTTAAAAATATGAAAAATGTAAATAAAGAGAATAATAATATCAAAGACAGGTTATATCCAAAACCATATTTCTTACTCAGCGTAGGGTACGTACTTACCTTATTTTCCTCCTTTTATCGTCTTGCCACGTGGTCAAACTCTCAATAAAAGCAGGAAATACAAAGTTCATAAATCCCAAGAAAAATAATCCAATCTGAAAATTGTAGAAAATACATTTTAATAATACAATAATAATTACATTTCTACATAATATAAATAAAATATATTTAATTTTTCTAATTATGAAACCGATGCCAAAACCAGAGCGTTACGATTCTAAGCCCAGTACAAAAGATCCGATGGGGCCGAAGTGCATCCTGGAGGGTCCCCGAAAAGGAGGAGCAGAAGATAAGAAGATAACGTGTCAAATTAATTTACTTAGAAGACTACTCCATAATTCCGTTGTTTTATGATAAAAAAACTATATACTACAAATCTATTTTGATGAAATTAGGGACCAACTAAGAAGTATTTACACTTTTGGATAACAAAAAAATACAAATTCGTCATAAATTACCGACCCCTAAAGTCGAAAATATTATAAATTAAGATAAATACCCTTAATTTTTTTGGCCATCATAATAAATTCGGTGCTACGGACCTGATACTTTTGAAGAATGGCACTGAATGTACAGTACTTGTAAGCCTCTGAAGTGCCATAACGACTGTGTTACTGCGACGACAGCCGGAAAAAATAAAATCCCGTCACCGATGTTGATTAACCAGTGATGTCGTTTCAAAATTACTAGCCCGCGGCTTCTCTCGAGTGGCACAGGTAGCCTTAATGTCTAACCTTAAATTCTACACGCTAAACTACCTATATTCCAAATTCCATCAAAATCCGTTCAGTAGTTCTTGCATGAAAGAGCAACAAACATCCATCTACCCATTCTCACCAACTATCGCATTTATAATATTAGTAGGATAAGTAGGATTGACTGCAACTGTAATTGTTAAAGCTTAAATTTACTTACAAAAGATGTGAATTCAGTTATTTTGGGATATATTAAAGATGCACATGTCACAATTATTGTTAAAAGTATTCTGTATGCGATCTCCCGCTTTGCCAATTTTTTGTTGCTATGTCTGAAAATACATAGAACAAATTCACACTTATTCCACCTATCCAGAGCACGGAGAGGCTGGTGATCTGTAACACAGGTCCGCCTAGTACAGAGACCAGTCTCTCACACAGACTCGCTGACTCTGTTATGGATCCGTTGTTTGTTACCTAAATTGTTTCATGTACTGTGTGAGAGAACAAATAAAGTATTTTGTATTGTATTGTAATTATATTTTTAGTATAGTCATTCAGCTGGTGATCTATATGCTGTATAATGGTGCTGCCACACTCATCATAAATTAACCAATTGACATCCACTGCTGAATATAAGCCTCCTCCAAATATTGCCACCTTGTGGGGTCCTCTCCCTCCCTCATTCATCGGCTTCCCCCCGTACTAACGAGGTTGTCGGTCCACCATGTGACGGTACTCCCCAACCTGCGTTTTCCAATACAAGGTCGCTATTCCAGAACCTTTCTGCCATAACGGCTGTCGGTTCTTCGCGCTATATGCTACTTTAACCTGAGAGCTAAGTGGCAGTGGGCTGCTACACTGCTGTTTAAAAATGTTTACAAATATTTCTATAAGTTGGCCTTTCATATGAAATACACACGTCGTTCAAACAGCCAGTGATTGCAACTGACTGGAACAGACAGTAAACATAGATTTTAAACTATCGCGATTTGTATACATAATACTATTATAAACGGGTCTTACTCGCGGTATATAGCGGTATATAGCGGTATATAGCGGTATATAGCGGTATATAGACAGTAAACGTCTAACTCATCATGATCATCATCATATCAGCCAATTGACGTCCACTGCTGGACATAGGCCGCCTCTAAATATTCCAGGAAAAGCGTCAAATTAATGTATGAATTAATTAATTATTAATTAATGCTTCAAGAAACGAGCGTATTCCCTCTTTAAAGGTTGCGGGTGTCTATGGGCGGTGGTGATCACTTACCATTAGGTGACCTGCTGGCTTGTCTGCCTCCTATTACATAAAAAGGGGAAACCTTTTTTGCTACGAACAACAGATGAAAAGCTTTTTTAAAATAAAGTCTCCAACCTTCTATATACTTTTAATTTGATATAATGCCACACCACTCTGAATGGAACCCAGAATTGAACAGCGTATGTTATGCATAACATTAATCCCAATAATATCTGAAGGGTCAGCGTGTATCTGAAAAAATTATAAACGAATGAATATAATAAGTAATATTAAAATCTTCTTTTCTAAGCGTATCGATGGCAAAACGATGCTGTCAAATTAAATTAATGAAGACCAGAACTGGTATTCATGGGCTCTTACTGAGTGCTCTGTTAGGGCATTCGGGATACGATTAGAGGTTGGACATAGTTTGAGGAGCACTGCAACTATTCATGTTCTCCTTGCTTCGACCAAGCGGGGTTCGCAATCTATTTAAGGACTTCCAGGAAGCCCATGGCAATTCATGTCCGGGCAGGAGGTTTTTGTTAAGTATACCTATTGTTAGACACAAACATATTAGCGGTACCTACATTACAGATCACCTATGTGCTGGTGTGGTCCATGGCTGTTACCCAGAAGTCTCGAGATCGATTCCCGCTCAGTGCAAATCTTTGTAAGCTTGAATGTTGTAATTGGTCATGAGATATTACCCTAAAAAACTTAAACTTCCGACTATATTTTAGTACTTACGTATTGACAGGCATATGATAGGTAATTGGACTTCTACAGGCCTCACCCCAGGCCCAATATCCAAAAAATCCCGTAGCTGTTGTCAAAATAGTGACAATTACAGACGCTGCAAAAAAAATAAAACAAAATATAGAAAACATTTATTATAAAGTGGTCGCAGTAAATGCTGGTGCACGAGGTTGCCTGTTTCGAATTCGAATTATTGGATCATGAAAGATAAAACCCAGACGAATGCATACATTCATGTCAAGATTCTCCGTGTGGTGACGGAGTAAGAATACAATATGTCACCACCCCATCTCATCCCATGGGTGGCGTAGAAACCGACTAAGGAACTCATCATCATCATAACAGCCCATCAATGTCCCAGTGGGACATTGATGGGCTGTTATGTCCCATCAATGTCCCATTGGGGCCTCCTCGCGTGACAGGGGGATACTTGGCCTACTAATACCACGCTGGCCAGACGGATTGGTATAGTGTTTATTTTCAAGTTTTCCTTCTTTTTATTTCGTAAAATAATATTAACGGATAGTCTCTTAGTAGGTTTTTACGACACCTAAGGGACTATCTGTCACTATTATCTTTGTGAAATAAAAAGAAGGAAAACTTGAGCGTGGTATTAGTAGGCCAAGTATCCCTCCATCACGGAAGGAAGGCCCGTCCTTGCAGTAGGACATTACTTAATGGGATGTCATAATAAAATTTAAAATCGATTATTTCAAAGATGACTTACCAACCCAGCAAACGAATTTAATATGTTGCGGTCTCCTCATACAGTTCTCAACTGGTAAACAGGAGTTTGCACCAGATGAACAGTAGACAGATAACCCTAATGTCTCTATGAAACCGGCCATATTCTTCCACGCGGGTCTGTCCCGAATATTCGCATCAGTGTGCAAACTGTAGTATAAAGTTGATAATACACATACTCCTGTAACATAATTATTGTAATATAAATAATCATTATATTTGGACCTATCTATTATCACTGATCGGACTATTGTTGCCAATAAGCCAGAAATTGTGGTGATAGATCGGTCAGAGCGCCATGCAATGATAATCAATATCACCATTCCTCATGACGAGAATCTTGTCAAAGCCGAAAAAGACAAACAAACAAAATATTTGGACTTGACTCACGAGGTTGTTGACATGTGGAATGTTGAATCAGCGATCATTATTCCGATAGTACGCTCGGTAAATGGACTTATTCCAAAAAGTCTCTATCAACAGTAGTTGGATCTTTGGTCTGAGGGAAACACTACAATCAATCAATCAACTAGCCTATCGCAATCCACAGGTGGACAAAGACCTATCCCAACACACGCCACAGAACACGTTCCTACGCCTTCCTCATCAAGTCCGACCTAGAGAAAGTATACTTAGTAAGTATCAAACACTTACCCACAAGTAAAGAGGATATCATTGAAAACGGTACAAGACATTTAAGACTTCTTATCATACACAACAATATTAATATCGGTGCAGTAATTAATATGTATATTCTTATGTTGCCACTGAATTGTCTAGCCCCTTCCGTGTGAAAGTTTTCTAGAATCTGGGAAAATAAAAAGATTTTTAATGTTTTACTTCTTTGGCTTTGCATTTCAATTTTTTGTTTCTATCGTTTTTGCTTTTGAAAAGACAACTCCCGAATAAGGTATCGAGCACTGTATCGCGGAGACTTACAGACATGAAAATAATAGACACAAAGAACATTGACTCTTAAGACAATAATTTGGGAATCGCACAAATAATTTGGAAAAGAAGAAAGAGAGACAAGGAAAAAAATTGATACTCTAAACAGGATTCCAACTTGTTTCACAACAAAATCATTTCGATCATATAAAAATTGAGACTGCAGAACAAAAATTTCGATCGTACAAGAATAGATCTCACGGCGTAAAAACTGTACACTGCGCCATCTAGTTATCAAAAAATAAACCAACAACACAATACTTACAAATTTCAAAGTTTTCGCAATCAAAATTTGATATATACAACAAGTACCAGTCATATACAATATAACACAAAGGTCGACGAAGTACCTGAAAAAGTAATAATAAATATGAATGTATAAAATAAGAATAAAATAATTGAAAAATAATATGCTTGATAATAAAGATACGATAACCCTAGCAATCCAATGCTGAAGACAGGCCTCCTCCAAGTATTGCCACCTTGTGCGGTCCTGCGCCTCACTTATCCATCAGTTTTCTGCCGTCCTAAGTAGGTCGTCGTTCAACCCTTTGAGGAGTCTCCCCACCCTGCGTTTTTCGTTACGCGGTTGACAATCGTTGTACCGTTGCCGGGAATCAAATCGTAAAGCTACGTGGTTTTTCGGGTTGAGCCTGTTATTGTCACTTACCGAAAAGCTTTGCTCCACTTTCGGAACCCAATCCAGCTACCCGTTGCTACAGCAGCTTCAGCAAGATCAGGGTAGGACAGCCTCGTAGTTCTTATCCTGACATACATTAGCTGCGCTGAAGTCGTTAACATCTGCAACTTATTTTATTGATCGATTTTATATGATATATTATGTCAACCCGAAGAAAGAAGGAGTAGTTACTAAGAGATTTTATAAGCCTCGTTATCAAAGTTGATGCAGTTCGAATTCAAGGTTAGATAATTTGTATAATCCACAAATGATTGCCTGGATGTTCTTTGTATTCGTTATTTTGTTTGTATAAGTCTCCGCGATACAGAGCTCGATTCGATGCTGGAGTTGTCGTTTCAAAAAATAATAAATGACATGTTTTTTTAAGAGCACAGCTTACATTGGCCGTGTTCTCGAGCTGACTGTCAGAGTTAGCGAAACGTCAAGAAAATAAAGGTAAATAGCATGCTGCGATTCTACCATAGTATTTTTTTTATCAAAGTATGAAATACATACTGGTATTTATTGATACGTACAAGCATGGCATAGAAATTGAGGAATCCAACAGCGATAGACATGACAAAGGAAGTCCAAAGTCCACCAATCATGAACGCCTCGTGCAGAATGAGAACCCCAGCTCCGAGCATACCTTTGATCAAGTGAGCTATTGACTCCACATCGCTGAAACGAGAACAAAGATTCTGAACTAGCCACAAACATCGGTTGATTTTAGTCACGACTTGGGGAGTTTCAAGATACGAGCGTACTCCCTTTTTAAAGGTCGGCAACCCATCTGTGATTCCTCTGGTGTTGCTTGGACACCCGTCCATGGGCGGTGGTGATCACTTACCTGCTGGCTCGTTTGCCTCCCATCATATAAAAAAAGTTTTTTAAGAGTGGTGTATAAGAAAAAGCTTTTTTTTAGGCCGTCATGCTTTAAATAATGTTATATTATCGGGCTGACGGCTATAGGACATCGCTGACTATCATATGGGTTGTGGTTCATTTGACTGGAATAAATAAAATTAAAAAAAAATAGCAGACTGTGGCAGGATGTCGTGGGGCCAAAGTCGGATGTTGAGGTTTTAGTCACTTTATTGAAAATTGAAGCTCAAAACAGGATTCGACAATGCATCTTTTGGGTGTTTCTCCGAAATTCGATTCTTTGTCTGATTCATATGGGCAAATTTTTTTTTTCACATTTTGGCTTATAAAACATGTTTTTGTCAAAGATGATAACCTAATATACAATGTCTGAAAAAGGCACACTTTTTTATGAAATGCTTTTCGAGATAATTAACTTAAAACTTTTTGAGGTCATATAAATCAGAATTAGGAACAAAAAAGAATTTCAAGTTATAAAAATCAGTCATTTATTTATTAAAATCCGTATTGATAATCACAATGATTATCACCACACCTAAATCTAGTTATTAGAAGCATTGACAACTTGACAATATTAATCATTATCCGTGCCGCCATATTAACAATATGTGTGAAATTGTGATTAATATAGTATTTTTACCGTATGAATCAGGCACATATAAATCAAAATTTTGCCTTTATACATCGGTAAATCACTACACGTATACAATTATGGATTGCTGTTTATACATAGGTTTTTAGTCCCCAATTGAATTATATTTCCAACAGATTCAAGTTTGAAAACCATTTAAGTTAATTATAACAGCCAACATAGTAATCAGAAAACAGGTGAATCAAAGTAATATGAATCAGATATTTACTGTTATATCTCCGCAACAACACGAACCAGCCACATGTAACGTCGTGACCACGTCAGCAGAGTCCCTGGCTACCACCAGCACTAGAAGGGATCTCCTGATGTTTCGTACTTAGCTAGGTACGTTCGAGTAAAGCGCGCGAATATGAATTAGACTTTTGTGACACTCACAATTTATTTTTTTATTAAAAAACTATCGCAAATATTAGTACCGTTTTTTTTTGTGTAAAGAAACAACTAATATTCTATCGTAATATTAATAACGCACATCGATTCGTTAACAGAAAAAATGTTACTGTTACTAACGTTCAAGAAACTGGGGTACGGACACACCATATTAATCAGAACGCTTTTCAATATTTTTTTTTAAATTTATAAAAAAACTATTATTAAAAAACAATAACGTGTGCAAGATAAATAATTGTCTAAACTATGTTTAAAAAATAATTGCAGTTTGGTTGGTCTGTTATTTACAAAGAAAAACCTCCAGACATCGAAAATGTTGGGCTCGAAGAATCACCCTTTTGTCTCTCGTCTCTTTAACCAATTAGGGCATTGCTTTAATAAATTCACGACCATATAAACACCCTGTTCCCATGTGGGATGGGCAGAGACTACTGAGTGACATATAGGCTACAGTACTTCGGTCTTAATAATCTTACTTTGCATCGTGTACATTAATAATATCTTCTGTAGGAATGTAGGCAATGGTATGGTGATAAAGATGAAGAAAAGTTCTACAAACCTGGTCATCTGTATACCATGTCGCTCGTTAACAAAATCGTAAGCATCGCTCTCAGTTCCTGGATAATAAGTATACTGTCCATACTTTGACGACTCGTCACCGTTGTCCCAAGACTGGAATTGTAAATCAGAATGAATTTGGTTTGGATATTGAAGCAAATTTTTACCATTGGAGCATTCGATGATTTTTGATGACCCTGATGAGATTTTAATTATTAAAGACGAGTAACCTATGGTGCATATGATTATTTTAGAGACCCCAAGAATATTTTCATTATTGAGAACCAATAACCTATGGTGCATTGGATGATTTTTAGAGACCCCGAGAATATTTTTAATAGCCGGATAGGGTAGGATCGCTCGCTCTTTGCCGCGAGCGATCCGTCGTAGACGGATCGCGGGATCCCCGATCCAAAATAGAACGTTTGGTGTGGATTCGGCTATTGAGAACAAGGAATCTTTGTTACATTGGAAGATTTTTTTAAACCGCAAAAGTATATTCGTTATTGAAACGTCTAAACAGCTTTTGTAGGAGAGCGGCCGTGTAAATGGCTATCGTCCACGAAATCGCAAAACCCACGCAACACAATTTTTTCGGTGATCTATAAATTATTTTCTTGATTCTGAAAATACCTACTTTGTATTCGTTAAATTGATGTTTGTAAAAGTCCCCGCTAAACTGGCATCGATGGCTATAACGATGCTTTAGTCCGAAAGATATCTTTTAAAAAAGGTAAAAAAGTTTATTGTTCCGACTCGCATGGGATAATACGATGTTGTCCTCCTCTACGATGTTGACTCCATGTTGTTTTTCCAATACCACATCCATCCATCCGTTACGACTTTGGGGAGCTTCAAGAAACGAGCGTACTCCCTTTTTAAAAGTCGGGAACGCATCTATGATTCCTCTGGTGTTGTGTTGCGTTGCACTTACCATTAGGTGACCTGCTGGCTCGTTTGCCTCCCATTACATAAAAAAAATACCATCCATCAGCCAATGGACGTCCAATGCTGGACACAAGCCCCCTCCAGTCTCCACCTTGTACCACATGAAGAGCATACACCATATTCTGAACAACAATATTGTTGACTTACCTCATCTGAAGAAGCTGTGGACTGAAACATAAGCAGAAATTTTATTATACTTAATTGTACAGTTATGTAAAAAAAATATCAAAGTAAATAATCACGTTAGATAATAAACATAACTACTAAGATACTTCATGTAAATACCTACATTGTAAACACTTTAAACATCCATACCAATCATTGATTTACAAAGTAAATCAGGACCAACTTATTCCATCATTTAACAATCTATAATCTTAAAAATAATTTAATATTATGTTTGTATTTAAATAAAAAATATTAAAAGAAATAGCGCAATTAGGCAACAAAACGTAGCTCGTATGTTCGAGATCATTAAGGTCATGCTAGCACAATCATTGATTTACAAAGTAAATCAATGATAGTAATGCAAAGATTTAACAAGAGAAAATGCAAAATTCTTATAACTACTAACCCCCTTACTCATACACCCTTCTTAAATTTAATCACTGTTTATCGAGATTTTTATTAGTAAAATCAACCTTATACTAGACAAAACCGTTAAAATTTAAGCTAATCAATTGACTAAAATTTAAGAGGCGTTTATGAGTAAGGGGGTAAAAACTTATTATTGTGATAACCTCAGCAAAGCAGGCATACACCACTACATCACAGAAGTCGTCACTAAATGAACAGAGCCAGGGTCTACAAACAAGAAATTTATTAAAACATTTTACCTGAATATCACTTTCAGGCATTCCGTATAATTTCTCTAAAATTTTGGTAAATAAAACATTGGTTATTAATACATTTAAATAAACTCTTGTATACAATTTAGACTCTAAGTCTTCTACAAAATAAAGTTTAACACTTGTACATGTTATAACACTTTTCAACTTTTGAATAAATCATTGTTTATTTATTAACTTTTGGCGAAACTACAAATTATTCATTAAAAAGTGACATTTCATTGACTTATGACAAACACTTACCTTTTTTTTGGTTTCGCTGGGGATGACAAACACTTACCTACACCATTGATTCAACGTAAGAGGTTTCGTGCAAAAAGGTCGTATTTAACTTTTTTTGTCGGCAATTGAACAAAGACGTTTTATAAAGATTAGACATGTTACATCAAAGTCGGTTTTTACGACACCCATAGGATGAGATGGGGTGACATATTGTATTCTTACTCCGTCACCACACGGATTATGGATATGGGGTCATTGAAGAGAGATGTAAATTGGTTTTTGAAGGGTCGACAACGGCAGGTGTCATATTTTTAGTGTAGCAATTTACTTTAGATTACGAAAACCAATTTCCAGCAGATACTGTATGCCGATTTGTCTCAACCAAAAAAGAATGAAGTTCCGAAGTACACTCCAACCCATCACGACTTCTTGGATATTATGCACAAAATCTTCTTCAAATTCTTTTAGGGTCTCAAGAGATGAAAATATACTTATACCTCACGAAAACAAAAGAACTCCTTAGAACATAGATCCATTGTATTTCTTCATGAAGGTTCTACTTCGAAAGAGGACGTTAATTTCAAGGTAGACAGATGCTTAGCTGAGCCTCGGTAGAAAAGCGGTTGTATACGTGTATACGGTTGCCGCAATCCCACGCAAAATAATTATTCGTTATCATCATCATAACAGCCCATTAATGTCCCACTGCAGGGACGGGTCTCCTTCCGTGACGGAGGGATACTTGGCCAACTAATACTAAGCTAAGACGGATTGGTATAGGTGTTAATTTCAAGTATTCCGTCATTTTTTTCGTAAAGACTATATTTCCGGATAGTCCTTTAGTCGGTTTTTACGACACCCATGAGATGAGATGGGATGGTGACATTTTGTATTCTTACTTCGTCACCACACGGAGAAGAGAAAACAATTTGTTTAACACAAATTATTTTCTTGTTAATTTCTAGCCTAACTATAACCTATTTCTAGTGTAAAGTAGTAAAGATAGTAAATAATTTGACTATGTTAACCATACATCACTCTTGCACAAGGAGTTTTTAATAGTGAACACAGTCAAGGAGCCAGACATAGGCATAATGGTTTAAGAATTGCTGTTATTAATTTCAAAAAAATATGAATGTATACTTAGGGCGCCTTCAAATTTGCCGCTAAGTGTCGCGCGGAGGCAGCGCGACTGCAGCGCTGCGGTCGCGCTGTTTTGTAAATTCATAGAGATAAAAAACGCGCGACTGCAGCGCGACTGCAGCGCTACGCCCGCGCTGCGTCTCCGCATTCGTTCATCGATCGACTAGTGTTGTTTAGAATACTTTTTCTTTTTAATAGTAACACTACGAGCAGTGTATTTTCGTCTGAGTCCATCGTAAAACTAAAACACAACACTACCATTCTCAAACCTAGCGAAGGCAGCGCGACCGCAGCGCTGCAGTCGCGCTGCCTCCGCGCGACACTTAGCGGCAAATTTGAAGGCGCCCTTATAGTATTGGAGGCCTATGGCCAGCAGTGGACGTCGATTGGCTAATTGATTCATGATGATGATGAGTCGCTGGTCTTCTCGACTTCCTGTAGCCTGGGATTGCCCCAAGGGTTCCTCAGGCAGGTTTTAGTTTACAAGATGGATTCACATGGTTTCACATGTTTTCTATTAGATTTGTGTAATATTTTCATTTACTGACTAGCTGTTGCCCGCGAACCTTCGTCCACGAAAACTATATTTAGGTAGGTAGTAGTTCACCTTTTTTTTTCTGCGGAACCCTATAAAAAGGCCTTTGACGTGACATAACGACTGTGTCCCTACAACGACAACTGGGACCGGAGTTTTATGTCTCCTAAGAAGCACGGTCAGATGAAATACCACTGAGTGGGCACCTATCTATGGAATGACCTCGCCGAAGTTGCTTAACCACCGTTAACGTTTCTAAATCAGTAACCGCAAAAAGCTGTGAGCGGCTGCCGGTAAAAAAGCAATTAAGTTTTTTTTTTGCGGAACCCTAAAAAATGGAACCTTTGTTATTTGTTATAACATCAACTATCCGTCTTCAAAAGTAATTAATAATAATTCACGACACATATTGGTAAAAGTGATAAAATAAATAAAAACCCAACGTTTTTTGACCAGTAGATATTTTTTTTTTTCATAAATTAAGAATGTGGCGCTCGTCGGCCGCTGCCGCGGCCCGCTCGCTTCGCTCGCTCGCCTTCGCGGGTTGGTTGTCACAGTTATAACATAACCTAACCAAATGATCTTTTAATCGAAAACTTCAAAATCGGTTAAGTGTTTTGCGCCCTATTGGTTTGCTACACTAGGTATAAAAACTAGTGTAGCAAAATACTCACACTCTTGATTTACGAAAAAAAAATATCTGCTGGTCAAAAAACATTGGGTTTTTATATATTTTATCACTTTTACCAACATGTGTCGTGAATTATTAATAATTACTACTAAAAGTAATAAAGAAGAATGGGCAGTTTTATATGGGGTGCGTCCCATATGTTGTAACACTTTGTGACCTATATTATTTGAAAGATCTCAGCGAGTGCTATGTTTTATTGTATGGGCATAACTCCGTATCTCGTGCAGGGAAACTGTTATAGGGTTTTAAAAAATTAAAAAATAGTTAAAATGTCTTAACTAATTGGTCTTTTAATAACTACTACTAAAGAGATTTAAAGGTAGAGCCTACTTTGACCCAACACCCTCTCTGCCACCGTTGTAAGCGCAGTGTTGAGAAGATTGCAGACATGTAAAATGTGATTTACGGCGGTCTTTCTGGGTAGAAGAGTTCTAAAGCTTTCAGAAACAATTACATGGACAAAGAAAAAACAGCTCCCTATGCTCCCCGCCATTTTGTTCCAAATATGACATCTGCTCTCTGCGTCCCAACCTTTGTAACATGTTGCGACTAGCATAAACATGTTCACCTAGATTTTTTTTCTATAAATATATATTTTTTTCATTTAAATTGTGTGCAGGTGAAAAGTACTGAACTGTTGTTCAAAAGTAATGATAAATTAATTTTTGTATCAAATAAGGCTTTTCTCATACTTTTTTACATTTTGTGACACGGAAACACATTATACTTATTCCACTTATAATAACTGTAGACAATTTACAGACAGTATATCGTTAGTTTAGACCGTTATTAATAAGTACACAGTTAAAAATGTATAATAATATGTGAAAATGGTAAAGTTATCGCTAAATAAATCTTTTACGTAAATGTATAGATACTATAGAGTTGAGGTTGAGAAAATAAAAATTCTCATCGCATTTTTCTGTACATAGCTGCTACAACTCCTTTAAATAGACCTGTTTTATTCACATATCTTTCAAAATATATTGAAAACACGAAAGTACAGCTCAGCAACAACACTACACCATGCTTCCAGCCCTCAGCCAATAGGCGTCCATTGCTGGAGATGGTCCTTCAAATATCTTTACTTTGCCGATCCTGTGACTACCTTATCACTTGGTGCCACCCCGATATCACGCGATATACGCGGTCGCTTTTCGAAAACTTTTCTGCCTCATCGTCATTTGTAAGTTCTTCGTGCTATGTCGCCCCTTTAACGGGCAATCCTGTCCTGAGTGCTCTATCGGTCACTTTAGTTCTCCTGCGGATTATCTCACTTCTGATTCAATTACGCAGGCCAACTCCCAATAAAGCTCCTTCCCCTCTCCATTCCCTGTAGATGACCAAAAGCCTTGTGATTTGACGAGTGACCCCCTTCTCAAAGTTGGACTTATCTGGCCTGATTGTCCCAGGTAAATATATTCGTGGACAACTTTGAGTGTAGCGCCTTCAACCGTGATTGAAGTGGGTGCAACATGAACATTTGTCATGATCTTGGTCTTGTCCGTGTACATTTTAAAACCCACTTATTGAGAGATACTATTAGGGTCATCGAACATTATATTGAGGTCCTCCTTAGTCTATGACATGACACCATTTTCGTTATACGAGCTCGCTGCAAATTCATAGGTCTTGATAATCCATCCTCGAGACAAGCCAACATAATGGCGTTTCCGTATACTTAAGCACTGCAGTATTATGAAATATCGTTAGTGTACTTGGCATCGTTGGAAAGACTGCAACAGCTGCAACACTACACCAGTAAGTTAATAATGGTATCTACACTAAGCGCTAAAACTTATTTGACCGACCTGAAGTTGTTGCAACTGACTGAGCAGATGTCATATTTGGAACAAAATGGCGGGGAGCATAGGGAGCTGTTTTTTCTTTGTCCATGTAATTGCGCAAACGTTTCTGAAAACTTGAGAACTCTTCTACCCAGAAAAACCGCCGTAAATCACATTTTACATGTCTGCAATCTTCTCAACGCTGCGCTTGCAATGGTGGCAGAGAGGGTGTTAGGTCAAAGTAAGCTCTACCTTTAAATCTCTTTAGTAGTAGTTATTAAAAGACGAATTAGTTAAACATTATTAATATTTTTTTAAAACCCTATAACAGTTTCCCTGCACGAGATACGAAGTTATGCCTATACAATAAAACATAGCACTCGCTGAGATCTTTCAAATGATATAGGTCACAAAGTGTTACAACATATGGGACGAAACCGCCCATTCTCCTTTCGATTGATTAATCACATTTACCAAAACATGTGGTTATTATTAATAATAACCGGTAATTATTAATAATTTTCAATTAATCACATTTACCGTAACATATACATTGATATGCAGTTTGTAAAAAACCGGGGATTTCATGTTACAAACAGGCACTCCAATTTTATTTATATGTATAGATCATAACAGCCCATTAATGTCCCACTGCAGGGACGGGCCTCCTCCCGTGACGGAGGGTTACTTGGCCTACTAATACCACGCTGGGCAGACGGATTGGTATAGGGTTTAATTTCAAGTTTTCCTTCTTTTAATTTCGTAAAGATAGTAGTTACGGTTATTCACTTAGTCGGTTTCTACGACACCCATGGGATGAGATGGGGTGGTGACATATTGTATTCTTACTTCGTCACCACACGGAGAAGAGAAAACAATTTGTTTAACACAAATTATTTTCTTGTTAATTTCTAGCCTAACTATAACCTACATATTTCTAGTGTAAAGTAGTAAATAAAGTAAATAATTTGACTATGTTAACCATACATCACTCTTGCACAAGGAGTTTTTAATAGTGAACACAGTCAAGGAGCCAGACATAGGCATAATGGTTTAAGGAATGCTGTTATTAATTTCAAAAAAATATGAATGTATACTTAGGGCGCCTTCAAATTTGCCGCTAAGTGTCGCGCGGAGGCAGCGCGACTGCAGCGCTGCGGTCGCGCTGTTTTGTAAATTCATAGAGATAAAAAACGCGCGACTGCAGCGCGACTGCAGCGCTACGCCCGCGCTGCGTCTCCGCATTCGTTCATCGATCGACTAGTGTTGTTTAGAATACTTTTTCTTTTTAATAGTAACACTACGAGCAGTGTATTTTCGTCTGAGTCCATCGTAAAACTAAAACACAACACTACCATTCTCAAACCTAGCGAAGGCAGCGCGACCGCAGCGCTGCAGTCGCGCTGCCTCCGCGCGACACTTAGCGGCAAATTTGAAGGCGCCCTTATAGTATTGGAGGCCTATGGCCAGCAGTGGACGTCGATTGGCTAATTGATTCATGATGATGATGAGTCGCTGGTCTTCTCGACTTCCTGTAGCCTGGGATTGCCCCAAGGGTTCCTCAGGCAGGTTTTAGTTTACAAGATGGATTCACATGGTTTCACATGTTTTCTATTAGATTTGTGTAATATTTTTATTTACTGACTAGCTGTTGCCCGCGAACCTTCGTCCACGAAAACTATATTTAGGTAGGTAGTAGTTCACCTTTTTTTTTCTGCGGAACCGTATAAAAAGGCCTTTGACGTGACATAACGACTGTGTCCCTACAACGACAACTGGGACCGGAGTTTTATGTCTCCTAAGAAGCACGGTCAGATGAAATACCACTGAGTGGGCACCTATCTATGGAATGACCTCGCCGAAGTTGCTTAACCACCGTTAACGTTTCTAAATCAGTAACCGCAAAAAGCTGTGAGCGGCTGCCGGTAAAAAAGCAATTAAGTTTTTTTTTTGCGGAACCCTAAAAAATGGAACCTTTGTTATTTGTTATAACATCAACTATCCGTCTTCAAAAGTAATTAATAATAATTCACGACACATATTGGTAAAAGTGATAAAATAAATAAAAACCCAACGTTTTTTGACCAGTAGATATTTTTTTTTTTCATAAATTAAGAATGTGGCGCTCGTCGGCCGCTGCCGCGGCCCGCTCGCTTCGCTCGCTCGCCTTCGCGGGTTGGTTGTCACAGTTATAACATAACCTAACCAAATGATCTTTTAATCGAAAACTTCAAAATCGGTTAAGTGTTTTGCGCCCTATTGGTTTGCTACACTAGGTATAAAAACTAGTGTAGCAAAATACTCACACTCTTGATTTACGAAAAAAAAATATCTGCTGGTCAAAAAACATTGGGTTTTTATATATTTTATCACTTTTACCAACATGTGTCGTGAATTATTAATAATTACTACTAAAAGTAATAAAGAAGAATGGGCAGTTTTATATGGGGTGCGTCCCATATGTTGTAACACTTTGTGACCTATATTATTTGAAAGATCTCAGCGAGTGCTATGTTTTATTGTATGGGCATAACTCCGTATCTCGTGCAGGGAAACTGTTATAGGGTTTTAAAAAATTAAAAAATAGTTAAAATGTCTTAACTAATTGGTCTTTTAATAACTACTACTAAAGAGATTTAAAGGTAGAGCCTACTTTGACCCAACACCCTCTCTGCCACCGTTGTAAGCGCAGTGTTGAGAAGATTGCAGACATGTAAAATGTGATTTACGGCGGTCTTTCTGGGTAGAAGAGTTCTAAAGCTTTCAGAAACAATTACATGGACAAAGAAAAAACAGCTCCCTATGCTCCCCGCCATTTTGTTCCAAATATGACATCTGCTCTCTGCGTCCCAACCTTTGTAACATGTTGCGACTAGCATAAACATGTTCACCTAGATTTTTTTTCTATAAATATATATTTTTTTCATTTAAATTGTGTGCAGGTGAAAAGTACTGAGCTGTTGTTCAAAAGTAATGATAAATTAATTTTTGTATCATACTTTTTTACATTTTGTGACACGGAAACACATTATACTTATTCCACTTATAATAACTGTAGACAATTTACAGACAGTATATCGTTAGTTTAGACCGTTATTAATAAGTACACAGTTAAAAATGTATAATAATATGTGAAAATGGTAAAGTTATCGCTAAATAAATCTTTTACGTAAATGTATAGATACTATAGAGTTGAGGTTGAGAAAATAAAAATTCTCATCGCATTTTTCTGTACATAGCTGCTACAACTCCTTTAAATAGACCTGTTTTATTCACATATCTTTCAAAATATATTGAAAACACGAAAGTACAGCTCAGCAACAACACTACACCATGCTTCCAGCCCTCAGCCAATAGGCGTCCATTGCTGGAGATGGTCCTTCAAATATCTTTACTTTGCCGATCCTGTGACTACCTTATCACTTGGTGCCACCCCGATATCACGCGATATACGCGGTCGCTTTTCGAAAACTTTTCTGCCTCATCGTCATTTGTAAGTTCTTCGTGCTATGTCGCCCCTTTAACGGGCAATCCTGTCCTGAGTGCTCTATCGGTCACTTTAGTTCTCCTGCGGATTATCTCACTTCTGATTCAATTACGCAGGCCAACTCCCAATAAAGCTCCTTCCCCTCTCCATTCCCTGTAGATGACCAAAAGCCTTGTGATTTGACGAGTGACCCCCTTCTCAAAGTTGGACTTATCTGGCCTGATTGTCCCAGGTAAATATATTCGTGGACAACTTTGAGTGTAGCGCCTTCAACCGTGATTGAAGTGGGTGCAACATGAACATTTGTCATGATCTTGGTCTTGTCCGTGTACATTTTAAAACCCACTTATTGAGAGATACTATTAGGGTCATCGAACATTATATTGAGGTCCTCCTTAGTCTATGACATGACACCATTTTCGTTATACGAGCTCGCTGCAAATTCATAGGTCTTGATAATCCATCCTCGAGACAAGCCAACATAATGGCGTTTCCGTATACTTAAGCACTGCAGTATTATGAAATATCGTTAGTGTACTTGGCATCGTTGGAAAGACTGCAACAGCTGCAACACTACACCAGTAAGTTAATAATGGTATCTACACTAAGCGCTAAAACTTATTTGACCGACCTGAAGTTGTTGCAACTGACTGAGCAGATGTCATATTTGGAACAAAATGGCGGGGAGCATAGGGAGCTGTTTTTTCTTTGTCCATGTAATTGCGCAAACGTTTCTGAAAACTTGAGAACTCTTCTACCCAGAAAAACCGCCGTAAATCACATTTTACATGTCTGCAATCTTCTCAACGCTGCGCTTGCAATGGTGGCAGAGAGGGTGTTAGGTCAAAGTAAGCTCTACCTTTAAATCTCTTTAGTAGTAGTTATTAAAAGACGAATTAGTTAAACATTATTAATATTTTTTTAAAACCCTATAACAGTTTCCCTGCACGAGATACGAAGTTATGCCTATACAATAAAACATAGCACTCGCTGAGATCTTTCAAATGATATAGGTCACAAAGTGTTACAACATATGGGACGAAACCGCCCATTCTCCTTTCGATTGATTAATCACATTTACCAAAACATGTGGTTATTATTAATAATAACCGGTAATTATTAATAATTTTCAATTAATCACATTTACCGTAACATATACATTGATATGCAGTTTGTAAAAAACCGGGGATTTCATGTTACAAACAGGCACTCCAATTTTATTTATATGTATAGATCATAACAGCCCATTAATGTCCCACTGCAGGGACGGGCCTCCTCCCGTGACGGAGGGTTACTTGGCCTACTAATACCACGCTGGGCAGACGGATTGGTATAGGGTTTAATTTCAAGTTTTCCTTCTTTTAATTTCGTAAAGATAGTAGTTACGGTTATTCACTTAGTCGGTTTCTACGACACCCATGGGATGAGATGGGGTGGTGACATATTGTATTCTTACTCCGTCACCACACGGATATAGATGTATAAATGATAGCTTAAAATAATGTGCCATTTATCTTAGTTGTAAAAAGCAGATCTTTTAAATAAGTCCTGGACTGGTTTACAACTAAGAATTTACTTATGTAATTATTTTTAGTAAAAACTATCTTACAGCGTAATCAAGTTTTTTTAAATGTTAATTCTCGTACCTTAAAATTGTTAAAATGTTGGTTAAGTTAACTCTAAGTTGTCAAATTGTCGCACAATAGGTAAGACAATTTGACAACTAAAAGTTACCTTAACCGAATTTTTAACGATTGTAAGGTACGAGAATTGAAGACTGCAATTGACTAATCATCGAACCTAATGAAAAGCTCGAATACAGTCCAGAAATAAAGGCAATAGTCTAAAAATATCTTCACTCCATTGTCATCATCTTGGCGGTCTGGCCAAATGCTTCTTTACACTACTTTTAGAGAGCCCAATAACAAACATGGAAAAAATACGCCGAAAATTAGTTCCACAACTTATGGCTCGGCATAGGAAAGAATAACCGAACCTTTTGGTGCGAGAAGATATCTGACAAACCATTTTGAGTATGACATCGCAGACTGATGACGGACAAGATCAAAGCAATAGAACACGCTAAGAGACGCCCCATTGAGACGAAAACATGGTACTTTAATCAGTCCAGGTCTTCCATGAGATACTTGATTGGTATGACATTGATATTGGTATGGCTGCGAACAGTAATGTTACTTCGAGACTGCTATTTGTAAGGCAGGTATTGCTGCTCTGGAGTGAAGTAGCGCTACACCTTCTTCAGGATGTCAAGTTTGCGAGAAGCCGTAGTAATTCTAGTGATAACTCATTCAACGTAGTTTCAATTATGTAAATCGTGTTTAACGCTCATCTCCAGGGTGTAGTACATTATTTTATGAACTGACAAGGAAACGTTTTTAATATTTTGAATCAAAGACCTAACTCTCAAAGTTTGACTATAACCTAGAAGACGATGCTTAAATGCCTAGTTTAGCAGCTTCAAGCAAAGAATTGGGAGAGGCCTATGTCCAACAGTAGACTCCAATAGGCTAGTTGATTGATTGATTGTAGCAAAGAATGCCTTGTCTCCATGAGATTACAATAGAAGATATTTTCTGTGATGAATTACAGCTGGTAAGCTTGTACACGGTAGCCGTATAACCAAGCTTGGCTACCGAGGCAGTAACCACTTATTACTTAACAATGTTCTTCTTATGGGTTCAAATGATAGACATGCACCATAAAATAAATATGCCTATAAATGTAATCAAGATTCTTTATTTTCAGCATTGCTTTTTACAGGTGTAGGGTGGTGATTTACTAGTCTGTGAATCTACAATACCTCTGGTACTGGGATTCTCGTCATCTTCGCAAGAATTAGCGGGGGTGTCACAGTCATCAGGTGTAGTAGCGAAGTCGTCTTCACAACTGTCTTGCCTAGCTCTTAATGCATCATCTACTTGCCTGCCTCTGTGATCTTGATAGTGCCTATTTTGCGAATCTCTATTGTTATCATATCTATTTCTTGAATCTCTACTTTCTCTGTAGTCGTCATTCCTGGAGTCCCGGTTATCTCTATGGTCCACATCATATCTACCTCTGTTATCTGTATAGTCTTCGTCGTATCTTTTTTTTGAATATCGGTTAACTTGGTCGTATCTGTTACCTGAATCGCTATTGTCTTTGTAATTATGACTGTATCTATTTAAGTCTCTGCTATCTCTTTTATCTTGATCGTATCGATTTCTAGATTCTCTATTATTCCTGTCATCCCTATAGTCTCTCTTATTTTCATGAAATCTGTTTCTAGAGTCTCTGCTATCACGGTCATCTCGGTCGTATCTATTCCTAGAATCCCTGTTATCTCTATAATTTTGGTCATATCTATTATTCAATTCTCGGTTATATCTGCTGTCGTGCCTGCTTCTCGAATCTCTATTATCTCTTTTATCTTGATCGTATCGATTTCTTGATTCTCTATTGTTCCTATCATCCCTAAAGTCTCTTTTATTTTGGTCATACCTGTCTCTAGACTTTCTGTTATCCCAGCTATTAGGGTCAAAACTGATCCAGTAGTCCCTGTTATTGTCATATTTTTTGTTTAATTCTCTGTTGTCATACCTATTTCTCTCACTTCTATCTCTGTTGTCGTGTAAATTTCTATTGCTTGAATCTCTATTTATTCTTTTATCATTATGGTATAAATTACCCACGACTCTGTCTTGTTTGTAATTATCATTATTACTTCGACTTTTATAGTCTCTATTGTCATAATATTTATTTTTCCTATTTCGGTTTCTGTCCTTATTCGCATAATTTCTGTTGTACTTATCATGCCTCTTCTGGTATTTATCATTTGTTCCATCAAATGCTTTTAGTAATTTAGCAAGTCGAGTCAAGTCAACGAACTCATTATTTTCATCATTTCCCGATGAATAATATGAATCCCGATCATGTGGTTTTCTGTTGTACGGTTTGTTTCTTGTCTCCTGAAGATAAAATCGTTGTTTGAAATTACATTAAAATTTTTCCCGTCTAAAACAAACTTGATATTGTGTTACGAATCAAGCAAATACAGGTCTGTAATTAATAAATGATGGGAAAGCAGTGACGATAAACTTAATAAACATTTCTAACCGAGAACACAACAACTATATCCTGGAACCTGCCACAGGTAGTTATATTGTAGTTTATGATTGCCTGATAATAGCAGCGGTAAGCCATATAGAACCAAGAGATGTTGTCAAGTATGGAGACAGAACAAGCAGGGCATTCATATCTCCACAAGTCCATGAGGACTTACGACCCAATTCGCTCCAGTAAACCGATAGATGATGGCAGCACAGAAGCACACAAAAAAACAATATTTGGGAATATGCCTTGTGTCGGGTAGGGTTTTCCGTTGGGCGAAAAGATGATGACAATAAATCAAATTAAACCGTTGGTTAGCCAGTTAAAACAGTAAGCCAATACGTAAAACTTTTCAATGTTGCCGTGCAACACTTGTTTCTACTGGCTTGGATTTAGGCGAAGCAGGATGATTAAAAGCAGTTAAAAGTGTGTGAATTGGAGTTTATCTGAGCAGCACATGATTAAGCGATAATAAAATGCATCGCACACATAAGTAATTGTCTTCCGACGTATCCGAGCCGGTGAGCTTGTGGACGGTAGTTGTATGACATCGCTTGTCTAACGTAGCAGTAAACACCAAATACTTAACAATAATCTTTTTAAGGGTTAAAATAGTACAATTATACAATAAAATAAAATATCTATGGGATCAAGATCCTTTATTTTCAGCATTGCTTTTTACATGTGTAGGGTGGCGATTCACTAGTGTGTGAATCTACAATACCTCGGGTACTGGGATTCTTCTCCTCATCTTCGCAAGAATTAGCGGGGGTGTCACAGTCGTCAGTTGTAGTTTCGTCTTCACAACTGTCTTTTGTCGTCTCACAGCTATCTTTTGTTGTTTGCTCTTCACAACTATCTTTCGTTGTTTGCTCTTCACAACTATCTTTTGTCGTAGTCTCACAGCTGTCTTTTGGTGTAAAATCATCTTCACAGCTGTCGTCACGTTTTCTTAATAATGACTTACTTGGTGCCTTTTCTTGTGATAATTTCAAGATAGTTTTTACTAATGGCGAGTTTAAAATGCTTTGTTTTAGGTCATCTGCTTGTCTACCTTCATAGTCAATTGAGTTTTTCCCTCTGTTATCTTGATAGTACCTGTTTCGCGAATCTCTTTTGTCATCATATCTATTTCTTGAATCTCTATTATCTCTATATTCATCATATCTATTTTTTGAATCTCTACTATCTCTGTAGTCGTTATGTCTGTGGTCTACATCATATCTGCCTCTATTATCTCTATAGTCTTGGTCGTATCTATTTTTAGAATATCGGTTGTCTCTATTTACGTGGTCGTTTCTGTTACCTGAATCACTACTTGGTCTGTAATTATGACTGTATCTGTTGGAGTCTCTACTATCCCTTTTATCTTGATCGTATCGATTTCTTGATTCCCTATTATTCCTGTCATCCCTGTAGTCATTCCTGTCATCCCTATAGTCTCTCTTATTTTCGTGATATCTGTTTCTAGAGTCTCTGATGTCACGGTCGTCTTGGTCGTATCGATTCCTGGAGTCCCTGTTATCACTATAATGTTGGTCATATCTATTACTCAATTCTCGGTTGTTTCTGCTGTCGTGCCTGTTCCTTGAATCTCTACTGTCCCTGTTATCGTGATGATATCTATTATATGAATCTCTGTTATTTCGATTATCATTCCTATATTTATTGTCTACATGTCTATCTTGCCTGTAACTGTCCTCATATCTATCATTGCGGTCGTAGTGCCTGTCATTTTTATAGTCTCTATTATCTTCATATTTTTTATTGCTGTATCGGTTTCTATCTTGATTTGCATAATTTTTGTTGTATTTATTACGCTTTTCCTGATATTTATTATTTATTACATCATATGCTTTCAGTAAGTTTGCAACTCGATTAAGATCTACATCGTACCGTTTATTTTGATCTTTTTTATCATTATTCCACACTGTTTTCTCATATTTGTATTGAAATCTAGGTTTCCTGTTCTGGTCTCTTGAGTATGAGTCTCGATTACGTGGTGGTTTTCTGTCGGACGGTCTGTTTCTTTTTCCCTGAAGATTAAAACAGTTGTTTGAAATTACAATATAACTTTCTGCCGTTTGGACTAACTTGACATAATTATAAAAATGTAATAAAGGTATATCCAGAACCGTCAGTCGTTGGGGCAGAAAGGTTTTGGAATGGCGAAAGACGCAGGGTGTGCCGAAACTTTACACGCTTAACAGACAACCCGTTCTAATCAACGGGAAACTGACGAATTGTCCAGTAAAGGCCTTCTGGTAGCTGATATTATTATGATGAACGAATTTTAATTAAGAAATCTTCTGGTAAGCCAATGATTGATACTTCTTTCCGCAGCTAAGTCTTGTTTCTACGGATTCGGAGCTGAGCGGCGAAAAGATGTCGAAAGGAGTTCTTCCATTTAAGTGGAGTGGAGCAGAGATCAGTTGGGTTTCTCAGGCGTACCTTTACTGCCAATACATGACCTCAACTCTACTGCTTCCATAACTCCATTATCTCCAGCTTAAGCCGGATGTTCTTACATAAATAAAGATAAAAGTAAAATACAATTTAATTAAAAATTTGCTCAGTTTTGTTTTGATACGTTTGCGCTATTTTCACTGTTCACGGTTGCACGTATGTTACGAAAATTGCTACCTATATTATCGACGTATTTGTAATGAACAGTCCACTCCTCTCCGCAGCTCCGAATCAGTGGAAACCCATCCTTCAATAACAGCTAATATTAAATTAAAAATTTAATTTAATATACCCAATATTAAATTAAAAAGTAAATGTTTAAAAATTAAAATTTGCTTTTGTAATAACTTTAATGTGATCAAAGGATACGCCGAATAGGAAGCATTTTAGAAGCTATGTAAGACTGTCAAAAATTGTGACTAAAATGAACCTATAAAATTGTCTGTTACAAATATAACAACTAATAAATCTGTCTATGTTATACTATTACAGCCCATTTAGGTCTTATTGCAGGGATGAAGGTACTATTCATATTGCGCAGGCCAAACTTAAGGATTTTCACTCATTTGCTCTCAAATTATCTTTGAACTTTACCTTGGGTCTTTTTGCAACACCATAGTACTGGGGACTATTCAGAAGGCGGCACAGAGATTTAAGATTCATGAACTTGTATTTCACACGTCACAATTTTGCATAGAGCACAAAAGCGCCTGTTATTAATGGCATATATTATAACGGTTCCATGGGTCACTATCATTTCGTCTTAAACCCAACTGATAGCAATAGCATTTGGTCTAAAACGCAGCTGGTCACTGGGTATAAAACACAACTTTGTCTAAAACGATACCGGTCTAAAACGCAGCTGGTCTAAGTATCAATTAGTCTAAAAATACAAGTCGCCTGAAACGCAACTGGTCTAAAACAGAGTTAGTCTGAAATTCATTGCTATTAAATTTATTAGAATTTTGTAAAAGATGGTCATGATTAAATGTCAAAAATTAAGCGCCTACTAATTCTCGGTACCGTTATCCTCACTTTAAGAACTTCATCCCTGCAGTAGGACATTCAAGAGCTTGTAAAAAATAATAAGTAAATATAAATACCTCATCGTTAAATCCCAAGTTATCGTTGTTAAGGTATCTATCGACTAAGTTGCGGCCCCTGTCATTGTGGTCTTCATCCACAACTAAGACCACAGAGCGGTCGTGCTTGGCTGCTTGCTTGTTTAGATTCGAGAGAAGACCAAACACATCTCCAGCTGTAGACGTAGGGATATTCTGTAAAGAAAAAAAGATATAAGATTCTCTGTGTGGTGACGGAGTAAGAATACAATATGTCACCAACCCATCTCATCCCATGGGTGTCGTAAAAACCGACTAAGGGATTATCCGTCAATATTATCTTTACGTAATAAAAAGAAGGAAAACTGGAAATTAAACACTATACCAATCCGTTTGGCCAGCGTGGTATTAGTAGGCCATGTATCCCTCCGTCACTGGAGGAGGCCCGTCCCTGCGGTGGGTTATTAATGGGCTGTTATGATGAATGTTGGTGGTGACCTAGATGACGTTATGCCTTTCAAGCCAAACGCTGCAACTTCTGGCATTCTTTTTCTTCGTTCAAGTGGTCAAATACAGTCAGCTCAGAACTTAGCACAATGACTGCATTATCAATGGCATTCATAAGATCTTTCTCTGTACAGCTTTGTACGCACCTTGCACATATATTTTGCCATTGCTTAACTTAAACAGCTACATGTTTGCATGAACACTATTATTTGATCTCATTTCGGAGTTTGTAAGTATATTAAATGTGTAAATAGAAGATAAAAACTGCCTACACATCATGTTTTAGTCGTCTATCGGCGAGCTATAAAAGTCGTCTAGAGCAGCCTACAAAATTATAGCGTTGAGCGTTAAGGCGACTAAAGCAACCCAGACTGACTAGCGGATTTTAAACGCATTTTTATCTGAGTCTTACAAAGAATAGGATTGACTCATAGCACGGAATGCAAAATAATAGTGAAGAATATGCGAAAATTGGTAAACATTTTGGGATTGTGTCACAGGTTTTGTTACCCAGTACAGACTCCGGTTCACATAAGTACTACTATTGAAATTATCATAATTTAAGTTGCAGTGTGTAAACTTTTTGACAAAAATAAATACATATTATTATTTTATGCATAATGGTCTCTCTACAGATAAAAAGTCGTCATATATTATATTTAACTACAAAAAAGCGCAGGGTGGTAACCCTCCGCCGGCTGATATAAAGATGACGGAATTTTTTTACATTATAATATTTGTGACATCTATGGCATAAGAAGGGGTGGTAACACTTTGTCCCTTTGGTAGCACACATTGTTTTTAATTTAGAGATTGTCATTAATTTTATTTTATTTATTTATTTACACTTTATTGCACAAAGTTGCACAATGGCGGGCTTAATGCCTTAAGGCATTGTCTAACAGCCAACCTTTGGGTGATGCAGAGAAAATGACATGGTAGGTGCAGCAAGTTGAAATAAGAAAAAATAAAACAAATTTCAATTAATAATAAAATACACATTATACATAAAAGAATATATATTTATATACTAGCTGCTGTGCCCGCGACTTCGTTCGCGTGGCGAATGTTACTTACTTCGCAATTCGATTTAATACTGAAAAATCGTTTTTAAAACCTTATAACGAACAGATATACCTACCTACATTACAAACGAATTGTAAAATTAACGAACGAACCAAAACCTTTTCAAAGTAAATAAATAGTAAATAAAATATCTATGAAGACTGCGTCTAAACTTATACTGAAAGACATGAGCGAACGTCATTCTTTCAAGGAAAATCTTAACACCGCGATACTGAAAATGACGTCACAGGCACAATGCCATCTGTTGTCAAATTTGTAAGTTAAAATAAATGACATCGCTTATTTCATCATAACTGAAAGGACGCGCCTCCTCCCGTGACGGAGGAATACTTGGCCTACTAATACCACGCTGGCCAGTCGGATTGGTTGATAATATACGGATAGATTGGAAGATAATATTCACCGATAGTCCCTTAGTCGGTTTTACGCCACCCATGGGATGAGATGGGGAGGTGACATATTGTATTCTTACTCCGTCACCACACGGATAATCGCTAATTAATTATGAATGAATACATTTGCACGCCACGTTATGGTGCGGCAGAATTACCTGCCTCGGTGGCGCGGCGGTCGCATTACATGGCTGGCGTGCATGAGGTCGCGGGTTCGATTCCCATGGAGGACAATTGTGATACACAAACTATTGTCCTTAGTCTGGATGTTCTTTGTGTCCGTTAAATTTAACGGACACAAAGAACATCAAGAACATCAAGAAAATATCAATTGATATTTTTAAAGGCTAGTGTGGGATTTGTCTTTTGTAAAAAAAATGCTGAGATAAATTATTGTACCTCACACCTTTTTACCATCTAGCAAAAAATATTTGACTAAACTTAGACTCGACTATATTATTATTATTATCTATAGATAAACTGCGTGCAGTATTTTTGAATTACTTAGTAAAATAAACACAAACACTTTGAATAATAATTTAATGTTTTGTGATTGTATTTCTATATTTTATTGTCAGTTTTGTATTTTTTTATTGTTGACAAATAGCAATAATGTGTAAAATGATTTTATAAAGAAAAAACGTGTTACTTATTATGTTGTCTGTTATATTATACCAATATATTATTAATTATTAAATAGTTATATAAGTGTGTTATAATTGCAGTTATAATAAGATTGTGAGAAAAGGAATGTTATTTTAATTCAATTTAATATTTATGATTAAGTATAGGTATACTTAGTTTAACTTTAAAAAATGAAGTTTGTACGCCAATATTAGCAATACAGGAAAAGACTATTTATTTTTGTCAGATGTTTTGTATCTGTGATTAACTAATAAAGGTTATTTGTATTTGTATTTATTTACATTAATAAAAACAGGTGGAGTCTGTTGCATACTTTTACGCTGACCAGTAACTACTACAGTTTAAACTAAATGAATACTTACCAAAAGAATAATTTTACTTTAGATTAATAGCTTACTAATACAATTTATATTTAATTAAATTGTTTCAATTACGAAAAACACAAAAATATAACAATCAAGTAAACTTATAATTGATTTAATTTAATAAGACTTATAATTGATATTACACATACGATTCATGGTTAATTTTATTAACATTTAAAAGGAATAACTTATTAATAGCACTTAATAATAAAATAGTTATAGATTATTTAAAAACTCATTTATTTTACGATTACTACTGGTAACGCCATCTCGTGAACAAAAGAAACGAAATTTAAATTCATTCAAAATTGAACAAAATCCATTTTTCATGACCCCTGATTTGTATTGGACTGTTCTAATAAAGAGATCTAGCGATATCTCGAGTAATACTTATCCGATTTTGATAAAACATACCTCAGTTTAAGCCTAATAAGAAAGGCTACAATACAATGTATTGGTCTTAAGATTATATTTTAATTCGTTTTAAAGATGTGCGGTAACAAACAGACAGACAGACAGATAGACATTAATTCTAAAAATTGTAAGTGTGTAGTGTTGTTGCTTTTTGACTTTTTTCTAGATTTTATAGATAATTTTTATCTGAATTTTCGAAAAGAACAGACATTTCGACCTCTACAGTTTTATTATAGTATAGAAGATAGATAGATTACCTACTTTAAACTTAATACCTAAAAACTACGTATCTATGTATTTTAATATCTAAAGCGCGCTTATTCCAAAAAGAGTCAATAAGAACCACGTCCGTTCGCATTAAGAGTCAATGTGAATGAAATTATATAGATGCACCGGTTGGCCGTTTCGGACGTTAAACAAAAATCAACCGTACAGCCGTACTCATACCAGCGCGGCGACATTTGGAAATTTTCTTTCATCTATATCTTGTGTGTTTATCAACCGATTTCTATAATTTTTTTTTTTATGAATAAGATATTAAAGTGTACTTTTGAAATATGGGAGTTTGAAAAAGATATGTCTATGCAAATTACAATATATTTATGTATTTAATACACTTTGAAGAAAACCCTAACGATTAAACACGTTATTGTGGCTAATATATAAAATATAGATATATACTATTCATGACTTTTTTGTACATTTTTTGAAGACCATTATTTTTGTAATACATATTTTTGGCGTATGATCAACGTATGCGATGATAAGAGCTAGAACGCGCTTTTTGTCAACTGACTTGCTTCAAATTTTTCGTCACTGCTCAGCTCCTATGTGTCTTAGCGTTATGTTATACAGCCTATAACCTGCCCGGGAGTATGGACTACAATCGTACCAAGTTTGGTTAAAATGCCTTCAGTAGTTTTTGACCCATGCGTGCACATACAGACAGACAGACAGACAGACAGACAGACAGACAGACAGACAGACAAAAAATTTATTGATTGCATTTTTGGCATTGGTATCGATCACCATTCATCCTCCAATATTAATTTTGAACATATATTCAATGTACAGAATTGATCTCTCTACAGTTTTATTATAAGTATAGATATATATAAGACCAGATATATAAATATTGAAAGAAGAAGGATATTATTCCGCTAACAATTATTAGTGCACAATTGACGAACTCTTGTTTTAAATGTGACTCTATCTATTCTCTCTCTATAATTGTAATTAATCTAGTTTGTTTTTTTTTTTTCATTTGCATGCTGTGGTTTCCTGTTATTTAAGGGATACACGCGATGTTCCAGTAGTTTTTTATCTTATTTTCTAATGTGTATTGCCTTTGTGTGAGACCCATAAAATAAATAAATAAACAAATCAAGATTCTTAGCAAGAACAAGACTAAAGTCTGGAGGGGAGAGCTTTGCCCTGCATTGGGACCGTACAGACTTTAAATAAATAATTGACGACCTCTATGGCGTAGTAGTTATATAACATTACTGCTACGCAGAGGTCTCGGGTTCTAATCCCCCTCAATGCAAATATCTGTGTACATGAACATGATTATTTGCATTGGTCTGAGTGTTTCTATGTACAATATGTATGTATTTACAAAAAAAAAGTATATAAGTTCTAATATCCGTTGTTCTGTTACCCATAACACAAGCAGGTTAAGCCTAGCTTACTTTGGGAACAGATAGCGCTGTGTAGAGATGTCCGTTAATATTTATTTATTATTTATTAATTATGGAGCGAACGAAAGTTTTTTCACCTAAATCAAAACGGTCTTACCTAAAATGCGGCTAATGTATCAATAATATTTTTAACGTCTACAAATATTAAGTTAGCAAGGCACACAAACGAGTATATTATCATATCGTAAAAGGAAGCTAATGGGTAATAAAGATTCAAAATCGAATAACACGCTCAAAACAAAGTGGCGGGGCAGACCCATCTCAAGATCCTTCGACAAACGCCTCCTACCACCTAGGATAAATAAATAAATAATCATCACACATTCACACAGCGCCATCTAGTCCCAAACAAAGCAAAGCTTGTACTATGGGTACTAGACAACAGATAAACATACTTAAATACTTTTTTTTATATATTAAATATTACCATATTAAAGAGTAATAGAAAAAAGTAACTTACGGTCGCAACAATAAGTAAAGCGGTATACTGAAATATCTTAACGCTAGCTTTACAAGGTGCCATATTGGCTCCTTGAGAGTTGATCCGAAAATAAAATTATTACCAAACTCTCTCTTAAAAGTAAAAGAAACGCTTCAATAAAAACAAAGAAAAAAATTAATCAATTTTTATTGTTTAATCAAAAAATGTTTTTGTAAAAAAGTTACGACTTGTTTTCGTTTTGGTATTTCCTTATCTTGATGGTGTAGTAGTCTTGTATACGACTGCTGTATCATAAGATCGCTCATTCGAATCCTGAATTATTTGTGGTTTTTATAATAGCTCACCAGAGTTACTCTTCAATAACCAGCGGTCAACAATAAAGTACACATCCAGTTGTCTTAAAAACAGTCTAGAAAATAATGCCATAAGACACCCTAGTTAAGATCACTGGGGCGTTTTATTCTCGTAATCGTCTTAACGCCTAAGCTAATTAGAATAAAACGGAGTTATGTGCTTGCAGGGTAATAGCTTTATTGTTTGGTACCCGTCCTACGTAGGCGACGAATGCGACGCGACGCGACGTACGCGATCAAATCAACGGCAGCGTACCCTACTTGTGTCCTATGTGACAGTCTGCGACGAGACGCGACATAATCATATTGTAAGACATAGTTGTCGCGTGTAGCATCGCGTCGCGTCGCTTTCGTCGCCCACGTATCACACCGCGTTAGCATTTTCTATTCTATTCATCATAACAGCCCATGAATGTCCCACTGCAGGGACGGGCCTCCTCCTGTGTCGGCGGGATACTTGGCCTACTAATATCACGCTGGCCAGACGGGTTGGTATAGGGCTTAATTTCAAGTTTTCCTTCTTTTTATTTCGTAAAGATAGTAAGTAGTTACGGTTATTCCCTTAGTCGGTTTTTACGACACCCATGGGATGAGATGGGGTGGTGACATATTGTATCTTACTCCATCACCACACGGAGAATTATTCATTAATGTTTATTGATTAAAAATAAATAACTAATAGGTGTCCGTGTGGTGACGGAGTAAGAATACAATATGTCAACACCCCATCTCATCCCATAGGTGTCGTAAAAACCAACTAAAGAGGACTATCCGTGAATATTATCTTTACGTAATATAAAGAAGGAAAACTAGAAATTAAATCCTGTACCAATCCGTCTGACCAGCTTGGTATTAATAGGCCAAGTATCCCTCCGTCACGTGAGGAGGCCCGTCCCTGCAGTGGGACATTAATGGGCTGTTATGATGACATGTTCAGCCTATGGTATCAAATAAGAAATTTTTGTTAGACTTTAGATAATAATTATAATAATGATAATAAATGAAGTCTAAATTATAAAGTATAAACATTGTTATACCTAATATAACAGTTTGAGTTTCAGTTCTAAGTATAGGGAGCCACCAATATTTTTTTTATTTTTTATTTTTGCATCAAAATCTTAATGCGATTCTCAGAATAACCTAGCTATCAAGTTTTAACAGTACCTATAGCTCTTAAAGTTTCGGAAAAAAATGGCTGTGACATACGGACGGACAGTAAGTAAGACGGACAGACAGACATGACGAATCTATAAGGGTTCCGTTTTTTGCCATTTGGCTACGGAACCTTAAAAACAAATGATACCAAAGAAAACCTAACCTAAAATCTTACCTTACGAAACGTTCATTAAGAGTGGTTGTGGACAATGAACAATCAGAAGCCTTTTTAGCTTTCTCTGGAGTTCCTCAGGGCTCTGTGTTGGGGCCCCTATTCTTCAACATATTTATTAATGATCTGGCCAAAAGTATCAAACACAGCACAATATATCTTTTTGCAGACGATTTAAAATTGACAAAAACAATTTCATGCAATCAAGACTCTCTATACCTGCAAAAAGATATTGACAATCTCCAAGAATGGTGACTTGACTTGACTTCTTCGTGAATGGCCTCATGTGAAACGTCACATATTTTGCCAGTGTCTTGTCGAAGGGTTCGTAATGTCATTAATCAAGAAGTGTCATGATCCATGCTAATAACCAAATAAATGGTAAACCAAAACAAATCAGAAGCAATTGTTTAGGATGATTATTTTAAACAGAATAACATAATTATATACACGAAAATAAATAAATAAGATAACTAAATACAAAATTATTAAGCTAAAAGAAAAAACACAAACTTACATAACTATCTACAATTTAATTTTATTAAACGCTATATATTTACATAAACATAAAGCAATATTAGGACTAAATATACGGGAAAGGAGACATTTTAAGGAAACAGGACGAGGGATATCAGAAGGGAGAAAGTCGAAGAGGGAAAACCTATAAACAGGGCAATTAAAAAAGATGTGATCTGCAGACCCTATGTCTAGACCACATTCACACAATGAATTATCCACCAAGAATGGTGCGTTTCAAATAAAATGATGTTGAATGCTTCAAAATGTCAACACATAAAATTTACAAGAAAACGTTATTTTTTCAATACCAATTACTCTATAGATGGTGATATGCTTCAAGAAGTTAATTCAATAAGAGATCTAGAAATCTTGGTAGATAGGCAGTTGCGTTTCTCTGATCACATTGACCAAATTATAAAGAATGCAAATAAATCGTTAGGTTTTATGCTTAGAAATACCAAACAATTTAAAAACCCTTCTTCAGTCATTTTATTATACAATAAGTAGTTATGTAAGAAGCAAATTGGAGTACTGCAGCACCGTCTGGTATCCAGACTATGAAATATATGCAAAAAGAATTGAAAGAGTACAAAAAAAAATTATCCGCAGCTTTTCCTTCCGCTTTCAGACACCGAGAATACTTAAAACCTACATCGAAAAATTACAACATTTCCGCTTAGATGCACTTTCTGTTCGACGTGTGCATCTGGACATGTCTTACTTACATAAAATAATTAATAACCAAATCGACAGTCCCATACTAGTTAGTCAATTCATATATAATGTCCCTTCAAGATTACCAAGATACCCTTGCGCTCTTTTCAGAAACAGATTTTGTAGAACAAGATTAGGTCGTAATGCCCCAGTAGTTCGGTTGGGTCGTACGTACAACGACCTAACAAAGAAAATACCTAAACTCGATATTCACTCTCAAAGTCTTCCTAACTTTATGAATTTACTAAAAGCTAATGACGTACTTT
Source organism: Schrankia costaestrigalis (assembly GCA_905475405.1). Taxonomy (NCBI): domain Eukaryota; kingdom Metazoa; phylum Arthropoda; class Insecta; order Lepidoptera; family Erebidae; genus Schrankia; species Schrankia costaestrigalis. The sequence continues at coordinate 10,666,160 of FR997852.1, read as the reverse complement.
AGATTGTAATTATTGTTTCTTATTGAATGTTACTATATTTTATTTCTTTTTATTATTACATATTTTATTTAAATTTTAATGCATGTTGTGGTTAACCTGTAATTGTAAGTGCAGTTAGCTATAAGTAATTTTAAGTCTAAAAAATGTTTGATATTGCTGTACTTATGTTGGTAACCATTTATAAATAAATAAATAAAAGAAACCGTCAGATTTTTTTTTAAGGTCGGTAAATTAAATACTAACGTCTACAATCTGAATTAATTTTAAAATGTTAGTAGTAGTAGAACTATGAACATTTTAGTTTACAACAGCTAATCTTTAATGAAATTTTAATGCAAATTGCAACCTAGACAATACGAATTTATAATTATTATGATTCGATTGTAATGTAAATCAAGTCATTATATTGAAAGTAAATATTATGTATGAAACTATGAATGATTATTTATAATAAGGTATTAACAAGTCATCCAAGCCTAAGCCAGAGTAACTTTCAAAAATAGCTGATATGATGATGATATAGACACCCCATATAGGAGTAGCCTATGTCCAGCAGTGAATTAAGCCAATGTCTATACTTAGATAATATATCGCGCGAGAAATCAAACTATATCTCGAATTTAAATTAATGAGCGCCATCTATTGAAATATAAACAAAAATAACACTGGAAGAATGGTGCATTGGGGTAAATTACAGTAACTCTACGATGGCTTTGAAACAGTTTGGACGACGATATATTTTGATTCAATTTTACAATACTGCTAAAGATTTTTATAGGTTCAATCATTTATTGTGAACTTAGTATCTTTAACGCGCAAAAAATATTTCGTCTACTTTAGGGTTAAGTTGGTGTTGTTTACAACATTTTGGCTTAGGTACGTGCCCTACATTCTGCCTCAAACCATGCAATGTTGTATTCTTGTAATGAAGTGGTTTACAAATTTAAGAATTGTATAGGTAAAGGTACTTTATTAATTACAATAATTTAGTTTAAATTTTGTAATCCATTAAAGATTAAGGTGAACTAGGTCAATTTTATCTTTATTTCTCTCCTATTTCCAAATCTAATAATATCCCATATTTCGGCATTATGTAATATGTAGGTATGTAAAAAGAGAATGAACACAAAATTACTGTTTAGTGATGTGCACATGACAAATATTATTGAAATGCTTTTCTCATCCCACAGGAATATCCAAGAATGAAAGCAAGTCTTGCATGTTGACTCAGTCAGTTTTAGACAAAAGTATTCTAAGTAAAGTACAACAGTAACACTTTCGACCCTGACATTAATAAATTTACATTTTAATACACTTCTGAGTTTTTATTCAAGGGGTCATTTGGCTGAGCGACGTCTTTACTACTGGATAGTTATTTATGAATGTGATTTGGTGCTCCCACTTTTATGTACTACCTACATCACGACGCTACCTTTATCATTGAATAATCCTTGGTTATGGTTATGTATGGTATACAATGGTTGCAGCGCCTAATTACAGTTATCTCCTATGTAAAAACTATGACGTCAAGAAAATGCAGCAGTAGAGTTTGTTGCGCCGCTTCTTCTCTACTAGCGCTTTGGAGGCGGTGGTAAAGATTTCTAAACTTAGAAATGTTTTAAATTTAGATTAAGTAGTGTTAAATGACGTCAAAAAGATACAATATTATTGTACTACTTTGAATAAATGAATGAAACATGAAACATGTAGTAACTTATAATTAACTTTATAAGGCTAACTTAGCCAAATACGGATAAAGTCAAAATTAATCATTTAATTTTATTAATTTTAAAACCTCTATTAACATGACGTAGGCAGAATAAACGAGTAACGATGGAACAATTAAATTACTATAAAAAAATCAGAGTTTGTTTGTTGCTTGTTGTTGAATGTTGAGTTGAGTAAATAAAACTGAGAAATATTTGTGTACTCAGTACCGGACATTGAAGTGAAGTTATTGGTTACTTAACATTATTAGATTGTTATCTAAATCTATAAGGTAAGACAAAAATAAAATAAAATAATAAACAATATCAAAATAACCTAAAGATTGGATCTGCGCTTCTCTGGAGATCTGACAAATACCTGACCTCACAAAGTCATTCAAGTAATTTGCTTATATACTAAGAAGTCAACTAGAAAAGGTTTTGTTGCTTTTTAATGCTTGCTGAGGACAAAATCTGGTAGTTTACCATGTGTTATTATAGAAGTAACAACTTTTTTGGTTACCACTACAGTGAATAGGTGTGGTAGTCTATTAAACACCACATAACTATACTATTTTACACTTATTTATTGTATAGGCCATTGTAATAAAGAGATTCAATTTTTTTCTCAGGCTTAAAGTTTACATTCAAAGGGATCTAGGGGCGACATGTTCACAATGTGATCAAGCCCTTTTCTGGCTTATAAAGATAAAAAAAAGGGATCTAGATTTTGTTGTATGGATATCTGAGACATATTACAGCTCACACAGTAGGCCGGTCTAAAGATCTTTCTGAGTAACTGTACAGTTACTAAGAAAATATCTGCTCTCTACACTCCTCATCATTTAGCTCCAAAGTTGACATCTGTGCAGCCTTTTGCCAGAACTTTATGCCAGCCAGATTTCATCTACAATATATTACGATCATCATAACAGCCCATTAATATCCCACTGCAGGGACGGGCCTCCTCCTGTGACGGAGGTATACTTGGCCTACTAATACCATGCTGGCCAGATGGATTGGTATAGGGTTTAATTTCAAGTTTTCCTTCTTTTTATTTCATCAAGATCATATTCACGAAAAGTCCCTTAGTCAGTTTTTCGACACCCATGGGATGAAATGGGGTAGTGACATATTCCGTGAACTGTAATATTTCTCAGATATCCATACAACAAAATCTAGATCCCTTTTTTTATTGTATTCTTTCTCCGTCACCACACGGAGATATATTACATTAATTTGTTTCATTTCAGAGTACCTAGTTACTGTGAAGTTTTAAATAAATATGGGTAAAAGACACTACTGCGACTACTGTGATAAGACAATGGTAGCGTCTCCGTCTATTGTCAGAACTCACAATAACGGTATCATACATCAGAAGTTTGTACAGGATCATTACCAGAAATTTAAAGGTTTGTATTTTGTTGTTTTTAAAAGATTATTATTCTTTTATAGAGACTGTACTTTGATTTATTATAACAAGAGGATTGATCAACTCTTTTTGTTGGTAGTTAATCTTTTTAATCAGCTGAATACTACAAGATAATGTCTTCACCTATAATTGTTGTCTAGTGTTCATAGTACAAGCTAGCCTAAGTTAAGGCCTAGAAGGCTTTGTGTGATAAAAAATATTTTTTTTTTATAAAAAGTAACAGATAACTAATTGAACTTCGAAAATAATGCCTCCAATGAAGGAGGAAAGCACATAATAATATATTATTTAGCATCCCAGCAGTGTTTCTAGTGGGTGTCTTCTTTGACATTGTTGTATTCCGAACCCTTAGTAAACTTAGCCATTAAGTTAGATGTGCATGTGATCAACAAGTGATACCGTTGCAGTATCTTATGTGAATAAATAAATTAATTGTTTTATGATTTATGAAGAACAAGGAAGACAAAAATAAGTGGAGATTGAAACTGATACACATTAATACATACAACTTATTATTGACTCACACAAGCAAGCTCATTATAGCAGTGCATGATTTGCTGGGATTTGTAGAGGAAAACTTGACTTATGTGGATAACCTGATATGTGATTGATGACTTCTATGGCGTAGTGGTTATATAACATGACTGCTACGCAAAGGTCTCGGGTTGGATTCTCGCTCAATGCAAATCTTTGTGTGCATGAACATGATTGTTTGCATTGGTTTGGGTGTTTTCTACCTACATATAATATGTATGTATTTACTAAAAAAAAGTATTTAAGATTGCTTATTCGTTGTCTAGTACCCATAGCACAAGCTCGGCTTAGTGTGTGGCGTGTATTAATATACAACACCACAAACTAAGTAATATTTGTATTAAGTTTTATGTCATACTTTCCTTCTGTTCTAGTGATATTGTCTGATAAATAAAAGTCCCTTAAGTCACCTTTTGTGTCACAGTGAACACCCAGTATATTCTTTGTCAATCAATTAGCTGTGATCTCATTTCAGTAAATCCTCTGCTATTTTTCAGATCCTGAGACTATATTAGCGGAAGAGAGTGTCAAGAAGCCATGTTCTAGATTTGCTAATGGATCATGCCAATTTGGTAGTGTATGCAGATTCTCACATTATAGTCCACAGGAAATTAATGAATTGAGAAATATTGGTATGTATAAATAATTTTGATATTTTAGACTTTTTCAAAGGTGTACCTTTGCTTTAAACAATGACTTCTTTACTCATAAACGCCTCTTAAATATTAGGCAATCCGTCACCACACGGATATCTATGTAGTTAATATTATTAATAATATTTTCTTTTTTATTTTCCAGTCACATCAAAATCAAATCTCCAAGCGAACATAATGTATCCATCATTCATAGAAATGGTCAGTACTATGTTAGATGAGAGAAATAGTAGAAATGAAGTATCAAAGGATGGCAACACAGTAATGTATGACAGTAAAGGTATAACACATGTGTTGCCATGGACATACAATAGTGTACTAGATTCCTTTGGAGATAGTTTACCACCTAGTGTGAAAAGGATGAAGTTAGAAGATTTCGTTGATGCTAAAATTGTTACTTGGTGATTTGACAGACTATGGATGTCCCATTATAGGGATGTGTTTTGTTTCGTGGATGAAGAGATAATTTGCATCCTAATGCCATGTTGGCCATAGCATAGTAGCTATTGATGGCTGCTATACAGAGATTTTGGGTTGTATGCCCACTCAATGCAAGTTTTTTTTGTATATGAACATGATTGTTTGCATTGGTCTAAGTGGTTTCTATGAAAATATACACTTGTTATTCTAAAAGGTGAGTTATTATTACTATTACAAGTGTGGATTACCCTACCCTAAGTGTCTGTCACATTACAGTCCATCTCAAAAGTCCTATTACCATTTCATAAAAGCATTTAAATGTCCTACTGCGAGATATATGGTCTCCTTACATAAACAAAATCATTTTTTTTTAAATAAGCAAAGCTTTTATTTTTATAATCTTATTTTCCATCTTGGTGTCCTTTGTCTTGTGGTCCTTTCTCTATTAATCATGTTCAAATTTATCGCGGGGTAATTAATGAATCTAAATTCTGGCAACACTGAATATCTTGAAGAATTGACCTGAAAAAAAAAACAAATATAGAGTTACATACATACATAACCTCACGCCTTATCCCGGCCGGGGTAGGCAGAGACGACAGAACGCCACTTGTCAAGATCCTGGCAAACAGATTCGGCCTCGTCCACATTCATTAGGCGTCCTTTAATATTGAGTTATCGCACACAAAGAACATCCAGACTCAGGACAATAATTTGTTTCGTTTCTGCCACTGTCACGCTACCTAGGCAGTCAAAATGTATTTCTTCCATTGTATGATATTGTGTCTTCTAATAAACATGATACAAAATAAAATTGTTCTATACTCCTGGACGGCATGTTAATCCCTTTAGTAGGAAATTCGGTATGTAAAGATTTTTTTGGTATTTTTTTTATATTTTTATTTTAAAGGTTTATTAATTATAAACAACTAATTTGAGTAATTTTGCTTTCCTACTTATAGTTTATTTGTAGTAAACAGCCAAAGTAAGCAATTCGACCGCATGTATGACGTCATAGATGCGGTCGAATTGCTTACTTTGGCTGTTTACTGCAGATGGGCTATAGGTGGGAGGGCAAAAATGCTCAAATTAGTTGTTTTAGTTATTGAGCAATGAAAGCAGAAACAAACTGCTGTTGAGCCGGGCGACATGATGTCATTTAGACGTCAAATGAAAAACAAAGTAATTTATGTAATAATTGTAAAAATAAGCACAATCTTACGTTTTTTTGCGCTAAAAATATTATTTTATTACTTATCGATCTAAAATCTCTAAATGGTTTTGGATTCGACATAAGTAAACTTTTACTTTACATACCGAATTAAGTATTAAAATATAAAGAAATTGGAAAAGAAGGAAAGCGAAGGGTGGGGAGACCCCTCACACGGTGGACCGACGACCTAGTTAGGACGGCGGGATGCCGATGGATGAGGGAGGCACAGGACCGCACAAGGTGGCAATACTTGGAGTAGGCCTATGTCCAGCAGTGGACGTCGATTGGCTGATATGATGATGATGATGATTATTGGGTCTTTTAATAATCATGATACATACAAAATAAAATTGTTCTATATTTTGGACGGTATGTTAATCCCGGTAGTAGAAAATTATTAAAAAATAAAATTGGTACCTACCTGTCTCATAACCAAAAATAATGTAAAAACTATAACAAAAATAAAATAAATAATTCTCATGTTGAACTTTATATAAAATCTTCCATAAACATTTACTTTTTTTATTACTTAATAAATTCTTTATTGTATATTTTTATTTGGTTACTTATGTATTTACATCCGTCTATCGATTCACTGTTCTATAACTTTGATTAGGTATTAGGTTTATAATCGACAACTAAATGGTGTTGGCATGTGCACTAGTTTACTTTTGTGTTAATTTTGCGAGTTTATTTTTATTGGTTGTCTATTCCCCATTGTTCTTAATAGGGGCGTCTCCTAAAACTTGCTGTATGAAAATGTCTAATATTGAAGAGAATTACGTGAAGAGAAGGAGGATTTTCATAATTATTTCAGGCTCTAGGCTCGCAGTGCTGCCACACGTACGAACCGAGTCGAGCTACGAGTAAAGCCCGATTTACACATCAACAAGTACAGTAGCGAGTTAAGTAGTAAGTTGCTGATTAAGTTGATTTAAATAGATCTCCATCCTATTTTTTGGCAAGTTAAGTTGGCGAGACGCGAGAGAGGGGGCTACTTCGTACTTAACTCGCGAAAAAATAGGATGGAGATCTATTTAAATCAACTTAATATTAAAATACTACTTAACTCGCCACTGTACTTGTCGATGTGTAAATCGGGCATAAGATTTCAAACAGCTTGGATCGTCGGCGAACTTGCGCAGCAAACTTAAAGTACGCGGTTTTACAGTTACAGACACGCGAAAAAGTTTGCCGAGCCACAAGTACGCGTACTTACTCGCACACGTCTATCACCCACTTAAACATTCGAGTATACCTACTATGTGTTTCAAATAAGAATAGGACTGTCAAAGCGCCATCTTGTTCCGCATTTCTAACGAACTTCATGAATGTCATGTACGGTAGGAAAAAAATAAACACAAAATTTTAATAATTTTTACTTCAATAAGTCATATAAATTTTTAAATAAATTAAATTTTAATTGGAATTCAATTCTTCCACACCACTTATGGCATCATAGCTACGTTCTTCATCCGAATCAGATTCTATGTGAAACAAAATTGAAAAAAACTGCAAAATTTTCAATAAAACCGGTTTTTTTCGTAAGGTTTTTTAAGTTATTGTTTCAATGTAACAAACAAATAAAACGGTAAAAAACGAAGAAACATTTTTTTCGTTTTATAAAACAATCTGTTTCTTTCGGAATTTTCAACGCTAAATATTTTTATTTAAATTATTTTACGAATTTTTTTGTTGGTCGTACTAAAATGACAGTTGCCACATGAAGTTGGCAGCAAGTGCGATCCTATTCTTATTTGAAACGCATAGTAAGTGTTCTGTGATCTAAACAGACCTGACAGAGCTATGGTTCCGCCAAGCTGGAACAACTACCCTGATTGTAATCTATTTAGTTGTTTTGTCTAGTTGATTAAACATCTTCCTAAACGCTCCAGAACCAAACAAATATAATGTTACGATCGTCGGAAAGGTCCGACATTTATTTTTCTCTCTATTTAATTTTACATTACCTAGTTTTCCATTATCATCATAACATAACCTATCAATGTCCCACTGCAGGGACGGGCCTCCTCTAGTGCCGGAGGTATACGGGACTCTCCTGGTAGTGCAGACGTCCATATCCATAGGCTACAGTCACCACTTAGCTTGTTGAACCGCATACCTGTTTGCTATCAACGTGGTATAGTTGATGGCTACATAAATGTCTAGGGTTCATCATCATAACAGCCCATTTATGTCCCACTGCAGGGACGGGCCTCCTCCCGTGACGGAGGGATACTCGGTCTACTAATACCACGCTGGCCAAACGGATTCGTATAGGGTTTAATTTCAAGTTTTCTTTTTTTTACGTAAAGATAATTAATATTTACGGATAGTCCCTTAGTCGGTTTTTACGACACCCATGGGATGAGATGGGGTGGTGACACACTGTATTCTTACTCCGTCACCACACGGCGTTTCCATTATATATTTTATTTTATTTTCTCCGTTCAATGGACATTTCTTCATAAAATATTGTCAAGATTAAGTTTATGGCGTCATAAATGAATCAACGTTTGATTAGTAAATTCCGCGATAGCGTGTCATTACAATGATTTTTAATTTATTTTTTGTATCTGTGGTAAGTTTAAATAATACTTTTTTGTTTTAACAAAAGTATTCCTCTCTCCACCTTGACGTTGGCAGAATCACTGGGAAACCATGGGACCATTATAATAAAAAAACAGAACAAAACAGAAAGTTTTCCCGCGCTAGGATCCATTAGTCTGTATCTCAATAAATATTGTAAACTGTCTCGATGGCAAAGCGTTTATGTATCGTGGGGTTACTATGCACGAGGTCGTGGATTCAAATCACACGCAAGTTATTTATTTGTGTGATTCACATCTTATTGTCTTGACTCTTGAGCTATTCTTTGTGATCGTCAATTTTTAACGACTGACCCGTCCCCCCTTCTGTGGGCGGCGAAAAAAACGCGTCTCTTTTTTAAACATATTTCATTACTGCTCCACTCCTATTAGTCATAGCGTATGACACTCCCCGATAAATGGACTATTCAACACAGAAAGATTTTTTTAAATCGGTTCAGTAGATCCAGATGTTACCCCCTACAACATCACAAACACACAAACTTTACCTATTTATAATATGTATTAGTATAGATAAAACATCTGTTTTTGTAGATCATTCCACTGATTATAAGCAAAGCATCAACACATAAAGGAAAACTACTAAAAGGAGCCGACTCCAGCGTAGAAGAAAAAGATTACCACGATGTCAACGAACAGAGGCATGTGGACATAGCAAAAGTTGACACAAGCGATACTGAAGAATCAAAATTACCAGGTCATCATCCACTTCTGAAACCAAAATCCAGCGGACCAATCTTCCCTAAACCAATTAGAGTACATAAACCAGTAAAAAAACCAGAAAAAATGATTTCATTTATCGATCGTATACACAGCAATAGGGGAAGAAGTCCACCCCCCACCATATCAGCCGGTACATTTGAAAAGTACCACATGAAACTAGATGCTGCTAAGGCAAAAGCCGAGAACGAATATAGAAAAAATTATGTTTTACATTTCATGGAAGATCATTATTCCGTAACAGATTTTCTGTATCAAGAAATACAAAGAATTAAAAGTCATAGAGTCGTTTACGATGAAGTAAGGCAAGTTATTGCGGATGTAAATGCATCTAGGAATAAAACAGCGATAACGCATATGAATGAATGCATTACCGATGTTATGGGATGGGATGTTAGAACCCCATGGGACAATAAAGCTAATGATTTGGATGTGCAAGTTTTACAAAATGGGAATTTTGCAGGTGTTCATTGAAATTAAAAAAATATTTACCTATAAGTTTTAGTTTTTTTTTATTTATGGTCCTGACGAATTTATCTCCGTGTAGTGACGGAGTAAGAATACAATAATGTCACCACCCCGCCTCATTCCATGGGTATCGTAAAAACTGACTGAGGGACTATTCGTGAATATTATCCTTACGAAATTAAAATAAGGAAAACTTGAAATTAAACCCTATACCAATCCGTCTGGCCAGCGTGGTATTATTAGCCCAACTATCCCCTCTTAATGGGAGGAGGCCCGTCCCTGCAGTGGGACATTAATGGGCTGTAACTCACGATATTTTTCGCTACAGGTTTGAAATTAACAGCCATTCAGGGTCAAGAAAATAACTCTTTTAGATCAAACAAATAATGATACCTCACGTTTTGAGAGACTAGATCTCTAGGAGGCCGAAACTTTTACAGAACTCAAACTCAAAAATACTTTATACAAAATAATACAAGTTTCGTTCTATCTTTTTTGACGTCTTTTATCAGTCAGACTTTAAATTATCAAACACGAAGGACATCCAGTCTGTTACACCACCTCCAGGCAGAAAGGCTTCCTCATATTACCTACCGTGTCGATTAGTACCTGCATAAGATAAGTACCTATGTTATATCACTATCCGTGAAATTCTGTAAAAGAATATAAAGAAATTAAAGAGCCTAAAGCGAGCCTATAGTGGATCCTTGAGGCACGCCCAGACGCCTAAAATTTTACTTCTTTCGTAACACTGTGAACTTTATATTAGTGCATGTGCCTAATTTGAAATCTAATCAAGCAAATAAAAAGGTCAATCTGTATTGGTTTTATGATTCATCATAACAGCCCATTAATGTCCCACTGCAGGGACGGGTCTCCTCCCGTGACGTAGGGATACTTGGCCTACTAATACCAAGCTGGCCAGACGGATTGGTATAGGGTTTAATTTTAAGTTTTCCTTCTTTTTATTTCGTAAAGATAGTATTCACGGATAGTCCCTTAGTCGGTTTTACGACACCCATGGGATGAGATAGGGTGGTGACATATTGTATTCTTACTCCGTCACCACACCGTTTTTATGATTAAGTATACCTAGGTACATAATTAACAGTAACATGTGCAACAATCAATGCAGCATGTAGTATCAATGGTAAAACCTAGATCTACATGCATCAGACAAACTATATAAATTCCACAGCAAATTATTTTTTTATGTTAGCTAATTTACTTTTCCATTCGTATAAAACGAAAATACCGACAAATTAATTAGATAAATTTTTTAATTGTTTAGCCATGAATACTGAAGTTACAACCTTGATTTTCATAGTAAGTTTTATTTTTATATTTTGCTACGTACTTTTATTTTTATTCTGCTATTTTGTAAAGTATTATTACGTCATATCGTTTTATTTTCAAGTTTGGTGTTTATTAATAAAAATTCTTAAGTTTGTGGGAATAGATAGGTATTAAATATATTGGAACACTTAAAATTAAACCCTATACCAATCCGTCTCGCCAGCGTGCTAACAGTAGGCCAAGTATCCCTCCGTCACTGGAGGAGGCTCGTCCCTGCAGTGGGACATTAATGGGCTGTTATGATGACTTACACCATCAGATGGGCTGCTAACGCATCAGGAGAATCAAGGCAATATTTTTACAAAAATATTTTTTTTTTATTTCTAGATAGCAACAATATGTCACGTCAAACCCCAAGCGCATCATACGGTTCAAAAACAAAAAAAAATACCTCAACGTACTTTTAATCATTTTCAAGCACATCAAAACCAAGTATCGAAGGTCCAAGAAATAGCTAAATACATGAGAAGCCATTACACGACCACCCTGTATTTATACAACGAAATATTAAGAATACAAAGAACACACGTTATAAAAGATATGGCAAGGAAAATGTTGGATTATATAGACGAAGCAGGGTATACTAAACGCGGGAATGACACAAGAAATGCTTTCTTGCAGTGTTATTGGAAAGCAGAGAAGCCGAAAGTTGTTCCTTCAATGTGGACAATACCAAACAATAATCTACTTATACATCATTAGATTTTGTTGTATCACTACCATGACGTCATAACAGCAAAATTAAAAAAAAAATGACGTGTTATTCGCCTTTTGTATTTGACTGTACAGTAGCCTCTGCCTTTTTCTATAGGAACAAGGCGTGAAATGTACGTAAACTACTTTCTAAACTGTTTTGATGTTTTATAGTTTTTTTAACAAATAAATAATCCTCACACATTCACACATCGCCACCTAGTCCCAAAACAAGCAAAGCTTGTACTATAAAAATTCGCTAAGCAAAGCTTGTATTAAGTATAAAAAGTTAACGGATAAACTTTTTTTTTTAATAATACATATTATACATAGAAAACACTCAGACCAATGCAAACAATCATGTTCATGAACACAAAGATGTGCATTGAGCGGGAATCGAACCCAAGACCTCTGCATAACAGCCATGTATATAGACACCGCGCCACAGAGGTCGTTGAGTTTTATTATAACTAAATAAGTTACACCTTCACAGGCAATAAATGTCTTCAGTTCCGTAAACTGTTTCCTTATTACTCCTATAGTATTTAAACCCAACGACTAATTAGTTAGTTTAATAAATGTCAGCGAAAAGTGGGCAATAGCCTAGAGAACGCTGGATCGTTGCTTCCATCCAAATTGCTAAAATGAAAATTGTTATAAGGATGAAGGCAACAGATTTGATAGAAATGACACAGATTCAGATACTTACCCCCGGTTTCCGAATGACTGACCAAGTGAAAAACCAACTAATCAAGTGTCAAAACTATCATTTTCATGGAACTAAAATGACAGTATTGACACTTGATTAGTTGATTTTTACTTGATCGTCATTCAGAAACCGGGGGTATGTATTTTTTTAATAGCAGAAATAAACGTATTTGCTTATATTATTGGTTTTATTTCTAATCCCCTTAATAATAAGATTTTAGTTACTTCTTCTTTCATAGAAAACAAAGTACCTAGGTATTGTACTTATCGTAGACGTCATCAAATCCATGAAGCTCCCCAATTAAAAAGGTTTTACTCAATAATAAAAAACAAAATTTACAAAATATTCTTTAATTTATTACAGCAAGTAATTTATTAAAAGTTTTTATAAACTTAACTAATTTTGATTAATTATATACAATAGTCTCGGAGATATCTGCTTCATAATCGCAGCTACGTTGTAGAATTCACTTCCAGGCTTAATACTAGTCTTTATAACACCCTGAAGTAAATATCCAAATAAATTAAACTATAAGTAAGTAAAGTCAGTAGTCTGCCTACCCCGGACGGGATAAGGCGTGAGTTTATGTACCTATGTATGTATAAGTAAATAATTTTCTAATTATAAAAGCGACTTCAACTAGAAACTTGATATCATAATTTCATATTTTTTGAGATAAAAACTGAATTAAATTGACGACCTCGGTGGCGCGATTCGCGATGGTAGCGCAAGCGGCTGCCGTGCAAGAGGTTGTGGGTTCGATCCCCACGCAGGACAATAATTTGTGAGACCCACAAATTATTGTCCTGGTCTGGGTGTTCTTTGTGTCCGTTAATTGATGTTTGTAAAAGGTCCCCGCGACACGGGGCATGATCCCTAGTGCGGGAGTTGTCTTTTTAAATTAGAGAAAGAATTAAATGATGAAATTTCTATGTGGGACCATTCTAAAGATTTCCTGTTTCCAACAAAAAAAAAAGTATCAAAATATTTCTTTCCTTTCTTTTCCGTTCATAAACAAAGAAATAACTAGCAAAAATACATTTAAAAATATAGACAGGGTGTCCCAAAACTCGACGTCAACCCGAAACCGGATGAAAAGGCAAGTCACGCTGGTTGTCACAAGACAACACACACAAGAAAAGTAGGTATTAACTTAATTCTTACCAAAACAGGATTATTTTGAGACCTCAACGATTTCTTTGGATCAATATCTTCCTTCCAAACTGCATTCCAATACTCCTGATAACATTAAAAATATTGTGTCAATTTAATTTAAACTAGCTGACCCGTGCCCACTTCGTTAGGCCGCGAAGAAAACGCGTCACTTTTTTAAACATAATTCATTACTGCTCCATTCCTATTAGTCATATCGTGATATTATATAGCCTATGACACTCCCCGATAAATGAACTATTCAACACAGAAATAATTTTTAAAATCGGTTCAGTAGGTCCAGTCCAGAGATTACCCCCTACAACGTCACAAACACACAAACTTTACCTCTTTATAATATTAGAAAAGAAGAAGATTAATGGACTTACCCCTGTTCTTAACAAATTAGCCGCTGGCTCATACTTCGGTGGAATAGTTGCGGCGACTCGTAAAGCCGATTCTTTCGCCTCCTTCATAACTACTTCTTTTGGAGCCTTTGAAACAATACATTACTATAGTACAAATACTAAAGTAAATACATACGAAAACAGGTAAGCAAGATTTAAGGCGTGTGGTGAGGTGACGGAGTAAGAGTAATATGTCACGACACCCATGGGATGAGATGGGGTGGTGACATATTGTATTCTTACTCCGTCACCACACGAAGTATCTTATGGGGTCGGAGTAAGAATACAATATGTATTATTTACAATATGTAACCTATATTTTTACCTCTTTTGGTATTATTTCTTCTCCTTTAGGCGCAACAACTTGTACTGGGTCGATCTATCAAAACGTATAAAAGTATTATTAAAATTAAAATATACCTAGGTATTACGCTAAGACGATATTCTGATGACCCATGCGGCAGCGTAGTGGTCACAGCATCGAAAGTGAATACTCCGAAGATGCCGGCGCCGCCCGCTGCGCTGGTAGGAATCCTATTTCAAGCTCAAAATGTATTCCATTGTCATTTTTTCAAAATTTTATATCTAAGTACAAGTACATGTCTACTAAATTAGCTAGATGTGTATATCCCGGTCACATCTCGAGACCTGGCGTCGAAGACGTCACGTCGGACGTTCCATACTTATGCGCCCGTGGCGAGTGCGGGGGTTGAATGGAGAACGGGACGCGAGGTTCGCATTCCAGCGAGGTCTCTAGATAATGTGACTGTGTAATAATCACTTTGCAAAAATGTACTTGGGATCCTGGACTATTAGCTTTACCTATAGTTAATTTAAACACATATACCTACATAAATATATTTTAATTAATGGTATTACTCACTTCTTTATAAGGGTATTGAAATACAAATCGTCTGCTCAAATCCGGGTATCTGTCAGGCTGATAGTAATGTGGATTCGTACCCAGGACCTCTGCTTTGTTTCCATGCTGGATCTCATCAACCCATTTGTTCTACTGATACATATAATTTATTAAATTAAGTAGATACTTTTTGGTAAAGATAACGAAGAAGTGGCCAGCTTATGAGTAAGGGGTTTACCTACTCATAAACGCCTCTTAAATATAAGTCAATTGATTTATAGCTTAAATTCTTACGATTTTGTTTGGTATAAGGTCGGTTTTGCTAATAAAAATCTCGCTAAACAGTGATGAAATTTAACAGGCGTTTATGAGTAAGGGGGTAAGTGTCAAGTTGTTCTAGCCCCCCTCTAACGCTTAAAAACTGCTTCACTACGACGATAACGAAGACCTACTTTTATGTGCATTTTGAAAAACGTGTTCCACTGTCATCCGTTCAAGAGCCCCCGGCGTTATTGGAATTTACACTTCCAGCTAGAAGCATAGGATCCGCTCTTGCGTATTCCAGTTTTGGCCGACTAACAAAGGCAAGCCAGGCCATCAGGATCCGTACTCCGTAGTGTCACCACTTGCCACAAGCTGCCTCTGCGCGCTTAATCACTATCATTATCTCCATCTGATATGGACAACCATGTAGCTAAATTAAGCGACCTCCATATTACCTATTCGACTCGTCAGCCACAAATACATATAATTTTTTACCTATAAAGCTTAGGTATAACTGGACGCGTATAGTCCTGAGACGCGGGTTCGAGTCCCGCCTCGAGTATCAATGTTTTCCATTGTTATTTCGTTAGCTATACTTAGTATAAAAATATGTATTTACCCAATGATTCATTTTCTCCTCCAAAAAATCTTTCTGTTTCGTCTTATCATCTTCAGCGTTGATAGGCTTTACTACTCCTCCTTCTCCCCTGAATTCATTTGTGTCTGAATAAAATTATTATCATATTATATACAGTAATCCGTGTGGTGACGGAGTAAGAATACAATATGTCACCACCCCATCTCATCCCATGGGTGTCGTAAGAACCGACTAAGGGACTATCCGTGAATATTATCTTTCCGAAATAAAAAGAAAGAAAACTTGAAATCAAACCCTATACCATTCCGTTTGGCCAGCGTGGTATTAGTAGGCTAAGTATCCCTCCGTCACTGGAGGAGGCCCGTCCCTGTCTCCCACACTAGGGATCATGCTTTATGTCGCGGGGACTTTTACAAACATCAATTAAACGGATACCTACAATGAACATCCAGACTGAGGACTATAAATTATGGATCGCACAAAGAAAATGTCGTGCGTAGGAATCGAGCAGTTCTATCTCAAAATAGAGTAAAACTATAAACCATTAGCTCTGTGGCATAGTGGTTATATAACATGACTGCTACGCAGAGGTCTCGGGTTCGATTCCCGCTCAATGCAAATCTTTGTGAACATGAACATGATTATTTGCATTGGTCTGTATGTATGTATTTACAAAAAAAAAGTATTTAAGTATGTTTATCCGTTGTCTAGTACCCATAGTACAAACTCTGCTTAGTTTAGGACTAGATGGCGTTGAGTGAAAAATGTGAGGAATATTTTTTTTTATTACCCATTTCCTGAGGTAATTCTCCAGACTCTTTAACCTGTTCCACGTATTCAGCATTAGGATCTCTCGATTCATCAGGTTGGACGACCAGCCCTCTGTCTTCCTCTTTCGCTATGTCTGCCTCAATGTCAGCCACTGGTTTTACTTCGACAACTTCATTGGGACCGTCCGGGCCGCCTAATGGTCTTGGACCTTGGTATAGCTCCTTGCTAGTCATATTTATCTGTGGAGAAGAGGCATAAATACATAATTCCTAACAGCCATTAATGTCCCACTGCAGTGACGGGTCTCACTGGTATAGGGTTTAATTTCAAGTTTTCCTTCTTTTTATTTCGTATAGTTAGGTAATGTTCACGGATAGTCCCTTAGTCGGTTTTTACGACAACCATGGGACAGTTTCTCTCTATAAATTAATGAGGTCCAAAACTGCAGAGCATAAAAAGAGCCCAAAAAACGCTATTTTAATCTTTGTAAAAATCTTACCGATTCACCATAACTAAATTTAGACACAAAGAAAATTGTATAAAAAAATATAAATATGTTCATGATTTTGAATGACCACTGATATCACGGCATCACACAAAATAATTATAAATTTTAAGCTTGACTTCAATTTGTGATTGAATATTAATTTTATGTACCTACTTACCTACCTAAGTACTTATTTTTGTTCGATGAAGTTGCTATACCTACTTGGGTACTTATCTCATGGTAATATTTGTTGGTCGTCATGATGCTTACAGGCGACCTTTGTAGTAGTAATAGTCTATAGCAGCTACGTAGAGGTCTCGCGTTCGATCCCCGCTCAATGCAATCTTTTGTGAACATGTGAATGTTTACAACAAAAATATTTATCTACCTATGCCTGTTCACCCGTTGTTTATAGTGTGACCACAGGAGCTGTGCACTAGCGATGGGTATATCCTGAATGAATGAAGTAAAAGAACTACTTCAGTTCAGAATTTAATCCTATCTCTCATTCACTACTCCTTCAAATGTGTCTCTCTTTACTTCATCATTTAGTTCAGTACTTCAAACTATCGTTTCGTTCCTAAAAACTATTTTTAAAGTATGTTAGCTCAAAAATTCGAAATTATTGTTATATTTACTTGGTTGACAGTCCTAAGCCAGTAAGAAGTATGTATTAAGCAAAATCGAAATATAAAAATTAAACCGATAGTAATTCGTACGCCGCGTCGTTAGTTCTATAGCCGAAAAAAATACTTCACTTCAACATCTTACTTCATACGATGTCTAGTTCTGATTTACTGAAGGAAGGAATAATACCTAATTCATTCGTACGTCATTCAATAGATCTTTCTAATACTTCAATCAACTACTTCTGATTTACTGAAGGAAATGAAGTACTGAACTAAATGAGTGGACTACTTCACCGAAGGAAATGACATACTTCATTCATTTCTTTTTAGTGATACATTTTGCGCAATACTACTGTGCACCTCCTGAGGTATGCGCGCGGCGAGAGGGGGGTGGACATAAGAGTACATGATAAATACTGATATAGAATAAACAGCCTATGATGTAGCTACTAGCGACATCTGACGCAATATACTTATGTTATTTGGCTGGTACTGGTCGCTGCACGAGCGGCTGTAGTAGTTTTCTATTAAAAGACAGTTTTTTTAAAAACTCCAAGAAAGTATTTACGTTGTTGTATAGTTTTAAGCGTAAATAGGAACATTATTTGTGTTTTTATAATGTAACTTTGAGAAAAATGACATCTAGCGGAATGTATCAAATACTCTAAGAACATGAAATTCTTGAAGAAAAATATAATGTTCGAATTGTTATGACACTTTCGTCAAAACTCGTGACAGCAGGTAGGTGTCCGTTATGGTAGCATACACAAGAGCTATATCGAGTTGGTTACTATGCCAAAAAACTCTGCAAAATAAAAATTTAAAAAAATCCAATTGTTAAGATTAATGATAAGGAATTAGAAATCGTTAACACTTCAGTATTCCTAGGAATTACTTTATACAAATAAACGCCTCTTAAATTTAAGTTAATTGATTACCTTAAATTCTTACGGTTTTGTTTAGTATAAGTTTGATTTTACAAATAATAATCTCGCTAAACAGTGATTAAATTTAAGAGGCGTTTATGAGTAAAGGGGGGATTTCTCATTTATCACCTGCATATTTTTAATAAAATATGAGTATATTTGGGTTACATTGTGATCAACTAAGTAAGTGTGATATATTACACATATGTATATAAAGTCGTCAAATTTGTGATTTTTATTAGTTCATTAATCTACAATAAACTAATACTGACTTACGAAGAACAATGTAAACAATGAGTAGAGTAAATCAAAGTGGCACGCGGGAAGTGATTTTTAAAGTTATAAGGCGATGTTTAGCGGAGCATGATTCTGGTCAACTTTTATGCGATTTGGATGATGTTTATGGGCGAACTGCAACTTTGATGGGTATGTAATCGTGTTACTGTTTTTCGTAATCTGTCTCAAGTAATAAATTCACTCCATTTGAGATCTAGAGACCAAAAACAGGCATTGTGTACATAGCACATTTTTAGGTTAGATATTCATTGTAAGTAAGAAAAATCGTAGTACGACCATTTCTGTTGATACATTATCAGTTGCATTATTCAGTCAAGATTTATCCCAATTTGAATTTGAATTAATTGCTTTATGTCTATATTACGGTTGATATTGATAACTAAACTATGTCACTTTCGCATCGACTGGTCTGTCTACAAAAAATAATTAATTGCAATATTTTATTAAATTTTATATCATTTAGCTCTTAGTGTATCCATGTTAAATAATATCTTGTTTTGTATTTCTACTGTATTAACAGAATTACTGTAGGTACCTATGTTTTGTAGTTCTCGAGATATTCAAATCACTTGTGAGCATATTATCTGTACCAGTACTATGGACATAAATTAACATGGATTTTTGACATATTCCATGGTGAATTCGCATAAAGCATTTACCTACACTAATTCAGTCAGAATTTCACGCATTATTTTTACATAAAGAATTTTTCAAAAGAAAAGTTCCCTTTCTATCAGAACTATCACGTGTACGCTACCATAACGGACACCTATTTTTTCTTCGTCCCCCACCTCGCCGCGCATACCTCAGGGGGTGCACAGCTCCTGTGGTCACACTATAGTACAAGGTCTGCTTAGCTTTGGAAGTTGATGGCGGTTTATGAATGTGTGTAGAATGTTAATTTACCTCTTTAAATTAGGTACTAGCAGACCCGTTCCCACTTCGTAGGGTGGCGAAAAAAACGCCTCCCTTTTTTAAACATATTTCATTACTGCTCTACTCGTATTAGTCATAGCGTGATATTATGTAGCCTATGAAACTCCCCGATAAATGGACTATCATTAGATCCAGAGATTACCCCCTACAACGTCACAAACAAACAAACTTTACCTCTTTATAATATTAGTACAGATATATTATGTACCCATTTGTGTGTGTTGGTTAAAAATTCTAATAATTATTGCCCTTATGTTAGTTCCATCAGGCGAAACATCGTAAACCGATATAACGTAATTTACTTTGTAATTATCCTTTCGGCCATGATGCTAACTTGTGAAGAACATTTCAATGAAAACGACTGGACTATAAATAATGATACTTATTACTGCAGATTATTGCACTCTCTCCAGCACTCTCTGAATTGGACAATGGACAGTTGAAGTTCAGTGTTACCATATGAAATAAGAGTTAAATCTGTTTATACGACACGGGTTGATGTCTGGTTTACTATTTATAATTGGACGTAGTTTATCAAAAACGTTCCAAACCACAATCACATCAAAATTGAGTTGTTGATGCCAAATAAGTCATGTGACTGCAATTTATTAACTGTCAAAATTTGGCGGTACTACTGTAATTCTTTTAATGAAAATACGATCTAGTAGCCCAACCCACATGTATGGTGAACAAAAATAAGTAATAAACTAAAAGAGCCCAAGCTGTGTGGAACAACCCAAATATAAGACATAGCCATAAACAATTTTCTTAAAAGTGATCCAAGCCACCTGAAACGTTTTTGCTTATAAATAATATGAATACTGTCCATACAATATATTTCATTAAAACGTTCCAAGCAACCTGAAACGTTTTTGTTAAAAAAATATATGTGCACTCTCTTTGGAATAGATGTTTAATTAAAACGTTCCAAGCCATCTGAAATGTTTTGCTTAATAATAATATTTGCACTCTCCATAGAATAGATATTTCCATACTACTGGTTCAAACCATTTATAACGTTTTTAATTGAAATAAATGTTTCCTATCTCAGCAAAATAAAATTATCATTAAAAAGTTCCAAGTTGTTTGAATTTTTTTTGATGTAAAAAAGAATAGCCAATTTATTTTAAAAAAAGTTTCCAAGTACTTTTTAAAATATAGTTTTCATAGATTTTAAAAGTTAAATTTTTATACTCTATTGCTTTAAAAGAGAATGGGTGGCTTTGCTACCTATATCATTTGTAAGATCTCAGTGAGTGCTATGTTTTATTGTATGTGCATAACCCTGTATCTCGTGCAGGGAAACTGTTATAGTGTTTTTAATAAATACAAAAAAAATCAATATGTCTTACTTAACTACTAAATTAGTCTTTGAATACATAATATATCTTAGTTAAGACATAATTACTAACTACTACTAAAGTGATTCAAATGTAGCGCCTACAAAACCCAACATCCTCTCAGCCACTATTGTCAGCGCAGCGCTAAAAAGATAGCAGACATGTAAAAAGTGATTAATGGCGGTCCTTCTTCAGAATGATAACTCTTACTTGGCTGGCGTGAAGTTAGCTTTCAGAAACGTATGCGAAAGTAAATGGACAAAGAAAAAAACACCCACCCACTACACTCCCCGCCATTTGGTTCCAAAAACGACATCTGGTTCGTCAGTTGCAACAACTTCAGGTCGGTCATATAAGATTACGCTTTTTGTAGATGCCATTATTTACCTACAGGTGGTGTAGTGTTGCAGTCTCTTAACGATGCCAAGTTGGCCAACGATATTTCGAAAAACTGCAGTGCTTAAGTAGGCTGTGGAACGAGTCCACAAATTCACATACCTCGGAAGCGTCGAGTCGGAAACTGGAGGAGCTGAAGAGGACATCGCTTCTAAGATCGTCAAAGCCCGAGCAACCGAGTGATATAGCAATCACGTAAATTGACACGGAGAGATAAGCTCAAGATATTCCAGTCCAATGTAAAAACCGTATTGGTGTGAGACGTGGAAGATCACAAAGAACACCACGCGCCAGCTTCAAGTCTTTGTGAACCGATGGCTCCGACGGATTATCAAAATATACTGGACCCAGAAAATCTCCAACCTTGATCTGTGGGAGCGCTGCAGCGAGACTCCGATCGTCCAGCACCAGACCAATTTGATAGGCGAGCCCTAGACTGGAACCCCCAAGGAAGGCGTAAACGTGGCCGTCCAAAACAGACTTGGCGGCCGACTGTCGCTGCAGAAGTGAAGGGTATAGAGAAGACTTGGAGCGAAATAAAGCGCGAAGCTCAAGACCGACCGGAGACGCACTGTGAACGCCCTCTGCCCCATCGAGGGGACTTAGGAACATAAGTCAAGTAAGTAGGTATACGAAAACGCCATTATGTTGGTCCGTCTCGAGGATGGATTATCAAGAACTATGTAGTTGCAGCGAGGTATAGGACAAGGTAGTTTAATATCTCTGAAACTGTTTACCGCTGCACTGGAAGATGCTTTTAGGCTCTTAGATTGGAACGAAAATGGTATCAACATATATGTGGCGAGTATATCACGCACCTTCATTTGCTGATAATTTCGTGGTCAGGTATGAGACCTAGGAGGACCTCAATACAATGCTCGATGACCTAAGCAGTGTCTCTCAATAAGTGGGTCTTAAAATGAACATGGACAAGACCAAGATTATGGTAAATGTTCATGTTGCACCCATTCCATGAGGCGCTACACTTGAAGTTGTCGTTGAATATATTTACCTGGGACAGTCAGGCCAGAAAAGTAAGTCCAGCTTCGAGAAGGAGGTCACTCGGCAAATCAGAAGTCTAATGGTCACCAGTGTTGCCTATCTTTTTATAAAAAACCTGCAGGGCATGGAAGGTCCCGATAATGTTGACGGATTTGCTGGTGAACAAGTCTTTGATTTTGAACGAAGAAGATAATTTATCCTAAATATGTACAAATATATATTTTTCTATTTAAACTTGTTTAATTATTACTTTCTTAGTTATAAAAGTCATTTGGAACGTTTTTTATAAATTAAAATTTTAAATGTAACATGAAAATAGCAATAAAACAAAAACGTTCCACACCAATATTTTTATCAATATTTAAAAAAATATTAACATTATGGTTTTAAAATAGGGTCAAATTAAAACTAGATCATATCACCAGTAGCATATAAAAGAATCAGTAGTAAAAAGAAAAAGGTTTCTCAAGTAATTTGAAATTTAACTTTAATCATGATTATCTCAAAACTTTACATTTGTGGGTTGGAACGTTTTTCTGGAACTACGTCCAATTAGCAAAATGTTGTGTTTATTAAAGCAAAAAAAAAAAACTTATAAATAAAAATTAAGTAATAGTAAAAAGTATATTTTGTAAATTAAGTAATTTTTTTCCTAGTAACATTGTAAATTATAATTTGACATTTTGTGTTTAGTAGTCAGCTGAACAATGCATTTTATTTATTTATGAATATTACGAGTTTATATTTTAAACAACAGTCGCGCCTACGTAAATACTGTTTTTTTAAACACAAATGTAGCAAACAATTGGAAAAAAATATCAATTAGTTCCGTTCAGTGAAGTGAGTGGTTGGAATACCTTTGTTGTTTTTTTTTGTGTCGCTAAAAATTAGTTTGCAAAATGTTTGGGAGGCCTAGATGCCGTGAATGGACACCTCTAGCGACACAACAACTAAGATTACGGAGTTTAATACAGGTAAATGAGCTTAAAAAGTTAATTTTTCTGCTATTATTCAATTAAGTTTATCAACAAACACCTACATACATTTCTGACGTATGTATGTACTTATTCTGCTTTTTGTTAGTAACTTTAACGAAGGATAATAAAGCTTATGTCATAGATTTTATTAGAATTAGTTTGCAATTTGTTAAATCAAGCTATTTTTAGTGTTAGTGTCACTATGTTTTGGTACTGTACAATTAGAACTTAAAAAATATTGTCTGTCCCTAACAAAGTACCAAGTATATTAAACCAATTAGAAAACTACACTTTGTAAAATACTTAAGGATTGTTTATTTCTAATTATATACACAGTAATTATTTCTTGCATTTTCTATAAATCTTATTTCTGTATAAACCAATCAATAGCTGAGCATTGGCCCTTTATTGAGTTGTGACCTGCATTGCGACTTAAACTACAACAAGTACTAAATTAACTATTTGAATACTCTAAGAATTGCTACATACATTATCAAACCAAACTTACTACTGATAAGAGCTGTATAGTGCATCATCATAACAGCCCATTAATGTTGATAATTTGTACCTACAATGAACTTGTAATAATAGCTAAAAGGTAAACTCATAACAAAACCTGTTACAATCCATTATTAACTCAATCAGATATAGTGAACTATTTTTGGGTTGATTAGATAACAATAAATAGAACATTCAACTTATTTTTTTGTGATTGAAACAGGAAAATAATAAAGGATACCAATGTATACCTATTAATAATGATTAAATAGAATGGTAATAGTGTTAATTGCTTTCATTCTGTTGCTTCCAAGCTTGTTTGTTGCTAGTCTGAATTTTTTGAATTTTGAATTATTTCACTTTGCCATAACATTGGCTATGGTCACAAGCTCGTGACGAGTCATACATAGGATAATATAGGTACAAATCTAGACTTAGCTTTTTATCAGTTTACATTCATAATTTTATCAATTTCTATTATTTATTTATTTATTTATTAATGTTAACACGGTTTTACAAACCAATTACATTAACATACACCACAGAAATACACTATAAAAACAGTAAAACAAACGATAAAATAACTAAAGAAAAACAGGAATATTAAAACATTTGCAAAATAAAATATATAAGAAAAGAAACAATTAAATAACTATTTATAAACTTTCACAAAAACTTAAACATACTTTATTCTATTAAACTACCTACAGGATAAAAACAACTTGTTAAACAAAATATCTATGAAAATTTAATTTGAATTTAGACCATTAACATAATTATTTGAAAACCTCATTAAATTCCCTATTATATGACATATTCCTTAATATACACATTTTTCAGATAATTATTACAAAACACTAACTTGCAGGGTGTTTCGATTTTCTGATAAGAAGTTTATTTTGCAATAGTCAGGACGTCCCCTACCAACGTTACCTTCACTCTTTACTAACGATACTAATTATTACATTTCAGATCGTAGGCTACAATATAAGGCCACCGGAATGGTGCACCCTACCATGTAGCTACTACTTAACGTTACATCACACCACTATGTCAGCACCATTTTATACTAGCGAGAGAATATGCTCACCGCATCCGAAGTGGAAGGATATTGATTCAGGTAAATATTTAAATTAAGTTTAATGATAAGGTACGATGGAACTGGCATGTATTTCTGTACAAAAGTTCCTAAAATAATAAAGAAAATAAAAAAAAAATTGTTGATAAGCTGCTACCCGAGATTCAAGTTAGGAAAAGCTAGGCAAGGGTTTCTCGCCTTGACTTCCACATCTGTTTCCCAAATCATCATAACAGTCCATTAATGTCCCACTGCAGGGACAGCCTCCTCCCGCGACGGAGGGATACTTGGCCTACTAATACCACGCTGGCCAGACGAATTGGTATAGGGTTTAATTTCAAGTTTTGCTTCGTTTTACTCCGCAAAGACAATATTTATGGATGTTTCCCAAATAAATTTAAAATAAATGTCTCACTCCATGGCTAATTAATGGCAATGTTTCTGTGACAGACAGGTAGATAGAAATATTAGTAGACTAAGTTTGCAGTAAAAAGCCGGCTCTGCACATTATTGCAACAATAATGAGCTGTCATGATGATGACTATGATACTTATCTTTTAAAGTATGTCATATTTTTATCATACATTGATATGTATGATAAAGTGCAGGCTGTTAAGAAATACGTGTGACTGATAATGACAGCTGTTATAGAACTGTATCAATGTAAGAAATAAATGAAGAAATAGGTACACACAGGTTTATATGTTAGAACTTTTAAGTTGAGTTAGCAAAAGGCTGCCTAGTTAGTAGGTACCTGTGCCCACTTAATTCACTTCCATGCAGTAGTGTTAAAAATTAACACTACTGTTAAAAATTAACTGGTGTTAAAAATTAACACTACTGTTAAAAATTAACTAGTGTTAAAAATTAACACTACTGCTTATGACAGGGACCCCTCACAAGGTGGACAAACAACCTGGTTAGGATGCTGGGAATCTGATGTATAGGGAGGCACAGGACCGCGTATTAATACGTGTTAATATTTGGAAGAGGTCTATGTCCAGCAGTAGACGTCAGTCAGTTAGTACTTAACCAGCCTTATTACAAAATACGGTCTAACTATAACGACTGTTTAAGCAATTTGTTATCCCTAAATCAGTTTTAACTCTGTAGTGTCCAAAAAGATTTTGGCATAACAAATTTCTTAAATAGTGGTTTTGTGACGTGTTATAGTTAGACCGTATTTTTTAATAAGGCTGAATGACTCTTCCCCTTACTCATAAACGCCTCTTAAATTTTAGTCAATTGATTAATTAGCATAGACTCTTACGTTGTTTAATATAAGGTTGGTTTTCGTATTAAAAATCTCGCTAAACAGTGATTAAATTTAAAAGGCGTTTATGAGTAAGGTCTAAGTGCAAATAATAATCTGTACATGTGGATGAGTCTTGCAGTTTTATTATTATATCGATTACGAAATTGTCTTTATCATTGAAGGGCAATTGAAGGCTATCTATAATTGACAATATAATAAATAATAGTACGATAACTCGAACAATGCTTTAAGTCTAACTGCCTCGTTACTAATGCTGTCGCGGGTTCGAATCCCACCCAATATTTATTTCTAAAATCCACTTATTATTGTCGTGAGCCTGGATGTATCCCTTAATTTCATGGTATTGGGTATAAGAATTTTAGATTTCTTGCTGATTACACGCATTATATAGCTTATTAGAGTCAGGGCCCTTAGGACGCTGTTGTCGGTTTGTGAGCGATACGCGGAGTCCCAGGGTCTTAGATGTAATGCAAAGAAGAGCGAGTGCCGGTTTCCAAGGCAGGTACTAAAAACTATGAGATACCACCCGTTACACTGATGGGGACTGCGTTAGGATGGGTCACTTCTTTTAAGTATCTGGGGCACTGGGTAACTGCGACGCAGACAGATAATAATGACATGGAGAGGGAACGTAGGGCACTGTCAGTCAGGAGCAATATGTTGATCCGTAAATTTGCAAAGTGTTTATATGATGTTAAGTGTACACTTTTCAGAGCATACTGCCAATCCTTTTATACCTGCAGCCTATGGGTCGACTACACGCAGAGGGCTTACAGCGCCTTACGAGTCCAATACAATAACGCATACCGGGCACTGTTTGGGCTGCCGCGACACTGTAGCGCATCAGGGATGTTTGCTGAGGCACGTATAGATGATTTCTACGCAATAATACGAAAGCGTATCGCCTCCCTGATGGGGCGGGTTCGGGGCAGCGCAAACAGTATCTTGATGACGGTGGCGGATAGGACTGATGGTTTCATATTAAAGCACTGGACAAAGACGCAAGTGTTTCCTACAATCCGTGCCCAGAAGTAGTGTGTCGTTTGTAATATTGATGAGTGTGTTTATTAACTTCTTTGTTTGCATATGATTGCACTATTTGTATTTATTATTATTTTAAATTTATATGATGATTAAAATTAAACTTAAATTATATTATTAAATTATATTATGTACTAACACTAGTGTATAAGTTATGTAAGTCTTTACTAACCATATGGATTGTATTATCTGAAAATAAATAAATTGAATTGAATTAGAAGATCTTAAATCGGCCTATATAGGATACTTCAATAATACTGACACAATCACAACCCAACGTATTCTGTATATCATAAACAACATGCATACTCCTACAAAATAGTTATCTAAAACATAAACCGAGAACTCGTTATCAACTACAGCTGCTAGGAAATTCTCTGACATCACCAATGACTCATATACGCCCTCATTACAGAGACAACGCAACGAGTGTCGTCAGCGAACGTCGTTATCAGGATCTGGTGCCATGTTATACATCCTAGTGACGATATCACTAAGTCACAACAAGACACCGTCATACAAACGTGGGGGGTCTATTTCAGTGGCTTAAGGTACATAGGAGCCAACCTTGCCTCAAATTTCACTTCAGATTGCTTCAAATGCAATACCCTAGTGTTCCAAATGCATGGCGGATATTTCTGCTCATACAAAAGTCTCAAATTAGATGTAATGCCTCCAGAAAATGAAATCGAACATAGTTCTGTTTCGTCCGATTCGTCTGGTAAAACTAATCTATCTAAAATTAATTTAGAATCTAAACATATACTTAATCATAAATTAGACAAAGAATCTAGATCCATATCCCCAAGTAAATACTCTAAAAAGCTAGAAAAGGAATATTCTAAAAGTCATAGTCCAGTCGAAAGAGGTTTTCAACAGAATTTTCCTACATTGAGAACTTCAGCTAGTTTAAACATAGGTCAAAGTCACTTAAGACGTAAAAATCATAATTCTGATAACAGTAAAGGTGATCCAAATCATATATACGAACATTCGCCTGAAAATTTAGATGTTAAAGAGTTTGGATGTGGCGTGAACTGTGATAATATATACCCGAACGCTTCACATGAGGATATATCGAATAATATAGATCTAAGCGAAACGGCCGAGAGTTACGACTTGAGAAACGAATCGGACGGTGTTCCGAAATATAGATATATGTCTTTAAATTTCTTGAAGTCGGAAATAAGGCCTAGTTACAACGCTGTGAAGTTGCAGAAGCTACATTTGCTTCAATATTCGATTAAGAAGAGGCAAGAAGCAGTTCAGGATATAAAGGAGAGAATTTACAATAAGTCTGCATTGACGAATGATGATTGGCCGCAGAGGGATGAGTTTTGTGATGTTAGAACTAAATTCAAGAGTAGATCTCAAAGGAATTTGTTTTCGCCTGAAGAGGACTGTTTGGGTAAAGATAAATCGTCGTCGCAAAGTGATTTGAGTGTTAAAAACGGGAAGATTAAAGATGAAAGGCCTGTGGTGTCGAATGGATCAAGACTAACCTTCTCAAAGTTGAATGATCTCTTATCTTTTAAGGTTAGTATTTTTTGTGCTGTTTATCTCGAGCGAGCTTAGTGAGCGTGCAGTAGCTGGGGAGTGCCAAAATGAAAATATATACTAGTATTATAAAGAGGTAAAGTTTGTTTGTTTGTGTGTTTGTGCCGTTGTAAGGGGTAATCTCTGCATCTAATGAACCGATTTTAAAAATTCTTTCTGTGTTTGAATAGTCCATTTATCTATAATATCTCAATAGGCTATTTAGTATCACGCTATGACTAATAGGAGTGGAGCAGTAATGAAATATGTTAAAAAAAGGGACGCGTTTTTTTCGCCGCCTAACGAAGTGATCACGGGTCAGCTAGTTCGTAATAAAGTTATTTCGGTGTTTATTTAATCGCTGTTGCATGTTTTCGTAATAGCGTTATTCTATTCACAAAGGTAATATTTTATCACGTTCCCAGTGCAGTGTACCATATATGGTACACGTGCATTGTTTTACTATTGTGTCTGCTGGCGGCACTGTGAAAGTGTTAAATGACTAATCTTTACTTTTACTCTATTCCAGTCAAAACCGTCACCTTTCCAAAGGGCGGAGCATGTGAGGCTAACAAAACAGTTGGAAATATTGAGATTTAAGCGTATAATATTGTCGGACGAGAGAGATGCCAAATTAGCAAGTATAAGAAGACTGAAGGAGAGGCAGGCTAAGTTGTATGAAGATAAT
The DNA here is from genome assembly GCA_905475405.1 of Schrankia costaestrigalis. Taxonomy (NCBI): domain Eukaryota; kingdom Metazoa; phylum Arthropoda; class Insecta; order Lepidoptera; family Erebidae; genus Schrankia; species Schrankia costaestrigalis. The sequence goes on along the minus strand of FR997852.1, from coordinate 10,636,486 downwards.
CAGGATGTTGGTGAGTGTAAGGACATTTCTAATTATTTTTATAGGTGAAAATAGGCAGGGTCCGTAACTGAACTTCGAGAGTTATGTTCGAATAATGGAAAGTTGACAGAACGTTTGTTCGAATATTGCTATTTCGAATGAACCTTTTATCGCCAAACGTAACTTCGACTGAACGTATAATCGAATATTTATTAATCGATGGATATCTGGCATCGGTGGTCACAGTTCTAACCTAACCTAACCTACAGAAATTGTTCTCTCAATATTTCCAACTGTTTTGTTAGCCATTCGCAATAAACTCTATTCGAACAAACGTTCTGTCGACTTTCCATTATTCGAACATATAACTCTCGAAGTTCAGTTACGGACCCAGATGGGCAATGGTATGGGTTTTTCCCTAGGTTCTTCCCCGGTGACTGCAGTTTGGAGTTCTTCAAGAGACAGATCAATAGGATTTTAAGAGCGTTTATAGGGCTCAGTAGCGCCGCCAATAGAAATAAAATCATATTTCGCAAATAGGATAAATAATGTTAAATGTTGATAACAAAGTCTTGAGAAAAGCCAATAAAGTATTTAAATAACACACTCTCAACACTTTAAATGTTTTTCAATCTAATAAATATTGCATTATTAACAAAAACGGCCGTTTTTTTTTCGAATGTGAAATTTAACTAATTGAAAAACATTTAAAGTGTTGAGAGTGTGTTGTACAAATACTTTATTGGCTTTTCTCAAGACTTTGTTATCAACATTTAACATTATTTATCCTATTTGCGAAATATGTTTTTTTTTCTATTGGCGGCGCTAGTGAGCCATGTAAAGGCCCTTAAAGGGTTGGCAATGTGCGTGTGACTCTCCTGGTAGTGCAGATGTCCATATCCATAGGCTACAGTCACCACTTAGCTTGTTGAACCGCATACCTGTTTGCTATCAACGTGGTATAGTTGATGGCTACATAAATGTCTAGGGTTCATCATCATAACAGCCCATTTATGTCCCACTGCAGGGACGGGCCTCCTCCCGTGACGGAGGGATACTCGGCCTACTAATACCACGCTGGCCAGACGGATTGGTATAGGGTTTAATTTCAAGTTTTCCTTCTTTTTATTTCGTAAAGATAGTAGTTACGTTTATTCCCTTAGTCGGTTTTTACGACACCCATGGGATGTGATGGGGTGGTGACATATTGTATTCTTACTCCGTCACCACACGGAGATTTTTTGATTATGATTTTGATTTATTAAGTTTTGCACTACCTTGTATTAAAATGTATGTTCCAATTCCCCCATCTTTATTTAACAACTAAATTCCCGTATTCCAGGTACAGAACTAATGCAGAACTACCACTCGTTGTCACGTAGAAGTGATAGCGTGAAGGAGTCCCGCCAATGTATGACCGCGGTGAGGGAGCTTGCCGCCACATCTCACCACTCGCTGTGTGCCATTAGATGTGAACTGTTGACGCAGCTACATCAGATATTTTATATTGAACAGGTTGGTATAACTTTAGCTTCATAAATATAAATAAATAAATAAATATAAATATTCCTCACACTTTAACAAAACGCCATCTAGTCCCAAACTAAGCAAAGCTTGTACTATGGGTAGCAACCTACTATACAACGGATATACATACATAAATACCTTTGTTTTGTAAATACATACTTATTATACATAGAAAACACCCAGACCAATACAAACAATAATGTTCATGTACACTGTCTAATGTTATATTGTTTAACAAATAACATCAAAGATTTGCATTGAGCGGGAACCGAACCCGAGACCTCATATTTGTGTGTCCCATAAATGAATGATATCGAAAAAAAATGGAAAAATGTGGTACTCGCGACAGTATTCGAACCTGTAGCTTCGGAGAATACGCTTCCGTCGCCTTTACCGCTTGGCCACCCGAACCTGTCTCGAGTATCAATTTACCTATATAGCTAAGCTATAACTAGAAAGGCTCTAGTTACACCCAGGTTATCAGGTGCGGGGGGCACCTTTCATCCCATTGCACGACTCACCACCACCGTCATGTGGGTGAGAACGGTCGGACCACTCATGGCCGTTTTCAAGAAGAGTAGTGCCCGCCTGTAATGGCCGGGACTGGACGCAAAGGCTCTGCCGGATCCCCACGCCTCCTCCAAGTAGGCGATGAAGGAGTTGCGCTGAGGACTTTCAGTGAGTGCACCTAGGGGGTTGCCTAACCCGTCTCCACAACGGGAGGGGATGCGTAGGCATTTTACCCAGTTTCTTGTATTTGTTTTCACAGAGAGACGCGACGTCCTGGTCAATTTGCGGTGTACCACTAGCGGTGTGCGGTGACGAAGTGGTAAGAGCCACGGTGGTAAGCGATGCCGTAGCGGGCGGCCTGGTAGCACAGGCCACTTGCTTAGCAGCGGCCTTGCTAGGTCAGCCTTTACGGTACAAGATATCACTGTTGGGCTCGGCTACGAAGATATTGGATATCACGCCGGATTTGCCGGATCCTAAGTGAGTTTATTTGTGGATTATTTTTAACCTACTCCAAAAAAGAGGAGGTTCTCAATTCGGCTGTATTTTTTTTAGTTCATAACTTCTTCAGTTACTAACAGATTTCAAAAACTCTTTTTTTTTTTAAAGAGTATCTATCCAGATAAGTACCATGTAGGTAATAGATATAAAACCGAAACGGGGCTGGTAGTATTATTTTATTTTATAAGTTAATTTTGTTTTACCGGGTTTGTGTATGTTTCTGTAAATGATTGTACTTAGGCAGAGGAGAAAAATCGAAAAAAACATATCATATGAATTTAAATTTAAATTTTTTTTTTTTAAAAGACAACTTTTTAAAAAGACACTAGGGATCATACCCTGTGTCGCGGGTCTTTTACAAACATCAATTAACGGACACATAGAACACCCTGACTCAGGACAATAATTTGTAGATTTCACAAATTATTGTCCTGCGTGGGGATCGAACCCACAACCTCATGCGCGGCCACCGAGGTCGTCATTATGGTTATCCACCCTGTTCAAGGTGGATAGAAGTACACGCGTTTCTGAGTAACCGCCCCAGAGTGGTTGTTTTAGGGTGGATAACTGAATGGTCCGAATTTTCAACGCCGGTGTTATGTCAGCCATATAACGGACTTCAAACTAGATGGCATCTCCGTGTGGTGACGGAGTAAGAATACAATATGTCACCACCCCATCTCATCCCATGGGTGTCGTAAAAACCAACTAAGGGACTATCCGTAAATATTATCTTTACAAAGTAAAAAGAAGGAAAACTTGAAATTAAACCCTATACCAATCCGTCTAGCCAGCGTGGTATTAGTAGGCCAGGTATCCCTCCGTCACGGGAGGAGTCCCGTCCCTGCAGTGGGACATTAATGGGCTGTTATGATGATGATGATTATGACAACACGAAAAAAGAAATGGTACTTAGGACATTTTGTAAGCTTCGGTGGCAAAGTAGATGCAGCTGCGATTTTAAATTTGAATCTAGATGAGATAATTACTTGTCTAATTCACAAATCATTGTCGGCAGTGGGATATTAATAGGCTGTTATAATGAAACTAGATGGCGCCGTGTGTAAGCCAGTTAAATATGTTCTAATTTATGTTTTTTTTTTTTTAGCATCCCGCTATATCCAGCTAGCGGTGACAGCAGTATGTTTCGCTACGCGCTGTTTCTACTGAACAAGTGCATAGCTCAGTTGACGGTGGGGCGGGGCTTATCTCTCTCTGATATAAGACCGACGCTCGCCAATCTGCAGGCACTGCTAACTAAGCCTCTTAACATGTAAGTCTCTAAACAAAGTATTTTAAATTAGTGATAATCGCGGTAATAGTGATTTTAAAGGACTTCAAGGTGCTTTAGTAGGACTTACACGTGCTTTAGATGGACTTACAGGTGCTTTAAAAGTACTTACGAAGGCGTATTGCATTTTTAGTATAAAAACTACTCTATGTGTTAACCCATATTATCAGCTTTTCATCATTCCCCTGCCCTTATCCCAATTTTTTTTTTATTTGGGGTCGGCGCAGCATGTCTTTTATCCACACGAAATTGTATCTCAATAGTCCCAGATGTTTTAGTGTGAAGAATTTACATACAAACACACACGTACTTTCGAAATTTTTCTTTAGAATTTTGCATTGTATTGTATTGCATGTCAATCTAAACTACACCTTATTCCGTAGGTCGGACACAACAAAATTATATGGCACATACAGATGGCTGGTCGACAGTCAATGTCCACGTACGCAGTCGCTAAGAAGTTTAGTCGCTTCGGAACGGTGCAAGTATCGACCTTTTAATCGGTTTAAGGTAAGTTTTTATATTTAACTACGACTTATTTAAGCTATATAGGTTAATTTATGTGTAACTAGCTGATGGCTTCACCGGCGTGGTATAAGTAGCTTACATGTTATTCTACACCCTAAACTACCTATATTACAAATTTTATCAAAATTCATTCAGTAGTTTTTGCGTGAAAGAGTAACAAACATCCATCCATCCATTCTCTTAAACTTTCACAATTATAATATCAGTAGGATTGCATCATATCAGCCCATTAATGTCCCATTGCAGGGACGGGCCACCTCCCGTGACGGAGGGATACTTGACCTACTAATGACGGATTGGTATAGGGTTTAATTTCAAGTTTTCCTTCTTTTTATTTCGGAAAGATAATTTTTACGGATAGTATTTCAACGCTAAAGCGTTTAATTTGTAAAATCAAACGTTTTCTAAACATGAATAAGTAACTAACTTTATTTTGTATATTTTATAGGAAACAGTTGATGGTCACGCGCCCCAGTCAGCCGCTAATATTAAAAAACACCGACACACTAGAAGCGTTGGTAGCTACCATGACGAACAGGTAAATAATACAAAATATTTATTACACGGCGCCATCTAGTTCCAAATGATCACAACTTTTAATATGGGTACTAGACAACTGATTAATATCAGAGGCCCAGACCTATGCAAATAAATAATTACAATGAGAAGGAAAACTGGGAAGGTTTTAGACAGTTTTAACTTTGTTATATTATATTGAATTAAGAAAAACAATACGATATGTTTTTTGCCACCAGGTGGCACTTCTCACATGTTCGTACCATGACAAGATTAATCAGAAATGGTGGACATTTGTGCTATCCATAAATATTTATCCAGAGTTTGAATACACGATGTGTAGGTACATTTGATGTGCGTAGAAGTCCCAACGATACAGTCCTCTGTGCCTAAAAGAAATAATTTTATTTACAACAAAATGTTTTTTTTTTTAGGAACTACCAACCCTCGACGATTCAACCACATCGTTAATGGGAAGCGAATCCAACATTTACAACATGAAATTAACCCAACCGGACCGTCCACCCAGCTTGAAATCCCACAACTCAGACTCTGAAATACTCAGAATATCGGACACCAATGGAACCCAAAATAAAGTGGTATTCACTCTAGGTGAAAATACCACTTTAGAAATACCACAAAAGCTGGTAAGACTATCATCTAACAATCAAGATGAAATGGTACATGGTATTGATGAAAATGTAAAGAAAATTTGTTCGGAAATTTCTGACTATTGCTCGACAGAAATTTCTGAAGGAGTTGATATAGCTAAACATATGGATTTTGTTGGAAATGATGGTGAGATTAATATAGCTAAGTGTCTTGGGGCCAAGGCCAGTGGCCTAGATAGTCCTTGTGATGAAAATGAGGCCCTGGAAGGCCTAGATGAATTAACGGATTTAATTGTAATAACTAGTGCGGAGGCTATATTAGATACAGGACAAAATATCAATGTAATTAATAAAGATGATAAATAGTTGTTGTAAATAACCGTTTTTTTATATTAAAATAGTTCTTATCATATTTTTAAAAGATGTATAACACTAGGGATTTATCTCTGTGGTGTGGGAACTTGAAATATGAAATTAAAGGACACAAAGAACAAAACAATAATTTGAAAAGAAGAAAGACAATGGAATAAATTGATACTCGAGGCGGGAATCAAATTCGCATCTCTGAACTATACGCGTACAGCGCCATGAACACTAGGCCACCCGAGTACCCGTCTCAACTACCAAATTTAACCATTGCTTTATACGGCGCCGGGCCGCAACTTAGAATTCAACAGTACAACGCCATCTAGGCGCGACTGCCGTAAACTTTCAATGTTGCAATTGAAGAGTATACGTAATGGTTTTAAGTTTTTTGTATTAAATTACATATATTTTTTTACATGTAAAGCTTAGGTATAACTAGAAAAAAAAGTAATGAAAATGTATGTAATTTCAGACAATAATTTGTGAAGTAATAACAATTTGAACTCGCTAATGCCCGATTTACACATCGACAAGTACAGTAGCGAGTTAAGTGGTATTTTAAGATTAAGTTCATTGTTAAGTTGACACATGTTAAGTTGACGAGACGCAAGTGAGGGGGCTACATCGTACTTAACTCGCCAAAAAATAGGATGGAGATCTATTTAAATCAACTTAATCTTAAAATACTACTTAACTCGCTACTGTACTTGTCGATGTGTAAATCGGGCATAAGTTCAAGTAGCCTCATACACTACTGCTTTGCGACGAAAGCAATGTTAAAATTTGAGACTTTTGGCACTACATGTTTTTAGCAGTTAGGTATTCTTGTTTTTATCATAGTAACTGACTTGTTTGTTATAATATGTTAATGGTAAACCTTTTTTATTACATTGATCTAACAGCGCCACCTAGTTTGTCTTGTATTAAACTTATAGTAAACCTAGTTTTATAGGTATTGTTGTTTACTTTACAATAAAAATTCTTCGTATGTAAACATTATATGACGACCTCTGTGGCGTAGACATTACATTACAAGAATATTGCGTAGAGGTCTCAGGTTCGATTCCCGCTCAACGCAAATATTTGTGAGCATGAACATGAATGTTTGCCTAAGTATGGGTGTTTTCTATGTATACTATGTGTGGTAACACAAAAATTAAAGTATATGTATCCGTCTACTACCTATTATACTTTACTTAGTTTGAGACTAGATGGCGTTGTGTGAATATGTGAGGAATGTATTTTTTTTTAATATAAAGAAACGGTTATAATGTACATAAATACTTTTTGTATGTGATTATTATTAAAATAATAGACATTTTCAATAAAAATAAGATTTATAATATATGAAATGTATATCAAGAATAGGACCCATACAATAAATAAATAAAAATTAAAAGAGTGAAGTTTTTTTATTATAAATAGCTTTAAAAAACAACAAACTCATAGGTTTTCTTTAATTTAATTTGTACGTACTTCTTATTTCTGGGTGTTTAATTATTAAAATGAAAAATAATGTTTATTTCAAGTTTTCCTTACTACAAGTTTTATTTTGTTGAATTTATGCCCTTTAGTCAAAGTTAATACACTAGCAAATTTGTAATGTTTTACATAAGACCATTCACAAAGTCAAGTAAGGGTCGTAGCAGATAATATATATAAAAACGTAAACGGATCGGCACAGCCTCGCCTTTTTCCTCGATGTCAAACGTCAAAAATCCGATTAATGTGCGTTCCAATAAGGAGTTTCATACAAATAATACAGAACGGCTCGAGTTGATACGGTGCCGATCCGTTTACGTTTCGTATAAATGTGCTACGACTCTAATTCATAATATTAGGCAATTCTAATAGGCATTAGTTTATTTTTGTATACACAACTCATTTTTTTGTTTTTTTTATGTTAACGAACTCAGTCTATGGTTACATTAATTTTCTATTAATTTGTCTATGCTAAAATCCATAGTCAAGAATTTTTTTTTTAAATTATTTGTGGTTATGCCAAGGAATACAGATAAAATAAAATTGTAAGGTTATTGTGAAAATTAATAATTTTGGTATAATATTGTAAATTGTAAATAAATAATATTATAATTATAATAATCTACTTGTAGACACAGCAACACATCAAGTTAAACATTTTCATTTGAAATTGTGTCTTATTTCAAGGTATTAAGGTACATGAGTGTCTAGCTTGATTAGTTGCTGTGTGTACTGTATCTGGCATTATCGGCTGTTGTTATTAAATATTTATTTCAATTCTCTGTTAAATTGTTTTATTTAATTCAATCATGTCCTATTGATTAATGGGCTGTTATGATGATGATGATGTCCTATTGAATGGTTGGAACCCGGAAAGAGAAGTGGTAATACTTTGAATTCTATATACGGGTTTTCATACAAAAATCACGGCTTACAAAAAATATAACAAATAAATATAAATATTCCTCACACATTCACACAACGCCATCTAGTCCCAAACTAAGCAAAGCTTGTACTATGGGTACTAGACAACAGATATACATACTTAAATACTTTTTTGTAAATACGTACATAAAAAACACCCAGACCAATGCAAACAATCATGTTCATATGCCCACAAAGATTTGCATTGAGCGGGAATCGAACCCGAAACTTCAACATTAACATTTCTTTAATACGATCGAGTAATTCAATTAAGTACTCTACTGAAATTTGCCATGGATATGGCGATAACCGACATTCATGTTGAAAGGACTGCTAAGCCCGCGGCATTTTATTCTAAAACGTAATTAAACAATAAGTAAGACAACTAGGTAAGTAGACTCGTGTGTGGTGACGGAGTAAGAATACAAAACGTCACCACCCCATCTCATCCCATGGGTGTCGTAGAAAGTCTAAGGGACTATCAGTGAATATTATCTTTACGAAATAAAAAGAAGGAAAACTTGAAATTAAACCCTATACCAATCCGTCTGGCCAGCGTGGTATTAGTAGGCCAAGTATCCCTCCGTCACGGGAGGAGGCCCGTCCCTGCAGTGGGACATGAATGGGCTATTATAATGATGATGACAAATGATTATATTACGTGGGATTCGAAACCGCGACCTCGTGTACGCCTCCCGGTAATGCGACCGTCGCGCCACCGACGCAGTTTGCATTGTTTTACTGATGGCGCGACTGTGATTATTCTTGTAATTTCTAGAAAGGCAACTTATGATAGTGTAAGTGTTAGCCTAATCCTCCCACTACTGGACAAAAGCCTCTCTGCTTGACTTCTATCTGTATCGGTGCATGGCTAATATAACCCAGTGTTTCTATGCCCTGTCGCCTGCCGACGCCGACTCGTTAATTTTTTTTCAACGTATAGGCATAGCAGTCAGCTAGTAGATATAATTATCTATTTGTTTAGTTAAAGGCAGTTTTTTGGCAAAAATCGAAAAGAATTATATGCAAAAAATATACTAAGTATAGTTTAGTCTATGTAACTTCCTATTTCCTCCCCACTCCCGTTTTCCCCGGCCAGCAACGTGTCCGCGTTATGTCTGAGGTGAATTACCGAGCGTTTATTTTCGTAAACGGGACCTTGAGCGATTCGAAATGTGAATTGACCGGACACTTGAATAATACGAAAAAAAAAACAAATTTACGAATCTTTCAATTTGTATGTATTACCAAGATAATGAGTAATAATTTTACATTGAAGTGGCAAAGTCGTAAACTCCCAGATCTTACCTACGTATTTTTTCAATCAACCGGCCAAATTAAACTGAGCTCCGGCTAGGTTTGAACCACCTGTATTTGAGTTCTAAATTACGGGAACGAGAGGCCTTTATAAACTGGATTGTATATAGCCCAGCAAAAATATAAATAGCGCGGTACCGGCACGCATGCGCGTTCTTGGTCTGTTCTATATTCAAATGGTCCGGCGCTCGGGCAGCCCGGTCGTTTGGAAAGAGGATTTTTAAAATCCGAACTTCGAAATTTCAATCCCGACTCCGACTGGAAAGGCCAAAGTGATTGATTGAAAGAAACGCGTGTTTTGAATTTAGAACTCTAGTGTTGTGGCTAAGTGAAAAATGTGTGAACAGTGCGTGCAACGTTGAATCGACTAATAAGGATTTATTTTAATGCGTTTTTGACGCATGTGGTAAGTGGACTTTTCATTTTTATTTCTATTTTTTATATTATTCACATTTATAAAAAAAAACACAAAAATATTATTAATCCTCCGTATATCTACATACTCCAATAACATTTTGATTTTTTAAAATATTTGTTATGGTATTTATTACATAACTAAAAATAACTTTCAGTTAAAACAATTAATTAATTAATTGTTGATTTGTCTGGCACGTTTTACAAAAGTAATTTATTTGTAGGTCATCCAATTAATGGCAGATTTATGTATGTAATGTCTTTTGACATTTACATGCAGTAGAGCATTTATATCTTTATGCCTAATTTAGAACGGAGTGATTATATACTCTTTGGTCTAATCGCACAGCAACGAGTTGTACCCTATGTAGTTATAAGAACTATACCTATGTAGTTGAAATCAATCAATCAATCAACTAGCCTCAGTCTTCTGCTGGACATAGACCTCTCCCAATACGCACCACAGAACTCGGTCCTAGTTGAAATGGATTTAGTCAAATTTCTACCAGCCTGTCTTCTACCACAAAATAGTCGTGGTAAACTTACCAGGTGGTAGTTCTCTCCAGCAGGAGGTCATTGACGTCGGTACCCAATAATGTGAAAACGTCAATGTGCTTAGGTCTTTAGATGGAAGAGTAAGAGGAGCTAGTGAAGTTACGAGACAAAAACTGCTGGACATAGGCCTCCCAATACGCGCCACAGAACTCGGTCCTGCGTCTTCCGCATTTAGTCCGGCCCAGAGACCTTTATGAGGTCGTCGGTTCACCTAGCTGAGGGGCGTCCTACACAACGTTTGCCGAATCGCGGTCTCCACTCTAGGACACGTTTGCTCTAACGGCCATCGGTCTTTCGACAGAAAGACACCATAATGCAATAAAAATTTAATTATCATGTAATGGACCTACTCTACTACTTTATACCCACGCTGCGCTGTTTAGTCGAATTGTGTTATCTTTGGTTTATGCACAAAAATACATCGTGTAAATGGCACACGTATTTTTATTTGTTATTATAATGCCGAAAATAAAGCGAGAAGGATGTCTGCGATTATAATATGAATATTTATTATATTTTAAAGACGGATTGGGAGAGTTTGATGACCTCTGAGACGTAATTCACAGACAGACAGACATCTCTACACAGCGCCATCTGTTCCCAAAGTAAGCTAGGCTTAACCTGCTTGTGTTATGGGTAACAGAACAACGGATAAACATACTTAAATACTTTTTTTTGTAAATACATACATATTAATAGAAAACACGCAGACCAATGCAAACAATCATGTTCATGCACACAAAGATTTGCATTGAGCAGGAATCGAACCCGAGACCTCTGCGTAGCAGTCAAGTCTCATGCAAAGCATAAACAACCGCTTTGTCACCCTGGCATTTTGATTGTTTTATTTACAGATTAATTGCTTGCAGTGATTGGTTTCAAAAGTATGTTTAAATTTAGTTGGTATTTCTATCACTCAGAGGCCAAAAGAAAGAGGAGTACGTTATTATTTTTGGTAGTTTGACGAACTTTGTGTCGCTAGTAATATATTATAGCCTCGTACAGGCTTTTGCTTCGATCCCCACACAAATCAAGCATATTTGTGTGCATAAACATAGCTGATTGATTTGGTGTAAGTATGAATAATTTGGGTATCTACAAATGGGTTTGATAGAAGAAATTTTATAAATACGCATAGTACAGTCACGAGCAATAATATGTACACATTGTCAAATTTTCTAAACTATCTGTTCACTTATCTAGACATTAGAATACCAAAATTATTTCGGTAATTGTAAGAGGTTCCGTACAGTTTAGAATTAATCTTCGAATTTTTAATTTTGGATTAGCAGAACTTTAGATAACTGTATTACAAAATGTGAAAATGTGTACATATTATTGCTCGTGACTGTACAAACTCTACTTAGGTTGGTACTTTGAGTCTTGAACTATGATAAGAAGAAATCTTAGTTTCTTTAAAATAGGTAGGTACTTTAAAATTTACGTTTTTAAGTTTAGTTTAACTGTACCTAAAGGTTTTAGAATAAATACTATCTTGCACTTTTAATTTAAAAGTAGTTCAAAATTTTCACTTTAAACATAGAATAATAATCTTAATAATAATCTTCACACATTCACACAACGCCATTTAGTCCCAAACTAAGCAAAGCTTGTACTATGGGTACTAGACAACGGATAAACATACTTGAATACTTTTTTTTTTTTTTGTAAATACATAAAATAATATAAATACATAGAATAAGTACGTTAAAATAAAATTATTTCTAAACACAATACCTAAATAAATATGCCTTTTTTAATGTTTAGTATTTTTGAATATTAATTAATACATTTGTTATTACATGTTCAATACAGTTTGTGAAAACTTTTTTCGTTTTTATAACTTTGAGCTAAGGTTGAAACTCCGCTTTGCAGTTATAAGTAGGTACGGAACCCATAACTGACTTTAATTCGCCCTTAGACAATTTCCCATTCATTCATAATTATCTAAATATAGTTAAGAGATGAAACACGATTATAGTAATAGAATTGGCGACATCTTACGAGTGAGTCATGTCACTCATTAGAATACAAGTTGAATGATAGTTTATTTTATTTTTATCCTTTTAAAGACACTATATGTACTGAGTATCGAGTTAAAAATATATCCCTAGTGATTTCGTGAAATCCCTGGTTTCGTCATTTATCTGCGACATATATGGCAGTTTTATAAGTTAAACTGCATGTCAATTCTCGTACCTAAAATTCGGTTAAGTTAACTTTTAGTTATCAAATTGTCACACTCTAAATAAAACTTTAACACAACTACAAAAGATTACAATTGCAATAGCAAAAACATGACAACTAAAAGTTAACTTAACCAAATTTTAGGTACGAGAATTGACATGCTGGTTAAAACAAGTAATAGAGCGTGAGATGACTTGGTAAAAAATGAGATACAATTTGTATTGGCCGGTATTCTATAATATTATTTTGGTTCAAACCCTGATCTGACAAAGCCCTGAATCGATTTAGACAACAATTTATAATTAAGACATTACTTTCTTAAGTGTTTTGGCACTCAATACTATTGGTAATGTCACTAAACAGATAAATACAGAAGTTATGCTCAAGTATGTAAGTACATCATTTAACACTTTTAACAACTTTTAAAATTCGGAAAATGACCTTCATATTGCATTATAAACAAAAACGGCAGTTATTTTTCGAATGTGAAATTTAACTACATAATTTAAAAAGATTTACAGTGTTAAGAGTGTGTTATACAAATTCTTTATTGCCTTTTCTTAAGACTTCGTTACCAACATTTTGCATTATTGATCATATTTGCGAATTATGTTTTTTTTTCTATTGGCGGCGCTTGTGAGCCCTGTACGCTTTTCATTACAAATTTGATCATAATTGTAGTAAGTAACTAAGTTGGGTATTTTATGCCAAAAAAAGAAACATAAAAAAAAACAATCCTTTCTGGTTTTGCAACCAGCTTTTTCAAAAATTATTACATTTAGGTATTGTTGAAATTGATACGACAAGAACAGATAAAATATCTAATTTTTCACTATAAAACTACATACCTACATTTAAACTCGCGTCTTTATTGATCTAACTTCTAACCTGTACAATACTAATATTTCGAACAAATTTCAAATTGCTTTATTTTATAAAATTTGTCACATCGTTTGAAATCGTCGTTTACAATTTACTTAAAATTAAAGCTACATTTAAAATTATACTTAGATCGACACAGACAAACGCCAGAGCACTAAAAAACCGCGTTGTATTATCCAATAAATTAGAGGAGAAAACCCAATCTACTACCCAAAGCTACTTGTCTGTATATGTTGATCTATAATTTTAACTGTAGCTTCAATTTGTAATTGAACAGTGTTCTACTCGAGTACACATTGTACTTTTAATTCTGCACATTTATTTTTCTAGTGGTAGCATAAAATAAAATCTCACATTATTAATATAGGCAATCACTTTATTGTCATTTTAACTGCATCGATGTAAGAGATCGTGTAAAAGATTGCCAGTTCAATTCCTACGCAAGGCACTTTTATGTGTCATTCATACATCGCCATGTAGTTATAAACTAAGCAGAGCTTGTACTATGGGTACAATAAATATACTTTAAATTTAAAATATCTGTCTCATTTTGTAGATAAATCAGAACAATTATTTACATACAGTAAGTACATTTATTTGTTGATTGATTTTTTGTTGACATACTTACTTAATTGTTTTTTTTTTGTTGAAGACGAGTAGTTTGTCTCCTGGGACATTTACTTCTTTACGCGGGTTGTGGTGGGGCGGATGGCCCTAAACCAAATTTGTAAGTAATTGTGTACTATGGATTCGAACGCGCGACAGTAGTCGCTTACTCGACAGCTGCGCTACCAAGTCACTACGGTACGATCTACTGTTTATAACATACGCGCCAGATCCCCGTCATAATAGATACAATAATAGAAAAACTATTCGGATCCATGATTTGGTAATTCTACTTAAAGCCCGATTTACACATCGACAAGTACAGTAGCGAGTTAAGTAGTAAGTTGCTGATTAAGTTGATTTAAATAGATCTCCATCCTATTTTTTGGCAAGTTAAGTTGGCGAGACGCGAGAGAGGGGGCTACTTCGTACTTAACTCGCCAAAAAATAGGATGAAGATCTATTTAAATCAACTTAATCTTAAAATACTACTTAACTCGCCACTGTACTTGTCGATGTGTAAATCGGGCATAACCTTAAGTTATAAATTAGATATGAATGAAGAATTCTCACGCAATGATGTTGTTCTGTAGTGTCGAAGTAATCGAGAGCTTAATCGAATAAATAACATAGCATTTTATTACAATGTTGGAGGGAAATATGACCTATTATATACCACGCTATCTCTTTAAATATCTCCGTGTGTTGACGGAGTAAAAATTTAGTATGTCACCACCCCATCTCAACCCATGGAGGTCGTAAAAACCGACTACGGGACTATCCGTGATATTATCTTTACGAAATAGAAAGAAAGAAAACTTGAAATTAAACCCTATACCAATCCGTCTGGCCAGCGTGGTATTAGTAGGCCAAGTATCCCTCCATCTCGGGAGGAGGCCCGTCTCTGCAGTGGGACATCAATAGGCTATTATGAACTTTACTTCATCCAACGCCGGAAATAGATTGATGACATTTAGTATTCTTCTACCATCGTTATGATAAAAGACACTGCATTGACCTTACAAAAGGCCGTAATTCACTGAATACAGTACCTACCTATTAATATTATCAGACTGTGCAATGCAATGGTGCACTCGTGTGAAATGTTGTCAGACTTAGCTTCAAAATTTCCAGTATCTAGAAACAGAGAAAATAATAAAAATTACAAATATTTGGTATAGTGATAGCGGCTGCCGTACAAAGTTCGAATACTAAGCTGCAAAATTATTTGCGTGTTCCACGAGTTGTCATGTACCTAATCTAAATAAAAATAAGTTAATTAACCTGTAATATCACCACATACTTTTTCTATAAGTACTAGATACGAAATTAAAATTAAAGGAAGAAAACAAAATACAGATTATTTCTGCAAGACTTCTCTGTATGCTATTAAATGGAAAGGATAAACGTTAAAATTTTGTGGTTATAACCTCTCTACCCTTATGAGATAATCAAAATGAGTACCCTGTCTCTAGCAGCGGTGACCCAATAACGCTTTACTAGTAATGTTATCTAAATTAATGCTGTTTTTAAACGATATGCTAATAATGTACGGCTGGGGAAATAAATCTAATCACCCGTAGATCAGCAAAATAGCTGGCCAGCAAAGCAACGCACTTATAATTTTCTCGTCCGCGCTAGTTGTATACCAACCAAGCGACTCGTATATTAGCACTAGAATGAAATTGGGTGCAATTATTAATTTTGTTAGATGTACACAATTAAAAGTGTTGCTTATTATGAGAATTAAAAACAATTTGTAAATTTTATTAATTTGTAGATCAAATAAATTTATTAAGCCTTAACATTTTGACAAAAGAAATTAATGACCAAATACCAAAAAATAAAAATATATCGAGTTAATACAAAGAAGCAATAAAATTCATATTATAAAATCAAATGAAACGCATTCTTACTCAACGTTTCAACTAGGCTTAAATATAAACCAAGCTTTTAAAATTCACAGACAGAAAACCACAGCAGTAAAAATTACTTATGTATATTTATTGAACCGCACGTAAGTACCCAAATTTCAGGGTAAAACGAAAAGGCTAGCAACATAGTTTACAGTGACAGTTTTATTGCTTTGCAGATTTCAGTTTTCTGCGGCAATCGCCGCGGCGTAACGTGTTGTTTGTGACGGAGTGACGTTATAAAAAAAGTGGTTATATTATATTAAGAGTTTATCGAAGTGTTGTGCAGTGATTTAAAAGTTAAGTGTCTGATAAAATTGTGATTCTACGTAATGTTAAAGAGGTTAGTTAATTATTGTAAAGACAAAATAACAGTTAGTAAAAGTATAATAAGATTCCGATTGTTTTTGTCATGAGCTTTGCGTTGTGACAAACTTTTCATGTCTTTTATTTCGTTTGTAACAACGAAAACTATAGGAAACTATTCGCGTGAAGCTTGAACAAAGGCAAGGTATATTTACAAGTTAAATTGGACGACTCTAGAGTGTATTTTAGTCTTTATTTAGTAGACATAGGTGTGATAATCGTTTACCCGCGTAACGTTATAATGGAAGCAAAAGTTTTTGGTGAAGGAAATGCTTGTTATACTAAGCTTTTGCATGTTATACTGGATGAAACTACATATTTTTTTTGTAGAAAATTTATATACTTAATTATAACAAATCTAAATGTTTTAGCCGCCTTTTCAGCATGGTATTAGTACCTAAGCTAAATTTCCATCTATTAATGAAGAAGGCAGTCATGTATACTCAGTCGTATGTGCCGTTTAAATGTTGAAAAAAAAAACATTATTTTGGAAATTTTTATTATAAATAGAGCAACCAAAAGGGCTACTTAACCTACAGTGGCTCGTCACACCAATAGCTGTTCAGTGCAAAAGACAATATACTTACTGTATCCTTCCACCAATAAACAATAACATCAGCTCGCTACTGCTTGGAGGTGAAATAAGCGGACACATTTGTGACACGTAGAGGGAATGATGATGAACACAAGACCTGTTAGTTTATTTATTTATTAATATCCATACTATACCTACTTACACCGTGGAAAATATACTAGAAATAACAGGGCTATAAAGCAACTTGTGTCTAAACACAATATGCAACAAGATCACAGCTGACATCCATGAGCACCGTTTACCACTCATCTGCCACATTTTAGTTAGTAGGTAGGTAGGTACCTAATAGTTAAAAACCATACTAAAACGTCGATGTCCAGTGTTTTTAAATAGGATCTAATGCCCGATTTACACATCGATAAGTACAGTGGCGAGTTAAGTAGTATTTTAAAATTAAGTTGATTTAAATAGATCTCCATCCTATATTTTGGCAAGTTAAGTACGAATTAGCCCCCTCTCTCGCGTCTCGCCAACTTAACTTGCCAAAAAATAGGATGGAGATCTATTTAAATCAACTTAATCAGCAACTTACTACTTAACTCGCTATTGTACTTGTCGATGTGTAAATCGGGCATAATGTAAATATATTTTTCATTATGTTTTTTTTCGTACTACGAATACCGGAATAGCTGACTACTACACCTTATTGGTCGTCTTTTACGACACATTTTATTACTTTCTCGTAATCTCCATGATATGAGTTTCTTATTGTAATCGTATATCATAGATATAAAAAACATAATTTAGAAAACTCGTATGGTGTGTTGAGATATGGTGTCCTATTATTAATAGTCCTACTACCACACCTGTAAAGTTTTTTAAGCAGCTTAACCTCTAAACTATGCTCGCGCAGCTTCTATAATTAGATAAGGTTGTTGCAGTATGCTAATTTACGGAGGTCGTATGTAGTTTCAACAAAATGGAAGCATTTAAATCGAGCGGGAATCGAAGCCGAGACCTTTGACGGACAATTTACCGGGAATCGAATGTCGGACCTCTGCGTAGGAGCCATGAACTCAGACTATACTTCGCCACAAAGGTCGCAGCCATAATACCTCCTTGACCCAGTACATAAAATATTTTAAAATCAAATAATAATTTCATAGGATATGACCTCGATGTAAAACAACATTAATTAATTGTATGTTTTCATATAAAGGAATAATAATGGCCGAGGGTTTACTTACACGTCAGTAGGGTAAATTGATTTTTAAATGGACTATTAGGAACCTTATCATAACAGCCCATTAATGTCCCACTGCAGGGACGGGTTTCCTCCCGTGACGGAGGGATACTTGGCCTACTAATACTTCGGTAGGCAGACGGATTAGTATAGGGTTTAATTTCAAGTTTTCCTTCTTTTTATTACGTAAAGATAACCAGACCGATTGCTATAGGGTTTAATTTCAAGTTTTCCTTCTTTTTATTACGTAAAGATAATATTCACGGATAGTCCCTTAGTCGGTTTCAACGACACGCATGGGATGAGATGGGGTGGTGACATATTGTATTCTTACACCACGTCACCACGCGGAGAAAAAAATAGAACAAGTACGTTTATCCATTATACCATCCTACAAACTCAGCTTAGTTTAGTTTAAGATAGCATAATGTAAGCGAGGTGCGGAATATAATATTGTGTATCCCGCATCTTGCAGCCGAAACTTGTACTATTTATATCGTATTACGAATTAGGTCAACGGTACGATTGACTCTTAGAACGGAGAAATTCTGTTGAGCAAAATTTATTGCTTATCACTCTGATATTGAAAGTAAAAGTATAGATAAAAGGAAAATTATTGGGCACTTAGTATTATTGATAATTCCTTGGTGTTAAGGTTCAATTTTGCTTGAACTTACTTTAAATGTTTTTCAATTAGATAAATTACGCATTCAAAGAAAAAACGGCCGTTTTTGTTTATAATGCAATATTTATTAAATTGAAAAACATATTTACATTGGCAGAACTACTGTTTGTCAGTTTTACGACTTCCTTAGGATATTTTAGGGTGCTGACACCATCTATTCTAATTATAATAATAACATTAACCAGGACCCCTGTAAATCGAAAGGACGAAACGTCGGGATTCGGGAAATAATTTAGGTATTTATATTATTAAAAGGTAATCTACGTAATTCAAATACCGCAAGAAAAGACCCGATTATAAATTGTATTGTACCTATTCTTATGCTGTTACCGAACACTATAGATTTTACTAAAAATATAATCAGAAACAAATAAATGGCTTCTTAGTCAATATGTATCATTTACAAACTCTATTATTTATTAAAATGTTTGCTCCAATATAAATGATACGTAATTACAAGTTAATAGAATAGAAAATTTGATCATTTTGTCTACTTTCTTATAAATTATTCTTGGGAACCTTGACAGATGGTAACGTGGGGGACTAAATTGAGGCTTACGATATACTTGTATGACTTAAAATAGTTATTGTTATGTATAGAAATAATGTAAGTAGCGATGTATATCTGTGGTTAAATATACATTTTATACCTACTCCGCAACTTTTTCACGCAAAGTTATTCAAGTACGTAAAGTGTTCATGGCTTTTTTAATACATATTAATTATCAATTTTGTAGAAGAGTATCTTTTAAATAAGGTCTTATCATATTTGCTATGTGCTAGTTAAAGTCCACTTCAAAAAGTAGTACCGTTTACTAAGTAGTTACAGTTTACAAGTTTCACTTAATCTACTTAAAATAAACTTAGACTAAGTATTATTAAGTAAGTAACTATAAAGTTGATAATAAACTATCTGAATCTGTGTCTGGTAGGTATAATTAGAATTTAAAGGTCATTGTGGTGACTGGTGACTAAAAATAGGGCTGGTGACTGTTTGTATTATAGGACAAAAAGTAACTATCCCTTTTATTGAGTCATATCAGCTGATAGTTGATATCAGCTTGATATCAGCCATTTCCCCTTCATTGTGTCCCCACTTTTTCATGCAGGTGTTTTGCAGAACCTACCTATATCTTTATTTAGATTTCTGTGGCAGAACCTGTCTGGGTTGAGTTAAATTTCGCATTCGAAAAAAAACGGCCGTTTTTGTTTATAATGCAATATTTATTTAATCGAAAAACATTTAAAGTGTTGAGAGTGTGTTATAATACAAATACTTTATTGCCTTTTCTCAAGACTTTGTTATAAGTATCAACATTTTACATTATTTATCCTTTTTGGATAGATTGGATGGATGGCGGCGCTAGTGAGCCCTGTAAACGCTCATAATAGGAAAAGCGAGAGTTTATTTATGTAAGAAAAAAAGGTTTGCTATTCTAGGCACAAAAACAATTTTGTCTAGATATAAAACAATCTAAAGAAGAAGAATAGAAGTCTAAGGAATATTATTTTTTTTGCCGACTCCTTAGTTCTTCTGTCAGTAACCTTAGATTACATCTAACATAAAATTTACTGCAAAAACTTGTGAAAAACATTTACACTGTAGAAAGTGTTCATCGAACTTGGCACTGTTCCATGATAGTCGCAATAGTATATTGTAGTTTTATTGTACTGTCAATATTTTTACAAAAGTGGGTAATAAAATGAAAGTGAATTGAAGTTTTTTTTATTTAAAACGCATCTCCGTGTGGTAACGGAGTAAGAATACAATATATCACCACCCGATCGCATCCCATGCGTGGCGTAAAAACCGACTAAGGGCCTAACCGTGAATAGTAACTTTACGAAATAAAAAGAAGGAAAACTTGAAACTAAACCCTATACAAATCCGTCTGGCCAGCGTGGTATTAGTAGGCCAAGTAACCCTCCTTCACGGGAGGAGGCCCGTTCCTGCAGTGGGACATTAATGGGCTGTTATGGTGACACAGACATACTCTCGTATACATAGAATAGTAGACATCGTTTATTTTCTTAACAACACCAATTTGACCGAAATAGCCACGTAATTATACGTTTACGATGTTCCAAAAGCAGTTTAACTTTACGATATTGTCCATACAAACTGTTTGTTGACGAGATCTGTGGCGTAGTGGTTATATAACATGACTGCTACGCAGAGGTCTCGGGTTCGATTCTCGCACAATGCAAATCTTTGTGTGCATGAACATAATTGTTTGCATTGGTCTGTGTGTTTCTATGTATAATATGTATGTATTTACAAAAGAAAAGTATATAAGTATTAATATCTGTTGTTCTGTTATAGTGTGACCACAGGAGCTGTGCACCCCCTGAGGTATGCGCGGCGAGGTGGGGGACGAAGAAAAAATAAGTGTCCGTTATGGTAGCGTACACGTGATAGTTCTGATAGAAAGGGAACTTTTCTTTTGATAAATTCTTTATGTAAAAATAATACGTGAAATTCTGACTGAATTAGTGTAGGTAAATCCTTTATGCGAATTCACAGTGGAAATTGTCAAAAATCCATGTTAATTTATGTTCATAGTACTGGTACAGATAGTATGCTCACAAGTGATTTGAATATCTCAAAAACTACAAAACATAGGTACAGTAATTCTGTTAATACAGTAGAAATGTAACCCTGAAATAACGCCTGTGTAACACTTTATTTCAATACAAAATTCAATATTATCGGAGATATTAACGGTTCTTAGGGGCTGGGCTGGAGTTATTTAATTACGCTTTAGTATTAAAACTACAACAACTATTTTTTTTTAATGTAGGTACAGTCTGTCTATAAAGTCCTGACAAAAAATTAGGGTGCCACTGTGTTACACGTAGCAACCCTATTTAGTCTGAAAAAATAGTTTTCAAAACAATTATGTTCAAATAACACTACACTATTAGAGCACTTATAATACTAGGGCATTTCTTGTAGGTAAGCCTATTGCATTTAAAGTTTTGCGTAGAACTTCAAGACTACAATTAAAATCCATCTCAGTTCTAGCTATCATCTGCAATTTTCTGAGGGTTGGAACCCGAAATTTTACAAAAGTTATGTAAATTGAACATTTGATTATACCTACAATAAATTTAGGCATAACTAGAAACAAAATACAGGTAAAAGAAGAAAAATGTTATACTCATTTTACTGTAGAACATAATTGTGGGGGAGATCAGAAATATAGAAACATCCATTTCTTTCTATGGTCGGCCTTGCCTGTGTTTACCAGGCTTTTCATTATTTTTAAATCTGTTATTTTTAAATTTAATAATTCTAATGGAATGGAAATAATAACTACAATACCTAACTAAAATTTATTCAGTGTTAAGTATTAACCAACAAGATACATATCATTTAACATGGATTTACTAAGAGCTAAATGATATAAAATTTAATAAAATATTGCAATTAATTATTTTTTGTAGTCGATGCGAAAGTGACATACACACCTCAACAAAGTCTAGGGATATTTTCACGATATTTTGTATTAAGTTGTGAAACTCAAAAAAAATTGGTTTGTTTTTAATTCTTTTGATGAAAACTTACTTTGTTAACCTTTTTCAACCATTCTAAATTTGAATTTGAAAAATGAAATTAAAAATAAAAGATTTAAGCGGCTTGAACGTAGTCAAGTTCGAAAATTTCATTTACCAACAGAACGTTTTGACTGCTTTTTTGTATAAAATTTAAGTTTTATAACAATTTAAACGTTTATTTCGAATGATTAATATTGTGTGCATCAAACAGCGGCGCCATTTCAACATAGAGAAAATGTTAAGGGCAGTAGGCATGCTCCCAGCTGCGGGTACTGTGCATAGTATTGCTGAAGAGATTGAAACAGTACAAAATATGAAATCAAGGTTATGGCCACGTTATCGTGCTACTGGTGAAGTGGCTGAAAGATATCACAGCAAATAGTCTATCAACACTCAACGACATGATCGATTTTTGCAAGTTCCCGCGAAAAGGCAGCCGAATGTTACTACCATGCAGCTGGCTTAGAGGCTCCAGCTCTTGGTGGAGCCTCTTGCGGGTGACCAAACTGTCAGAAGAAGTCGGCATGAAGCCCACCTTTATGCTCGCATACCGCTTTGAACTCCAGCAATACGTTGAGCAAATCGCGCACGACGACAAGAGTGAGGTCGTGAACATTTGCTCTGCAAAGATGACCTGGTATCTGTAGTGGTGCTTACACATGAGTCCCGGTTCGGTTTCTACTCGGATTCACGTAGAGAACGTGCTTGGCGAGTTCCTGGTTGTGATAGCCGTCTACAACATCCTCAGACAAACTATTCATACCACGATAGAACAATTATGATTTGGACGGGAATTTGTGTCGGTCGAAGAACAGAGCGCGTTTTGATCAGAAACACCATGACGGCTTAAAATAACTTAACGAGGTGCTAGAACTAATAATCTCCCCCGGCAAACTACAATTGGGCCAAATGTTTAAGCTCATGGACGATAACACCCGTCCGCATAAAGCGAGAGTGATGACGAGCTGGTTGCAGGAGCACGACGTATCAATTTTATGCTGAACCACTCAATCGCCTAACCTCAAAACCATAAAATACGCGTAGGACATGTTCAAAAGAAGGGCTTTGATGAATTTTCTTGCATAAACTTGCGATGGAAGAGCAACTTTTTTTTTATCCTAGTCGGACCTGTAACATTATACCGCATCAAGGCCTTGGATAACTTAATCCAAGCATGAAAACCGTTGCAGGACTGTTATTTACGGTTTTTTGAATGTACTGACTACTGATTAATCACATAACAGTTAAAAACAGATTAATTTTCGATTATTTTCACTTTTGCTTAAGAAACAAGTTCATTGTAGTAATTCTCCAAATTTTTTATTTATTTGAATAAATAATTATTTACGCAAAAATAATACTTTGATTTAATTCTGCATTGTAGCCTGATAAATTACCTTTATAAAAATATAGACATGTTGTATGTTATCTTCAATAATTTTGGAGTTAATTGAGTAAATACCAAATATCCCTAGACTTTGTTGAGGTGTGTAGTTTAGTTATTAATATCAACCGTAATATAGACATACAGCAATTAATTCAAATTGGGATAAATCTTGACTGAATTATACTAATGCA
This sequence comes from Schrankia costaestrigalis, assembly GCA_905475405.1. Taxonomy (NCBI): domain Eukaryota; kingdom Metazoa; phylum Arthropoda; class Insecta; order Lepidoptera; family Erebidae; genus Schrankia; species Schrankia costaestrigalis. Next base: position 10,612,412 of record FR997852.1, on the reverse strand, counting down.
ACTGATAATCTATCAACAGAAATGGTCGTACTACTTACAATGAATATCTAACATAAACATGTGCTATGTAAACAATGCCTGTTTTTGGTCTCTAGATCTCAAATGGAGTGAATTTATTACTTGAGACAGATTACGAAAAACAGTAACACGATTACATACCCATCAAAGTTGCAGTTCGCCCATAAAGATCATCCAAATCGCATAAAAGTTGACCAGAATCGTGCATCGCCTTATAACTTTAAAAATCACTTACCGCGTGCCACTTTGATTTACTCTACTCATTGTTTACATTGTTCTTCGTAAGTCAGTATTAGTTTATTGTAGATAAATGGACCAATAAATAAATAATAAATCACAAATTTGACGACTTTATAGACCTGTAATATATTACACTTACTTCGTTGATCACAATGTAACTCAAATATACTCATATTTTATTTAAAATATGCAGATGATAAATAAGACCTCACCCCTTACTCATAAACGCCTCTTAAATTTAATCACTATTTAGCGAGATTATTATTTGTAAAATCAAACTTATACCAAACAAAACCGTAAGAATTTAAGGTAATCAATTAACTAAAATTTAAAAGGCGTTTTTGAGTAAGGGGGTAATCTGTATATCTGATTTCTAATTCCTCATTATTAATCTTAACACTAGGATTTTTTTTTTATTTATGCAGATTTTTTTGGCATAGTAACCAACTCGATATAGCTCTTGTGTATGCTACCATAACGAACACCTACCTGCTGTCACGAGTTTTGACGGCAGTGTCATAACAATTCGAACATTATATTTTTCTTTAAGAATTTCATGTTCTTAGAGTATTTGATACATTCCGCTAGATGTCATTTTTCTCAAAGTTACATTATAAAAACACAAATAATGTTCCTATTTACGCTTAAAACTATACAATAATGTAAATAATTTTTTGGAGTTTTTAAAAATGACTGTCTTTTAATAGAAAACTGCTACAGCCGCTCGTGTAGCGACCCGTACCAGCCAAATAACTTAAGTATATTGCGTCAGATGTCGCTAGTAGCTACATCATAGACTGATTATTCTATACCAGTATATAAAATGTACTCTATATGTCCACCCCCCTCTCGCCGCGCGCATACCTCAGGAGGTGCACAGCTCCTGTGGTCACACTATACCCATAACATAAGCAGGTTAAGCCTAGCTTACTTTGGGAACAGATGGCGCTGTGTAGAGATGCCGTGAATATTTATTGTTTGTTTTGTATATAGGCTTGTAAAAACTTGATTTAACTAACTAGTGTTACATGGGAAAAATAATAAAAACCTTCCAGGATTAGGATTTTGTACAGATTTTATCAATTAGACAGAATGAGAGAAAGAAAAATGTCTTCAAACCAAATAAAAATCACACTAAACAATAAACTGTCATTAGGAGAACACTCATTTCAAATTGGTCTAAAATGCGCGGGCCCTGTGCCTTCCTCATCCATCGGTGCCCCATAGTTCTGACTTCAATAAAAAAGTTATTTTTAGGGTCAGTTAAACCTACTTTTTCATGTTGCAGACCATCAATATCTATATGACCTCACTACAAATATGATCCTACTAAAATATATGACCCCACTACAATATATGACCCCACTACTGACATGAAAGTATTCAGAACCCTCAGTAAACTAAGCCGTTAAGACGTTAGACGTGCATACGTGATCACTATAAAAACGCATACATTTCATAAGTGTCACTAAGGTGCCTTATTATGAAATATTTGTTTTTTTATTTTCACAAATAAATATGACTCCACTCATTGATTTACAAAAAACCAAAGATTCACACTCCACTTCCCAAAACCGTCCGCAACAAATAGGCGCATTGTGCACTTTTTTAAAATTAGTATCGCGTTGTTCTACCGTGAGCATCAAGATGGCGGGATCAAATCTCCAATTCAAAATATAGCACCTGAAGGCTTTTGTACTACATATGTACTAATTGTACCCTAAAGCACACATTTGTACCTCTTAGGGTTAAGGTAGTATGCCTAAACTTACCTGGACCCGCTACTTTGATGTCAAAGTGGCTGGACCTTCTGCAGTGCTGCTCAGAGACTGGAAATTCACACACGAAGGATTAGTACTGTATATGTACATATATGTACTCAATTTCCAATACAATTGTAAGTGCCAAATAAAAGTTATGCGATTTAAACATTGGTCCCGCCACTTTGTTATTCTATGTTATAGCTGAAAACATATGAAAATCGTTAGATCTTGAGTAAAATCAAATGTGTTTGTTTAGTACGACCTAAGTACAAACACATATATAATTTTCATATGTATAATATAAGTACTTTAAAAGTTATCTATCTTTCATCGTTATATTTGAAATGAACACTTTTATGCAGAAATGAAACAACAAAAATATTATTATGTATTTATATTATCTAACTTCAATTATAACTGCTACTTTTTGTGTTATAATGATTAAACTAACTTAAATGTAAAAATAAAGTTTAATAAGACTTATTATTGTACATATATTAAGCAATTAGGCACTATGTATGTTGGACTCTTCGTAACTTTCGTCTTTAAGTCATCGTAACACTCCCAGTTACCAATTAAACGAGAAATATGAGCACGATAATGCCCGATGCCGCTAGATGTAGGAGGAGCTATGAACTCTATTACAGATAAAATAGTATAGTATTTTCCCTTTAAGTTAATTTTTCTCGGAATTTCAAATATGTTTGTTTTTTTCAAATCGTTAAGTCCAAAAAATATAGTAGATGATAGTGAGTAAGATATTGTTTTACTTCCATTACATCCTGAGACACGGCATGATAATATTTGATTTTGAATCATTTCTTCAGCTGATTTTTAAGATTTGGAAAAAAAATAACATAAAAAAAATTAAATTGTTTTATAATATTAGTGCATAAACCTCTCCAATTCTATGAAAATAACGAGATTCGGAAATAAAATAACGATGAATGAAAGATATTTTTAAAGTACTTAGATTATACATATGAAATTTATATATGTTTTTGTACTCAGGTCGTACTAAACATACACATTTGATTTTACTCAAGATCTAACGATTTTCATATGTTTTCAGCTATAACATAAAACATCAAAGTGGCGGGACCAATGTTTAAATCGCATAACTTTTATTTGGCACTTACAATTGTATTGGAAATTGAGTACATATATGTACATATACAGTACTAAACCTTCGTGTGTGAATTTCCAGTCTCTGAGCAGCGCTGCAGAAGGTCCAGCCACTTTGACATCAAAGTAGCGGGTCCAGGTAAGTTTAGGCATACTACCTTAACCCTAAGAGGTACAAATGTGTGCTTTAGGGTACAATTAGTACATATGTAGTACAAAAGCCTTCAGGTGCTATATTTTGAATTGGAGACTTGATCCCGCCATCTTGATGCTCACGTTCTACCGACAAACGTCAATCATTAAATTTTATTGCTTTATGTGCATTACTTTTTAAATACAACTTTATGTCATGTGTGTAAGATTGAATTTGAAAAAAAGATACGTTTACGATATTACTAACGTATTTATTGCGTACTAGCTGCTGTGCCCGCGACTTCGTTCGCGTGGCGGATGTTACTTACTTCGCAATTCGATTTAATACTGAAAAATCGTTTTTAAAACCTTATAACGAACAGATATACCTACATTACAAACGAATTGTAAAATTAACGAACGAACCAAAACCTTTTCAAAGTAAATAAATAGTAAATAAAATATCTATGAAGACTGCGTCTAAACTTATACTGAAAGACATGAGCGAACGTCATTCTTTCAAGGAAAATCTTAACACCGCGATACTGAAAAGACGTCACAGGCACAATGCCATCTGTTGTCAAATTTGTAAGTTAAAATAAATGACATCGCTTATTTCATCATAACTGCAAGGACGCGCCTCCTCCCGTGACGGAGGAATACTTGGCCTACTAATACCACGCTGGCCAGTCGGATTGGTTGATAATATACGGATAGATTGGAAGATAATATTCACCGATAGTCCCTTAGTCGGTTTTACGCCACCCATGGGATGAGATGGGGAGGTGACATATTGTATTCTTACTCCGTCACCACACGGATAATCGCTAATTAATTATGAATGAATACATTTGCACGCCACGTTATGGTGCGGCAGAATTACCTGCCTCGGTGGCGCGGCGGTCGCATTACATGGCTGGCGTGCATGAGGTCGCGGGTTCGATTCCCATGGAGGACAATTGTGATACACAAACTATTGTCCTTAGTCTGGATGTTCTTTGTGTCCGTTAAATTGATATTTTTAAAGGCTAGTGTAGGATTTGTCTTTTGTAAAAAAAATGCTGAAATAAATTATTGTACCTCACACCTTTTTACCATCTAGCAAAAAATATTTGACTAAACTTAGACTCGACTATATTATTATTATTATCTATAGATAAACTGCGTGCAGTATTTTTGAATTACTTAATAAAATAAACACAAACACTTTGAATAATAATTTAATGTTTTGTGATTTTATTTCTATATTTTATTGTCAGTTTTGTATTTTTTTATTGTTGACAAATAGTAATGTGTAAAATGATTTTATAAAGAAAAAACGTGTTACTTATTATGTTGTCTGTTATATTATACCCATATATTATTAATTATTAAATAGTTATATAAGTGTGTTATAATTGCAGTTATAATAAGATTGTGAGAAAAGGAATGTTATTTTAATTCAATTTAATATTTATGATTAAGTATAGGTATAGTTTAACTTTAAAAAATGAAGTTTGTACGCCAATATTAGCAATACAGGAAAAGACTATTTATTTTTGTCAGATGTTTTGTATCTGTGATTAACTAATAAAGGTTATTTGTATTTGTATTTATTTACATTAATAAAAACAGGTGGAGTCTGTTGCATACTTTTACGCTGACCAGTAACTACTACAGTTTAAACTAAATGAATACTTACCAAAAGAATAATTTTACTTTAGATTAATAGCTAACTAATACAATTTATATTTAATTAAATTGTTTCAGTTACGAAAAACACAAAAATATAACAATCAAGTAAACTTATAATTGATTTAATTTAATAAGACTTATAATTGATATTACACATACGATTCATGGTTAATTTTATTAACATTTAAAAGGAATAACTTATTAATAGCACTTAATAATAAAATAGTTATAGATTATTTAAAAACTCATTTATTTTACGATTACTACTGGTAACGCCATCTCGTGAACAAAAGAAACGAAATTTAAATTCATTCAACATTGAACAAAATCCATTTTTCATGACCCCTGATTTGTATTGGACTGTTCTAATAAAGAGATCTAGCGATATCTCGAGTAATACTTATCCGATTTTGATGAAACATACCTCAGTTTAAGCCTAATAAGAAAGGCTACAATACAATGTATTGGTCTTAAGGTTATATTTTAATTCGTTTTAAAGATGTGCGATAACAAACAGAGAGACAGACAGATAGACATTAATTCAAAAAATTGTAAGTGTGTAGTGTTGTTGCTTTTTGACTTTTTTCTAGATTTTATAGATAATTTTTATCTGAATTTTCGAAAAGAACAGACATTTCGACCTCTACAGTTTTATTATAGTATAGAAGATAGATAGATTACCTACTTTAAACTTAATACCTAAAAACTACGTATCTATGTATTTTAATATCTAAAGCGCGCTTATTCCAAAAAGAGTCAATAAGAACCACGTCCGTTCGAGAAGAGTCAATGTGAATGAAATTATATAGATGCACTGGTTGGCCGTTTCGGACGTTAAACAAAAATCAACCGTACAGCCGTACTCATACCGGCGCGGCGACATTTGGAAATTTTCTTTCATCTATATCTTGTGTGTTTATCAACCGATTTCTATATTTTTTTTTTTATAAATAAGATATTAAAGTGTAATTTTGAAATATGGGAGTTTGAAAAAGATATGTCTATGCAAATTACAATATATTTATGTATTTAATACACTTTGAAGAAAACCCTAACGATTAAACACGTTATTGTGGCTAATATATAAAAGATAGATATATACTATTCAGGACTTTTTTGTACATCTTTTGAAGACCATTATTTTTGTAATACATATTTTTGGCGTATGATCAACGTATGCGATGATAAGAGCTAGAACGCGCTTTTTGTCAACTGACTTGCTTCAAATTTTTCGTCACTGCTCAGCTCCTATGTGTCTTAGCGTTATGTTATACAGCCTATAACCTGCCCGGGAGTATGGACTACAATCGTACCAAGTTTGGTTAATATGCCTTCAGTAGTTTTTGACCCATGCGTGCACATACAGACAGACAGACAGACAGACAGACAGACAGACAAAAAATTTATTGATTGCATTTTTGGCATTAGTATCGATCACCATTCATCCTCCAATATTAATTTTGAACATATATTCAATGTACAGAATTGATCTCTCTACAGTTTTATTATAAGTATAGATGTTTAATTTGGTGACACTTTTGGCTGTTAGTTTTGTTTGAAAATGTGCATCTTGGGTTTTTTATAAATCAATGACTCCACTCCTTATGACCACACGGGTTGGTATCGGGTTTTATGTCAAGGTTTTTCTTCCTAGTTATATTAATACTCTCAGGATGAAATGGTGAAAGAAACCACAAAGACCAATATTTTTGAAAAAAAATCATTTCATTTTCAATTTCATCAATCATTTTAAAATTTCTATTCCCAATATTTACTACAGTTTCAATGAAGACTGTTAGCGCAAAATATTTTGAATACATTTGTCACTCAGCTGCTAGACGAAGGACCAGAAATAACTTGCGATATTTATATATGTTATAGTCAAAACTCATAACCGGTCAAAACCACTTTTGACCGAAAAAATCAGTCAATAGTGGTTTTGACCGACGTGCTTAGTCAAAACCCTTATTGACTGTTTTTTGCAGTCAAAAGTGGTTTTGACCATCGATGTTAGTCAAAACTCATTGAAAATTGATCTTTAATACATATTAAGGTAAAAGTCCGAAACAGTTGGTTAGGTTAGGTTAGTATGGTGACCAAAGGACGAATAGAATATAATAATACTATATTCTAGTTTTACATTAAAAAAAATGTTTCTGTTTTATGCAGTTAAAAAGGGTTTTGACCGGCAATGAGTTTTGACTGTAACATATATATATTTTAAAGAGCTTACAGACTAATAGCTTTTATACATTAAATACAATGATTATTACGGTTGCTAATTACATGCTTTCACACCTGTACATACTATCTATATCTATGCATATAAATATAATTGAAGTGTCTGTTTGTGACATGAATTCCAGAGATTTTGACGTGGCTTAACGCGACTGTGTCATAGTACAAATAATACCTACAGTATTTCGACTTCATAGAAATAGACGAAACACGAGTTATACCTACACGCTCACGCACGTTAGAGGTGGCTTTACGGAGTGAACAGTCGCGACTGCGCCGCAGTAACGAGCGGGAAAGTAGGTAAATGTAATTAAAAAGCTGGAGGTGGGCAGCCCTATCGCATGTTTACGTACTGCGCAGCCGTAGGCACATTATTCGGCCGAGATAGACTACTGGTTGTACTGTGACTAAGATGGGCAATGATAATAATCCGGTTAAACATTTGGCTAATAATCGATTAAAACTCAGTTAATAGCAATTAATAGTCATTATGGAAGTTAACCCTGCTATTATTGTTTATTTTAGTGATTGTGAATTTTCCTTCATAGTTTTCAGGTTTAGGACTGTCAGATTAAACTTAATTTAGATCATCTTTGTATTTAATAAATAAATGTGCAATTTAAAACTAATGTGGCCCATATAATAATTTCAATCACATATTCACATTGATTTATAATGATTAGATTTGTATGTACTTAGTCTTTTCAAAATTCCTAATCAATTGTTTACGTATTTGGGATTTTTTAAATATTTGCTGCTTAAAAATAATTATCAGTCTAATTACTGCAAGAAATACTGGATTCTTCAAAATATCTTTAATTTAGAGTACATCGATTGGATCGGACGCTAAAGGATCTATTTCTGGTGTGTTATGAAAAACCAGGTAGGTAAATTACAGTCACAGGTTATTTCGATTTCTGATGTTGGAAAGAAGGTTCCGAATCGATGTGGAAATCACTTTCCGTATCTATACTAGACGGTCTGTTTTCCAAGTTCCCTACGTAAACGTATCAGTCGACGCGACGTACTGATTACGGAATTGGTTGTCGTCGCTGTAGTGCAGTTCGTGCATCTCTTTAAAAAAAAAAAAAAATTAGCACTAGAAAGAGATAGCACGAACACCGGGTGTGCGGGGGTGCATGTTATTTACTAAACCGCTCGGGTATTTTCCGTTGTTTATAATTTACCTGCGTCGTATTTACAGAATGAGTACCTTAAAGTACCGTTTTTACGCATCGTTTAAGACTTATTTGTAGGTACATGAAAATAAAATATAAAATATTCCTTACACTTTCACACAACGCCATCTAGTCCCAAACTAAAGCTTGTACTATGGGTACTAGATAACGGATAAACATACTTAAATACTTTTTTTTGTAGGTAAATATATACATATTATACATAGAAAACACCCAGATCAATGCAAACAATTATGTTCATGCACTCAAAGATTTGCATTAAGCGGGAATCGAACCCGAGACCTCTACATAGCAGTCATGTTAACCCTTAATTCACTACCTGAGTCCACCGGACTCACATCGAAATTTCAAACTACCATAATTTAAACGTTTTAGCGACTTCTTTCTTCCCCGTCCCTGTACCTTCCTGCAGTGACTAGGGCACCACGGTGGGGAGGGGACATGCTCCTGCGACGCGTATTTAATAAGTTATTACGTCGAGTGAGTCCCTTGGACTCATACTAGTGTATTACGTAGTTATTTTTATTCGTTATTATTGATAATGTATGTAATTTGTGTTTTTTCTGTCTACAAAGATTAGATTTTCTAAAGATTATCGCAGAAAACCTAAATGAAAGCTATATGATGACACGTTAGCACAGTACACGTTTGCCACGCCAAATTCATAACTCAATTTCATTCATCCTGAAAAAAGACATCCCTGTAGATGCGAGTCACGCATAAACCGGAAACAAGCTATCCACGACCCAAAAAAAATATTGTTATCTATGCCGTGGCATTTGTAGTGACAAAAAGAAAACAAAGACTGCATATCGATGCACCAAATGTCTGAAGCCAATATGTTTGACTTGCTCAAAAAAGACATGCCGACGTTGCCTGTAAGCAGTGGAAGAACCCATTGCACGTTTCATTTTTTTCTACAGAAGCATACATTTTTGTTTTAATTTTGTATTTTATAGCTCTTAGAGTCTAAAAAAGATAAAAAAATAAATTTGTTAGAAATATTTTTTACTTCTATAAAGGTACGAAAATAACTATGTTTTTGAAGACTGCTAAAAAAGGTCGGTTTTGTTTTTAATAAGATCTCAGATATTAGTTTAGTTTCGTTGGTGTTTCCTAGTGCCTTAATAACTATTTAAAAATAATAAATTAAACATTTCAAAAAATAAACTGTTTTATTAATAAAAACCACGCCTAAAAAAATATATATGAGTCCCGTGGACTCATAGAAGGTGTTTACGTTAGTAAGTTTCACCTAGTGAATTGAGGGTTAAATAACCACTACGCCACAGAGCTCGTCTACATACACTTACAGTACCCGGCCGTAAATATTACACATCGACCTGTGGAAAGAGACAATCGGTCAATGTCGGCTTTAAAGAGCGTCATCTCTGCCTGTACTCTGTATTTTATTACTTTTTCACAAAGAAAAAGTAATATTCAATAAAAGAATAACGATGTATTGAATCACACGCACCTCATTTATGTTTACATCCACAGATTTTACACTAAACAAAAAAAAAACATTTATTATTTAACAATACGTTAATAGCAGGGTTATCATCCATTGCTAGGCTAATAATGGCTACTTATGGATTATAATCGATAATAACTCAAAGTAGCCGGCTATTTACCCATCTCTGTGACTGTGTCATTACCACGACACGACAGCCGAGATCGAATAATGACGTACCCTCCGTTGTAAAGTACCGATAACTTACTCGGCCTTATTACAAAATACGGTCTAACTATAAACCACGATTTATTACGTCACAAAACCACTGTTTTTGAAAATTGTTATTGCAAAATCAGTCTTAACGCTAAAGTGTTAAAACAGATTTTGTATTAACAAATTTATGATTTTGTATTCGTTAATACAAAATCAGTTTTAATACTTTAACGTTAAGACTGATTTTGCAATAACAAATTTCAAAAACAGTGGTTTTGTGACGTAATAAATTGTGGTTTATAGTTAGACCGTATTTTGTAATAAGGCCGACTAAGTTCTAAAGTTTTTTATACAGACGTCATGAATGCCAATAATCCCTTAATTTTTTTATGTCTGTATATTCCGGGTAATCTCCGAAATGGCTGTACCTAGTTTAGACAATAATTTCACTAGTATATTATTGATTTTAAGGCGCATAACATACTACAACGACATAAACATTCGACCTCTATGGCGTAATGGTTATATAACATGACTGCTACGTAGAGGTCTCGGGTTCGATTCCCGCTCAATGCAAATCTTTGTGTGCATGAACATGATTGTTTGCATTGGTCTGGGTGTTTTCTATGTATAATAATGTACGTATTTACAAAAAAAAAGTATTTAAGTATGTTTATCCGTTGTCTAGTATCCAAAGCTCTGCTTAGTTTGAGACTAGATGGCGTTGTGTGAATGTGTGAGAAATATTTATATTTATTTATTTATACATTTCAAAGATTCACTTTTAGGCCGGGCCATTGCTAATTTCCATAATACCAAAGTTTTCCTTCGTCTCAGTGGAAGCCCTGTTATTAGTGTGCTGTTAAGATTAGCATAAGTAGGAAGCCCAGTTGTGTATTGTAAGTTCCTTTCTCTCCATCCCTGTAGAATGAATGTCCTAGTATTGGGCCCTTACTGTACTATAATTACCATGAAAAGCGAGCCCTGTGCGGCCCTATAAGTTTTCCTAAGAGTATAATATCGCATAGTTAAGTTATTCTATTAAGTATACTAAATACTACAGGGAAGTTACCCTTATAAGTTGTTAAGTTAGAATTACCTTCGCAAGTTACTGCTCGCGTTTATTTATGAGCTTATTTCATATAAGATGGGTATGTAAGAATGTTTATACTTTGGAAGTTCTATAACGATTTGTTTTTTTCTTTTGTGGCGATATACACAAGCTATGTATTCATTCATAACAGTCCATTAATGAACTGTCATACTGATTTCCGAATAACTAAAACTAGAATAACGTTACCAATAAAACACGCAATGACAAATAACGTTACTACGAAAACATGCAATCACGATTTTTTATTCTGGTAAACGCCGGTTGCTGCCGCAGCTAGCTCGCTTCGCTCGCTCGGCTCGTGCATCGCTTTGTCATCGTTCTAACCTAACCTAATCTTTGGACAAAGTGTGAAACGATGTCAAAATGAAAATTCGTGATTGCATATTTTCGTGGTCACGTTATTAGTGATTGCATGTTTTCGTGGTAATGTTATTCTATTCAGTTCAGTAGTCCGGAAATCAATAATTCACCCCCATTAATGACCCACTGCAGGGACGGGCTTCCTCCCATGACGGAGGGATTCCTCCCATGACCTACTAATATCAGACGGATATAGTAGGGTTTAATTTCAAGTTTTCCTTCTTTTAATTCCGTAAAGATATATTCACGGATAGTCCCTTAGTCGGTTTTTACGACATCCATGAGATGGGTGGGTGGTGACATATTTTGTTCTTACTCCGTCACCACACAGGCATGCCCAAGTTATATCCTAACTTAATAACAGAAAGGAACATGACAATGAACATGAATATAGTACAGACACTGCAGTACAACGTCACAGTAACAGCCAGTAGTCTATCTCGGCCGAATATTTATTATAAATGCCTACGGCTGCGCAGTACGTAAACATGCGATAGGGCTGCCTACCTCCAGCTTTTTAATAACATTTACCTACTTTCCCGCTCGTTACTGCGGCACAGTCGCGCGCGACTGTTCACTCCTCAAAGCCACCGTGTCGTGAGCGTGTAGGTATAACTCGCGTTTCGTCCGTTTCTATGAAGTCGAAATACTGTGTATATTTGTACTATGACAACGTACTACTCCATGTGCTCACACCAATGTGCCACGTTACTCCCAGGTGTATTCACACTAGCCTACAATAACTAGTTGTATTGTCTATCAGTACTATTGTCTCTCTGTAGGTACTACTATGAAATACAAGATATTATCTATACTAATATTTTAAAGAGGTAAAGTTAGTGTATTTGTGACATTGTAATCTCTGGATCTACAAAACTGATTTTGAAAATTCTTTCTGTGTTGAATAGTCCATTTATCGGGGAGTGTCATAGGCTATTATAGTATCACGCTATGAGTAATAGGAGTGGAGCAGTAATGAAATATGTTAAAAAAAGGGACGCGTTTTTTTCGCCGTCCAACGAAGTATCCACGGGTCAGCTAGTAGTTTATAATTGTTCCATTTGATAGGATGGTTTTCGTGTATACCTGGTATGGTTTTACCAGATACGGAGCTTGGTAAGCGGCCGTGTTGGTTGGTATCACCGCTGTCTTCTGCTCTAAGGATCCTGTGTCCGTAAGACTTTGGACCAGCAAAGGACGTGGCCGGGCACGTCTTGGACAGCTTAGAATTCAATTAAACGAACAATTCAGCAACACGTGAATTTTAATTTCAAAGAATTTGTTTTAAAATTGGTACAAGGAAAGTGTGGTTACTCAAAAACTGTACAAACACTTTACCAAGATCGCTGCGGCGATATTTCCGGACCGTTACGACTTGGGGAGCTTCAAGAAACGAGCGTAGGTACTCCCTTTTTAAAGGTCGGCAACGCACCTGTGATTTCTCTGGTGTTGCTGGTGTCCATGGGCGGCGGTATTCACTTACCATCAGGTCACCTGCTGGTTCGTTTGCCTCTCATAATATAAAAAAAAACATCCCCTCCGGCCTTTTATCTCATCCCATGGGTGTCGTAAAAACTAAGACTAAAGGATTATCTGTGAATATTATCTTTACGAAATAAAAAGAAGGAAAACTTGAAATTAAACCCTGTACCAATCCGTCTGGAAAGCGTGGTATTAGTAGGCCAAGTATCCCTTCGTCACGGGAGGAGGCCCGTCCCTGCAGTGGGACATTAATGGGCTGTTATGATGATGGCCTTCTAGCCTCAAGTTATTCTCAATCACAGGAAAAGGCCTGTCCCTTGAGTGAGACATTAAAAAGCTGTTAAAAGGAATTACAAGTTAAAAAGTTATACATAAATGGTTAATAAAAAATGTCGTAACTTTTTGTTCCTTGTATAATTTTCTTATTATAAACTGTTGTCCAGAGAGTTGATGCCGATTATTATAATACTTACTTACGCAGTTCCGTTTACATGAATATAATATAACTAGCTGTTGCCCGCGGCTTCGCTCGCGTTCAGAGGTATTATGATTAATTAGGCTTATTTTTTGTTTAGCGTGTGTAAAAATAAGGGGCCTACAAAACTTCTTTGTACACATATTCTTAATAATTAATCTGTCATTAGGCGCTAAAACTATTAAGCTATTGAGAGAAATTACTCGTGAGCAAGCAACATAAAACATGCAGTCCATGAGAGAAGCTAAGTTTCATACTAATTGTAATCCCCTATTTTATACCCTTGGAGGTAGAATTTATCAAAGTCCTTTCTAAGGGGCTACCATCGTCATAGTAACTATAAGCATGCAAAGTCTCAGCCCGATCGTATTGAAACTGACCAAGTTTCGTGCTAACTTTCATCACCTATTTTATCCCCTTGGGGGTAGAATTTGTCAAAGTCCTTTCTAAGGGGGTGCCAACGTCATAATATCTATATGTATGCAAAGTCATAGCCAGATCGGATTGAAACTGACAAAGTTTCATACAAACTTTTATCACCTATTTTATCCCTTTGGGGGTAGAATTTATCAAAGTCCTTCCTAAGAAGGTGCCAACGTCATAATATCTATATGCATGCAAAGTCTCAGCCCGATCGGATTGAAACTGACAAAGTTTCGTGCTAACTTTCATCTCCTATTTTATCCCCTTGGGGGTAGAATTTATCAAAGTCCTTTCTAAGGGGGTGCCAACGTCATAATATCTATACGCATGCAAAGTCTCAGCCCGATCGGATTGAAACTGACAAAGTTTCGTGCTACTTTCATCCCCTATTTTATCCCCTTGGGTGTAGAATTTATCAAAGTCCTTTCTAAGGGGATGCCAACGTCATAATATCTATGTGCATGCAAAGTCTCAGCCCGATCGGATTGAAACTGACAAAGTTTCGTGCTAACTTTCATCTCCTATTTTATCCCCTTGGGGGTAGAATTTATCAAAGTCCTTTCTAAAGGGGTGTCAACGTCATAATATCTGTATGCATGCAAAGTCTCAGCCCGATCGGATTGAAACTGACAAAGTTTCATACTAACTGTAATCCCCTATTTTATCCCCTTAGGGGTAGAATTCATCATAATCCTTTCTTAGCGGATGCCTACGTCATAACATCTACCTGCATGCCAAATTTCAGCCAGATCCCACCAGTGGCTTGGGCTGTGCGTTGATAGATCACTATGTCAGTCACCTTTGAGTTTTATATATATAGATTTCTCACTTATTCACGCAGTGCCATCTAGTATCAAACCAAGTAGAACTTGTTCTATGGGTACTATACAACAGATAAACATACTTATTATAAATATGTACTTTTATTACTTTTAGAAAAACACCTAGACCAATGCAAAGAATTAGGTTTATACGTACACAAAGATATTATGCATTGAGCGGGAATCGAATCCGAGACCTCTGCGCTCAGAAGTATGCCTACGTTCGTTGGAACAATGAATTTATGTATAAATCCTACATTCCGTAATCTTTTTAAAGTCGTATACCTATACTTAAGTTAAAAAAATAATACAAACAAAAATAAAACATAAATTCCAGCCCTTTCCTTACTTGTGAAGGATAATAAATAATAAATTAAATTGTCGGTTTTCAGTTCTGATTCCCAAATGAGATAGTCTTCCTTCGGGATATGAATTTGTAAAAGCATATTAGCCTTTTTATCGGCCCGTGTTGGGACGTGGCCTTTCTAACGAGACTGGGGAAAACATTTTACTGCCTCGATGGCAAAGAGGGCGCTGCTGTGTATAAGGTCGTGAGATCGAATCCCACGTAGACAAATTTTTGTGATCCACGAATCGTTGTCCTGGGTCTGCATTTTCTGTGTCTGTTAAATTGGTGTTAATAAATTCCTTACGACACAGGCCATAATCTGTAAAGCGGGAGTTTTCCTTTATAGAAAATAAAAAAAAAACTGAATTGGTTGTGCAGCAGTCACGTTAGTTAGTTGCTATTGGTCAAAAGGTACCAGGTTTTTATTGAGATTTAAAAGACTGCTTCAGTTTCATTATATTATTTAATTTGTATTCTACACAATGTTAATAAGGTTCAAAATCGCTTAATCCATATCAATAGAAAAATTTCGTAACAGTACTAAAAAGGTTCTCCTCTGAATTGGGTCAGTCTGTTTGGATGTTCTGAGTGATAAAACTCATTCAAGTTACTAACAGATTCATACAACGCCATCTAGTCCAAACTGAGCAACACTTTTACTATAGTAATAGCTTACTGATAAAATTATACATCTATAAGTACTAATATTATAAAGAGGTAAAGTTTGTGTGTTTGTATGTTTGTGACGTTGTAGGGGGTAATCTCAGGATCTACTGAACCGATTGAAAATCATCATAGGCTATGACAAATAGGAGAGGAGCAGTAATGAAATATGTTTAAAAAACGGGCGCGTTTTTTTCGCCGCCAAACGAAGTGGGCACGGAAGAGCTAGTTATAAATATTTTCTTTGTCGGAAATCGTATCCAAGACCTCTTTGTACGAAGTCATATACTTGAAGCACTACGCTAAAATGAGATACTTCTATTCATAGCTTACCTATGTCATCCCACTTCTGGACAAACGCCTCCCCCTAACTTCCACACACGTCCAGTAAAGGCACTGTTTATATGTTTCTATATACGGTATCTATAGTAACTAATGATCAATTTTCTTCTTCGTTAGGTAAGTAAGTATGCGATATATTAACTGAAGGATCTGGCATCAAGCCAAGTTTAATTCATTACAAGGCAACGGAAAACACCTTATAGGTTTTTGTATTATTTCTGGGGGTCAATGACGTCAGAAAAAACATATTTTAAGGCCTTTTAGCCTATTAATGACCCGCTGCAAGGACATTCCCTTTTCAGGAAGGAAGAAAAGTTCTTCATTTATAAAGGCACAGCAATATGACCATATCTCCCAGTCTTCACATCGTGAATAGGTTTAGTTTAAAAATAAAGGCAAGGCCCTGTGTCGCAAGAATTTTACCAACAACATCCAAACTCAGGACAATAGTTTCTGGATGGCACAAAGAATGTCCTGCGTAGGACTCGAACCCTCGACCTCGTGCACTTTAGCCACAAAACTGAGGCACTAAGAGTATGAGAGCTTTCTTCCCAAATAAAAACTAATTTCGCAACATAACACCCCTCCGCATATATATTAAAATTACCCGAAACGCTACATTTGGACGTGGCTATGCTAAAAATGTGGAACAAAGCGAAATTAAAAAGTCTGGAACGTGAACGCAAAAATGTTTTGAAGCTCTCGTTTGTAAACAATAACAAATTTAATAAAACCTACTTAAAAGTTTTTAAGACAACTTTCGCGCTAGGGATCAAGGGCTCTCTGAGAGTTTTGTCAACATAGACTTAAGGCGACAATTAAGTACTTTTAGCTGTATTTAAATGAATGACGACATAATAGTAAATAATATAAATTTTTAATCTATATACTTATAATAAAACTGTAGAGAGATCAATTCTGTACATTGAATATATGTTCAAAATTAATATTGGAGGATGAATGGTGATCGATACTAATGCCAAAAATGCAATCAATAAATTTTTTGTCTGTCTGTCTGTCTGTCTGTCTGTCTGTCTGTATGTGCACGCATGGGTCAAAAACTACTGAAGGCATATTAACCAAACTTGGTACGATTGTAGTCCATACTCCCGGGCAGGTTATAGGCTGTATAACATAACGCTAAGACACATAGGAGCTGAGCAGTGACGAAAAATTTGAAGCAAGTCAGTTGACAAAAAGCGCGTTCTAGCTCTTATCATCGCATACGTTGATCATACGCCAAAAATATGTATTACAAAAATAATGGTCTTCAAAAGATGTACAAAAAAGTCCTGAATAGTATATATCTATCTTTTATATATTAGCCACAATAACGTGTTTAATCGTTAGGGTTTTCTTCAAAGTGTATTAAATACATAAATATATTGTAATTTGCATAGACATATCTTTTTCAAACTCCCATATTTCAAAATTACACTTTAATATCTTATTTATAAAAAAAAAAATATAGAAATCGGTTGATAAACACACAAGATATAGATGAAAGAAAATTTCCAAATGTCGCCGCGCCGGTATGAGTACGGCTGTACGGTTGATTTTTGTTTAACGTCCGAAACGGCCAACCGGTGCATCTATATAATTTCATTCACATTGACTCTTCTCGAACGGACGTGGTTCTTATTGACTCTTTTTGGAATAAGCGCGCTTTAGATATTAAAATACATAGATACGTAGTTTTTAGGTATTAAGTTTAAAGTAGGTAATCTATCTATCTTCTATACTATAATAAAACTGTAGAGGTCGAAATGTCTGTTCTTTTCGAAAATTCAGATAAAAATTATCTATAAAATCTAGAAAAAAGTCAAAAAGCAACAACACTACACACTTACAATTTTTTGAATTAATGTCTATCTGTCTGTCTCTCTGTTTGTTATCGCACATCTTTAAAACGAATTAAAATATAACCTTAAGACCAATACATTGTATTGTAGCCTTTCTTATTAGGCTTAAACTGAGGTATGTTTCATCAAAATCGGATAAGTATTACTCGAGATATCGCTAGATCTCTTTATTAGAACAGTCCAATACAAATCAGGGGTCATGAAAAATGGATTTTGTTCAATGTTGAATGAATTTAAATTTCGTTTCTTTTGTTCACGAGATGGCGTTACCAGTAGTAATCGTAAAATAAATGAGTTTTTAAATAATCTATAACTATTTTATTATTAAGTGCTATTAATAAGTTATTCCTTTTAAATGTTAATAAAATTAACCATGAATCGTATGTGTAATATCAATTATAAGTCTTATTAAATTAAATCAATTATAAGTTTACTTGATTGTTATATTTTTGTGTTTTTCGTAACTGAAACAATTTAATTAAATATAAATTGTATTAGTTAGCTATTAATCTAAAGTAAAATTATTCTTTTGGTAAGTATTCATTTAGTTTAAACTGTAGTAGTTACTGGTCAGCGTAAAAGTATGCAACAGACTCCACCTGTTTTTATTAATGTAAATAAATACAAATACAAATAACCTTTATTAGTTAATCACAGATACAAAACATCTGACAAAAATAAATAGTCTTTTCCTGTATTGCTAATATTGGCGTACAAACTTCATTTTTTAAAGTTAAACTATACCTATACTTAATCATAAATATTAAATTGAATTAAAATAACATTCCTTTTCTCACAATCTTATTATAACTGCAATTATAACACACTTATATAACTATTTAATAATTAATAATATATGGGTATAATATAACAGACAACATAATAAGTAACACGTTTTTTCTTTATAAAATCATTTTACACATTACTATTTGTCAACAATAAAAAAATACAAAACTGACAATAAAATATAGAAATAAAATCACAAAACATTAAATTATTATTCAAAGTGTTTGTGTTTATTTTATTAAGTAATTCAAAAATACTGCACGCAGTTTATCTATAGATAATAATAATAATATAGTCGAGTCTAAGTTTAGTCAAATATTTTTTGCTAGATGGTAAAAAGGTGTGAGGTACAATAATTTATTTCAGCATTTTTTTTACAAAAGACAAATCCTACACTAGCCTTTAAAAATATCAATTTAACGGACACAAAGAACATCCAGACTAAGGACAATAGTTTGTGTATCACAATTGTCCTCCATGGGAATCGAACCCGCGACCTCATGCACGCCAGCCATGTAATGCGACCGCCGCGCCACCGAGGCAGGTAATTCTGCCGCACCATAACGTGGCGTGCAAATGTATTCATTCATAATTAATTAGCGATTATCCGTGTGGTGACGGAGTAAGAATACAATATGTCACCTCCCCATCTCATCCCATGGGTGGCGTAAAACCGACTAAGGGACTATCGGTGAATATTATCTTCCAATCTATCCGTATATTATCAACCAATCCGACTGGCCAGCGTGGTATTAGTAGGCCAAGTATTCCTCCGTCACGGGAGGAGGCGCGTCCTTGCAGTTATGATGAAATAAGCGATGTCATTTATTTTAACTTACAAATTTGACAACAGATGGCATTGTGCCTGTGACGTCATTTTCAGTATCGCGGTGTTAAGATTTTCCTTGAAAGAATGACGTTCGCTCATGTCTTTCAGTATAAGTTTAGACGCAGTCTTCATAGATATTTTATTTACTACTAGCTGCTGTGCCCGCGACTTCGTTCGCGTGGCGGATGTTACTTACTTCGCAATTCGATTTAATACTGAAAAATGGTTTTTAAAACCTTATAACGAACAGATATACCTACATTACAAACGAATTGTAAAATTAACGAACGAACCAAAACCTTTTCAAAGTAAATAAATAGTAAATAAAATATCTATGAAGACTGCGTCTAAACTTATACTGAAAGGCATGAGCGAACGTCATTCTTTCAAGGAAAATCTTAAGATGATACATTGATAAAATGCACTATCTTTCATCAACTACTACAGGACTATGAAAAGACCTGTTGATCTAGAATTTTAATATAGGTAAATTGATACCTTTAACTAGGTTTTTGTAATTACCAAAACGCGATAGCTTGATTTTGGCTCGATCATATTTATTTTTGAAAACACCTCTACAAAAACAGTTTTTTACATATAACACGGAAAGTACACTATCATTATGCTTAAGAATTACTCAAATACATTCGTAACATCAATATTAGTATTACTGTAGAATATCATTACATAACTACAACCAATAATTTTTAATGAATCAAATAAGATTTTAGCAATTTCTAAGCGCTCCGGATCGTTGCGGGCGCATCGCAATTTCAGACCTTATACCGATTAGTTAACGATCGATACAGAATGAGTACGGTCGACGATTCAGTCGGGCGATGGCCCTCTTCGACGCCGGACCTGTGCATGTCGACTCACCGTTCGTACTAAATTTTATCGCGTAATTTTTAATCGTAGGTAAAATATATAGGTTAGGTTTAAAATATATACCTAAGTTTTTATTAATACTTTGTTCTCTTTTATAAGTAAATAATAGTATTATTTTATAATAGTTATTTCGATAACATTGGTTCGTAAAATATTTTTGTAGTTATGTCTTTTATAAAACTAAGGTAAAGTTCGCCATAACTCAACCAAGTACCTAGTTACTGTTGACCCTTTTGATAATGCAAGCGTTTGTTTATATAAGCGATTTTAGACTATATGCTCAAGTGTAATAAATTTTATAACCGTTTTCGTCAAGATCACGTAATTGAAATGGCCTCAGTGGCGCGGGCAGTGCGGGCCGGTCGCGGTAGTGGCTTGCGTGCACGAGGTCGCGGGCTCGAATCCAACCAAAAAAGTTGTTTGAGCGATTCACAAATTACTGTCCTGAGTTCGGATGTTCTTTGTAAAAGTCTCCGCGACAGTACCTAGGAGTTGTGTGAAACTGAAAAAATCTAAGAAATAATATTACTCACCTATTTTATTTGCAAGCTTAGGTAGGTAGGTACTTACTGATAAGATCTAAATAATACTTTTTACTTTCGCGGAAACTTTTACAAACATGAAACAAACGAACACAAAGAACGTCCAGACTCAGGACAGTTGTTTGTGGATCACACAAAAAAATTGTCTTACGTGAGATTTGAACTCTCATGCACTCCACCGCGGGAACGTTTACAAACATGAAACAAACGAACACAAAGAACGTCCAGACTCAGGACAGTTGTTTGTGGATCACACAAAAAATTTTCTTACGTGATATTTGAACTCTCATGCACTCCACCGCGGGAACGTTTACAAACATGAAATAAACGAACACAAAGAACGTCCAGACTCAGGACAGTTGTTTGTGGATCACACAAAAAATTTTTTTACGTGAGATTTGAACTCATGCATTCCACCGCGGGAACGTTTACAAACATGAAACAAACGAACACAAAGAACGTCCAGACTCAGGACAGTTGTTTGTGGATCACAAAAAAAATTGTCTTACGTGAGATTTGAACTCTCATGCACTCCACTGCGGGAACGTTTACAAACATGAAACAAACGAACACAAAGAACGTCCAGACTCAGGACCGTTGTTTGTGGATCACACAAAAAAACTCTGCCTGTAGTCGTGTACGTCTGCCTTAGGCAGTGGCGGGCGCAGTAATCGGTAATCGTAAGTCAGCATGAAGAGTCCACCACAAGGGCGAGACGAGACGAGAATTGAAATCGCACCGAACTCTTTCCACCAAAAATTGACATCGCGACATGCGTGTTTCTTGTTAATGTATTTTGAACTCTATTTACGAAAAAATACGGTTCATTTTTACACAAACAAAAAGTAGCAACAAACAACAATAGGCCTATCGCGAGAAGCGAGTGTTTTTATTACAAAGTTAATATATACTCTATTTCCTAAGCAATACGGTTCATTTTTACATAAAGATTTCAATTTTTGCCTCGTTTCGCCCCTCTGGTGGAAAATCACCTAGAGTTCAAATCTCACGTAAGACAATTTTATTTGTTCCATCCACTAATTATTGTCCTGAGTCTGGATGTTCTTTGAGTCAGCTAAGTAAATGTTTGTAAATACCCCGCGACACAGGACAATACATAGTGGGGCTATTGTATTTTTTTTAAAGTTCTATTGTTTTGCGTGAGATTCAAACTCGCGACCTCGTGCACTGCGACCGCTACCCCGAGGCGGTCAAATTATTTTTGTGATCCCCAAATCATTGTCCTGAATCTGGATGCGCTTTGTGCCTTCATAATACCTTGCGCGGGTGTAAATTAAAAAAAAATAGGGGCTACATGTATAAACATAATAGACCGGTAGATAGGTTTTTCTGTAACAGAATTTTCTGTTACCTACCGCGGACTGACGTCACAGTATAACCAGTAGTCAAACTGGGCCGAATATTTATTATAAATGGGTGCGCGGTACATAAACAATAGTAAACATGCGATCTACTTTGTGTTTCCATTTAGTTTTGTAATTGTATATTAATACTTTTTATTTTTCTATTTTATATTTAAATAAATAGGAAGTGTTCTGTAAAAAACGTGTTGTTTTATGATTGATACATTTAATTTAAAGAAACATGTATATGTTTGTATTTATATCCACCATGTTTGTGATATAAATAAAATACTAAATTATAATATTAAGAAGGTACTTAACAAGTCATTCAGTAAAGTAGGTACAGTACCGGGCCGTTTATATTGCATATCAACCTATAGAAAAATACAATCGGTCAATTTCGGTAATATTTACGACCGGGTGCTGTATTTATTATATTGGCCATGTTTGTTTGAAATTGAATTTATCGATAACCAAAACCAAACTTTAAACAGGTCTATTAGATCTATTCTAACGTCAAAATAAAGGCATCGAGGTCACTTTATGGATGGGTGACCAATCCATTCAAAAAATGACATCGATGTCATTGCTTAAATTTACCTAGATCAAAGTGAAAGACACGCATGGGGGATTACATAAAGGGGGGCTAAATTTTCATTATTATTGACCTAAGTACAACAAACCGTTTTCGTGATAAAAAAAATACTATATTATAATATTAAATACCTAAGTCATTTAGTAAGGTAGGTATTTATATCAACCATGTTTGTTTGAAATTGACATATGAATAATATATTTAGTTTCAATTTATAACACACAGTCCGCTCGTTACTGCGGCACAGTAGCGACTGTTCCCTCCGCGATCGTGAGCGTGTAGGTATAAACTCACGTTTCGTCCGTTTCTATGAAGTTGAAATACTGTATATATTTGTACTATGGCACAGAGCGATAACGTGTCCTTGAGGGCCGGTGGGACGACGACGGCGCACACGGCGCGGCGGCGCGTGAGCGAGAGTATATCCGTCTCATTCGCGCGCCGAGGGGCGCGCCCCTCTGGCCACGGCCGAATTCAACTCGAAAATTTTCAAAGCAGCGTCTTAACACCGCGATACTGAAAATGACGTCACAGGCACAATGCCATCTGTTGTCAAATTTGTAAGTTAAAATAAATGACATCGCTTATTTCATCATAACTGCAAGGACGCGCCTCCTCCCGTGACGGAGGAATACTTGGCCTACTAATACCACGCTGGCCAGTCGGATTGGTTGATAATATAATATACGGATAGATTGGAAGATAATATTCACCGATAGTCCCTTAGTCGGTTTTACGCCACCCATGGGATGAGATGGGGAGGTGACATATTGTATTCTTACTCCGTCACCACACGGATAATCGCTAATTAATTATGAATGAATACATTTGCACGCCACGTTATGGTGCGGCAGAATTACCTGCCTCGGTGGCGCGGCGGTCGCATTACATGGCTGGCGTGCATGAGGTCGCGGGTTCGATTCCCATGGAGGACAATTGTGATACACAAACTATTGTCCTTAGTCTGGATGTTCTTTGTGTCCGTTAAATTGATATTTTTAAAGGCTAGTGTAGGATTTGTCTTTTGTAAAAAAAATGCAGAAATAAATTATTGTACCTCACACCTTTTTACCATCTAGCAAAAAATATTTGACTAAACTTAGACTCGACTATATTATTATTATTATCTATAGATAAACTGCGTGCAGTATTTTTGAATTACTTAATAAAATAAACACAAACACTTTGAATAATAATTTAATGTTTTGTGATTTTATTTCTATATTTTATTGTCAGTTTTGTATTTTTTTATTGTTGACAAATAGTAATGTGTAAAATGATTTTATAAAGAAAAAACGTGTTACTTATTATGTTGTCTGTTATATTATACCCATATATTATTAATTATTAAATAGTTATATAAGTGTGTTATAATTGCAGTTATAATAAGATTGTGAGAAAAGGAATGTTATTTTAATTCAATTTAATATTTATGATTAAGTATAGGTATAGTTTAACTTTAAAAAATGAAGTTTGTACGCCAATATTAGCAATACAGGAAAAGACTATTTATTTTTGTCAGATGTTTTGTATCTGTGATTAACTAATAAAGGTTATTTGTATTTGTATTTATTTACATTAATAAAAACAGGTGGAGTCTGTTGCATACTTTTACGCTGACCAGTAACTACTACAGTTTAAACTAAATGAATACTTACCAAAAGAATAATTTTACTTTAGATTAATAGCTAACTAATACAATTTATATTTAATTAAATTGTTTCAGTTACGAAAAACACAAAAATATAACAATTAAGTAAACTTATAATTGATTTAATTTAATAAGACTTATAATTGATATTACACATACGATTCATGGTTAATTTTATTAACATTTAAAAGGAATAACTTATTAATAGCACTTAATAATAAAATAGTTATAGATTATTTAAAAACTCATTTATTTTACGATTACTACTGGTAACGCCATCTCGTGAACAAAAGAAACGAAATTTAAATTCATTCAACATTGAACAAAATCCATTTTTCATGACCCCTGATTTGTATTGGACTGTTCTAATAAAGAGATCTAGCGATATCTCGAGTAATACTTATCCGATTTTGATGAAACATACCTCAGTTTAAGCCTAATAAGAAAGGCTACAATACAATGTATTGGTCTTAAGGTTATATTTTAATTCGTTTTAAAGATGTGCGATAACAAACAGAGAGACAGACAGATAGACATTAATTCAAAAAATTGTAAGTGTGTAGTGTTGTTGCTTTTTGACTTTTTTCTAGATTTTATAGATAATTTTTATCTGAATTTTCGAAAAGAACAGACATTTCGACCTCTACAGTTTTATTATAGTATAGAAGATAGATAGATTACCTACTTTAAACTTAATACCTAAAAACTACGTATCTATGTATTTTAATATCTAAAGCGCGCTTATTCCAAAAAGAGTCAATAAGAACCACGTCCGTTCGAGAAGAGTCAATGTGAATGAAATTATATAGATGCACCGGTTGGCCGTTTCGGACGTTAAACAAAAATCAACCGTACAGCCGTACTCATACCGGCGCGGCGACATTTGGAAATTTTCTTTCATCTATATCTTGTGTGTTTATCAACCGATTTCTATATTTTTTTTTTTATAAATAAGATATTAAAGTGTAATTTTGAAATATGGGAGTTTGAAAAAGATATGTCTATGCAAATTACAATATATTTATGTATTTAATACACTTTGAAGAAAACCCTAACGATTAAACACGTTATTGTGGCTAATATATAAAAGATAGATATATACTATTCAGGACTTTTTTGTACATCTTTTGAAGACCATTATTTTTGTAATACATATTTTTGGCGTATGATCAACGTATGCGATGATAAGAGCTAGAACGCGCTTTTTGTCAACTGACTTGCTTCAAATTTTTCGTCACTGCTCAGCTCCTATGTGTCTTAGCGTTATGTTATACAGCCTATAACCTGCCCGGGAGTATGGACTACAATCGTACCAAGTTTGGTTAATATGCCTTCAGTAGTTTTTGACCCATGCGTGCACATACAGACAGACAGACAGACAGACAGACAGACAGACAAAAAATTTATTGATTGCATTTTTGGCATTAGTATCGATCACCATTCATCCTCCAATATTAATTTTGAACATATATTCAATGTACAGAATTGATCTCTCTACAGTTTTATTATAAGTATAGATGTTTAATTTGGTGACACTTTTGGCTGTTAGTTTTGTTTGAAAATGTGCATCTTGGGTTTTTTATAAATCAATGACTCCACTCCTTATGACCACACGGGTTGGTATCGGGTTTTATGTCAAGGTTTTTCTTCCTAGTTATATTAATACTCTCAGGATGAAATGGTGAAAGAAACCACAAAGACCAATATTTTTGAAAAAAAATCATTTCATTTTCAATTTCATCAATCATTTTAAAATTTCTATTCCCAATATTTACTACAGTTTCAATGAAGACTGTTAGCGCAAAATATTTTGAATACATTTGTCACTCAGCTGCTAGACGAAGGACCAGAAATAACTTGCGATATTTATATATGTTATAGTCAAAACTCATAACCGGTCAAAACCACTTTTGACCGAAAAAATCAGTCAATAGTGGTTTTGACCGACGTGCTTAGTCAAAACCCTTATTGACTGTTTTTTGCAGTCAAAAGTGGTTTTGACCATCGATGTTAGTCAAAACTCATTGAAAATTGATCTTTAATACATATTAAGGTAAAAGTCCGAAACAGTTGGTTAGGTTAGGTTAGTATGGTGACCAAAGGACGAATAGAATATAATAATACTATATTCTAGTTTTACATTAAAAAAAATGTTTCTGTTTTATGCAGTTAAAAAGGGTTTTGACCGGCAATGAGTTTTGACTGTAACATATATATATTTTAAAGAGCTTACAGACTAATAGCTTTTATACATTAAATACAATGATTATTACGGTTGCTAATTACATGCTTTCACACCTGTACATACTATCTATATCTATGCATATAAATATAATTGAAGTGTCTGTTTGTGACATGAATTCCAGAGATTTTGACGTGGCTTAACGCGACTGTGTCATAGTACAAATAATACCTACAGTATTTCGACTTCATAGAAATAGACGAAACACGAGTTATACCTACACGCTCACGCACGTTAGAGGTGGCTTTACGGAGTGAACAGTCGCGACTGCGCCGCAGT
Organism: Schrankia costaestrigalis; assembly: GCA_905475405.1. NCBI lineage: Eukaryota > Metazoa > Arthropoda > Insecta > Lepidoptera > Erebidae > Schrankia > Schrankia costaestrigalis. The sequence goes on along the minus strand of FR997852.1, from coordinate 10,585,287 downwards.
AACGAGCGGGAAAGTAGGTAAATGTAATTAAAAAGCTGGAGGTGGGCAGCCCTATCGCATGTTTACGTACTGCGCAGCCGTAGGCACATTATTCGGCCGAGATAGACTACTGGTTGTACTGTGACTAAGATGGGCAATGATAATAATCCGGTTAAACATTTGGCTAATAATCGATTAAAACTCAGTTAATAGCAATTAATAGTCATTATGGAAGTTAACCCTGCTATTATTGTTTATTTTAGTGATTGTGAATTTTCCTTCATAGTTTTCAGGTTTAGGACTGTCAGATTAAACTTAATTTAGATCATCTTTGTATTTAATAAATAAATGTGCAATTTAAAACTAATGTGGCCCATATAATAATTTCAATCACATATTCACATTGATTTATAATGATTAGATTTGTATGTACTTAGTCTTTTCAAAATTCCTAATCAATTGTTTACGTATTTGGGATTTTTTAAATATTTGCTGCTTAAAAATAATTATCAGTCTAATTACTGCAAGAAATACTGGATTCTTCAAAATATCTTTAATTTAGAGTACATCGATTGGATCGGACGCTAAAGGATCTATTTCTGGTGTGTTATGAAAAACCAGGTAGGTAAATTACAGTCACAGGTTATTTCGATTTCTGATGTTGGAAAGAAGGTTCCGAATCGATGTGGAAATCACTTTCCGTATCTATACTAGACGGTCTGTTTTCCAAGTTCCCTACGTAAACGTATCAGTCGACGCGACGTACTGATTACGGAATTGGTTGTCGTCGCTGTAGTGCAGTTCGTGCATCTCTTTAAAAAAAAAAAAATTAGCACTAGAAAGAGATAGCACGAACACCGGGTGTGCGGGGGTGCATGTTATTTACTAAACCGCTCGGGTATTTTCCGTTGTTTATAATTTACCTGCGTCGTATTTACAGAATGAGTACCTTAAAGTACCGTTTTTACGCATCGTTTAAGACTTATTTGTAGGTACATGAAAATAAAATATAAAATATTCCTTACACTTTCACACAACGCCATCTAGTCCCAAACTAAAGCTTGTACTATGGGTACTAGATAACGGATAAACATACTTAAATACTTTTTTTTGTAGGTAAATATATACATATTATACATAGAAAACACCCAGATCAATGCAAACAATTATGTTCATGCACTCAAAGATTTGCATTAAGCGGGAATCGAACCCGAGACCTCTACATAGCAGTCATGTTAACCCTTAATTCACTACCTGAGTCCACCGGACTCACATCGAAATTTCAAACTACCATAATTTAAACGTTTTAGCGACTTCTTTCTTCCCCGTCCCTGTACCTTCCTGCAGTGACTAGGGCACCACGGTGGGGAGGGGACATGCTCCTGCGACGCGTATTTAATAAGTTATTACGTCGAGTGAGTCCCTTGGACTCATACTAGTGTATTACGTAGTTATTTTTATTCGTTATTATTGATAATGTATGTAATTTGTGTTTTTTCTGTCTACAAAGATTAGATTTTCTAAAGATTATCGCAGAAAACCTAAATGAAAGCTATATGATGACACGTTAGCACAGTACACGTTTGCCACGCCAAATTCATAACTCAATTTCATTCATCCTGAAAAAAGACATCCCTGTAGATGCGAGTCACGCATAAACCGGAAACAAGCTATCCACGACCCAAAAAAAATATTGTTATCTATGCCGTGGCATTTGTAGTGACAAAAAGAAAACAAAGACTGCATATCGATGCACCAAATGTCTGAAGCCAATATGTTTGACTTGCTCAAAAAAGACATGCCGACGTTGCCTGTAAGCAGTGGAAGAACCCATTGCACGTTTCATTTTTTTCTACAGAAGCATACATTTTTGTTTTAATTTTGTATTTTATAGCTCTTAGAGTCTAAAAAAGATAAAAAAATAAATTTGTTAGAAATATTTTTTACTTCTATAAAGGTACGAAAATAACTATGTTTTTGAAGACTGCTAAAAAAGGTCGGTTTTGTTTTTAATAAGATCTCAGATATTAGTTTAGTTTCGTTGGTGTTTCCTAGTGCCTTAATAACTATTTAAAAATAATAAATTAAACATTTCAAAAAATAAACTGTTTTATTAATAAAAACCACGCCTAAAAAAATATATGAGTCCCGTGGACTCATAGAAGGTGTTTACGTTAGTAAGTTTCACCTAGTGAATTGAGGGTTAAATAACCACTACGCCACAGAGCTCGTCTACATACACTTACAGTACCCGGCCGTAAATATTACACATCGACCTGTGGAAAGAGACAATCGGTCAATGTCGGCTTTAAAGAGCGTCATCTCTGCCTGTACTCTGTATTTTATTACTTTTTCACAAAGAAAAAGTAATATTCAATAAAAGAATAACGATGTATTGAATCACACGCACCTCATTTATGTTTACATCCACAAATTTTACACTAAACAAAAAAAAAACATTTATTATTTAACAATACGTTAATAGCAGGGTTATCATCCATTGCTAGGCTAATAATGGCTACTTATGGATTATAATCGATAATAACTCAAAGTAGCCGGCTATTTACCCATCTCTGTGACTGTGTCATTACCACGACACGACAGCCGAGATCGAATAATGACGTACCCTCCGTTGTAAAGTACCGATAACTTACTCGGCCTTATTACAAAATACGGTCTAACTATAAACCACGATTTATTACGTCACAAAACCACTGTTTTTGAAAATTGTTATTGCAAAATCAGTCTTAACGCTAAAGTGTTAAAACAGATTTTGTATTAACAAATTTATGATTTTGTATTCGTTAATACAAAATCAGTTTTAATACTTTAACGTTAAGACTGATTTTGCAATAACAAATTTCAAAAACAGTGGTTTTGTGACGTAATAAATTGTGGTTTATAGTTAGACCGTATTTTGTAATAAGGCCGACTAAGTTCTAAAGTTTTTTATACAGACGTCATGAATGCCAATAATCCCTTAATTTTTTTATGTCTGTATATTCCGGGTAATCTCCGAAATGGCTGTACCTAGTTTAGACAATAATTTCACTAGTATATTATTGATTTTAAGGCGCATAACATACTACAACGACATAAACATTCGACCTCTATGGCGTAATGGTTATATAACATGACTGCTACGTAGAGGTCTCGGGTTCGATTCCCGCTCAATGCAAATCTTTGTGTGCATGAACATGATTGTTTGCATTGGTCTGGGTGTTTTCTATGTATAATAATGTACGTATTTACAAAAAAAAAGTATTTAAGTATGTTTATCCGTTGTCTAGTATCCAAAGCTCTGCTTAGTTTGAGACTAGATGGCGTTGTGTGAATGTGTGAGAAATATTTATATTTATTTATTTATACATTTCAAAGATTCACTTTTAGGCCGGGCCATTGCTAATTTCCATAATACCAAAGTTTTCCTTCGTCTCAGTGGAAGCCCTGTTATTAGTGTGCTGTTAAGATTAGCATAAGTAGGAAGCCCAGTTGTGTATTGTAAGTTCCTTTCTCTCCATCCCTGTAGAATGAATGTCCTAGTATTGGGCCCTTACTGTACTATAATTACCATGAAAAGCGAGCCCTGTGCGGCCCTATAAGTTTTCCTAAGAGTATAATATCGCATAGTTAAGTTATTCTATTAAGTATACTAAATACTACAGGGAAGTTACCCTTATAAGTTGTTAAGTTAGAATTACCTTCGCAAGTTACTGCTCGCGTTTATTTATGAGCTTATTTCATATAAGATGGGTATGTAAGAATGTTTATACTTTGGAAGTTCTATAACGATTTGTTTTTTTCTTTTGTGGCGATATACACAAGCTATGTATTCATTCATAACAGTCCATTAATGAACTGTCATACTGATTTCCGAATAACTAAAACTAGAATAACGTTACCAATAAAACACGCAATGACAAATAACGTTACTACGAAAACATGCAATCACGATTTTTTATTCTGGTAAACGCCGGTTGCTGCCGCAGCTAGCTCGCTTCGCTCGCTCGGCTCGTGCATCGCTTTGTCATCGTTCTAACCTAACCTAATCTTTGGACAAAGTGTGAAACGATGTCAAAATGAAAATTCGTGATTGCATATTTTCGTGGTCACGTTATTAGTGATTGCATGTTTTCGTGGTAATGTTATTCTATTCAGTTCAGTAGTCCGGAAATCAATAATTCACCCCCATTAATGACCCACTGCAGGGACGGGCTTCCTCCCATGACGGAGGGATTCCTCCCATGACCTACTAATATCAGACGGATATAGTAGGGTTTAATTTCAAGTTTTCCTTCTTTTAATTCCGTAAAGATATATTCACGGATAGTCCCTTAGTCGGTTTTTACGACATCCATGAGATGGGTGGGTGGTGACATATTTTGTTCTTACTCCGTCACCACACAGGCATGCCCAAGTTATATCCTAACTTAATAACAGAAAGGAACATGACAATGAACATGAATATAGTACAGACACTGCAGTACAACGTCACAGTAACAGCCAGTAGTCTATCTCGGCCGAATATTTATTATAAATGCCTACGGCTGCGCAGTACGTAAACATGCGATAGGGCTGCCTACCTCCAGCTTTTTAATAACATTTACCTACTTTCCCGCTCGTTACTGCGGCACAGTCGCGCGCGACTGTTCACTCCTCAAAGCCACCGTGTCGTGAGCGTGTAGGTATAACTCGCGTTTCGTCCGTTTCTATGAAGTCGAAATACTGTGTATATTTGTACTATGACAACGTACTACTCCATGTGCTCACACCAATGTGCCACGTTACTCCCAGGTGTATTCACACTAGCCTACAATAACTAGTTGTATTGTCTATCAGTACTATTGTCTCTCTGTAGGTACTACTATGAAATACAAGATATTATCTATACTAATATTTTAAAGAGGTAAAGTTAGTGTATTTGTGACATTGTAATCTCTGGATCTACAAAACTGATTTTGAAAATTCTTTCTGTGTTGAATAGTCCATTTATCGGGGAGTGTCATAGGCTATTATAGTATCACGCTATGAGTAATAGGAGTGGAGCAGTAATGAAATATGTTAAAAAAAGGGACGCGTTTTTTTCGCCGTCCAACGAAGTATCCACGGGTCAGCTAGTAGTTTATAATTGTTCCATTTGATAGGATGGTTTTCGTGTATACCTGGTATGGTTTTACCAGATACGGAGCTTGGTAAGCGGCCGTGTTGGTTGGTATCACCGCTGTCTTCTGCTCTAAGGATCCTGTGTCCGTAAGACTTTGGACCAGCAAAGGACGTGGCCGGGCACGTCTTGGACAGCTTAGAATTCAATTAAACGAACAATTCAGCAACACGTGAATTTTAATTTCAAAGAATTTGTTTTAAAATTGGTACAAGGAAAGTGTGGTTACTCAAAAACTGTACAAACACTTTACCAAGATCGCTGCGGCGATATTTCCGGACCGTTACGACTTGGGGAGCTTCAAGAAACGAGCGTAGGTACTCCCTTTTTAAAGGTCGGCAACGCACCTGTGATTTCTCTGGTGTTGCTGGTGTCCATGGGCGGCGGTATTCACTTACCATCAGGTCACCTGCTGGTTCGTTTGCCTCTCATAATATAAAAAAAAACATCCCCTCCGGCCTTTTATCTCATCCCATGGGTGTCGTAAAAACTAAGACTAAAGGATTATCTGTGAATATTATCTTTACGAAATAAAAAGAAGGAAAACTTGAAATTAAACCCTGTACCAATCCGTCTGGAAAGCGTGGTATTAGTAGGCCAAGTATCCCTTCGTCACGGGAGGAGGCCCGTCCCTGCAGTGGGACATTAATGGGCTGTTATGATGATGGCCTTCTAGCCTCAAGTTATTCTCAATCACAGGAAAAGGCCTGTCCCTTGAGTGAGACATTAAAAAGCTGTTAAAAGGAATTACAAGTTAAAAAGTTATACATAAATGGTTAATAAAAAATGTCGTAACTTTTTGTTCCTTGTATAATTTTCTTATTATAAACTGTTGTCCAGAGAGTTGATGCCGATTATTATAATACTTACTTACGCAGTTCCGTTTACATGAATATAATATAATTTCTCACTTATTCACGCAGTGCCATCTAGTATCAAACCAAGTAGAACTTGTTCTATGGGTACTATACAACAGATAAACATACTTATTATAAATATGTACTTTTATTACTTTTAGAAAAACACCTAGACCAATGCAAAGAATTAGGTTTATACGTACACAAAGATATTATGCATTGAGCGGGAATCGAATCCGAGACCTCTGCGCTCAGAAGTATGCCTACGTTCGTTGGAACAATGAATTTATGTATAAATCCTACATTCCGTAATCTTTTTAAAGTCGTATACCTATACTTAAGTTAAAAAAATAATACAAACAAAAATAAAACATAAATTCCAGCCCTTTCCTTACTTGTGAAGGATAATAAATAATAAATTAAATTGTCGGTTTTCAGTTCTGATTCCCAAATGAGATAGTCTTCCTTCGGGATATGAATTTGTAAAAGCATATTAGCCTTTTTATCGGCCCGTGTTGGGACGTGGCCTTTCTAACGAGACTGGGGAAAACATTTTACTGCCTCGATGGCAAAGAGGGCGCTGCTGTGTATAAGGTCGTGAGATCGAATCCCACGTAGACAAATTTTTGTGATCCACGAATCGTTGTCCTGGGTCTGCATTTTCTGTGTCTGTTAAATTGGTGTTAATAAATTCCTTACGACACAGGCCATAATCTGTAAAGCGGGAGTTTTCCTTTATAGAAAATAAAAAAAAAACTGAATTGGTTGTGCAGCAGTCACGTTAGTTAGTTGCTATTGGTCAAAAGGTACCAGGTTTTTATTGAGATTTAAAAGACTGCTTCAGTTTCATTATATTATTTAATTTGTATTCTACACAATGTTAATAAGGTTCAAAATCGCTTAATCCATATCAATAGAAAAATTTCGTAACAGTACTAAAAAGGTTCTCCTCTGAATTGGGTCAGTCTGTTTGGATGTTCTGAGTGATAAAACTCATTCAAGTTACTAACAGATTCATACAACGCCATCTAGTCCAAACTGAGCAACACTTTTACTATAGTAATAGCTTACTGATAAAATTATACATCTATAAGTACTAATATTATAAAGAGGTAAAGTTTGTGTGTTTGTATGTTTGTGACGTTGTAGGGGGTAATCTCAGGATCTACTGAACCGATTGAAAATCATCATAGGCTATGACAAATAGGAGAGGAGCAGTAATGAAATATGTTTAAAAAACGGGCGCGTTTTTTTCGCCGCCAAACGAAGTGGGCACGGAAGAGCTAGTTATAAATATTTTCTTTGTCGGAAATCGTATCCAAGACCTCTTTGTACGAAGTCATATACTTGAAGCACTACGCTAAAATGAGATACTTCTATTCATAGCTTACCTATGTCATCCCACTTCTGGACAAACGCCTCCCCCTAACTTCCACACACGTCCAGTAAAGGCACTGTTTATATGTTTCTATATACGGTATCTATAGTAACTAATGATCAATTTTCTTCTTCGTTAGGTAAGTAAGTATGCGATATATTAACTGAAGGATCTGGCATCAAGCCAAGTTTAATTCATTACAAGGCAACGGAAAACACCTTATAGGTTTTTGTATTATTTCTGGGGGTCAATGACGTCAGAAAAAACATATTTTAAGGCCTTTTAGCCTATTAATGACCCGCTGCAAGGACATTCCCTTTTCAGGAAGGAAGAAAAGTTCTTCATTTATAAAGGCACAGCAATATGACCATATCTCCCAGTCTTCACATCGTGAATAGGTTTAGTTTAAAAATAAAGGCAAGGCCCTGTGTCGCAAGAATTTTACCAACAACATCCAAACTCAGGACAATAGTTTCTGGATGGCACAAAGAATGTCCTGCGTAGGACTCGAACCCTCGACCTCGTGCACTTTAGCCACAAAACTGAGGCACTAAGAGTATGAGAGCTTTCTTCCCAAATAAAAACTAATTTCGCAACATAACACCCCTCCGCATATATATTAAAATTACCCGAAACGCTACATTTGGACGTGGCTATGCTAAAAATGTGGAACAAAGCGAAATTAAAAAGTCTGGAACGTGAACGCAAAAATGTTTTGAAGCTCTCGTTTGTAAACGATAACAAATTTAATAAAACCTACTTAAAAGTTTTTAAGACAACTTTCGCGCTAGGGATCAAGGGCTCTCTGAGAGTTTTGTCAACATAGACTTAAGGCGACAATTAAGTACTTTTAGCTGTATTTAAATGAATGACGACATAATAGTAAATAATATAAATTTTTAATCTATATCTATACTTATAATAAAACTGTAGAGAGATCAATTCTGTACATTGAATATATGTTCAAAATTAATATTGGAGGATGAATGGTGATCGATACTAATGCCAAAAATGCAATCAATAAATTTTTTGTCTGTCTGTCTGTCTGTCTGTCTGTCTGTCTGTCTGTCTGTCTGTATGTGCACGCATGGGTCAAAAACTACTGAAGGCATATTAACCAAACTTGGTACGATTGTAGTCCATACTCCCGGGCAGGTTATAGGCTGTATAACATAACGCTAAGACACATAGGAGCTGAGCAGTGACGAAAAATTTGAAGCAAGTCAGTTGACAAAAAGCGCGTTCTAGCTCTTATCATCGCATACGTTGATCATACGCCAAAAATATGTATTACAAAAATAATGGTCTTCAAAAGATGTACAAAAAAGTCCTGAATAGTATATATCTATCTTTTATATATTAGCCACAATAACGTGTTTAATCGTTAGGGTTTTCTTCAAAGTGTATTAAATACATAAATATATTGTAATTTGCATAGACATATCTTTTTCAAACTCCCATATTTCAAAATTACACTTTAATATCTTATTTATAAAAAAAAAAATATAGAAATCGGTTGATAAACACACAAGATATAGATGAAAGAAAATTTCCAAATGTCGCCGCGCCGGTATGAGTACGGCTGTACGGTTGATTTTTGTTTAACGTCCGAAACGGCCAACCGGTGCATCTATATAATTTCATTCACATTGACTCTTCTCGAACGGACGTGGTTCTTATTGACTCTTTTTGGAATAAGCGCGCTTTAGATATTAAAATACATAGATACGTAGTTTTTAGGTATTAAGTTTAAAGTAGGTAATCTATCTATCTTCTATACTATAATAAAACTGTAGAGGTCGAAATGTCTGTTCTTTTCGAAAATTCAGATAAAAATTATCTATAAAATCTAGAAAAAAGTCAAAAAGCAACAACACTACACACTTACAATTTTTTGAATTAATGTCTATCTGTCTGTCTCTCTGTTTGTTATCGCACATCTTTAAAACGAATTAAAATATAACCTTAAGACCAATACATTGTATTGTAGCCTTTCTTATTAGGCTTAAACTGAGGTATGTTTCATCAAAATCGGATAAGTATTACTCGAGATATCGCTAGATCTCTTTATTAGAACAGTCCAATACAAATCAGGGGTCATGAAAAATGGATTTTGTTCAATGTTGAATGAATTTAAATTTCGTTTCTTTTGTTCACGAGATGGCGTTACCAGTAGTAATCGTAAAATAAATGAGTTTTTAAATAATCTATAACTATTTTATTATTAAGTGCTATTAATAAGTTATTCCTTTTAAATGTTAATAAAATTAACCATGAATCGTATGTGTAATATCAATTATAAGTCTTATTAAATTAAATCAATTATAAGTTTACTTGATTGTTATATTTTTGTGTTTTTCGTAACTGAAACAATTTAATTAAATATAAATTGTATTAGTTAGCTATTAATCTAAAGTAAAATTATTCTTTTGGTAAGTATTCATTTAGTTTAAACTGTAGTAGTTACTGGTCAGCGTAAAAGTATGCAACAGACTCCACCTGTTTTTATTAATGTAAATAAATACAAATACAAATAACCTTTATTAGTTAATCACAGATACAAAACATCTGACAAAAATAAATAGTCTTTTCCTGTATTGCTAATATTGGCGTACAAACTTCATTTTTTAAAGTTAAACTATACCTATACTTAATCATAAATATTAAATTGAATTAAAATAACATTCCTTTTCTCACAATCTTATTATAACTGCAATTATAACACACTTATATAACTATTTAATAATTAATAATATATGGGTATAATATAACAGACAACATAATAAGTAACACGTTTTTTCTTTATAAAATCATTTTACACATTACTATTTGTCAACAATAAAAAAATACAAAACTGACAATAAAATATAGAAATAAAATCACAAAACATTAAATTATTATTCAAAGTGTTTGTGTTTATTTTATTAAGTAATTCAAAAATACTGCACGCAGTTTATCTATAGATAATAATAATAATATAGTCGAGTCTAAGTTTAGTCAAATATTTTTTGCTAGATGGTAAAAAGGTGTGAGGTACAATAATTTATTTCAGCATTTTTTTTACAAAAGACAAATCCTACACTAGCCTTTAAAAATATCAATTTAACGGACACAAAGAACATCCAGACTAAGGACAATAGTTTGTGTATCACAATTGTCCTCCATGGGAATCGAACCCGCGACCTCATGCACGCCAGCCATGTAATGCGACCGCCGCGCCACCGAGGCAGGTAATTCTGCCGCACCATAACGTGGCGTGCAAATGTATTCATTCATAATTAATTAGCGATTATCCGTGTGGTGACGGAGTAAGAATACAATATGTCACCTCCCCATCTCATCCCATGGGTGGCGTAAAACCGACTAAGGGACTATCGGTGAATATTATCTTCCAATCTATCCGTATATTATCAACCAATCCGACTGGCCAGCGTGGTATTAGTAGGCCAAGTATTCCTCCGTCACGGGAGGAGGCGCGTCCTTGCAGTTATGATGAAATAAGCGATGTCATTTATTTTAACTTACAAATTTGACAACAGATGGCATTGTGCCTGTGACGTCATTTTCAGTATCGCGGTGTTAAGATTTTCCTTGAAAGAATGACGTTCGCTCATGTCTTTCAGTATAAGTTTAGACGCAGTCTTCATAGATATTTTATTTACTACTAGCTGCTGTGCCCGCGACTTCGTTCGCGTGGCGGATGTTACTTACTTCGCAATTCGATTTAATACTGAAAAATCGTTTTTAAAACCTTATAACGAACAGATATACCTACATTACAAACGAATTGTAAAATTAACGAACGAACCAAAACCTTTTCAAAGTAAATAAATAGTAAATAAAATATCTATGAAGACTGCGTCTAAACTTATACTGAAAGGCATGAGCGAACGTCATTCTTTCAAGGAAAATCTTAACACCGCGATACTGAAAATGACGTCACAGGCACAATGCCATCTGTTGTCAAATTTGTAAGTTAAAATAAATGACATCGCTTATTTCATCATAACTGCAAGGACGCGCCTCCTCCCGTGACGGAGGAATACTTGGCCTACTAATACCACGCTGGCCAGTCGGATTGGTTGATAATATACGGATAGATTGGAAGATAATATTCACCGATAGTCCCTTAGTCGGTTTTACGCCACCCATGGGATGAGATGGGGAGGTGACATATTGTATTCTTACTCCGTCACCACACGGATAATCGCTAATTAATTATGAATGAATACATTTGCACGCCACGTTATGGTGCGGCAGAATTACCTGCCTCGGTGGCGCGGCGGTCGCATTACATGGCTGGCGTGCATGAGGTCGCGGGTTCGATTCCCATGGAGGACAATTGTGATACACAAACTATTGTCCTTAGTCTGGATGTTCTTTGTGTCCGTTAAATTGATATTTTTAAAGGCTAGTGTAGGATTTGTCTTTTGTAAAAAAAATGCTGAAATAAATTATTGTACCTCACACCTTTTTACCATCTAGCAAAAAATATTTGACTAAACTTAGACTCGACTATATTATTATTATTATCTATAGATAAACTGCGTGCAGTATTTTTGAATTACTTAATAAAATAAACACAAACACTTTGAATAATAATTTAATGTTTTGTGATTTTATTTCTATATTTTATTGTCAGTTTTGTATTTTTTTATTGTTGACAAATAGTAATGTGTAAAATGATTTTATAAAGAAAAAACGTGTTACTTATTATGTTGTCTGTTATATTATACCCATATATTATTAATTATTAAATAGTTATATAAGTGTGTTATAATTGCAGTTATAATAAGATTGTGAGAAAAGGAATGTTATTTTAATTCAATTTAATATTTATGATTAAGTATAGGTATAGTTTAACTTTAAAAAATGAAGTTTGTACGCCAATATACTATTTATTTTTGTCAGATGTTTTGTATCTGTGATTAACTAATAAAGGTTATTTGTATTTGTATTTATTTACATTAATAAAAACAGGTGGAGTCTGTTGCATACTTTTACGCTGACCAGTAACTACTACAGTTTAAACTAAATGAATACTTACCAAAAGAATAATTTTACTTTAGATTAATAGCTAACTAATACAATTTATATTTAATTAAATTGTTTCAGTTACGAAAAACACAAAAATATAACAATCAAGTAAACTTATAATTGATTTAATTTAATAAGACTTATAATTGATATTACACATACGATTCATGGTTAATTTTATTAACATTTAAAAGGAATAACTTATTAATAGCACTTAATAATAAAATAGTTATAGATTATTTAAAAACTCATTTATTTTACGATTACTACTGGTAACGCCATCTCGTGAACAAAAGAAACGAAATTTAAATTCATTCAACATTGAACAAAATCCATTTTTCATGACCCCTGATTTGTATTGGACTGTTCTAATAAAGAGATCTAGCGATATCTCGAGTAATACTTATCCGATTTTGATGAAACATACCTCAGTTTAAGCCTAATAAGAAAGGCTACAATACAATGTATTGGTCTTAAGGTTATATTTTAATTCGTTTTAAAGATGTGCGATAACAAACAGAGAGACAGACAGATAGACATTAATTCAAAAAATTGTAAGTGTGTAGTGTTGTTGCTTTTTGACTTTTTTCTAGATTTTATAGATAATTTTTATCTGAATTTTCGAAAAGAACAGACATTTCGACCTCTACAGTTTTATTATAGTATAGAAGATAGATAGATTACCTACTTTAAACTTAATACCTAAAAACTACGTATCTATGTATTTTAATATCTAAAGCGCGCTTATTCCAAAAAGAGTCAATAAGAACCACGTCCGTTCGAGAAGAGTCAATGTGAATGAAATTATATAGATGCACCGGTTGGCCGTTTCGGACGTTAAACAAAAATCAACCGTACAGCCGTACTCATACCGGCGCGGCGACATTTGGAAATTTTCTTTCATCTATATCTTGTGTGTTTATCAACCGATTTCTATATTTTTTTTTTTATAAATAAGATATTAAAGTGTAATTTTGAAATATGGGAGTTTGAAAAAGATATGTCTATGCAAATTACAATATATTTATGTATTTAATACACTTTGAAGAAAACCCTAACGATTAAACACGTTATTGTGGCTAATATATAAAAGATAGATATATACTATTCAGGACTTTTTTGTACATCTTTTGAAGACCATTATTTTTGTAATACATATTTTTGGCGTATGATCAACGTATGCGATGATAAGAGCTAGAACGCGCTTTTTGTCAACTGACTTGCTTCAAATTTTTCGTCACTGCTCAGCTCCTATGTGTCTTAGCGTTATGTTATACAGCCTATAACCTGCCCGGGAGTATGGACTACAATCGTACCAAGTTTGGTTAATATGCCTTCAGTAGTTTTTGACCCATGCGTGCACATACAGACAGACAGACAGACAGACAGACAGACAGACAGACAAAAAATTTATTGATTGCATTTTTGGCATTAGTATCGATCACCATTCATCCTCCAATATTAATTTTGAACATATATTCAATGTACAGAATTGATCTCTCTACAGTTTTATTATAAGTATAGATATAGATTTATTTACTTTGAAAAGGTTTTGGTTCGTTCGTTAATTTTACAATTCGTTTGTAATGTAGGTATATCTGTTCGTTATAAGGTTTTAAAAACGATTTTTCAGTATTAAATCGAATTGCGAAGTAAGTAACATCCGCCACGCGAACGAAGTCGCGGGCACAGCAGCTAGTCTATACTAATATTATAAAGAGGTAAAGTTTGTGTGTTAGTGAGGGGTAATCTCTGGATCTACTAAACCGATTTAAAAAATTCTTTCTGTGTTGAATAGTCCATTTATCGGAGAGTGTCATAGGCTATATAGTATCACACTATGACTAATAGGAGCGGAGCAGTAATGAAATATGTTTCAAGAACGGACGCGTTTTTTTCGCCGTCCAACGTAGTAGGCACGGGTCAGCTAGTATTTCATAATTTAAATTTGCACGCTATTGTATGGTAATACAGTAAGAAAGACCTATTGTTTACCTATAACATATTCTAGCAAATAAATATTTTTGATTTGATAAATGCTATTGACATAGAAAAGACAGATATCATGACCAATTTCCTTTACATAAGTACAAACTTAATTTGAGGAGGCAATGTAGAGCTAAAGGAATAGTACATATATATACAGTATTTCGACTTCATAGAAACGGACGAAACGCGAGTTATACCTACACGCTCACGATAGCGGTGGCTTTGCGGAGTGAACAGTCGCGACTTTGCCGCAGTAACGGGAAAGTAGGTAAATGTAATTAAAATGCTAGAGGTGGGCAGCCCTATCGCATGTTTAGGTACCGCGCAGCCGTAGGCATTTATAATGAATATACGGCCGAGATAGACTACTGGTTGTACTGTGCTAGAGGCCTAAATAGCGTAGGTTTACTCCAGTGACCGAAGGTTTTCCCTATAAATACTAGAATAGCAGACGGCTAGACGGATTGGTTTATTTCAAGTTTTCCTTTGATTTTCGTAAAATTGACGATTCAAAAGGCATAAAAAACACACACATCATAACATCCCTTAATGTCCCACTGCAGGGACAGGCCTCCTCTCGTGACGGAGGGATACATGGCCTACTAATACCACGCTGGCCAGACGGATTGGTATAGGGTTTAATTTCAAGAGTTCCTTCTTTATATTTCGTAAAGATAATATTTACGGATTTTTCCCTTAGTCGGTTTGTACGACACCCTTGGGATGAGATGGGGTGGTAACATATTGTATTCTTACTCCGTCACCACACGGAAATACACACACATAGTTTAGTGGGAATTGAATAATAATTATATTCATTTCAAACCTTTGGCTACTTTTTTGTTCTGGGCATAAGGAATTCCTTTGTGTGTGTAAGAAATTCCTTTACAAAGCAATTATGTAAATGTGGGGCTCCTAAACGTTCACCTTTCTAGAATATTATTAATTCCTTAAAAATAACTTCTGCAGTAGAGATTGTGCCCTAGGTTACGGAGACTTATACCAGCAATTAATAAACGGGCACAATGAACATTTACAATTATTATCTTGCGTGGTGTTCGAAATCGCAATTTCGTGCTTGATATTGGTATAAAGGCTATGTTTCTGAGGCTCCGTGTCTCAGAAGATAGCTCTAGGCTTAGTTTTAGTAATTTTAATCGATCACAATAATATTAATCTTATAAAATGTCTCATAATAAATGTGATTTTCTAATTAATGTGCTAAGAAATAAACGTCAAAGGGAGTGCCAATGTCAACAATCATATGATCAATATTTTCTGTTCTTAAAATATCCAACTACCCTTTCATTTTCCAACTTAATAACTAAAGAGATTCCATCATATAAGCGTGGCACTACTCGGTGTTTTTCGACCTTGTGGAGGTCATTAATGTTGTTTTCTTTTATCTTTTATTAACACGGCTAAGTCTAGACAATATAACCTATATAGTTATCCAGGGGATCAATAGCCATTACCACATAACAGGCAGGTACAGAAGAAAAACTACCTCGGTGGCAAAACAGTTGTGTGTGCGACTCCCAGGCACGAGGTCGCGGTTTTGAATACCACGTAGGAAAATTCGTTGTGCGTAATTATTAAACGACCTCTGTGGCGCGACGGTAGCGCAAGCGGCTGCCGTGCACGACGTTGTGGATGCGATCCCCACGCAGGACAATAACTTGTGGATCTCACAAATTATTGTCCTAAGTCTGGGTGTTCTTTTTGTCCGTTAATTAATGTTTGTAAAAAGTCCCCGCGACACAGAACATGATCTCCATGACCATGAAGGTATGTTTTAAATTGTGTTATCTTACTAAGCTGGCGGCCCGAAATTAGCTTTCAGAAAAATTCGCGCAACAACAACAGTCACTAAGACAACACTCGAGCCTAAAGGTCGCGCTCCTAGCAGTTTAGTAATCATTAGAAGCTTCAACATTTAACTGCTCCAAAGGCAAATCGGTGTATCTGGCAGCGGATAGGAAGGCGAGGTAGCGGGTTTGAATCCCATGCAAGAAAATTATTTTGTGTGTCAAACAAATTATTGTCCATGAATGTTCTTTGTGATCGTTATTTCAAAAATAATCTGTAAAAGTCCCCACGACATAAGGCTCGATTCGTAGTAAAGGAGTTTTCTTTAAAAGAAAAATATTTAAGAATAAACAAAAAAAAGTAGGTATTTAAGTAAGTATGTTTATTTGTTGTCTAGTACCCATAGTACAAGCTCTGCTTAGTTTGGGACTAGAAGGAGTTGAGTGAAAGTGTGAGGATTATTTATTTATTTCTTAAGAGCTATCTTAATTGCGAATACTTTTTATTTTTAGTTATACTTCTGCAATATCTCTGTTATGTGACAACGAAGCAAAGAGGTCAACATGTCACCAACAGTAACGTATCTATATTTTCACATCTAATACATTTGTCTCGTTGTTTTTTTTTCCTCATGATACGAATATAGGTCACATTCATATAGGTGTGTAAAAACTTTCATTTGTCTAACAGTAGGTACATGGTATATCCTATCCTACTTCCTACTAATGCTACTAATATTACCATCATCATCATAACAGCCCATCAATGTCCCATTGCAGGGACGGGCCTCCTCCAGTGCCGGAGGGATACTTGGCCTACTCATACCACGCTGGCCAAATCGATTGGAATAGGGTTTAATTTCAAGTATTCCCTCGTTTTATTACGTAAAGATAATTAATATTTACGGATAGTCCCTTAGTCGATTTTCACGACTCCTATGGGATGAGATGGGGTGGTGACACACTGTATTCTTACTCCGTCACCACACGGGCGTGATAACCACCACTAATATTATAAATGCTTATAATTCTTTGTCATACCTTACACGTGTTTTTGCCACTTTAGTCGGTATTAAAACAAAAAATTAGAATGTATCATAAACGATAAATGGAAAAGGAAATTTGTTAATCCGTCACCGCGAGAATAACACTAAAACCCTGTAACATTCACGAAAAGTAGTAAAAGTAGTATTATCTAGGTCATAGTGGGGTGTGCAAAAACTTTGATTAATGATTCTTCCAGACAGATGAGCCTTTGAGTGTTTGTTGAAACGTTATTTTCTTATAACACTATTGTTTTAGTGAAAATAAGCTTTAAGCACAGTACAACCAGTAGTCTATAGCGCCGATTACACTACCCTACATGCAGGGCCCTACATCTTGTAGGGCACTACATGATGTAGGGCGGTCGGGACTCGCCAATCTCCGATATGTAGTGTCCTAACAGCCTACATGTGATTACACTAGACAACATGTAGTGCCCTACAAGATGTAGGGCCCTACATTTAGGGTAGCGTAATCGGCGATTAATATTATAAATGCTAATAATTCTTTGTCGTACCTTATACGTGTTTTTGCCACTTTAGTCGATATTAAAACAAAAAATTAAAATTATATATATTAATATATATAAAAATTAAAAAATGTATCATTTATGGAAAAGGAAATTTGTTAATCCGTCACCGCGAGAATAACACTAAAACCCTGTAACATTCACGAAAAGTAGTATTATCTAGGTCATAGTGAGGTGTGCAAAAACTTTGATTTATGATCCTTCCAGACAGATGAGCCTTTGAGTGTTTGTTGAAATGTTATTTTCTTATAACACTATTGTTTTAGTGGAAAGAAGCTTTGCACAGTACAACCAGTAGTCTATCTTGGCCGAATATCTATACTTACTAATATTATAAAGAGGTAAAGTTTGTGTGTTTGTGACGTTGTAGGGGGTAATCTCTGGATCGAATAAACCAATTTTAAAAATTCTTTCATTGTTG
This sequence comes from Schrankia costaestrigalis, assembly GCA_905475405.1. NCBI lineage: Eukaryota > Metazoa > Arthropoda > Insecta > Lepidoptera > Erebidae > Schrankia > Schrankia costaestrigalis. The sequence goes on along the minus strand of FR997852.1, from coordinate 10,567,084 downwards.
AATAGTCAATTTATCGGGGAGTGTCATAGGCTATATAGTATCAGGTTATGACTAATAGAGGAGTGGAGCAGTAATTAAATATGTTTAAAAAACGTTTTTTTCACCGTCCAACGAAGTGGGCACGGGTCAGCTAGTTTTCTTATAACACTATTGTTTTAGTGAAAATAAATCTTTGAGCGTATGATCTTATATTTCCTAATGCAGGGGCCCATCCCTGCTACTACTGACATTACCATCCGACACATTGCATGTATGACTCGCTTAATGAATGTGGACTGTTTGCCAGGATCGTGACAAGTGGCGTTCTGTCGTCTCTGCCTACCCCGGACGGGATAAGGCGTGAGTTTATGTATGTATGTATGTACATTGAATGTTTGCTGACGTCACAGCCTTTGAATCGCAGGGGAATTCCTTTGAATACGAGTACTTACATTGCTTCAACCGGTCACTGAAATAGAATACTTATTTCATTTAAAATACTTCAAAACCAGAGTTTATACCGGTTGTAATAAGCAATTTCGTTTACATACAATGATTCAATTTAATACCATATTTTTTTGTGATAAAAGACACAAATTAACCGATGAGTATTCTATTTTGGTACTTATACCAAATTAATAATATGTAATCTGTGCATATATTTTTTAACTAGCCGAACCGTGCCCACTTCGTTGGGCGGCGAAAAAACGCGTCCGTTTTTTAAACATATATCATTACTGCTCCACTCCTATTAGTCATAGCGTGATACTTTATAGCCTATGACACTCCCCGATAAATGGACTATCCAACACAGAAAGAATTTTTAAAATCGGTTCAGTAGATCCAGAGTTAACCCCTACAACGTCACAAACACACAAACTTTACTTCTTTATAATATTAGTGTAGATTAAAAACCAAAATGAAATAAAGTTCCTCCTCTTATTGAACTCTGCTAAAAATAAATTCCTTTTGTTAACTAAATGAGTTGCGTAGCTTAAGTTGAACCTATGTTATAAACATTTATGAGTTTATGTCCTCCCCAAGTTTTAGGTTAAAAGCCTCGTAAACTTAATTCATGTATGTTACACTTACCATGTTATACGAAGTATGTTTTGGGCACAACGCCTATCCGCCTAAAGTTAAGCGACACGGTTAATATTTAAAATGGTGATTGCATAGCCCAAAAATCTTATTTTGGGATAGCTCTTCTCTCTTCTCCCATTTATAATATTAGTATGAATGTATGAAAGTAGACAAAGCAAAGCAGGTTAATAAGTACATGGCACTCAGTAGTCTAGCTTACCCTTATACATAGGTTTGAAAATAGGGGTGCATACAAAAGTAAGTTAGAAATGATCTAATATAAAATGTGTACAAAGTCTACATTGTAGCTGTAATTCCTGTAAAGTAACAGAAATTATCAATACCTTTTTTAATTGCTTTATCTATCTATATGTCACAGGGAAATGAGGAAACCAGGGATTTCACGAAATCACTAGGGATATCACAAAATCCCGGTAAATGTCACAAATGCCATTATGGTCACAGTAATAACCTAACCTAACCTATAGAAGTTGGAATCCTTGTGTTTTTTAATCTACAAACAAAAATATAAGCATTTCTTTTCTAGTACAAACGGGATTTCGTCATATCCCTAGTGATTTCGTGAAATCCCTGGCTTCCTCATTTCCCTGCGTCATAAACATGCCTCGGTGGCACAGCTGGTTGTCGTGTATGCCCCTGCTGTGCACGAGGGAGATCTAATCTTTGTATGATCTACGTATTATTGTCCTGGTCCAGATGTTCTTTGTGTTTGTAAAGTGACCCGTGACACTGGGCATGATACCTAGTAGGAGAATTATCTTTTATAAATCCAAGATCTAAAATACCAAATCCACATAGTGTCATCAACCCATCTCATCTCAAGGGTGTTGTGTAGCTTAGGGAAAAGGTCGGAAGGACCAAATTTCTCTCCATCACAAGAGGATCTTCATCCCTGCAGTAGGACATAAATGAGCTGTCATAAACGTTGAATGAAAATAAGCTTTGTTGAAAGTCAAATTATTACCAAATGATAAATCTCGCTTTGTTTTTCTTAAGCCAACATTAATATTTATGATCATTGAATTATTCTCTCCGTATATATTTAAATATTTCCATATTAATCACGCGATAGCTAAGAAAATATTTGTTTCCTTCGTTTTCCAAGAACAGAACAAACGTGGTACGTGGCAGTCTTTGGAGGTAAAGCCGTATGATGTATGTGATGTCAACGTAATAGCCCATTAATAGAGGGTTCGTGACAATCTTAGAAGCTGTACGATCAATATAATATATAGTGACGACCTCTGTGGCGTAGTGGTTATTTAACATGACTGCTACGCAGAGGTCTCGGGTTTGATTCCCGCTCAATGCAAATCTTTGTGTGCATGAACATGATTATTTGTATTAGTCTAGGTGTTTTCTATGTATAATATGTATGTATTTACAAAAGAAAAAGTATTTATGTATGTATATCCGTTGTCTAGTACCCATAGTACAAGCTCTGCTTAGTTTGGGACTAGATGGCGTTGTGTGAAAGTGTGAGGAATATTAATTTATATAGTCCTATTGCATGGAAAGACTTCATATTATATGCTTTCAGTTCCTCAAGTTACGAAAGAAAACTTCACCTTCTTATACCTATTCAGAAAGATTGGTCATAATGAAAAGTTTATGTTAGGTTTAGCTTCTTTGGCTGTTGTAAAGATATTAATGAACCTTTTCTTAGTTGCTTTTTACGATCCTTGTGGAATGAAGCGCCGATTACATGGATCATGTAGGAGACTACATGATGTAGGGCAATCGGGACTCGCCAATATCCCATATGTAGTGTCCTAACAGCCTACATGTGATAACACTAGACAACATGTAGTGTCCTACATGTAGGGTAGTGTAATCGGCGCTTGAGTGAAGCGGTGAAATCTTGTATTCTTTCGTCATTACACGGAACTTTGTTATTTCGTCTTGCGCTTGGTAATTTTGTTCTTTGCCGAACTACTGGCGTATTTATTAATAGGAATTTAATTGAAAGACATTAATTGATAAATAAGTAATTATTCGAAAAACCATTGCTGTCACGATCCAGTGCGACATAGAGAAACTGTAAGATTGTTTTTTTTAAACAAATCCATCTATAAAGATCAGTTACCGCGACACAGGGATTAATCCCAAATGCAGAAATTGTCTTTATTAACAAATTCCCAAAACTAAATCAGTATTAATGAAATATTCACGCTATATAAAATAAACTGCAAGTTAGATATCGACTCGTAAATCGTGTATATTTTGACAAGGGTTATATAAGGGGTAGCGGTAACCCTTCTGGGGTTAAATGTAGCAGATGTCGATCTATTTTATCTGTGGCATGTTTTATGGATTAGAACTTGTCTTATAAATCTTGTTAGGGCCACTGCTAGAATATCCTCCTCTATTAATAAACTTTATTATATTTTTACTCTCATCGACGACCTCTGTGGCGCAGTCGGTATATTAGATGGCTCCTATGCAGAGGTCTCGGGTTCGATTCCCGCTCAATGCAAATCTTTGTGTGCATGAACATGATTGTTTGCATTGGTCTGGGTGTTTTCTATTATGTATAATAATGTATGTATTTACAAAAAAAAAGTATTTAAGTAGGTATGTTTAGGTATCTGTTGTCTAGTACTTATAGTACAAGCTTTGCTTAGTTTGGGACTAGGTGGCGATGTGTGAGGATTATTTATTTATTTATTTACTTTTATAGAAAGTAAAGCTTTTTTCCCGTTTAGGGGTAGGCAGCAACCACTGAGCTTAGATACTTACGAACCGGCACTTCCAACCCACTTTTCGACGTTTGGGAACCCTTGGCGTGGTGTGTGGCGAACATCACCGCCGCCTAAGAGATATTTTTCATACATATAGGACGACTGTAAAACTATGTTGAGAATCCACCATACAATTTAACGAAAAAAGGTATTAGGTCCCTTTTAAAAGGTCGGCAACGCATCTGGGATTCCTCTGGTGTTGCGGGTGTCCATGGGCGGCAGTAATCACTTACCATCAGGTGACCTGCTGGCTCGTTTGCCTCCTATCACATAAAAAAAGCCTTTTTTGTGGCCTTAGATGAAATTTTACTAAACGGTCACCCATCTTTAGTACGACCTCGCCGACGTTGCCTAAAATCCTATACCATATTTTAACCAAGCCAAGAATCAATAAATAAAATCTTTTATTTAGCAATTAATCTAAATGACAGTTACCTAACAAGGTTGCATTTGATTGACTTATTGTTAATGTTAAACTAAATTACATTGGCAATAGTAACATCTCTGCCGACCTCTTTACTGTGCAGTCAAGGTGATATTTGTTTATTTGTGTAAACATATTATGCAGCCAAAAGTACTTGGTAATACATGTAGGTCGATGAAGGTGTTTATAGGGCAGTTAATATTAATCCCTCTCACTTTCGTACAACGCCATCTAGTCACAAACTAAGTAGAGTTCGTATGTTACGCCGCCGCCGCTTCTTTCTCTACTATCGCCTTGGAAGCGGTGGTAAAGTTTTCTAAACTTTAAAATGTATTTAAACCAAAGCCCGATTTACACGTCGACAAGTACAGCAGCAAGTTAAGTAGTAAGTTGTTGATTAAGTTGATTTACCTAAATAGATCTCCATCGTTAGGTTAATAACTAAGTATTAATTGACGTCAATAAGTTCAAAGGTTGTATATTAAAAAATATTATTCAAAAGCATTTTTTTTGTAAATACTTATCTATTATTATTACTACACACATTATTACTACACATTGTATTTAAATAAAACACAAAAAAATTTATTGAGTGGGAGTCGCACCCTAGAGCTTTGCGTACCTACCATGGAATAATATGCCACAGAGGTCGTAAAATTTTGTGTGGAGGAAAATGGCGAAACGTATGACATGTCTCAATGCCTGCATCCCTGTCCCTCAATCCAAGTCCAAGCAGTTGTCTTCATAAATTTTGTACTCAGTTTTATGTTTACCCTTTCCTGTCTTTTCTTGCATAAAAAATACATGTTTTCTATCCTTCTTCTTTTTATTATGCAAGTAAAGATACGAGCTAAGTGTGTAGTGTACTATAATTATCTATTCCCTACATCAAGCTGGTTGTTATTACATAAGTGTTTACAATGTCAGTAACCTTACAAGCTGTTCAAATTCCCAGGCTTATTATCTACGAGCAAATGCTTTACTTAGTTACTGAGGAGTTTATGATATATTTATTTAAACTGTCATGGTCACATTCACTATTAATAAACGAACTATCGGGATATTTACCATGTTTAGAGTTGTTGAGTTTCCGATATTTTGACGCTGTTACAAGCGCCATGATCACGGATGAACTGAAGTACTTGCGGTTATTAATTCTTAAGAACAAATGTACCGATCTACCCTCTTTCGCACTCGTTTTTTGTTACTACTGTCCTAGCCGTTCTCACTACTTACTCGAACTCGATCGCGACACACTACACTCACAGAATCCACTCGGGTTTTAGGTGCACTCACTTTTTTGTTCGCACATAGGAGTTTATGATGCTAAGGGATGTCAGTGTCATGGGCATGTCGGACTCGAACCGACTAACTAGCTAGCTCGTTCTCTACAGCCTTCTACGACACCTTCGGTATAAGATCTATTTACTAAATAAAATAATATTTGTGAAGTGATCACCAAAAGAGCGATAGGAACCCAGCAGCGTTTCTTGTGGGTGTCTTCTTTGACATGGTCGTGTTCCGAACCCTCAGTAAACTTAGCCGTTAAGTTAGACGAGCATATTATGTGATCACTATAAAACGACTTTCACAAGCGGTATCGTTATATCTTCGGTGAATAAACGATTTTTTGTTTGTTTGTTTGTTTGATCAGGTAGTAACACTACGTGGTTAACAATCAATAGAATAACCTCGCCGGCGTTGCTTAACCTGCTTGCTGCTTGCTATAGACGGTGTTAAAAATATTTTTAACATGTATTATTGGTGTAAATGAATTATTAAGTATGATTTGTGCCTCTCTGGCGAACCGCAAGGCCGTGTTTTGGGCACTGGAAAGTAAATTACAGAAGTCAAACTGATGTGTGTATATGTCGCAGGGAAATGATGAAACCAGGGATTTTACGAAATCACTAGGGATGATACCCGGTAAATGTCAAAAATGCCTTGCACTTCGGCGGCTGCTGCCGCAACACGCTCGCTTCGCTCGCTCGCCTCATGCGTTATGTTATACCGTTCTAACCTAACCTAACTTACAGAAGTTGGAATCCTTGTGTTTTTTAACCTACAAAGAAAAATATGAGCATTTCTTTTCTGGTAGAAACGAGATTTCGTCATATCCCTAGGGAGAAATCCCTGGTGTCCTCATTTCCCTGCGACATATATATAATATGTCAAAACAAAATATACTCGTAGGTATGTCATTTAAAATATTTAGCGGTCAACAATCTCCCTGGCTGCATCCCAATGGTTCTCAGATATTAACCCTTTCACAAACCCGCCAGCAGACACAATAGTAAAACAATGCACGTGTACCACATATGGTACACTGCGTTGGGAACGTGTTAAATGCGTGAACGAGTGTTTGTGAATCTAATGCTAACAGGTGGGATGTCCCGCCAATAGAGAAAATAGTAAAATAAAGCCAATGTATCATAAATGATACAAAGGTCAGAGAAAGTGTTAAACGAACGAGATGGTTGGAACCACGGAACATAAATCAAGTGGAAATGCAATACAACTAATTTACTATGGGAACCGCTGTCGTAAAACAAATAAAGACACAGAACAACTACTTACAAAAAAATAACATATGTAGCTGATCCTACATCTGAGGGTGAACCTTCATGCAATATAAATAGAAGTTCATTTGCTGTAGCGTTGAAAGAATTAATGACGTTTTGTAATCTAAATAGATTCAATTTTCAAATTAATTCCATGTTGGAACCTTGTCTCACGGGGTTAGCAGCCGAATTCACACTCCTTTACCAATAATTAATGTGTTGGTCTAGCACATTTCGCTTGTAGATTGACTTCTGCACCTTCACTGTTTTGTGGTTTAACCGCTTTTTAGTAAATCAAAGCGAAGCGTGTTCTCGCTTCACCGGTACGGAGCTAACCACAGGTTTTAAATTATAAAGTCCTACGGTCTTTGTACTCTTAAAGCTATATTATCTATACTAATATTATAAAGAGGTAAAGTTTGTGTTTGTGAGTTTGTGACGTTGTAGGGGGTAATCTCTGGATCTACTAAACCGATTTTTAAAATTATTTCTGTGTTGTATAGTTCATTTATCGGGCAGTGTCATACGCTATATAATATCACGCTATGACTAATAGAAGTGGAGCAGTAATGGAATATGTTTAAAAAACACCAACTTTTCGCCGCCCAACGAAGTGGGCACGGGTCAGCTAGTTTTACATAACATACGTAAACTTACGCTTTATTTCAGTACTTAGTAACATAAAACTTACCTTCGATCAAAAGAAACAGTCTAAACAAAATTGTTTGTGTAGGACCTGTCACTATTTTAAATCGAAGAGTTTGGTGTTCCCAATAGAATAGTTACAAAATATCTTATTTTCTTTCCTAAAGTGGTAGCACTAATCTATACTAATATAATAAAGAGGTAAAGTTTGTGTGTTTGTGAGTTTGTGGCGTTGTAGGGGGTAATCTCTGGATCTAATGAACCGATTTCAAAAATTATTTCTGTGTTAAAAAGTCCATTTATCGGGGAGTGTCATAGGGTATATAGTATCACGCTATGATTAATAGAAGTAGAGCAGTAATGACATATGTTTAAAAAAGGGACGCGTTTTTTCGCCACCCAACGAAGTGGGGACGGGTCAGCTAGTTAATAAAAAGCTTAAAATTTTACTTATTATTGGGAGTGCTAATAATCTGGTGCAGTGCTGGCATTTGGGTCAACGTCCCTTTTAATGTCTTCCGAAAAATCTAATAGGAATACATCCTAAATATGTATAGAAAAGATCCAATGATTCAGTTGAATTCCTATACCCTCTTCACTTATTATTGAATGCCTTTGTGCTTAGAAGTAGGTTGTGGCTTACAAAAGGAACCGCTAAACTATGTTCAGGTAGCGTCTAAATAAATTTCATTTGGTCCTAATATTTGCTAGGTACAGGACCGGGCGACCTAGTTAGGACGGCGGGAAACTGATGTATGAGAGAGGCATAGGACCGCGTAAAGTAGAACTATTTGGACGCCTATGCCAATCAACAGTATGATAAAGCATAGTTGGACAATTTTGTTATATAATTTTTAAAATTTAAAAACATACATTTGAAATGAATGAATGTCTGACCAGGCGTTTAATGTCAAGTTATTTCTTTTGTTTTCGTAAAGATTAAATCAGCAAACTTAGTCCCTCTTAGTCGTTTAGTCGGATTTTACGACATAGAGCGTTAAAGTTATACACATATTTAGTCGGTCGTAAAAAGCACGAAACCATAATATAGGAATTTTTTTAAGCACACCATCAGTATTTGTCAGAAATATTACATAGTTCTTTTTTATGACTACAAACATTATTTTTTTTTAAGAACAATTCCTTATTTTTTTTTCTTTGTACTAAAATATTCGTTTCTGTTGTCCACAGTGATGCATTTCTCGTGTTATGGCAACGTTGCAGTAAAGCACTGACAGTTAATTAGAAATAATACAAGATGGCGGAAGCAGAGGGGGGTGCAAGTGAGCAGGATGATGTATCATTCTTGCGTACGGTAAGTGCTACTTATTTTATATTCTTTTGCAGCCGAATACGCAAACGTCTGTTAAAGTAAAGCGGCACTTAAACTAGAAATTCTTATGAGAATTTCTAGTTTAAGCGCCGCTTTACTAATTATATTTCTTTTTTGGAAAAATAAGTAGGTACATACACACCTCAACAAAGTCTAGGGATATTTTGTATAAAGTTGTGAAACTCAAATTAAATTGGTTTCTTTTTAATTCTTTTGATGAAAACTTACTTTGATAACCTTTTTTAACCATTCTAAATTTGAATTTGAAAAATAAAATTAAAAATAAAAGATTTACGTGGCCTAAACGTAGTCAAGTTCGAAAGTTTCATTTACCAACAGTAAGTTTTGACTGCATTTTTGTGTAAAATTTAAATTTTATAACAATTTAAACGTTTATTTCGAATAAATGATATTGTGTGCATCAAGCAGCGGCGCCATTTCATCAGAAACAAAATGTTATGGGCAGTAGGCATGCTCCCAGCTGCGGGTACTAAGCGGAGTATTGCTAAAGAGATTGGAACAATACAAAATATGAAATCAAGGTTATGGTCACGTTATCGTGCTACTGGTGAAGCGGCTGAAAGATACCACGGCAAAAAGTCTATCACCACTCAACGAAATGATTGATTTTTGCAAGTTCCCGCGAAAAGACAGCCAAATGTTACTACCATTCAGCTGGTTTAGAGGTTCCAGCTCTTGGTGGAGCCTCTTGCGGGTGACTAAACTGTCAGAAGAAGTCTGCATGAAGGTGGGCACCTTTATGCTTGCATACCGCTTTGTACTCCAGCACTACGCCGAGCGAATCGCGCACGACGACAAGAGTGGACTCGTGAACATTTGCTCTATAAGGATAACCTGTTATCTGTAGTGGTGTTTACACATGAGTCGCGGTTCGGTTTCTACTCGGATTCACGTAGAGAACGTGCTTGGCGAGTTCCTGGTTGTGATAGCCGTCTACAACATCCTCAAGAAATCTATTCATACCACGATAGAACAATTATGGTTTGGACGGGAATTTGTATCGGTCGAAGAACAGAGCGCGTTTTGATCAGAAACACCATGACGGCTGAAAAATAATTTAACGAGGTGCTAGTACTAATAATCTACCCCCGTAGACCACAATTGGGCCAAATGTTCAAGTTCATGGACAATAACACCCGTTCGCATAAAGCGAGAGTGATGACGAGCTGGTTGCAGGAGCACGACGTATCGATTTTATGCTGAACCATTCAATCCCCTATCCTCAAAACCATAAAATACGCGTAGGACATGTTCAAAAGAAGGGTTTTGGTGATTTTTCCTGCATAAAATTGCGATGGAAGGGCAACTTTTTTTGCTTCCTAGTCGGACCTGGAACAATATACCGCACCAAGACCTGGATAACATAATAAAAGCATGAAAAACCATTGCAGGACCGTTATTTACTATTTTTTTACTGTGCTGACTACTGATTACTCACATAACAGTTAAAAACAGATTAATTTTTGCTTAATTTCACTTTTGCTTAAGAAACACATTCATTGTTAGTTTTACTAATTTTCCAAGTTTTTTATTTATTTGAATAAAAAAATATTTATGCAAAAATAATTATTTTATATAATTCTGAATTGTAGCCTGATAAATTGTCTTTATAAAAATATAAACACGTTGTATGCTATCTTCAATCATTTTGAAGTTAATTGAGTAAATACCAAATATCCCTAGACTTTGTTGAGGTGTGTACATGTTACATGAAAAGACAAGGTATTTTTGACGACCTATATGGCGTAGTGGTTATATTACATGACTGCTACGCAGTGGTTTTGGGTTCGATTCCCGCTCAATGCAAATCTTTGTGTGCATAAACATGATTGTATAATTGGTCCACTAACATAAAATTATACAGTATGGCGACGTGAAGAAGAAGATGTTTGCTTGACACAATACTACGCGTTTGAATCATTAAGTTAAGAGTGTAAGCATTAGTTAAAACGCAGAAGAACTGTGATTTACCAATAAAGCTCATCTAACAGTCGAGAACATAGTAAAGCGGCGCTTAAACTAGATATTCTCATACAAATGTTTAGTTTAAGCGCCGCTTTACTTTTAAAATACAATTGAGTATTCGGCCGTAACACACCTAAAAGAACGTTTTTCAGTCAGCTATTCATGGAAAATTTGTGTTCAGTGTGTATTTCACGTCTATTCAGCACTAATTATAAAACGTTTTTTTTTCTTCGACGGCTTTTATTACACCCAAGGGGTCATGACAACGTATTTTCTTACTCCATCACTCCGGAAAATCATTGCTTTTTAAAAACAATTAAGTACAAAAACAATTTTGCTATTCTAAAAAGATTTTCACAATAATTATTACTCTCAAAGACGGTTATGAAAGTAATTTAATTCGTTTAAAAAGCGGTAATATTAAAAAAAAATTAGAATGGCTTAAATGAAAACGCCATTCCGCGTGAAAAGAACCGGTAATTGGTCGCCCAACTCTGTGTGTCAGGGCTGTCACTGAGTTTTAAGGAATTATTATTTTTTTCATACTCATTCTTTTCACACAATTACATATTATAGGGAAATACTTGTTCGCCATATCTACAGAGTGACTTGACATGACACAGTTACCAGTGTGGTGACGGAGTAAGAATACAATATGTCACCACCACCCCATCTCATCCCATGGGTGTCGTAGAAACCGACTAAGGGACTATCTGTGAATATTACCTTTACATAGAAAGAAGGAAAACTTGTAATTAAACCCTATACCAATCCGTCTGGTATTTGTAGGCCAAGTATCCCTCCGTCCTGGGAGGAGGCCCGTCCCTGCAGTGGAACATTAATGGGCTGTTATGATGATTGGTTATACTATGCGTTTCAAATAAGAATAGGATCGCACTCGCTGCCAACTTCATGTGGCAACTGTCATTTTAGTACAACCAACAAAATAATTCGTAAAATAATTTAAATAAAAATATTTAGCGTTGAAAATTCCGAAAGAAACAGATTGTTTTATAAAACGAAAAAAATGTTTCTTCGTTTTTTACCGTTTTATTTGTTTGTTACATTGAAACAATAACATAAAAAACCTTACGAAAAAAGCCGGTTTTATTGAAAATTTTGCAGTTTGTTTCACATGGAATCTGATTCGGATGAAGAATGTAGCTATGCTATGATGCCATAAATTTAATTTATTTAAAAATTTATATAACTTAATGAAGTAAAAATTAATAAAATTTTGTGTTTATTTTTTCCCTACCGTACATGACATTCATGAAGTTCGTTAGAAATGCGAAACAAGATGGCGCTTTGACAGTCCTATTCTTATTTGAAACGCATAGTATTCCTATTTCGTCTCGTAGCGATTTGATTCAAGACTACTTTGAAAAAGATTACGTAAAATAATTTATAAACTGATTTCGTATAACTGATTGATGGGTTCAAAATAGTTTTCTTAAACTTTTTGACATGATAAATGTGGGCAGGGTACAAAAAGTTGTATAAAGATTCAGGGCATAAGGAAATTCTTTTGAATATTTAATAACCACTCTTGGGAATAGATAAATAAATTAGTTTGGAACAGTTTAAGTATTCACACCTCTATCTCGAGACTGTGATAAGATTTTGTGAGAAAATAACTTGACTATAGAAGCATTTAACCGATTACAAAAAGAGGGAAAATTTGCAATTCAGTTGCATCTTAATATTATTGTTATATCAGTCATCAATCTACTTTAAGACCCAAGTACATAAATTTTTTTTGGTTGATTATCCATGTGGTGACGGAGTAAGAATACAATATGTCACCACCCCATCTCATCCCATGGGTGTCGTAAAACTAAGGGACTATCCGTCAATATTATCTTTACGAAATAAAAAGAAGGAAAACTTGAAATTAAACCCTATACCAATCCGTCTGGCCTGCGTGGTATTAGTAGGCCAAGTAGCCCTCCGTCATGGAAGGAGGCCCGTCCCTGCAGTGGGACATTAATGGGCTGTTATGATGATCAACAAATAATTGTCTCGAGCTTAGGGTGTCATTTCGATTTGCTAAGTCCCTTCCGTTTTATTTTTGCTAAATAAAATACCTCATAGCTACACGATAGCTACTTAACTAATAGAGTTATGGGCATTGCATGACTAAAGTTCGTTCAAAAGCCTCTATAATGGTTATTAATGTGTATGTGTTTAATTTAATAATTAAATTAAGTAGTTGTTATTATGTTACAGTTCAAATATAATTATCAAAGAGTAATTAGGTAAACTGTTATTAGGGTATTGTGGTAATATAATATTAGTGGCTTTGTCACGAAGTTTTTTAATACATCATGTCAGCTATTAGATGTCCAATGCTGGACATAGGCTTTTTACAGGGGAAATCCTTCAGGTCTCTCCACTCCGGGGAGGGCAGAAGGGTTTTTTTTATATGATGGGCGGCAGACAAGCCAGCAGGTCAACTGATGAAAGAAAGAAAGAAAGAATAATTTATTTTCAAGAATATGGTGGGTTTACAGGTGTTAAAAATTATTGTTACAGCATATTCTGCCATGTATGGCGTGCAAATATTAATTAGGTACAACACATATTACGCAATTGATTACATTACTACTTATTACATATTATTAATCAAACTGTACAATCAAATTTCCATTATAGCATATTAAATTAAATTACAAAAAATGTCCAGTATCATTAAAATTAAATTAAAAATAAACCTAATAAATAAAAACTATACTCATGTCATGTTACATTATTTCAATAGTTATTTTATCGCTAAGGTATTCATTGATGTCGTAATAAACTTTATTTTGTAGTAATTTGCGGAGCTCTCTACGAAATTGTATTAAGGGAAGATTTATAAGTTTGTCAGGGAGATGGTTATATATTTTAATACACATACAGTTTCTTTTGTGTAGCTCTAGGTTAGTTTGAGGTACTTTTAATCTATTTTTGTGTCTGGTTCGACTACCTTCTACATCTCCGAGTTTTGTAAAAAGGTTTGCGTTAGATTTAACAAAGGCACACACCTCAAATATATAAATACAGGGTAGAGGAAGTAGCCCTCGCTCTTTAAATATTGGTCTACAACTGTCTGTATAGTGGCAAATAAATAATGCTCTGATACATCGTTTTTGGGCGATGAACAATTTATTAAAATCGACTGAATTGCCCCAGACCACAATCCCATAACGAATAACAGAAGACACATACGCATGGTAGGTCACAAGTGCCGTTTCTACGTTTACAGTTTCCCGAATTCTCTTTAGTACAAAAACAAATCTGTCTACTTTGTTAACAGTTTTTTGGATATGTGCCTTCCAGTTGCAATATTTGTCGACAGTGATACCAAAAAATACACAGTGCTCTACATTGCTTAAGGTCTGATTATTATATTTAATTTCTAGATTAGGAGTTAGTGCTTTATAAGTTTGAAATTGAATTATATTTGTTTTATTGATATTAATTTGTAAGTTGTTTTCCTCTAACCATGTTATAACATTTTTCATCGTAAGCGTTTTACTTTTTATTATTAGAGTTGTACCATCTGCGAAATAAATTGATTTATGACATATTGCATCAGGGAGATCATTTATGTAGAGAAGAAACAAAATTGGCGAAAGAAGACTTCCCTGTGGGGTACCTACTTCGTTCTTTACATATGAGGATCGATAACTTTTTTCATAATTATTATGTGTTTTTGTGATTTCAACACATTGGAATCTATCAGATAAGTAACTTTTAATCCAATCGTATGCATTTCCACGTAAACCATATCTATATAGCTTTGACAACAGGGTTTTATGACACACAAAGTCAAAAGCTCTCGTCTTATCAAGGAATACGCACGCTAACATCTCCTTGTTATTTATTGCTTCAGTTATTTGTTTAAATAACGAGAAACACGCCAAAGAAGTGGAACTATGCTTTCTAAAACTAAACTGCTCGCTTTTTAAGATATCACATGTTTGTATAAAGTTTTCTATTTTATTATGCATAACTTTTTCAAATATCTTTGCTAGTATTGGAATTAAAGTTATTGGTCTGTAATTAGACATATCACTTTTTGTTCCTTTTTTATATAAAGGTTTAACTATAGACCTTTTCAATCTCGTGGGGAATTTTCCCTCTGTCAACGACATATTTATGCTGTATGTAAGTGGAGTAATTATACTAGCAGCGAATTTTTTCAACACTTTTGTGCATATGTCATCATATCCGGTAGAGTGGGTATTATTGAGTGATTTTATTATATTTTAGATGTCAGATTCATTTACAGGAGTTAAAAATATACTTTTGTTATTATAACAAATTGAAGTGGACGGATAATTATTAGTTTTGTCATTTAAATTATTATTGGTCAAAGAAATGTAAAATTGGTTAAAAAGATTGCTAATTTGAGCTGGCTCTTCATATGCTGTACAGTTAACTGTTATAGAGTCTATCTCGGACTTGCTAGAAGTATTATTTGTAGTGACTTTAATCAGTTTCCATGCCGCGGCACTTACGTTTTTTGAGGAGGCGATATATCGTTGACTATTAATTCGCTAAGACGTGATTATGCATTGCTTTAGAGTTCTTGTATATTTTTCATACTGAATACGATTATGTTTTTTATTTGATTTTTGTAGATGGTATTTGAGGTATAGGATTCTCTTTTTAGTGCAACATCGTTTTATTCCCTTTGTTAACCATTTATTTTTTATTGGTTTGCTTGTGTATTTTATTCTTTTAAACGGGAAACATAAATTATAAAAAAGCAACATTGTATCGTGAAAGCTATCGTACGCGACATCTGTGCTTTGAAGCTCAAGAAGCTCAGAAAATGAGAGACAGCCTAAATAATAACTAAATTTACTTATGATGGTGGATGATGGTAAGTGATCACCGCCGCCCATGGACACCCGCAATACCAGAGGATTCACAGATGCGTTGCCGACCTTTAAATAGGTAGTACGCTCGTTTCTTGAAGCAGCCCAAGTCGTAACTGTCCGGAAATATCGGTTTTGTTTTTACAGATTTTTCTGACTTAAACCCCATCTTTTTCTATCTCTCACGTAGTCCTCGGAAAGCGGGTCAGAACATGGCCTCCTTTAAGTATTCCCACTTTACGCGGACGTGTGACTTCCCTCATCCATCGGTTTGCCCACCTAAATATATATTTAAAAAAGTATTGTATACTTTTTGAAGTCGGTAAACTAAAAAGAAAATCTGACACCCCTATCTCGGAAGCGGCGAGAGAGCTAGTGACGAACGGTCAGAGATGAATGGAAAGAAAATCTTCATCAAGGCATTTGCACTCTTCTATTGAGTTTAGTAAATTATCACAGTAAAAATTGGTCTTTTAATAACATAAAAACAAATTTCAAATGAGTCAAAAACTAACAGAGTTCCAGCTGTAATACACATTTATAAATCCGAATAAATAAGTCTCTTCATTTTTAGATGGGCTCATTACATGGGGCAACGGTACTGACATAAATAGAGCGTTTGTGGCGCAAAAAAAATGCATTAGGGCTATCCATGGTATGCAACAAGAGGAATCCTGTAGACCAATATTTCAAAGATATGGTTTGTTACCTTTGCCATCGCTCTATATTTACGAAGTTTGTATGTTTCTACGTAAGCATAATGAATATTTTATGACCGCAAAGGATGTATGCTGTCGAAATCGACAAGATCAATTTAGACTTGTTTTAAAAGACATTCCAAGGTCCACCAAATATAATAAGAACTGCTTAGCAATGTGTGTAAGAATATATAATAAAGTACCTAATTCTATCAAATTACAAAATGTAAAATTATTTTCAATTAGTCTGCGGACTTGGTTAATGGAGCATAATTTTTATAGTATTAAGGAATTAATGGAACTTAAAACATTTTAAATATTTGCATGCTATTGTACTTAGCTAAACATGTATGAACTATGTATACTGTATTGTACCAACTTTAAATACCGTGTTTTAAAGCAAATAAATTATTTTCATTTTCATTTTTCATTTAAAAAGAAAATAGTGGCACCCCTAGCTCGGGAAGAAAGTCATTGTATAAATGGAAGCGGCGAGAGAGCTAGTGACGGACGGTCAGGGATGAATGGAAAGAAAATCTATAAAAAGGCATTAGCACTCTTCTGTTGAGTTTAGTAAATATTTAGCCCATTGTGCATTTGGTTGCCAAGGGTAAAATTGAGTTCCTGCCATAGACACGTTAAATACTATTTTTAGTTGGAAGGGTACAGTAGCTAGTAAAATTCCAGAGGTTTACCAACTTATGTTACAGGTTTACCAACCTAGACATAAGTTGGTAAACCTCTGGAATTTTACCAGCTTCTCGGCTGTACTCTGTTATTTACGACAGCAATGGTAACTCGTAATCGACGCTCATGTTACCATTATGACCACTTATTACGTTAAAGCAATAAAACAAAACAGGTGATGTATTTTCCATTCTGATTCATCTACCACCAATAAGAAAATAGTGGGTGAAATTTTGCATTTTCATTCTTCAGCCATCTTAAGACATTCTAAAAACATGGGTAACGTTTTTCATTCCCATTCCGTCACCAACATTCAGCATTCTCCTAAACCGCCAAAAAGTACCTGAGTCCCTAAAATAGTTTGTCAGTATTACTCACAGTACATCAGAATGTCAATTATTTGGCTTAGTAACTAACGTCTGGTATATTTTTGGCTTCATTTGTTCCTGTGTTAATCTTGTATCTAACTCGTACTAGGAAGCTTGTAATAATAGGTCAGAACTCTATAATGTAACTTGTGATTCATTATAACAGCTCATTAATGTCCCACTGCAGGGACGGGCCTCCTCCCATGACGGAGGGATACTTGGCCTACTAATACCACGCTAGCCAGACGAATTGGTATAGGGTTTAATTTCAAGTTTCCTTCTTTTTATTTCACAATAATAATTCAAATCATGTTCATGCACAATAGTAATTCAAATCTTTCCATTGCCTATAGTGATAATAACTGCAAAGTATTCCTTAGCTGATTTGTACGACAATTGTAGTATACTATAGGCTCGTTATCCAAATCTTCCTTTTGCTTATCTTTATTATGAGACCCAATGAAGATAATAGCTGCAAAAATGTTATTAGATATTAGGAACTATATATTATAAGCGAAGTAAATTATTGATGTTGAACTTAACACACTGGAAAACTTTATTGTTTTGGTACCCACAGGACAGGCATGCCTAGTGTGGGCCCAAAGTATACTGTACAATTTATTTTATTTATTTTTTGTTAATAAACGCTTTTTCCATTTTTTTTAATTTGCGTCGTTTTTTACGACGCCAATAGCTTAATTATAATGGTAAATTTTTCATGTATAGTTACTCCGTTACCACACAAAAATACATACACAGCCTTATTTTATGTGTTAGTAAGTAGTTTCCCAATAATTTATCGTGAGAAAGGTCATTGTTTATTCAACAGTTCGGGATTCGAGATGTTTCGACGTTTTGTTACATATTACATTGATCCCATTAAATATATTGTCCAATAAACAGATACTCGAGTGGAATTCTAATTTGTTTGTTGTTTTTCGGTTTGGTTCTTAAGTGTAGGCAAGGAGCTATTCCACTATGACAGCGTCTGAGCTAGCATTGCTTATGTCCTTGAACGGTGGTTACTAATTCCCATTAGGTGGGCTGCTAGCTCGTTCGCACATAACATGACGGACAGTGGAGGTGTCATTCTCGTCTAGCTAGGTGAACTCACTACCTCAAAAAGTCGTTGGACAGACTAGATGTGTAGAGCGGAGGACCGTGTTCTGTAAGACATATGTTTATAAGTGGACTGCGATAGACTAATTATTAATCTGCTTTATATTTCTAAACAATGTTACGATCGCGAATTATTTCTTCAATCACACTATAATTCTGGAACCTGCAGGGAGATTCCAATTCTAAGAATCTGGTCAGCTTTACTAAACAAACGAATAGACCAATTTCAAAGAAAGAAAAATATTTACCTATTTAAAGCTATTGGTATTTTTTGTGATACCTACATTAACAAGCACGATAGGCTTGTCTTGCACACTCGTCAAAATCTCATTACCTTGTAATGTCAATGTAGCTGCTGCTATTTACAACATATGAAAACCGCAATGAACAGCCGAATACACGACCGCTTTGCCACCGAGGCAGTTTATTTAAGGCAGGTTAAGGGACTAGCAATATGAGCCTTTAAAAAATATACTTATATTTCTTTATCTACAACCTCCAAAAGGCCCTTGTAAGCATCATCCAATATTTACAACTAACCTTGAGAAAACAACAGTTCTAAGCTCTAAGCACAAAATTAATGAAGGCAATAATCCTCTCCACAAAATATATTTTATGACCCTCGTCTAATTACTTTTTCTGGCTCTAATTTCGAGGATCCAAATGTAAATAGTTTATTAGCACGTAAATGTACAGTTAGAGCATAGTACAAATATATACAGTATTTCGACTTCATAGAAACGGACGAAACGCGAGTTATACCTACACGCTCACGATAGCGGTGATAGTACAAGCTTTGCTCAGTTTGGGACTAGGTGGCGATGTGTGAATGTGTCAGGATAATAGCGGTGGTTTTGCGGAGTGAACAGGCGCGACTGTGCCGCAGTAACGAGCGGGAAAGTAGGTAAATGTAATTAAAATGCTGAAGGTGGGCAGCCCTATCGCATGTTTACGTACCGCGCAGCCGTAGGCATTTATAAGAATTATTCGGCGAGATAGACTACTGGTTGTACTGTGGTAAGAGTTTTGGCACTTAACAGATAGGTAAAGAAGTGTCAGTATACACAGTACTCGAGCAACACAAGCATATTATGTAGACACGAATAAGATTTAGGACAATAAAAAATGTGACGGAGTAAGAATACAACATGTCATGAATATTATCTTTACGATGAAATTAAACCCTATACCAATCCGTCTGGCCAGCGTGGTATTAGTAGGCCAAGTATCAATCCCTCACGGGAGAAGATAACTAAACATAACTGGGGGAACTAAACATAACTGTGTGTGGGACAGTTATGATGATGAAAATCACAGATATCTGAAAAAAGGAGATGTGCCCTGAATGTCATTTTGTATGGAAACCTAATGTCGCCAGTTTTATTAACACACACAGCAATAGAATATACGAATAGACTACTGTTCTCAGTTACATCTAGATTATCAATGAACGCAATACTCTGTCTCGTTTTTCCTTGAAATATCTCCCTTACACGGTGTCACAGCGAACCAATCAGCGCTACTATATATATACAACTAAAACAAACTTCAAAAAATTTAGATAGAAGAACTACTACAATTTAAAACTACTACATTCAAAAAAATTACATTTATGCTAGGCGTTGACCTTATCGATAAATAATTAATAAAATTTATCGATAGACAAGACTTATATATTATTAAAAATTAAATACTTATCATATACTTAAATAATAATTACTTTTATATAAATATGTATTATATAATAATATATAATTGTATACCCGAAAACGAAATGGCTTTATCAGTTTTGACAAAAAATTCTATCATAATTCAAATTCACTAAGATCGTTATTTAATGTTTATGCGTGAGCTTGACGTCATTGGTTGACCGTAATCAAAACTATGCTTTGATTAAAAGTGCAATCTATTTTAAACTTTCACTTTAACGTAATAAATAATAATATCTACTAACACAATACAAATGTCACTATATTAAACTGTAGAGTTTGTATGTGAAAAACCATTAAATAATTTAAAACTAAAGTTAACTTGTTACTTGTGACATTACAAGCTTGTCATTTCAGAAAAACTGAAAATGTAGAATTTAAATATTGACTGGTAAGCCACCCAATTGTTGGCTCCTTAAGAGTGGACTTCGTGTCAGACAAAATATAAAATATTATAAAATGATAAAATACTTTAATCTTTGCTTATACTTAATCATTATTATGTGATTGAATAGTATTAAATAAATATTATTGGCACTAATGCCGATAAAAGGATTCTGATAAATTTATTGTTGCTATGTTGATACATGAAATAAATAAAATATGATAAAAATATTAAATAAATAATATTTGAACTTGAATAATCATACTGAACTTGAATAATCTACAGTGTTTTCTTTCTTTTAACTCTTAAGTACCAATAATTGTAGGACTTCTAACGGTTAGGTGGTTTACCCTAATTTGTTTTATTATTATAAAATTACGAAAACTTTAAATTGAAATATGCGCCAATGACGTCATGCAAGAAATGATAGGGATGGACATAGAAGGAAAAAAGAGAGAAATTCATTAGAATAAAACGTTTTACCTAAAATATGCTTTAGTAACAGTCAATAACGTTGACTTTACTATTTGTTTTTATAAATATTTAACGACTATTTGCTAATACAAGAGAACTGATTATGTCAAAGTAGCGTCATGCTTTAGCTGATGTTTTGTTGTGCGATATTGAACCTAATAGTTTTATGACATGCAACTAACATTAACTCTAGAGGTGATAAGGCCATATAGTTTTCGACTATACAATACTTTTGTAAAATAATATTCACGACAGTTTGTGTAAGATCGTACATGTCGTGAAACAAATTAATCCGTGAACTGATGTCGTAATATCGCAGGTTGAAGGAACTCAAGCGTCATACTTCTTTTGCGTCCTTATTGTCGCAGCAGCTTGTAACATTTTGACTGTTGTCATACAAAAGTAACGCACCTGTAAGGGAGAGCTAGCGATAATTTAGCCACAGTCGGTTAAACCTAGCCGACTTTAAAACACGACTTTTTCCGCACGTGCTTGTCATGCATGATTTACTTTTCATCGCCAATTATCAATCTCTTTAAAAAGCGCTTTGTTTAATTACATCATGGTTCATTAAATTTCTTTGAGTGAGCTTGTGTGGCCCATATTTTGAGCTTTGGGCCAAAACTGTTTTGTAGTCAATTACAACTTATAGATGTCAATTTTTGGATAGTTGTATAATATAAGACTAAGTATACAGATTATTTTTTGAAGCAGGTAACAGCGTGTACAGTTCATTTATTCAAGCATGTGCATGCGCATGCTTGCAATATTGCGCCTAGATAAAATTAAAACAATAGCATGAATATAGGAATTGATAGATGAGCATTTAGACTGATTTTAAGCAAATCTGATAAAACCAGTTAAAAGCACGTGTGTGCTAATAAATGGATGAGCGTTTAAAAAAAACTTTTAAAACCACTCTAATCAACATTTTAAACCTTTATGTTCTAGAGTACTTACTCCACCTTTGATTTAGGATATTATTTCAACATTGTAATACTTATATTGAAATTACATAATTTAAACAGCGTAATACAAAATTAAAAAAAAAAAACTCATTTAACGTAATAAAACTTTTACAATTTAAAATTCCTACAATACACGACTTTTTATCGAAAACGATAGATAGTCGTAGTCATGAACGGATCGTCACTATCGTTTGGTTGTTAGAGCGATCACGGTTAGCAACCACTTGTCATACGTAATATCGTTGAGCGAATAGTTCATTGCTTCATATATCATTGAATGACTATTTTAGACAGCATTAGAGAAGCAATGTATATGTTACAAAAATATTATAGTACTTAATTGTCCGAACATGAAAATAACATAGTGAGGACATTGAAGATTATTTTTTCATGATTTTAGAGGTAAATACAATAAAATACATGTACTAGCATACGGTAAGTGATTCCATTATTAATAAAGATTTTTTTATTGCTCTTTATTTTACAGGCAACCACTGAACAACTCGGCATTTTATATGTTATCTCGGTCGTTGTCAAAACACAGCTAAACCTAGGTGACAGCCATTTTTAGCTATATAATCGGTCCAATCATATTGCGTTGACAAGAAAACCCCGTCATACCACTTCTCCTTTTATTTAGATTTCTGTGATGAAAATAAATGTAATGCAAAGCCGGGGCTAGTCGCTAGTTATTATATAAATTAAAAATATCAAGTTTATTTTTTCTACAATATAATATAATAAATAATATTGTGCAAATTATGCTTAAAAAAATTATAAATATTTACATCTTTTATATTCATTTAAATTGAATTCGATTGATTTGATTTGACTTCTGTTCTGTTTTTTTCTGTGGTATCGCGTTAATGTGTAAATAATGACACGGTAGTACGTTATTTATACGTGCATGAGCCGAAGTTGACTAGCATAACAACGTATTGTAACTCGACATAATTGAAATTGACTTCTGAACCTAACTGTGCTGTGGTTAGGTTAGTAAGGAGATATTAGGTTTTCGTTTTATAGAATAGTTTTTATAGTCTAAGAGCTGGTGGCATTTTTGTAGTCTGAAGTTGCAGATATATAGTTCAGTTCATCATCTATTTTTTTATTTCAAGACAATTCGTACACTTGCGATAGAGTTGACATTAAGAAATAATTGGTGGATCAATTATCGAGCGTGGGTTTATGCGTGGAAGCCAATTAGTTATCGAGACTTCCCTTATCTTGGAGAGTCACAGAAACCACGTGAATACTGAATGTTTTCACGTGCTGGAATAGGATAGTAGGGCTGTAGTATTTTTTTTAAATTAAAAAATAACAAAATTAAAGAAAATAAATCAGCTAGTTAAAAAATGTAACTTTAGGAAAGTAGGCGTAGCACACATATCAAAACGTAAAGGGATCGGCACCACCTCGCCTTTTTCCTCGGTGTCAAACATCAAAAATCCGATTACGTTACGATTCCGATTAGTGTGCGTTGCATGCAGTAAGGAGTAATACAAATAATACTGAAAAGCTCGAGTTGATACAGTGACGATTAAGCTTTATTTTAAGTGGTTAAATTTTCATCTTCGTGAAAACAGGCCTATAACAGAATGAGTGCCAGCGCCGTTTTGACCCCGAGCGACGCCTTCGAATAGTATCGGATTTTCCTCAATTGGTACTTTTGTTACTTTATTTATTTATTTTAGTGCCGAGTATTGTGTTCTGGGTCTATTTATTTTTATGCTTGTAAACAACAATAGGAGGGAAGCCGATGGATGAGGGAGGCACAGGACCGCACAAGGTGGCAATACTTGGCGGGAAAGTAGGTAAATGTAATTAAAATGCTGAAGGTGGGCAGCCCTATCGCATGTTTACGTACCGCGCAGCCGTAGGCATTTATAAGAATTATTCGGCGAGATAGACTACTGGTTGTACTGTGGTTAGAGTTTTGGCACTTAACAGATAGGTAAAGAAGTGTCAGTATACACAGTACTCGAGCAACACAAGCAGTATGTTCAGTAGCGGACGACGATTGGCTGATATGATGATAATGATGATGAAACAACAATTAAGCAAAATTTTCCTTTATCGGCCTTTACAACACCCACGTTACGAAACGATATCACAAAGTCTTCTTACTCCGTGACCACATGGATACATTTTATTTACGCAAATAAAACAAAAATAAAAATATATTTACTATTAATTTGATACTATTTGATAGTGCATATTAATACAATACAATACAAGTGGTACTAAGAATACAATTAAAATATCATTACCTACTAAAATACAGTTTTGTATTTACATTCACCCTCGCGGCTTAATGACGGGTCTCTTTGACCCAGTAGCACAGTAAGTGAGAGCACTAAACAGATAATTACAGAAATCCAATTTAGATAATATGTTATGTGACAAGTAAATTGTTTTTGATCGGCGGTAACTTATGGTTAACTTATGGGATAGGCCTATGGGGGGGAGCTTGGGGTCAATTTGATTGTCATAATATGTCTCATTATGACAATCAAATTGACCCCATGCTCCCGAGGTAAAGAAGTCAGTAAGGCCCCAGTGTAAAGGCTATCATCATAACAGCCCATTAATGTCCCACTGCAGGGACGGCCTCCTTCCGTGGCGAAGAGTTACTTGGCCTACTAATACCACGCTGGCCAGACGGATTGGTATAGGGTTTAATTTCAAGTTTTCCTAATTTTTATTTCGTAAAGATAATTTGATTCTTTTCTTTTCTTTGATTCTTTTTTAAAAGACAACTCCCGCACTAGGGATCATGCCCTGTGTCGCGGGGACTTTTACAAACATCAATTAACGGACACATATAACACCCAGACTCAGGACAATAATTTGTGGATCTCACAAATTATTGTCCTGCGTGGGGATCGAACCCACAACCTCATGCGCGGCAGCCGCTGGCTTTACCGGCGCGCCACCGAGGTCGTCTTAATAATATTGACAGATAGTCCCTTAGTCGGTTTTTACAACACCCATGGGATGAGATGGGGTGGTGACATATTGTACTCTTACTCCGCCACCACACGGAGATAAAAAGGCTATCATCCCAATAATAAAACTTACAAGTAAAGATCACTGTAAGATGAAATTGCTACAGGAACTGAAACCAACACAGACTAAGATTTAGTATTTTAATGATATGTATGCCACAAAAAATATTTTGCGGCACAGGCGTTCGCATTGATCGCAACCAGCCCCTTGTACGAGTTAATCGGCTTAAAAAAAGTTTTTGCATTAGTATTCAAAAGAAAAATTCTGTAAAGACTTAAATACAAGTGATCTAGAAAATAATTGACTATCAATCTATTATCCTCCGCGTGGTGACGGAGTAAGAATACAGTGTATCACCACCCCATCTCATCCCATGGGAGTCGTAAAAACCAACTATCCGTAAATATTGGCTTTACATAATAAAAAGAAGGAAAACTTGAAATTAAACCCTATACCAATCTGTTTGGCCAGCATGGTATTAGCAGGCCAAGTATCTCTCCGTCGCGGGAGGAGGCCCGTCCGCAGTGGGACATTAATGGGCTGTTATGATGAAGTCTATAACTTTGTATGTACATTGACTTCTGCACATATATCTGTAATGCGGTTATATAATATCCACCCCTCTACTGCGATTAACAGATAAAAGGCAAATTTATGCGATGATAGTTTTCACGAATATCTATCTCTGTCTTTTTCTATCACGCTATGTATGATAAGGACGGCAATAACTTTCTTGTGACACGATTTTCTTTCAAATTTAGTTGTAGCTGGGTGAATCCGCCGTTTTGATTCTTTCGATTTATTTTACAAAAAAAATTTAAACTACTCGGAATTGCGTGCAAAAGTGCATAATTTAAATGTTATTAAAGTAAACATTTAAAATCTGCAAAAGGCACTTAAATCCAACAGGCGAATCACAAGATATCGATTTTCAAAGTTATTACATGCAAATGGCGATGACGTCTATACCATGGTAATGACTTTTTGAAATTGGTAATGACGATATGTTAATGGTAATGACGAAAAAGAATAAAAACAATTATTTTTGTTGTAAACTATTATAATCATAGAAAAAATACAACAAATCAACGATTGCAACATCAGTTATAAACTACCTATTTGAAAAAAACTTAACATAGGTAAGTACATAATTCTTTAGTAAAACCTTCTTTGGAACATGATTGACTTATTGAAATTATTAGTTATTCTTAGAACTAGTTGAATGAGATCAAATAAAAACCTTATCTTGGATCAAATACTTCCCGCTATTCTTCACATCTTTAATTATTCTCTTCGTCTGGGCCAGTTCCCATCTTCGTGCCGTAACGCCTACGCTCGACCTCTCCCTAAGATTTCAAATCCTACACCTATCTCTTATTTTCGTCCTATTAACATTCTTCCTTTCTTGTCCAAAGTACTTGAAGCTGAGGTATAAATAAAATTATCCGGATTCGTAAATGAAAACAATTTATTGTCTCCGCTCCAGTCCGGGTTTAGACCTGGTCTTAGTACAACCTCAGCCCTGCTCAAGGTGACGGACGGGAAATGTGAGGGCGGGAATGGAGGAAGCTAGGATTACACTGTTGGTCCTGGTTGACTTCACGAATGCCTTTAACACCGTTAGGAATGACATTCTCATCTCTATTCTTTACCGTCATAAGGCTTCACCTGTGCCATTGGATTGGTTTTCTTCCTATCTTCGAGGTCGTCAGCAGTCTATTCGCATTGATGAAAGTACCTCTTCTTGGTGCACTTTAAATGCTGGCGTACCTCAAGGCGGTATTTTATCTCTTTTATTGTTTTCATTATTTATTATTCTCCTAACTAAAGAACTCTCTTGCGACTATCATTTGTACGCCGGCGACTTGCAGCTTTACACCTAAGGTGGATCATCTTGATATGGCTATTGACGCGCTTAACAAAGACTTTATGGTACTCCAAGATTGGTCTTTAAAATTTGGGCTGTCTGTTAACACTGATAAATGCAAGGCTATTTATACATCTTATAGCAATGTGGTAATAGACTTAGGGATATATATAGATAGTACGCTAAGTTGGCAATCTCAAGTTAAGGTTGTAAGTCAGAAGGTTACCGGTACCCTACGTTCCTTGAATCGCCTTAGGAAATTTCTACCACACAAAACCAAAGCAATGCTTGCGCAGACCTTAATTTTCCCTCTCATCGACTATGGTGATATGTTCTACCTTGACCTGAATAAAGATCTGCTCAATAAACTGAATCGACTTCTAAATACATAACTGCATTCGATTCGTTTACAATCTTCGTAAGTATGACCATGTCTCCTCCTACCGTTCAGGCTTTGTTCACTCTTTTTTCATGATACGATCCATTCTTCTATGGAATGCCCTCTCTCTTGAGATCAGGATGACTACGAGTCGTTCTACATTCAAAGTTAAAGTTCGTCAACTGTGTACTGATTATTAGCCGAATAATTTCCTTCTCTCTTCACTATTTATATATTTGGTCTTATATAATATCTCTTCTTTTATGTATAGTGTGTATTTTTATTATTTAAATTGTTTTAACTAATTGTCGTTATTGCACCTAGCAACTTACTTTTCTCTGCATCACCCAAAGCTTAACTGGAAAAGGATGCCTTAAGGCATTAAGCTTACTATTGTACAACAATTTAATTGTGTGCATAAATCTACTATATAAAAATAAGTCGGGTTTTCCTTCCTGACGATATCTCCAGAACGCACGAACCGATTTCCACGGTTTTGCATTCGTTGGAAAGGTCTCGGGCTCCGTGAGGTTTATAGCAAAGAAAGTCTAGGAAAAAATGGAACAAAAGAGCGGGAAAATAATGCCCGTGCGAAGCCGGGACAGGCCGCTAGTTATAAATAAAAATCACCCAGGATGATTTTTACAATAGTGATCAAATTTAATACTTAGCTTAGAACTACAGTTACTCTATGGGTTACATTATTTTTAAACATTTTTTTATTTACCAAGATCTTAATATTAGATGGTACAGCAACACAAATATTTTCTACATTGGTGGTAGATATCGCAATAGTATTCGTAATATTCGCCAATACTTCATTGTCGACTATCGGGAGCGGGAGACAAACTAAAAGTTTGTGGTATTGGCATGCAACCAAGGTGTTTCTGATGAGCGCATATGATGCCGTAAGTAGCTTGCGCTACAAAATGTTAAATTTGATGTTCCTTCCTTCCATAACACTTGATGAACCTCAGACTACCTCAGAAAGGCTGCAAGTTCTTTGGGATTTTTGTCTCCATCTCAGTTAATACACTCTTTCCTTTGGGTACATCAATCATAGTTACATTAACACTACCTTCGTTATTTTTCCTCTATAGTTGCATCGGTATCGTAAGACTTACTGAAACACACAAAAGTAAAGTGAATTGATATGAATACACAACACTTCGAACCAGAATAACAAGGCATAAAAACACAATAGTCATTACCGTTTACATATGATCATTACCATTCACACATATTTAATGGTAATGACGATGATGGTTATGACGTTTACGTCTTTTTGTGTAATTATTAACTATATAAAACACTACAAATAAAAACAATGGGCATTTTTAAGACACTGTTCATATAACTAAAAAGCTGGGATAATTTAAAAATATCAATTAACAATGCTTACCTGATTAACTTGGTAATTGGTAATGACGTGAATCCGTGACGAAGCCCCACTGAACCCAAGGTCACTATAATCAAAAATTTACATATACCCGCGTGGAATATTTGAAGGTGCCTTCCACTCCGATGTTGAAGGGCGTCTAAGGAAAGGTAGGGAGGCTACGCAATAGCAGTAGCTACTTCAAACATTCGAGAATTTAAGTTTTGACTGTACTGGGATGGTGTTGACGAATTTCCGTGACAAAGATTGTTATTTTTTTTAATATATGCTACGTATTATCAAACGGCTTTATAATTCCGTAGGTTATTCTTTATAATATGTATTTTCGAATAATGTAAAGAAACACGGAAAATACATGTACATTTTTGACCAAATAAATAACAAAGTACACGAACCGATTTTAAACTGCGAATGGTAATGACGTTTGGTGCGTGTTAATTCAAATAAAATAAAAACAAATGGTTATATAATATTTTAAATACTGGCACCTTACGTAAATACATGCTAGAAAAGACATGTAATGAAAAAAAAGTCGCAGCAAATGACAATCATTTTTTTATTAGCGGATGTTTGCTAAATGTGAATTTCCGCGGATTCACCCAGCTTAGTAATGATATTGTCACGATTGTTATGTAAGTTTTGTCGGTAAAAAAACATGACTTTTGTTACAGGAGAAAATATAAATGACTTAATATTTTTATTGAGATAATAGAATCAGATTTTATTTATTTTGTCCATGAATTTTTATTGATAATAATATTATGTAGATTTAAGCTTGCCGATGGCCTCTTCCTTCGTGTTGTGACAATAAATGATGTAAATTGTATCACTGGTAACCACAGGACAGGTACGCCTAGTGTGCAGCCCATAGATATAATTGTAAAATTGTACTTCGAGCGGACAATAAAAGGTTTTTTTTTAATTATTACCATCCGTTGCTCAGGAGTGAAGGCAACGGGTTCGCGCTTACCACCAACGACGTTAAAACAATCACCCTACTGATATTATAAATGCAAAAGTTTGTGAGGATGTATGGATGGATGAATAGAATATGTTTGTTACTCTTTCACGTAAAAACTACTGAACGGATTTTGATGAAATTTGGAATATAGGTAGTTTAGAGTGTAGAATAACATTTAGGCTATCTATACCACGCGGGTGAAGCCATCAGTTAGTCACGGGCATCAGTTAGTATTGTCATATTTTCTTTGCACAACTTCTAACAAATTCCTTCTTTTCCTTACAGGAAGACATGGTGTGCTTGTCATGCACAGCCACCGGGGAGCGCGTGTGTTTGGCCGCTGAAGGTTTCGGTAACCGACACTGTTTCTTGGAGAACATCGCAGATAAGAACATACCGCCTGATTTGTCGCAGTGTGTCTTTGTTATTGAACAGGTAAAGTAGCTTATTTTGTTATGAAGCTTTTCTTTAAGTTTTTTACTCATTTACAGATGACAATTGAAAACTGACCGTGTAAGGGTGCGTTCCCACTCTGTCGTGACGACAGATAATCGTGTAGTTTTAAGTGTTGTGGCTTATATGTTTAAATGGAGGTGTTTAACATTTAGAACGACAAAATTTACTGTAGTCTACGACATTTTTTGCCGTGACGACACTTTGTCAAACAATCTTTATAATGGGAACAGGTAGAGACGACAGTCGTCGAACAACAAATTAGTCGTTACGACATAGTGGGAACGCGCCCTTAATGGTACGTGACAAAATTACGTTGCACCAACGCGCAAAATAAATACAAAAGTTATAGTTTAATCTCCTTACTCAAACGCCGCTTAAATTTTAGTCAATTGATTAACTTAAATTCATACGATATTGCTTAGAAAAATCTCGCTAAACAGTGATCAAATTTAAAAGGCGCTTATGAGTAAGGGGGTTTAATTAAAACTTTTGTATGTGTATTTGTAAACCTAAAAAATGAAAGAACTTTTGTCGTTTAACTTAAACTTTTTATACCAATACGACAACTTTTTTTTCAAATATAATGGGAGGCAAACGAGCCCGCAGGTCACCTGATGGTAAGTGATCACCGCCGCCCATGGAAACCCGCAACACCAGAGGAATCACAGATGCGTTGCCGACCTTTAAAAAGGGAGTACGCTCGTTTCTTGAAGCTCCCCAAGTCGTAACGGTCCGACTTTTGTAGTGGCGGTCAAAAAGTTTAAAAAGAAGACCTCAAAAAGGTGACTGGGTCGAACTGTATGAGGAAGGACCGTGTTCTGTGGCGCGTCCTGTCCCAGACTGGCCCATGACCAGCTGTGGAATACGAAAGGCTGATTGATTATTGAATTGAATAAGCTTTTTAAAGACTTGCTTCTTTTGCATTTCTAGATACGATTTGAATTGATATAACGTTGCATCGTCCATAGTCAAGTAGGTATGGGTCGATGCAATTTGTCCGAAACACCGGGAAGATTTTTTTCCGTTATCTAATATCCATAGTACGGTCAGCTGCAAAGAAATCTAAACCCATTTAAGAATATAACAGCGCGCTAAAGGGGTTAGATTTCTTTGCAGCTGACTGTACAACCTCTGCTTAGTTTGGGACTTGATGGCGTTTTGTGAATGTGTGAGGTTAATTATATTTATTTCATTTTAAGGCGTTATCCGTGCGAGCCTTGCAGGAGTTAGTAACAGCGGCTGGCTCTGAAACTGTAAGTATCACCATTATATTATAAATTCATTCAATTACAGCTCGCGCAATCTTACTTGGCCGGCCTAAAGTTAAGTTTTAAAGACGTCCGCGCATGCACAACAAAAAAACACACCCTTTCTCCGCGCCATTTTATAACAAAAATAACATCTAGGGCAGCTATTTTGAACAACTTTAAGCCGGCCATCTTAGATTTCGTGTACTGTATGTACATCAATTATACATAATATATATCATAATAATTATGTATTTACCTGTAAAATTAACATTTTGTAAACCTTTCTGTATTACATTAATTACACCCTTTGAATAATTTTCAATTATTATTTTGACTAAAATACACTTTTATTTATTTTCTTAGATAATTTGTTTCACTATTTACCTTTTTTTTGTTAGTGCTGTAGAGGTAAAATATAATAATTAATATTTTGTTTAAAAAAAAATTAAACAGACATATTTTGTAATTTTTGTTTTTAGTTAACAGTAATTTAATTCAATATGGGCTTTTAAAATTAATGATAAAATGCAACTATTGGGAAATCCTTTGAACATACAGTTTTAATTTCCTTTTTTATTTTATTTTATTTATTTATTTTATTTTACAATTTTAGGAAAACTTACAGCTAGTAAATATATTATACAGGATTGAATATAAGAAATAAAATAAATATTTTGTATATAATTATAAGGAAATAGTGAAACAAATTTTAGACGTAAAGATTTTAAAGGCAAATCTTATTTTTTTATATGTACACACCATTATTATTTATTACTGTGGTAACACTATATATATTTTGTGAATAATTCCGTTTTACGTATTGCGATGGTGTTTTTTTTTATATTTTTACAGGGCAAAGAAAACTTAGTGAGTATTTCTGTCTATTGGTAAACAAGACTGCATGCTGTCATATTACATTTTTGGCTAATTGGATTTAAAAAAAAAAAAATTGGCAATTGTTTTTTGTACAAAATTTGTCAAAATTAACGTTTTTTTTCATAAGTGGATAACTTTCGAAATTCATTAATTTGATGGCTAATAGACGTTACTAATTTATTTACCTACTTTAAAAATTTATACCATCACAGTTATTTTACATACATATGAATTTTACATTTTTTAAATTTACATTCATAAATTTTACATTTATTATATTTTATTGCCAGCTTTATTGATATTTATATAATATTTGTAAACATCAGCAAACCATATTCTTTTATCGAGGTCGCAAACTATGTACTCGTAAATCCTCGCTTTTACGAATTCCTTTTTCTAATTTATGACGAAAGCACGAAATGTATACGTGGGATAGGTATACATATAGATATTTTTTAAGTTGTAACTTGCTTTGAGAATAAAACTAAAAATATAATTGTATATATAACTTGTTTACGCTTTGGTATTCACATCACAACTAAGCACATACTTATTAATTAATTATATTTAAAACAATAAATTTAATATATTATTTTGTTTTTTTTTATTTACTTAGGTTCGTGTTTTCGTTATAAACCTTGACCATGTACTGTCAAGGTGTTTATTATTTAAATTAAATTGTTATTATTTTATATTAAATAAAATGGTATAAATAGTTTTTAATTTATTCGTTTTAACAACGCATGTATTGTATTTGTATATCATCCATTCTTATCCATTAATTTACCTAATTGTAAATAATAAGTACGTTTTATTATTTTTATCTACTTAATTTTTTAATCTATTATTGCTTTATAACGGTCTAAGCTTTTTAATGGCTTACTTAATTTAAAATAGCTGTTTTATTCTCTCGAAAAAGAAAAAAAACAATACTTTTTTTTTATTTATTTGAAAAATTTGAAAAAAATAGGTAGGTAAAGTCATGTTCTTAAATTATTTCAATTACATTATTCTCAGTTGATATCATTTTAAGGTTTGGTAACACATCTTTTGATTGTTTTTTACACTACAAAAGTAAGGCCAACAAAAAAATGAAAAACTACATTTTAAGTTAAAATATTTTAAATTCATTTTATTTTTAATACTTAGAGTCAATAGATAGATAAATTAAAATTTAACGTCCTAACCATCAAGTAAATAGAAGTTTATACTTAAATTTGTACATTCCAGGGTAAAGGCACTGGATCAGGACATCGTACACTTTTATATGGTAATGCGATTCTTCTGCGGCATCTCAACAGTGACATGGTAAGCATAAGAGTTAAAAACAATATGTCAGTTGTGTGTAGATTGAGGTTAGGTCATGCTTGTACCAAGGTTCATCTTGCTAAATTACGGATCAAAGACAGCTCGATGTGTGAGTGTGGTTTGGATGAAGGTTCCCCTGATCATATTTTTTTCCAATGTCCGTTAATGCGCTCTTCATTCTATGATTACATTCCCTCTCGTATACCTCGTCCTGTTAATTTTAATAATATTCTTACGTATTCTAATTCACCGTTTATATATGTTTTATGTAACTATATAGAGATAAACAACATAAAACTGTAATGGTTTTGTCATTTTAATTCTTTGTTCTTGTTTATATTCTTATATTAATATCTACCTTTTTAGTACAGCACAGAATAACACGTATTTATGTATAACAACAAATTTTGATTACCTTGCTCGTCTACTAAAAGTACTGTTTTAACTGGTCATTGGCGTAATCTTAGAATCGCCATTAAAAAAAAAAAAAAACAAACGAACACAAAGAACATCCAGGCTTAGGACAATAGTTTATGGATCATCATAACAGCCCATTAATGTCCCACTGCAGGGACGGGCCTCCTGTGACGGAGGGATACTTCGCCTTCTAATACCACGCTGGCCAAACGGATTGGTATAGGGTTTAATTTCAAGTTTTCCTTCTTTTTATTACGTAAAGTTAATATTTACGGATAGTCCCTTAGTCGGTTTTTACTACACCTATGGGATAAGATGGGGTGGTGACAAACTGTATTCTTACTCCGTCACCACAAGGATATTGTTTGTAATGCCTTAACAGGAATATGTATTCTTTCTTCTAACATATATGTTTTTTTGTTTTGTCCAGTACCTGGCGTGTTTATCGACATCATCATCTCAAGATAAACTGGCGTTCGACGTCGGTCTCCAGGAACATTCGCAGGGTGAAGCTTGCTGGTGGACATTGCATCCTGCTAGTAAGCAGAGGTAATACCTTGGACCAGGGTGGCTGTTTATCCTTCCATACAATACCCATCCTTAATGGGTAATAACATTTTTGATACTTTTCAATTTTCAGATCCGAGGGTGAGAAAGTTCGTGTGGGTGACGACTTGATTTTGGTTTCTGTTGCCACGGAAAGATATTTGGTGAGTATCTCCTTTACTGTTATAAAAGACAGAAAGAAAGGAGTATTTTTGACAAGTAAAACAATATATTATGTACTTTTATGAAGACGTATGTCGTTGGATGGGGGAAAAACAGGACTGCGCGGTGAAAATGTTTTGCGGAAGCTTTCTCCAGGATCGGACGTCAATTACCGAAAGACTGATATGACGATGATGAAACACAATTTACTAATATTTTTAGGCAATCGTATCTAATTAGCATTATGCCATATGCATATTATAAGTATATATAATTATTATCATAAAATTATGTAGTCTATTGTCTGTGTGGTGACGCAGTAAAAATACCTACCCTTACTACTTTTAGCATGTACGCTAAAAGTGTGAAAGATAAGATTGTCTTTTACTACACACTTGGGGTGAGATGGGATGGTGACACAATGTATTTTTACTTCGCCATTATGTGGTGTGCTGTGCGGTCTTGTAAACTTATTATAAATATATTTAGACATAATACTATTATATTTCAATTCAGGGCTTAGTAGTAATATCACCAGCAAAGTGTTCACCAAGCGTGAGAAAGGGACTTATGTTTATCTTATCGGTGAGGTTACAAAAATTAAGTGTTACATAGAATGTTACATGTTACATTAAGTGTTATTGTAACATAGATATTATCATTGTTATCTAATTGTTATATTGTAAAAATATCGTGGTAATTTAATGTTAATAACAGAAAGTGTATTGTTGTAAATATAAAGTATTTTTTTAGTGAAAATGTAGTTGAACTATGTTTTTCTTTCTTCTAGTTTCAAAGCACAAAATATTACAGTTTGCTATTTATATTAGTATAAAAATGTTGTTCGTCACAATTTTGGATATACACTTTATAAAATAGAATACCTAGAATGTAATTTATTTCTCTTCCACAAAGGTGTCTTAGGTCGAAGTATACATAATTGCAGAGTTACAATAATCCTTTGTGGAAGACTGATATCTGCACTAGGAAAAATCCCGTCACGCCGATTACCAGGAAATTATATTATGTAGTGTATTCTTTAGTATGAAGTAATTAAATTTTTTTAAGGGATCTAATTTCTTCAATTATTAAGTGTCTGGTCAGGCTTTCATTCTGATGATGACGTTCGACGTGAAGTTGTTAAAAAGAAAATCCAAAATCTAAGTTTTTCTTTCTTCTTAAGTTTTCGTTAAAGTCTGCGTACTTTTCCGTTTATCGGCTTTCATGACACCCATAGTTTTAGAATCCCGAGGATTATATAAATGCTTTTCTTTTCTGGCTTTCATTGGCCATAAGTCAATAGAAGTCCCTGCAGGAGGCGTTTGCCCAGCAATGGGATCCCAGAACTAACATAACACAATTTCTTTCCACAGCACACAACAAAAGAAAACGAAGTATCGATAGTAAACGCTTCGTTCCACGTGACGCACTGGTCTGTGCAACCTTACGGCACCGGTATATCTAGGATGAAGTACGTGGGTTATGTGTTCGGTGGCGACGTTCTGAGGTTCTTCCATGGTGGGGACGAGTGTCTTACTATACCTAGCACTTGGACTAAAGATGGCGGGCTCAAGTAAGTGGTTATGTTGTATATTGATAATGGTGAAGGAGGGAAGGGAGGAATTTAGGGGAAGAAGTTGTAGTGTTGTAGGTTCCATAATAAAATGCAGATGAATAATATACTATATATTTCCTGGTACCAGATTATACTTAAATACAATAACAATATATTTACGACGACCTAGCTACATGATTGCGGGGAGACGACTGCTGGGCGACGCTAGTACAGTCGCGCGCCTGTAAAAGTGATTTCTCAGCAGTCGCTCATATTACAATGTTGTGTCCCTACATATAGATTTCAAACCAAGGAAAACCTTAAAAAACCTTGGATTTTAGCTATTTTTCAGTGACGAATGATCCAATCCTAAAAAAAATTCATGCTTATAATCTTTAACTTCACTCGTTCTAATAAACTTTTAGACAAAAAGACTTGACGAGAAGAGATCTTCTAAACGTAGGTGTAGATATTTTTCAATGACTATTTTTGTTCCTGCTTAGTAAAGTTGTGAAATAGTATATATAATATATAGCGTTCATTTGTTAAAAACAGGTATAAAAAGGTGTTACTGTTCATTTATTACGACTTAATTATAAAGGTAAACAACAATGGCGTCGTGTCAACCACAGACTAAAGACTTTAGTCTTTGACCTTTAAGAAATGAATAGGAATCAAGGACAAATTCTAGAATCTACAAATGTCAAATAGTGAATTTAATTTTTATCTGTGAAATTTGACGTTAGAAAAAAATAAATTTATATAAAATTTAAGAAAGATAGTAGTTAAATCAAAGTTATTTACGTGTTTTCTATTGCATAAACGTTTAATGCTACTTTCCAGAAATTTTCCTCCATATCAAAGAGTGCAATTGATGTAAAAACTAGTGAATTTGCAGTATGTGGTGTTTGTTTACAAAGTTAATCAAGTAAGGATCAATACCCTATACAAATAATGTTCTCTATCATGTGTTAAAATATATGCAACATTCTTGTACACTTTGTATATTGTTAGGGATATTTAAAAGTACAATCCACATAATATTTAGACGACTCCATTTATTTCTAGACTAAGCAAAACTTGTACTATAGGTACTAAACTAAAACTAAAATGTTTGTTGTAATCAGAACTAGATGGCGTTGTTAGAAGTAAATTATAATCCTTATTTACATTCTTTCTCAATTAATTATATTTTTAAATATAAATATAAAAATAAACACATTTAAAAATATAAAAAAAGTAGACCCCCCAGCATCGGTACAAGGACCAAGCTACAGGTGGTTAGGGCTCTCAATTATGATAATTATTAACATTTTTTTCTGTTCCCAGTATTGTAGTCTACGAAGGCGGCTCAGTGATGTCCCAAGCTCGTTCGCTATGGCGTCTTGAGTTAGCTCGCACCAAGTGGGCTGGTGGCTTCATAAACTGGTATCATCCCATGAGGATCAGGCACATTACTACTGGCAGATATCTTGGTGTTAATGATCAGAATGAACTTTATTTAGTCAGCAGGTTAGTTTTAGACCTTATGGTTATGGATTTAGAGATTAAAATGAACACAGTTATGTCTACTCCTATCACATAAGTGTCGTTAAAGTGGACTAAGGGAGAGTTCGCGGGTATTATTTCTACAAAGACTAAAGGAAAACTTAACTCAAAACTATCGATCGGTTTGGCCATCGCAGTGTTAAGAGATAGTATAGTTCAATTTTACTAAGGGTTTAAATACTGGAGAAGATAAGTAGAGGATCAATCAACTTCTGGAAGATTCAATAAGGCCCATTTTATCGTATGCCCGATTTCCACATCGACAACTACAGTAGCGGGCTGTAGGGATTATATCCTTACTTTACTTTGCTAAACAAGTAAACATTGTAAAATAATTTATCCAACCAGAAAACCTTTCTAGGTATCAAATCAAACTAATATCTCGAATTTAAATCAAAGAGCGCCATCTCTCGACGTATCCTAATAAACTTAGCTTCCCTACTAAATGTTTCATATTCTTACAGAGAGGAAGCCACAACAGCCTCTTGTGCTTTCTGCTTACGCCAAGAGAAAGATGACCAGAAGCAAGTTCTAGAAGATAAGGATTTGGAAGTTATTGGTGCGCCTATTATCAAGTATGGTGATTCCACTGTTATAGTGCAGCATTCGGAGACTGGGCTTTGGCTGTCTTATAAGGTACATTTTGTTTATGATTCTTTTATGACAGGCCCGCAGTTTCGTTGGGGTTGCTTAGTGAAAATAAAATCTTATGCTTATTGTTTTAAATGTGCTATTTGCTAAGTTAAGTAGAAGTCTACCCGGAGTTTGCGGTTTTAATTTCCATATAAATATTTATTTATATAGTCTGTACCGTCAGTACAAGAATCATGCCGTGTACCGTAGCAATTTGTACAATTTGGCAATAAATAAAAAAAATAAGGTTTCAAATATTAATTGAATCGTTTGACAATAGCTGCTACGCAGAGGTCTCGTATTTAATTCCCTCTCAATGCAATGTTCACATAAGTCAGGGTGTTTTTATTTATGAAATGTTGTATTTACAAAAAGAGGAAGTTGAGTATGTTTATCCGTTGTCCCATAGTACCCATAGTACAAATTTTCTATTCCTAAAAGCATAAATAAATATTACCTTACACTCTGCTTATTTTGAGACTAGATGGCGCTACATAGGTACATGGAAGGGAAATATTACAAATCATCATCATCATAACAGCCTCCCGTGACGGAGGGATACTCGGCCTACTAATACCACGCTGGCCAGACGGATTGGTATAGGATTTAATTTCAAGTTTTCATTCTTTTTACTTCGTAAAGATAATATTTATGGTTACTCCCTTTGTCGGATTTTACGACACCCATGGAATGAGATAGGGTGGTGACATTTTGTATTCTTACTCCGTCACCACACGGACAACACACACGGACAATATTACAAATACTATTATAATTTCCAGTCATACGAAACAAAGAAGAAAGGCGTTGGTAAAGTGGAAGAGAAGCAGGCTATATTACACGAGGAGGGTAAAATGGACGACGGTCTCGACTTCTCCAGGTCACAGGAGGAAGAGTCACGGACTGCCAGGGTCATCAGGAAGTGTTCGTCGTTGTTCACCAAGTTTATTAAGTAAGGAGTGGTGCCTGAAATTAGCTAATTAACATCGCAGCTGCCCACGTTAGAGGTGGCGAGATAAGTTGGACAGGGCATAAAAACACTGGCTTTCATTGGCCATGGAATCATGTGGAAGTTAGCAAGAGAGGCCTTTGCCTCATAGTGGGATGATAGAGGCAGACACTAACCCCAGGTTTCCGAATGTCTGATCAAGTAAAAATCAACTAATCAAGTGTCAAATCTTTTATCTACTATATAAAAATAAGTCGGGTTTTCCTTCCTGACGCTATAACTCCAGAACGCACGAACCGATTTTCACGATTTTGCATTCGTTGGAAAGGTCTTGGGCTCCGTGAGGTTTATAGCAAAGAAAATTTAGGTAAAATTTGAACAGAAAAGTGGGAAAATAATGCCCGTGCGAAGCCGGGACGGACCGCTAGTCAAGTATAATTTTCAGGAACTAAAATTGGACACTTGATTAGTTCCACCTCCCCAATTCATCCTGTAACATTGAAGTCAATCGATCAACTAGCCTATCGCAGACCACTGCTGGACATCTCGTCTCTCCTATCACGCGCCACAGAACACGGTCCTCCGACTTCTGCACCCAGTCCGATCTTAAGACTTTATTTTAAGTCGTTGGACCACATAGCCGGAGGTCGTCCTGCACTACGTTTGACAACTGTCTCCATTCCAGATTTGCATACCCATTCCAGATTGAGTTCTTCCGTATGGTGACGGAGTAAGAATACAGTGTGTCACCACCCCATCTCATCCCGTGGGTGTCGTAAAAACCGACTAAGGGACTAACCGTAAATATTATCCTTACGAAGTAAAAAGAAGGAAAACTTGAAATTAAACCCTATACCAATCCGTCTGGCCAGCGTAGTATTAGTAGGCCAAGTATCCCTCCGTCATGGGAGGAGGCCCGTCCCTGCAGTGGGACATTAATGGGCTGCTATGATATGATGATTCCAGATTGATTTGGTAAAAATTTAAATATATGAAAAGAAAACCAAACAAATGACATGGTGACGCCATTCGATCTTACACCGTAACTATACTGTTTTAATATACTGTATTAAATAAAAAAATAATATGTTTCCAGTGGTCTAGAAACTCTACAAGAGAACAGGCGTCACTCGATGTTCTTCGCGTCAGTGAATCTTAATGAAATGGTGATGTGCTTAGAAGATCTAATTAACTACTTCGCACAACCTGATGAAGATATGGGTAAGTCGAGTTTTTTGTATTAATGTTGAGTGGGGCTTTGAAAATGTGAACGATTTGCTCACAATTTTCTATGTAAGACCTTGACCATCTATACTAATTTATAAAGAGGTAAAGTTTGTGTGTTTGTGACGTTGTAGGAGGTAAACTCTGGATCTAATGACCCGATTTTAAAAATGGTAATGAGTTGAATAGTCCATTTATCTGGGAGTGTCATAGGCTACATAGTATCACGCTATGAC
This sequence comes from Schrankia costaestrigalis, assembly GCA_905475405.1. Lineage (NCBI taxonomy): Eukaryota > Metazoa > Arthropoda > Insecta > Lepidoptera > Erebidae > Schrankia > Schrankia costaestrigalis. Next base: position 10,526,260 of record FR997852.1, on the reverse strand, counting down.
TAATAGGAGTGGAGCAGTAGTGAAATATGTTTAAAAAGGGACGCCTTTTTTGCCGCCCAACGAAGTGGGCACGGGTCAACTAATATGGTATATAGTAAGGGATGTGTTAATATAAAACCACCTTTTATATTAACTCTACGAAAGAAAAGAAGGAAAAGTAGACATAAAACCCTATAGGAATACGTTTGGACAGTGTGGTATTAGTATCCCAAGTTTTAAGCGTAGAAGAGGACTAAGTTTGTAGTTGGATAATAATGGACTTTTGTGTTGACAAAACTTACCTGATCCACTCCGCGCGCTGCCTCCTATTACTAATCATAGACAGCAATATAAAGGGTAAAGAGAGGTCAAGGGAAAAAAGCCTAAAGTTTTCGCCGCTGCAGATTCAATAATGTCCTATGCCGAATTCTATCCAGTGGTAATAAGCTGGGCCTTTTGTACTTTAACATAGACAGTATTTCTACAAATAAATAAACATAAAAATAAAAAACACATAATTTAAACTTGACATTACAGAACACGAAGAAAAACAAAACAAATTCCGCGCTCTCCGCAACCGTCAAGATCTGTTCCAAGAGGAAGGTATCCTCAACCTTATATTAGAAGCGATAGATAAGATAAACGTCATCACATCGCAAGGCTTTCTGGCTGGATTCCTGGCTGGTGACGAGTCTGGACAGAGCTGGGAGATGATCTCTGGATATTTGTATCAGTTGTTGGGTAAGGTTTGTTTGTAATTTTGTTTAGTTGTATCATGTATGAGGGTAGGTTGAGTTTTTTTGTGTAAAAAATACTTGTGTAAGTTGGATGAAATTTGTATGGGACCAATTTGAAAATATATAAAGCTTAAAAAGCATATACTTTGACACGGTATCTTAGCTTTATTTAAGTAACGATTAAAACAATTTTAAAATAAAAAAAATACGGCAACCTTATAATATTTAACTGTACCCGTTCTTGTAGGTATTCTAAGGAAAAAAAACATAAAACGATTTATTTAAAAATTATTCGTTTCTCTTGTCTATATAAATTCACTAAACACCGAATAATAATAGAAAAAATAAGAAAATAAAATGTATTAGTTCTGACCTGCTCTCTCTGTCTCTCTCTATCTCTCATCTATACTAATATTATAAAGAGGTAAAGTTTGTGTGGTTGTGTGTTTGTGACGTGTAGGGGGTAATCTCTGGATCTACTGAACCGATTTAAAAAATTCTTTCTGTGTTTGATAGTCCATTTATCGGGGAGTGTCATAGGCTATACAGTATCACGCTATGCCTAATAAGAGAGGAGCAGTAATGAAATATGTTTAAAAAAGGGAAGCGTTTTTTTCGCCGCCCAACGAAGTGGTCACGGGTTAGCTAGTTTATAATAAATACATAGTTTGTGATGATTTAGTTTTTATTATGTTGCCCCTAAAACTGTACTATGTATGCTGTGTTTGCCGATTAATTTTGTACACAACCGACTAAAAACCATTGTGCTTGTAACTTGAACTGTATGTGTAACAACTGTAGGCAAATCATTTAATAAATAAATAAATAAACTGTAATTTTCTTCTTCACAGCGGCCATTATAAAAGGCAACCACACAAACTGTGCACAGTTCGCCAACTCCAACCGACTCAACTGGCTGTTCTCTCGCCTCGGCTCCCAAGCGTCTGGCGAGGGTACCGGCATGCTTGATGTACTACATTGTGTGCTGATAGACTCGCCTGAAGCGCTGAATATGATGAGGGTAAGAGAAACTTTCCTAAATATCATATTAAACCTTTAAAGCTTAGGTATAACTAGAAAAAAAAGAAAAAGGTAAAACATTGGTACTCGAAGCAGGACTTGAACCTGCGTCTCTGGACTATACGCGTCCAGCGCCTTGACCGCTAGGCTACCCGAGTCTCTGTCTGGTTCATCAAATTAGAACATAGCTTTATACGAAGCCACTTGCCCTCGCAATTTAAAACTTATCTATAACAACGCCATCTAGGCGCAACAGCCGTAAACTTTCAATGTTGCAATCGTAAAGATCGTTTACTAGGCGCTCAGTAGTCTCTGTCTACTCCCATGGGAATAAGGCGTGAGTTTAGTGTCGGGTCCAAACGTCTGGCAAGGAAGCGGCATGCTCGATGTGTTATGATGATTAATTTCATTAATTAATTATGAATAATTTTTAATTATATAATTTTCTAAATTCAATTATCTGAGGAAATGTCCTATGTCCACCAATGGACGTCAATTAGCTGATATGATGATGGTTTAATTGCAACATGAAACGTTTATTGCTGTTCAACCTAGATGGCGCTGTTACAGTTCAATGTTAATTCCTCCTTCAATGTAAAGTCCTAGCTAGGTCGTCTGTTCACCGAGTGAGAGGTCTCCTCACACTGCGTCTTTCAGTACGCGGTCGCTTTTACATTCTCCTCGCTATGTGCTTTGTATTTATTGTTGTTCGACATACCATATTATATTGTATTATATTTATATTCCAGGATGAACACATAAAAGTAATAATATCCCTGCTAGAAAAGCACGGAAGAGATCCCAAAGTACTAGACGTGCTATGTTCTCTATGCGTCGGTAACGGAGTGGCTGTCCGCTCGTCACAGAACAACATCACGGACTACTTGCTCCCGGGGAAGAATCTCTTGCTTCAGACTCAACTTGTTGACCATGTGTCTAGGTAAGACTTTATCCCCCTTACTCATAAACGCCTCTTAAATTTTAGTTAATTGATTACCTTAAATTCTTACGGTTTTGTCTGGTATAAGGTTGGTTTTCCTAATAAAAATCTCGCTAAACAGTGATTAAATTAAAGAGGCGTTTATGGGTAAGGGGGTATATATACATTTAACGCCAACTAAGTCGGCCGGCCTGAAGTTGTTGCACATGTCTGTTTTCAAACTAAATGGTGGCGATTGTTTTATTTGTTTCTGTTATGCGCGAACTTCTCATAGCTAACTTCAGGTTGACCCAGTTATTTGGCGAGTACTGTACCCGGCCCTAAATATTGCACATCGACTTTTGTAAAGAGACAATCGGCCAATTTCGGCTTCGTAGAGTGTAGGGGCGCGATCTGAGTGATACCGTGATAGGGTTCGCTACGCTACTTAGTTAAACACTTTAATTACTTTAAAAGTTTATTGCTGTTATAAAGAGTTAACAAAGGAACTTTTATGCTAAGCTATGGCTAAAGGGATGAGAATAGTGAATTGAATGCACGCGGTCGCTGTCCGCTATGCACTGAGCTAGCGGCGCGCTCGTGCGGCCTACATTAGATCGCTAAGTCAGCTAAACGTGATCGATTGCAATTATTGCATCGAACATAGAGCATCATCTCTGTCGCACGAAATACAAACAGTCTGGTATCTATTAGCAACTGTTAAGGGTACGCATTCCACAGACACGAACTTGCTAGTAGGCGGAGTCTAAAAAATTGTTGTCGAAAACGTGCACGCTAAAATTGCCCAAAATAACTTTAGGGAAAGGGTATTACGTACTAATAATATTAACATATAAATAAATATTATTTGATAATAAATTATCAAATGAAGGAGCAATTAACTTTCTCCGTTTGTATGGAGTTGCGACTGGCAGGCGTACCCTTAAATTCGATTCCTCGATTCCCGCCCAATGCAAATCTTTGTGTCTATGAATGATTGTTTGCATTGGTCTTGGTATTTTCTATGTACAATATGTATGTATTCATAGTAAATGTTGTTCCCAGCGTACGTCCAAACATCTTCGTGGGCAGAGTGGAAGGCTCAACAGTGTACCGCAAGTGGTACTTCGAGGTGACCATGGACCACATAGAGAAGACCACACATATGATGCCGCATCTCAGGATTGGGTGGGCCAACACTACTGGGTACGTACACTTAGGACACACTAAAGCGACTCTTGTCCGTGTGGTGACGGAGTAAGAATACAATATGTCACCACCCCATCTCATCCCATGGGTGTCGTAAGAACCGACTAAGGGACTAACCGTAAATATTATCTTTACGAAATAAAAAGAAGGAAAACTTGAAATTAAACCCTATACCAATCCGTCTGGTCAGCGTGGTATTAGTAGGCCAAGTATCCCTTCTTCACGGGAGGAGGCCCGTCCCTGCAGTGGGATATTAATGGACTTGTGAGGATGAAAGCGACTATTGTCTGATTTGTACAATTACGTTTTTTTCTTCGATTGTAATAAATACTATATAAACGCCAGTAACTATATACCTACTCTTTATAAGAAGAAGGCTTGTTTTTGCATTGGGACATTGAAACACTGATATAAAAAGAAATATCTTAGTGTATATTTCCTCAGAGCTTAATTTTCAAACAACTTTTTTATTACAAACTAGCTGACCCGTGCCTACTTCGTTGGGCGGCGATAAAAACGCGTCCCTTTTTTAAACATATTTCATTACTGCTCCACTCCTTTTAGTCATAGTAATACAGCCTATGACACTCCCCGATATATAGACTAATAGTCAAGACTGAAAGAATTTTTAAAATCGGTTCAGTAGATCCAGAGATTACCCCCTACAACGTCACAAACACACAAACTTTACCTCTTTATAATACTAGTATAGATTTATATTGGGAGAAATTTGGAGACGTAAAAATTTTAAAGATCGTTTTTTTTCAAATTCCAGTTATGTCCCATACCCTGGAGGTGGTGAGAAGTGGGGTGGTAACGGCGTTGGTGACGACCTCTACTCCTTTGGCTTCGATGGCGCGTATCTATGGTCGGGTGGTAGAAAGACGCCTGTCAATAGGACACATGCTGAAGAACCGTATATAAGGAAAGGTAAGAAAAATTAAACATATCGACGTCCCCGGGCAATAACCACGTAATCGCAAAAATCAAATTTTACAGGAAAAAATATTTAGTGATTTTTAACCATATCTCTTTAACAAAACATTATTATACCATGTTCAATGTATCAAATGAAAGCTAATTTTTTAAAGAATCAATTTACAGTATTACAGTTACATTATATATTCAAAGGTTTATGTAATACATAAAAGTAACTGTTACATAAAATGTTTTTGTAACGCTTTAACAGTAATTGTATCTTACCGTTTAAAATAATAAAGATGAAGCCAGTAATATCAACTTACAAGATTATTGCGGTATTTTTTTCAAATTTAATAGTACAATAATGACTATTTACTGTGTTCTCTAACCAACTTTTTCAATGAACATAGAAATGGTAACGTTCTATTACTGGCTTATTGCCGTGAAATCTAAAGCGTCTCTAAACAGTAAATATCTAGTACCGCAATAAACTTTTTGTATTTAAACTGTATCTTATGTATACTGATATATTTTGACAAGTCTTTTTTGAAACAAAACTACACATAACCACAAAATTATGGCGGTTTAAAAAAAAAACCAATACACATCAAACATAATAATACAAACAGTCTTCTGTATTAGTTATAGTTAGTAAAATCAAATAAAAAATATAATATGGCATTAAAAATATGAAATTAAAATTGAATGTTGTCAATCTTCATTAACCGACGTTTCTTCAGTAAGTAAGTTGCTAATTTATTATCTTGAGAATACGTCAGTGATTTGTAAAAAATATAGTAGTGTCTTGGAATTCCTCCACTCTTGCACAAGGAATGTAAATCTGTATGGAGTCCATTGCTAATTGGAAAAGGTTGATGATAAGCCGGTTCTAGCGCAATATCTTCAATTGGTGAGCCTGGTTTAGATTTTCGTTCCCGTAGTCTAATTTGAGTTATGTGTTAGGTGTCTAACTCCAAATATTCTTTATCAAAATCGTATTTAAAATAAATCTTACCTGGTTGTGTAGGCGGTACATGAAATCAGATCAACGAATAACATTTCCATATGAATTCCGACGCCAATGGATAGGAGTAACTAATTTTTTGATGTCTGAAACATCAGATTGCTCGATTTCTGTTATGGTGTACTATTCCTTCAGTTGTGTACCTATTTTTATTCTCCCCGTAGCACACATCAGAGTAGTTCGATATTGTAATTAATTATTTTAACAACAAACAACTACCAATTTCTATACAGCATTTTTTTGCCACATTCTAATGCCATACATAGCAGTACTCTATACTATATTTACTCATAATATGAGTAAAAAAGGGTACCCATATTATGGGTATCAAATAAAAGATCCCATCGAGAATAATTTAAAAAATATTCTAACATGTCGAAATATTTTTTTATACTCTTCTGCAATATGGGTATATCAAATGAAACGGTTTGCCGAGAATTTTGAGATGTTAGAAGATATTTACACCTGTTAATTATCTAGGATGCGATCCAAAAGTTAAGTTAACTCGACACCCTACTGACAAAATCACGGTCGTCAATTTGCGTTAGATTAATAATACTCTCCGACAACTTAAGGACGACAAGGTTTTATTACTGAAGGCCGGCGCAGAACTCGTTTAGGCTCATTAGAATTACAGACCCATGACTCTTTCTTCTGCCTAACGTCTACAAATCGTACCTAAAAGTTATCACGAAAGGTCTCGAACGCAGACTGGATGACTTCCAGCCTTCCGAACAAGCCGGTTCGGTAAAAAAACTATACTATATAATATACTACAAGCATACGCTGCGGCAGGTTATACAAAAATATTATACCTCTGTCGTGGTTTATAAAGACTTCCTGAGGATGTTGCAGATAGCTAACACGACTAGGAACTCGCGAAACACATTCTCTACGTGAATCCGAGTGAAAATCGAACAGGGACTCATCTGTAAACACCATTACCGACCACCGGAACAGCTAATCTTTCCAGAGCAAATGTTTACGAGCCCACTATAGTCGTCTCTTGTCCAATAAATACTCTTCTCAGTAGCCGCAGACAGGAGCATGCCTAGCCTACTACTCTTAACATTTCCTCTCTGATTAAATAGCGCCGCTGCTTGATGCACACAATAACATTTTATCATATCAGCCAAACCTTACGGATCAGAGACGTGGTCGCTAACTACGGGCCTTCTCGGAAGGCTCATGGTCACTCAAAGGGCAATTGTTAGTTTAATCAGAAATGAGGAGATACGCAAGAGAACCAAAGTGACCGACATAGCGCTCAAAATTGCCCGGCCTACAGCTGTTGGAGCAGAAAGGTTCTGGCGTGGCGACCGCGTACTGAAAGCGCAGGATGGAGAGACCACTCACACGGTAGACCGACGACCTAATTAGGACGGCGGGAAACCGATGGATGAGGGAGGCACAGCACCGCACAAGGTGACAATAATCCTAGTAACGTTTCTAAACGGGATACTGTTCAGTAACGTTGAGTGTGAGTTTCTCTGCTTGTTTGTTGTTTATTGTATATTACATGATTGCTTTTTCTATTGTACGTTAACTAAAATAGACTGTTGTTTTGTGTTTTTTGTAATGAATTTGTCTTCTGTGTGCTCTACATTCTCATTTATTGTTGGATATTGTATTGCTGAACTTAGTTACTGCTTACACTTTCTATGTATTTATTGTATGAATCCTGATACAAGTTTAATGACTGGATTATGTTTGTTTGGTAAAGTGACAGTGGGACAAATAAATAATGGGCATCATGTCTGTTTTTGTGTTTTAAAACATTCTTTGCCGAGAAGTTTCGGACTAGACCTGTTCGTATTTGATTTTTATATTATTGCAATCAAAATGTTAATCTTAAACGTTGCTAATATTGTATTTTCTTTTGTAATTTTATTAATATATAGTAATATAATTGTAGTAGGTATATTTTTGCCCTATATTCCTTATTATACTCAAATATTGAGGTATTTGTTATATTATGTTTTGTATAAATACGTAGAGACCTACTTACACGTCGGGGTCATATTATGTACTGATGTTACTTTATGTTGCATCCGCTTGTTGCAACCCGTCTTTAAACTATTAGACTTTATTTGTAATAATATTACCAGAAATTATGTAGTGCATGTTGTAGTGTGGATTCTGTGTATATTGGATGGTATGTTGTATAAAATTTATGTTAATCTCTACTATATCTATACCACTTATGCTGTCCTTATTGTTATATTTGCCGCTCTTGGCGCATATTTTGTGTTCCAGTGTGTGATTGCCTCAATGTTGAGTATTTTGTTAATTGTTGTTAACTCAAGTCCAGCTATTTATTTAAAACTTGATTGTGCTTGTGGAGTGCTCGATATCAACTGCGCGGTGAGTGGCTTGCTCCTTGTACTCATGATTTTAACTCGAACTCTTATGGTGAACCGAGTGTATGAGCCTGAGCTATTAGTTTATAGTAACTTGTTTTTTGTGATATATGGGTATTGTGTGTATATGTATGTGTGTGCGTGTGTATGTGTATATGTGTGTATATGTGTGTATAAGGAGTGTGTACGTACGTGTATATATATATATATGTATATATATATGTATATATATATATATATATATATATTTATTATTTTATTATTTTCTACTGGTAAATCTCATGTTTTTCGTAATTATCAATGGCTACTAGAGGCGCCAAACATCTGACAGCCTACTACCAAAACTGTCGAGGCATACGCACAAAGCTGAACACATTGTATATGCATATTATAAATTCTAATTATGAGGTTATAATTCTTACCGAGACGTGGCTCATTCCGGAGATTCAAAATAATGAATTTATTGATCAGCGCTATGCTGTTTACAGGTGCGATCGCGATCGAATAAGTACAAAGAAGCTAGACGGCGGTGGAGTACTGATTGCTGTGCTAAAGTCGCTTAGGCCGTCAGAATATATTTTATCCCAAGTTCAAGGTTTCTTTTTCTCTAGTAATCACATTGAACACGTAGTGGTTGAAGTGCCCAGCACGAAACCGGGAGGTCGTCACATTATTAGTGCGGTGTATATACCCCCCAGTTCAGCTACATGTGTATACGAACATCATTTTGATATTTTGCAGCAAGTATTGTGTGCTCCTAACGTGGACGCATTTTACGTAGCCGGAGATTATAACCTTCCTGAAATTAAATGGATTCCTCCAGATTATTCAACATCCGTAATTGGGTCTGGTTTGGGTACAGGGACATCAGTAGTCTGCTCGTTAATAAATGGATTTATGTCTATAATTAATGCTATACAATACAACACTGTGACGAATGATAGGGGCAGAACTCTAGACCTTCTTATATCTAACCAATTATGCAGGATATCACCTGTAACGTATCCTCTGCTTCCTGTTGATACACATCACCCGCCTTTTGTTGTTGACATAATACTTGACGTTAAACTTGTCCCCATGATGAAAAAAACGTCACAAAAGTTCAACTATTACAAATCAAATTATGAGCTTATTAATGCTAGAATTTGTAATATGAACTGGGCGGCGATTTTGACTCCCTTGGGAGCAGAGGAAGCGGTGAACGTGTTCTACAGTGTCATCAATGATATCATTAGGGAACACACACCGATGTCTGTTACAAGGGATCATGGTTTCCCAGTGTGGTTCTCAGCATCATTGATAAGTATTTTTAAGAGGAAACAAAAGGCATGGGTGAGGTGGAAAAAACATGGTTACATTGCGGACTATGAAAAATTTACGGATCTACGATCCATATTCAAAAGAAACTGTAAAGCGTCTTTTTCAAAATATATTTGTTCCATTGAGGACAGTTTATGCTCGAACATTAAGGATTTCTGGACTTATATCTCCAACCGTAGAGACAGGACGGGGATACCTTCCCAGGTTGAATATTGTAATGTGCTATATAATGATCCACAATCAATTTGTAATGCGTTTTCTAGTTTCTTCACGTCTGTTTATGAACCGACTTCTTCTACTATCTCCAAGTGGACTCCACCACCTGAAACGTCGCATAACGACATTATATCATCACTTAATATTTCAGAAGATTCAGTGATCAGAGAGTTGAAAGCCCTAGATCCGGGCAAGGGACCTGGTCCTGACGGAATCTCGGCGTACTTCTTGAAAGGCACTGCTGTGACCATTTATGTGCCTTTAACTATACTTTACAATAAGTGCCTAGATGAGGGTGTTATGCCGGAGGAGTGGAAACACGCTAATATCACACCTGTGCATAAGAGCGGATCCAGGAGTAATGTTGAGAATTATAGGCCAATTTCTATTCTTTCGACCATGTCGAGGCTTTTCGAGCGGCTGATACATAACGAGCTTTATCCAGTTGTACATAACACCATCATACAACAACAGCATGGTTTTGTAAAGGGTCGTTCTACAATAACAAACTTGTTGGTATTTTCTGGTTTCCTTTTTGAGAGCATGGATAGCGGCATTCAAGTGGATGCTGTCTATACTGACTTTCGCAAAGCTTTCGATAAGGTTGATCATGAGTTGCTCCTGGATCGATTGGCTTTCAATGGCATTAGAGGTGACCTTCTGCGCTGGTTTACTTCATATATTTTCAATCGCTGTCAGAGAGTGGTAATCAACGGCTATTGTTCAGGTGTTGCTCGGGTTACGTCTGGCGTCCCTCAGGGCTCTATTCTGGGTCCATTATTATTTATATTATTTATAAATGACATTGGAACTTGTTTCAAGAACACCAGATTTCTGATGTACGCAGATGATCTAAAAATTTTTAGACCTGTGAGGGGGACACGGGATTGTGATCTGCTGCAGCAAGATTTGGACAGACTGGCCGCGTATTGTCACTCGCGAAAGCTTCAGTTAAGTATTCCTAAATGCAACTACCTTAGTTTTACTAAAAATAAGAATTTTGTTGGGTCATCATACTCATTGGGTGGGGAATCATTAACCAAGTTAAATTCTGTCCGAGATCTAGGTGTAATACTTGACTCCAAGTTGTGTCTGGATTTACAAATCGAACAAATAGTTAACAAAGCGTACAAGATGTATGGTTTTATAATGAGGTCCACTCTTGACTTTAAACGGGTATCTTCGTATCTTTGTTTGTTTAAAACATTAGTTCGTTCGCAACTGGAATATGCTATACCTATCTGGAATCCTTTCTACAATAAATATACAGATATGGTGGAGAGTGTTCAGCGCAGGTTTCTTCGCTCGATGCACTATAGATGTCACAAAGTCTACTTAGAATATGATGAGTTACTCCACAAGTACAATCTTTTAACGCTCCAGTCTAGGCGTAAGCAGCTGGAGGCAATTATTTTATACAAGCTTGTCAACGGTAGCTTTGATTGTGTAGACTTGAATAATGTACTTTGTTATGCTGTACCCAGGACTGTTCACAGACGGCAAGTGCGTACTGGTAAATTGTTTGCTACAAACACCTGTCGAACCAACACTGGTCTTCGATCACCTATTCGACGCATGACAACTGCATACAATGAGACATTTGAGCACATTGATATTTTTAACAGTTCCGAAGCAAAGTTTAGGGTTCTTCTGTTTGACACCCTGAGACCTGTCAACTGAAGTTCAGTTACAAAATATATATATATTTTTTTTTTTTTTTAAATTCAATATTAGTAGGTATATGCGAGTATAAGAAAAATTAGGATGCATTCTTTACTTGAAATAAAACAGTAACATATTATTCTAAGAGTCAACATACAGCATATATATTATATATTTATGGTAATCTGTGAACAGCGCTGTGGGCTGCATTATTGTTTATAAGATTTTTTTATTATTTTTAATGTGTATATCTATAATGTAGCTGTTTGTTGTTCCAATTTTAAATAAAATAAAATAAAAATAAAATAAGTGGAGGAGGCCTATGACCAGCAGTGGACAATAACATTTAATCAAATTAATCCTTAAATTGTTTTATAACAATTAAGTTTAATAACTTAAATTTGACACGAAAAATAACAGTCTACTTGGGTCATTATACCGCGTAAAATCTTTTGTATATAGTTTTTTTTTTAATTCAAATTTAGAATCGTTAATAAAGTTTAACATAATAAAATTTTTCATCAAAATAATTTTCAAATCGCCTACGTAATGTGCGATACAGGTCAAAAAGTGTTTGTGATGAGCCAGTACAAACGTTTTATCGTGTATTTCAATTCGTATAAATACTGCTACCAACCATTACCGAAAACATCTGCCTCATATTTCACGGCAATAAACTTGTAATCGCGATAACCAAAACTTTACAAGAATTATTTTCCAGTATTACTATAATACCAAATAACAGTTATAAAATTTATAAAGTTATATTGTATTAATTGATTTTTGCCGTATAAAAATGCGATGAAAGTTCCATGCAATAAAACTGTCATTGATCATATTTTCGTAATTAACCGCAGAAAAAATCTATAAAAAATTACATACATGAGTTCTAACCTACAGATGCTAAATATCAAATAAAAAAAAATTCCAGTAATATACTATTACTGGGTTATTGCCCGGGGACGTCGATATATTTTTTTTTTTTTGTGTTACCAAACATTAAACATTAGTGTTAATATTAAATAATTATATTTCTCACACTTTCACACAACGCCATCTAGTCTTAAACTAAGCAGAGCTTGTACTATGGGTACTAGACAACTGATAAACATACATAAATATTTATTTTTTGTAAATACATACATATTCATATCAGCCTATAGACGCCCACTGCTGGACATAGGCCTCCTCCAAAAGTTTCCACTCTGCGAGGTCTTGTGCCTCCCTCATCCATCGGCTTCCCGCCGTCCTAATCAGGTCGTCGGTCCATCGTGTGAGGGGTCTCCCCACCCTGCGCTTTCCGGTGCGCGGTCGCCATTCTAGAACTTTTCGGCCCCAACGGCCATCAGTTCTCCGCGCTATGTGCCCTGCCCACCGCCACTTTAACCGGGAAATCCTGAGCGCTATGTCGGTCACTTTGGTTCTCCTGCGGATCTCCTCGTTTCTGATTCGAACACGCAGGGAAACTCCCAACATAGCTCTCTCCATTGCCCTCTGAGTGACGGTAAGCCTTCTGAGAAGGCCCATAGTCAGCGACCACGTTTCAGCTCCATATGTCATCACTGGCAACACACATTGGTCGAAGACCTTTGTCTTCAGACACTGCGGTAATGTGGACGAGAAGATACGTTTTAGCTTCCCGAACGCTGCCCATCCGAGTTGGATTCGACGAGTGACCTCCTTCTCAAAGTTGGACTTACCTAGCTGGACTAACTGTCCCAGGTAAATATACTCGTCGACAACTTCGAGTGTAGAGCCTCCAACCGTGATTGGAGTGGGTGCAACATGGACATTTGCCATGATCTTGGTCTTGTCCATGTTCATTTTAAGACCCACTTGTTGAGAGACACTACTGAGGCCACCGAGCATTGTGTTTAGGTCTTCCATGGCTCAGCCATGACCACGATGTCGTCGGCAAATCGGAGATGCGTGATATACTCGCCATTAATATTGATGCCAAGTCCGTCCCAGTTCAAGAGCCTAAAAGCATCTTCCAGCGCAGCGGAAAACAGTTTCGGGGATATGACATCCCCCTGTCTCACTCCTCGCTGCAGCTGGATAGGCTTCGAACATCGATCTTGTAGACGGACCGACATTGTGGCGTTTCTGTATAAACACTGCAACACTTCGATGTACCGATGGTCAATTTGGCACCGTTGGAGAGACCGTAACTGTCCACTGCCCAAGTCTCGATCGAATCGAAGGCTTTCTCATAGTCCACAAACGCCAAGCATAAAGGCCGGTTATACTCATTGCACTTTTGTATAACTTGCCGCAGCGTATGAATGTGGTCTATGGTACTAAAGCCTTTTCGGAAACCGGCTTGTTCGGGAGGCTGGAAGTCGTCCAGTCTGCGTTCGAGACGATTCGTAATGACTCTCGAAAACAATTTGTAGACGTGACTCAGAAGAGTGATGGGTCTGTAATTCTGAAGGAGCGTTCTATCGCCCTTCTTGAAGAACAGTATCACCACCCCTCTGTGCCATGCCTGTGGCGTTTTTCCCTCGAGTAAGACGGAATTAAATAGTTTTCGAAGAGCCTTGAGAACGGGTTCTCCTCCGGCCTTCAGCAACTCGTTTGTGATTCCGTCATCCCCCGGCGCCTTGTTGTTCTTCAGTTGTTTGAGAGCATTACTAATCTCACACAGACTAACGTCCGGGATTTCGTCGGTATGGTGTCGTGTTAATCTAGCCCTAGGATCGGTGGCTAGATCACTAATAGGTGGTCGTGTTGAGGTGTATAACTGCCCGTAATATTTCTCTATCTCCTCTTGAAGCTCAGGCTTTGACGACACTATTCTGCCATCTCCAGTCTTGAGCCTAGATAGTTGGTTCTGACCTAGAGACAGATCTCTTGCGAACACCTTCGAGCCCTTGTTACGCTCAATGGCTTCTTTAATACAAACTGTATTAAAGTGCCGAAGGTCGCGAGTTAGCGACTTAGAGATCTGTCTATTGAGCCTCCTATACTGTTCAGCGTCGTCTGGAGACTGCAGTGCCATCATACGCCTTTGCTCCATAAGCGAGAGAGTGTGGTCGGAGATCTTTTTTGATCTTCTCTGGTGCTGGGTTTTAAAAGCACCGGAACCGACTGTACTGACAGTTTCCACAAACCGTTCGTGATATTCGTCTATATCCACGTACTCGCTCAGGCTCTTAAAGCGGTTGTGTAGCTGGAGCTGAAAGTTTTCGGGGATTTGGACTGGTGTGGGTCGGAGCGTAGACTTCATCAGCCGAGTTCTTTCCAGCCTGGGATTGATATTTAATGTGCCTCTCACTATCCGGTGATCACTACCAGTTTTCACCGAATTGATCACTGAGACATCATTAAATATATGGCGCTTTGTCGACATGATGAAGTCTATCTCATTTTTGGTGACACCATCAGGACTAATCCAGGTCCACTTGCGGCAGTTACGCTTCTTGAAGAAGGAGTTCATCATAAAGAGTCCCTCCTTCTCCATGAAGTCCGCAAGCATTTGACCCCGTGGATTTCTTTGACCATATCCAAAGAGCCCCACTCTCCACTCATTTCCACTTTTAGAGCCCAACTTCGCGTTGAAGTCTCCCATGACAACAGTGTATTGGGTCTTAGAGTTATGTATGGCTCCGGAAATATCCTTATACATCTCTTCTACCTCATTGTCGGAGTGAGCAGACGTGGGAGCGTAAACCTGTATTACCTTCAACGAATACCGTTTGGTAATTCTGAGGACAAGGTACGCTACCCTCGGAGACACACTCTCGATCTTCACCACGTTGTTCACGAGAGACTTGTGGACGAAAAACCCGACACCTCCCTGGGACTGTTGGTCGCCCTCCCGGAAATAGAGCAGGTTACCAGACTTAAGGGTTATCGAGTCCTCCCCCTGTCTTCGGACTTCTGATAAGCCGACAATGTCCCATCGTATCCTGCTCAATTCTTCCTCCAGTTCTACGACCTTCTCGTCGGTCCGCAGTGTGCGCGCGTTGTATGTTGCCAGGGCCAAAGGTCGGTTGTGTTGGTAGCCTGACCTCCCCCGGAGATTCTTCGCACCCCCTACTCCGCTGTTCCTGGTCAAGGTAGCGGCCATGCGCTACCTTGACCAGGAACAGCGGAGCGACCGGGGATTGGGGGCCGTTTATTTTGGTGTGTTAACATGTTTGAAGGGTTGTTGGCCTAATTTACAACGCTGGCCAGACGGGTTGGTAAAGGATTTGTTTCAAGTTTTCCATCTCTAGCAGCTGTATTTTCTGCGTTTATTTCCCTTAGTCGCCTTCTACGACACCCACGGGAAGAAAAGGGGTGGAGACAACCTGTATTCTTAATCCGTCACCACGCGGACATACATACATATTATACATAAAATATTATCATAATTAAACAGGAAACTATCTTGTGTTTCTTTAAAGAAATATTAAAATAAGTGTTTCTACTGGTTAGGACGGCGGGAAGCCGATGGATGAGGGAGGCTCAGGAGTGGAAATTTTTGGAGGAGGCCTATGTCCAACAGTGGACGTCCATAGGCTGATATGGATGGAAGTGTTTCTACTTTTATTGATTCTTTTTTCTCTTCTTCTTTTTCTTTGGTGATAAGTTTTAAGGACTTAATAGCAAAAAATGTATTTAAATATAACAGTTTACGTAATTTTACTATACATCAAAAAAATATCCGTTGCCTGACATTAAGTTGCAAAATTGACATCAAGACAACTTCAAGCCGGCCAACTTATATTGCGCGTATTTTTTTTTTTTTTATTCCTCACACTTTCACACAACGCCACCTAGTCCCAAACTAAGCAGAGCTTGTACTATGGGTACTAGACAACGGATAAACATACTTAAATACTGTTTTTTATTGTAAACACATACATATTATACATAAAAAACTCCCAGACCAATGCAAACAATCATGTTCATGCACACAAAGATTTGCATTGAGTGGGAATCGAACCCGAGACCTCTGCGTAGCAGTCATGTTAAATAACCACTACGCGACAGAGGTCGTCTAATCGTCGTATTGTAGATATTATGTGTTTATTGCTCATTACTTAGAATTATTTATTACATAAAAGCTTGTTGCATATTAGCGATACAAACTTATATCCCCAATGCTAACTCCTAAACAAATCCTAATAATCAGTACCCAATCTCATTCTTCGCAGGTGACGTCATAGGTTGCGCATTGGACCTCACAGTACCAATAATCAACTTTATGTTCAACGGCGTAAGGGTCACAGGATCTTTCACTAACTTCAATCTGGAAGGGATGTTCTTTCCTGTCATTAGCTGTTCAAGTAAATTGAGGTAAGACGATTATTTCTGAAGTCCCATTTCATGACAATGAAGCGTCAAATGCTTTTAGGACACAGTTTGATACATACATACATACATAAACTCACGCCTTATCCCGTCCGGGGTAGGCAGAGACGACAGAACGCCACTTGTCACGATCCTGGCAAACAGCTTGGGCCTCGTCCACATTCATTAAGCGAGTCATACATGCGCGTCGATTATGAGTGCTCTTTATTTGGCCCTTCTCCAATATGCAACCTATCTGGTCAGCATATTTTATGTTTTCCGTGGCCTACCCGCACCGACTTATCCTTTCACACTAGCCTTGTATATTGGTTACAGTTTGATCATTTAAGTAAATTATATAGGAAATACGGTGATTCAAATCGCACGAGATGTTGATAGTAAGAATATTGGTTGCCACTTTTGGTGATTGAGAAGGGAGAAAAAATTGGATAGTGATTGCCTTTTTTGGTGTTTGGGAGAGAGAGAGAAAATTGATTAGTGGGTGCCTCTTTTAGTGAAGGAGAGAGGGAGAGAAAATTGGATAATGAGTGCCTCTTTTGGTTATTGAGAGAGGTAGAGAAAATTGGATAATGAGTGCCTCTTTTGGTTATTGAGAGAGGAAGAGAAAATTGGTTTATGAGTGCCTCTTTTGGTTATTGAGAGAGGAAGAGAAAATTGGATAGTGGGTGCCTCTTTTGGTGATTGAGAGAGGGAGAGAAAATTCGATAGTGGGTGCCTCTTTTGGTGATTGGGAGCGGGAGAGAAAAATTGATAGTGGTTGCCTCTTTTGATGATTGGGAGAAGGGATAAAATTGGATAGTGAGTGCCTCTTTTGGTGATTGAGAGAGGGAGAGAAAATTAGATAGTGAGTGCTTCTTTTGTTGATTGGGAGAGGGAAAGAAAATTGGATAGAGGGTGCCTCTTTTGGTGATTGAGATAGGTAAAGAAAATTGGATATCGGGTGCCTCTTTTAGTGATTGAGAGAGGGAGAGAAAATTAGATAGCCTTTACCTCTTTTGGTGATTGGGAGAGAGAGAGAAAATTGGTTAGTGGGTGCCTCTTTTGGGGATCGAGAGAGGGAGAGAAAATTGGATAGTGAGTGCTTCTTTTGTTGATTGGGAGAGGGAAAGAAAATTGGATAAAGGGTGCCTCTTTTGGTGATTGAGAGAGGGAGAGAAAATTGGATTGTGGTTGCCTCTTTTGGTGATTGAGAGAGGGAGAGAAAATTAGATAGTGTTTACCTCTTTTGGTGATTGGGAAAGGGACAGAAAATTGGATAGTTTTTGCCTCTTTTGGTGATTGAGATAGGTAGAGAAAATTGGATATCGGGTGCCTCTTTTGGTGATTGGGAGAGGCAGGGAAAATCGGAAAGTGGGTGCCTCTTTTAGTGATTGAGAGAGGGAGAGAAAATTACATGGTGTTTACCTCTTTTGGTGATTGGGAGAGGGACAGAAAATTGGATAGTGGTTGCCACTTTTGGTGATTGAGATATGTAGAGAAAATTGGGGTAGTGGGTGCCTCTTTTGGTGCTTGGGAGATGGAGAGAAAATTGGATAGTGGGTGCCTCTTTTGATGATTGGGAGGTGGAGAGAAAATTGGTTAGTGAGGGCCTCTTTTGATGATTGGGAGGTGGAGAGAATATTGGATAGTGGGTGCCTCTTTTGGTGATTGAGAGAGGGATAGATAATTGGATAGTGGTTGCCTATTTTGGCGATTGAGAGAGGGAGAGAAAATAGCTGTCCCGAGTCTCCTTACTCAATACATCTCCTGTCCCCGCAGTTGCCGCTTCCTACTGGGCGGCGAGCACGGGCGGCTGCGCTACCTGGCGCCGGAGCGCTACTCGCCGCTGGTGGAGTCCCTGCTGCCGCAGCAAGTGTTGTCGCTGGAGCCCTGCTTCTACTTCGGCAACCTCAACAAGCGAGCGCTGGCGGGACCGCCCCTCGTGCAGGATGACACGGCGTTTGTGCCCACGCCTGTTGATACGCTGCAGGTGAGTACAAGCCCAGTGCTGGGGAATCTATTATCATCGTCATCATCATATCTGTCAATGGAAGTCTTCGGTGCAAGGTGTTGTCGCAGTGACGCAATCTTCGTGCCTCGTCAGAGGTGTATGGGCTGGAACATCTCTTGCAACCAGGTTGATCACTAACCAAACGATAAATAAAGAAAGTCACCTTCATCGACGTCGGTGTACTAATCCTTCAACACATGTATATTAACAATGAATATTATGTATTATTGCAGATAACTTTACCATCGTACGTGGAGCAGATCAGGGATAAACTGGCTGAGAATATTCACGAGATGTGGGCAATGAACAAAGTAAGTAAATAATGGTAACTACAAACTACTCTTGTAATCTATACTTAATATTATAAAGAGGTAAAGTTTGTGTGTTTGTGACGTCGTAGGGGGTAATCTCTGGATCTAATGAACCAATTTTAAAAATTCTTTCTGTGTTGAATAGTCCATTTATCGGGGAGTGTCATAGGCTATATAGTATCACGCTATGACTAATACGAGTGGAGTAGTAATGAAATATGTTTAAAAAAGGGACGCGTTTTTTCGACGCTCAAAGAAGTGGGCACGGGTCAGGTAGTAGTTTTAGCCTGTCAAGGTCACGTAAGTTGCAAATAGATGCGCAAATTTTAATCTAGTGACAAAGTTTTTTGGTGATAAGTTTAGCCTGTGGTTGCAACTGCATTATTTTTTCTGATTAAACATTTATGAATAATCCTATTATTATTTAGTTAATCTCCTTTGTTGCCCGTGATCCCTGTGATAGTTCCTATAAAAACCACGAGTAAAAGAAATTATCCGTGGTCCCTGTCCAAATTATAAGCCGACTAAATAAAATACGTTGCCTCATCAATTAGAGAAAAATGTGTTTTTTTTTATTATAAGAACAAATTAGGAATTAAAGTAAGGTACACATCGTGTTAAAAAATAACAAAACAACGCTGACAAAACATAAGATGGTCAAAATCTGTTGTGTAGGTACTCGTTCAACAATTACTTCAACTCCTTCCTTTGGACACTAACAAAAAATAAATATTATAAAAAACATTGATGTTAAATACAACGTATTTTATTTAGTCGGCTAATAATTTCGGCAGGGACCACGGGTAATTTCTTTTACCTGTGGTCCCTGCAGGAACTATCACAGGAACCACGGGCAACAATCCAACACATTTTATTTTAACCCATATTTTAACTAATTTTTTATGGAATTTAAGATAGTTGAACGAAAATTAAGAAAGCATTTGAAAACTATTATCGAATTGATTACGATTTTGATCATTATCATCATATTCAACCAATTGACGTCCGCTGCTAAAAATGAACCTCCTCCAAACATTTAGAGATCACGATCAAGCAGGGAAACTCTCAACATTGCTCTCTCCATTACCCTCTAAGTGAAATTAAGCATTCTGAGGAGGCCCATAGTCAGCGACCACTTGTCTGATCCGTATGCCATCACTGGCAACACACATTGGTCGAGCACTTGATTCCACTTGAACATTATATTTTACTATCTGACGGCCTCTGAGGCGTAGTGGTTAGGTATATAACATGACGCAGAGGTCTCGGGTTCGATTCCCGCTCAATACAAATATTTGTGTGCATAACATGATTATTTGTATTGATCTGAGTGTTTCTATGTATAACATGTATGTATTTACAAAAAAAAAATAAGTATTAATATCCGTTGTTCTGGTACTCATAACACAAGCAGGTTGATCCTAGCTTACTTTGGGAACAGATGGCGCTGTGTAGAGATGTCCGTTAATATTTAATTTATTTATTTATCTCTATATCACCGACGACCTCATAAAGGTCTCTGGGTCGGACTAGATGCGGAAAGCGCAGGACCGAGTTTTGTGGCGCTTGTTGGGAGAGACCTTTGTCCAGCAGTGGGCTGCAATAGGCTAGTTGATTGATTGATTGATTTATCTCGTTATTATTATATTATTATTATATTATTATATATTATTTTTATTTATTTATATCGTTTTAATTAACTTTAAATAAATAAATAAATAAATAAATCTCTATATCACCAGATCGAAGCAGGCTGGATGTACGGTGATCAACGCGACGACCTTCACAAGATCCACCCCTGCCTCGTACCGTTTGAACGTCTACCTGCTGCTGAGAAGAGATACGACATACAACTAGCTGTACAGACGCTAAAGTAGGTTAAAACGATATCATTTTAGACTATTAATGTACCGATGCAGGCACAGGATCTGAGTTACAGATCGACACGGGGTCTCCGTGTGGTGACGGAGTAAAATAAAATAAAATAAAAATCAAATTTATTCAATAAAATTTAACCTACTGTACAATTACGGCTCACTTATGGCTAATGTTATACATTGATTTCTAATCATAAATAAAAATAAAAAATCTTATATTATAACAATTAATTACATATTAGCTTAAAAATCTATTATATTGGTATTATGGTATTTGTTTTAGTAGTAAGTAAGTAGTAAGAAAACAATATGTCACCATCTCATCTCATCCCATGGGTGTCGTAAAAACAGACCAAGGGACTATCCGTCATCATTCTGCTAATCTATTTTTCATTTCCAGAACTATCCTGGCACTTGGCTACTACATCAGTCTGGATAAGCCACCAGCTAGGATTCGTAATGTGCGGTTGCCGAATGAACCTTTTATGCAGGTAATGTTTCACTATAGATTTGGTTTTTTTATATAGGAAACAGGAGAAAAAGATTGTATAGTTCTGAAACCAGAACAGCATTGAGTAGTTAAATTTAACAATAGGTATGTAGTCTGAATAAATATTGTAAAATTAAAATTTTCATTTTTTTTTAGTTTTATTTAAAACTCAATAAATTTCGTCGTAGTTGATGATAAAAACCTTTATAGGCCCAATTTTAGGTTTTGCAAAGGCGGACCAAATTCGATGTGTGTTTTTATAGCTCGTTGTTTAAATTGACACACCAAACACCAACACTTATTACATTATAACTTGTCTTAATTGACTTATGTTCCTAAGTCCCCTTGATGGGGCAAAGGGCGTCCACAGTGCGTCTCCATCCCGGTCGGTCTTGAGCTTGAATTCTATTATAAACCATTACAAAATTAATTAACAATTTCATCCCATCAGTCGAACGGCTACAAACCAGCACCACTAGACCTGAGTGCTGTCACCCTGACACCGAAGATGGACGAGCTGGTGGACCAGTTGGCAGAGAACACGCACAACCTGTGGGCTAGAGAGAGGATACAGCAGCAGTGGACTTATGGACTTAATGAGGTGGGTTTGGAGACTAACACAGTACTCGCCAAATAACTTGGTCTGGAATGGATGATTAAACTGTGTGTGAATAAAAGATAATTGACAAAGATTCATAGCAAAAAATTAATAGTTTCGTATATTAAATTAATTACATTAGAGAGCATTGCGAACTAAAAAAACAACAAAAAAAAGAAAAAAAGAAAACATTATTCGAAATTTGTTATACTTAATTAGTTTATTAAGTTATTTTAATTTTATTTTTAATTGTATTATAGTATGTAGGCAACACTATTGTATTAGGGTGTACCCTGTAAGGATAGTGATAAGTTAGTTGAATAAATAAATAAATAAAGAAGATTTAGTGACGAGGATCAGTAGATGACCGGCTTGAAGTTGTTGCAAATGGTTGCGACCGTCTTAAAGTTGTTGTTGCAGGCTGCGCAGATATCTTTGTTGTACTTACCTAAATGTCTGCGTCTTTTGTTAGTGACTGTACATTCGCGAAATTATCTGAAAGGTAACTTCAGGCCGGCTGAGTAAGATTGCGCAAACTGGATTCTCCAAGAGGCCAAGGCGTGATTTTTTAAAATGTTTTTATTGGTTTTATATTATATATCTGTATAACCAAGTTAGTTCTAGCATCATCCATTGAAGCCGTGACATCGCCAGTGTCGTCTGCTGTGACCTTCACACTTAGTATGTGATGAACTATATTAGGTGTGAGGGTCACAGCAACACGATGCTGGATATTTCATCATCTTGGGAGAAGAGATGCTGGCTTTGTCGTCTTAGCCTTTCATCATTATAAGAGGCTGTCTTCGTCATCTTAGCTTTTCATCTTTATGAAAAATAATCGATTTGTAAGGGTCGTAGCACATGAATTAAAACGTAAAGGGTTTGGCACTTTATCAACTCGAGCCGTTCAGTATTATTTGTATGAAACTCCTTACTGCAACGCACACTAATCGGAATCGTTACGTAATAGGATTTTTGACGTTTGACACCGAGGAAAAAGGCGAGGCGGTGCCGATCCGTTTACGTTTTGATATATTATGTACTATGTAAAAAAATGCAGCAGTAGAGTTTGTTGCGCCGCTTCTTCTCTACTAGCGCTTTGGAGGCGGTGGTAAAGTTTTCTAAACTTTTAAATGTATTTAAACTTAGATTAAGTAGTATAAAGGACGTCAAATTGACCGTTAGGCTTAATTTTTTAAAATACTTTTTATTTATGGTAATTGCGACTGCCTTGACATGCAGCACAAAATATAAAATGTTTTTCATTTTAAAAAAAAATACAATTGTTTCTAATAAACTAGTATCCATAATACAACATTTCCAGACTTTGTCCCTAAATGGCACTATGTAAAAATCTAAGATATATTACTAAACGAATCCTTAAATCCCACAGGACCCAGACATGCACCGTTCCCCACACTTGGTGCCGTATCCCAAAGTGGACGACGCGATCAAGAAGGCTAACAGAGATACAGCCTCCGAGACTGTGAGGACGCTACTCGTCTACGGATATAACTTGGATCCTCCTACTGGTGAACAGCATGAAGGTATGTTTAATTGTTTATGTATGCTTTACGAATGTGAACTTAATTGTATCTCTGCAATGTCGTCGTTCCTCCTTGTGGTGACGGACTAAGAATACGATCGGTTTTTACGACACCCATAGGATAAGATGGAGTGGTGACATATTGTATTCTTACTCCGTCACCACACGGACACAGTTCATTACCACTCTACTACTTGGATATGGATTTAAAGAGCTCAGTGGTGGTACCAATCTGGACTAAATCTTATTGTTGATCTAAATCTAATTTACAGAAAAAGATTTGGCAACAATTTTATAATTCTATGTATAATATGTATGCATTTACAAAAAAAATAGTATTGAAGTATGTTTATCCTTTGTCTAGTACCCATAGTACAAGCTTTGCTTAGTTTGGGACTAGATGACGTTGTGTCAATGTTTGAGAAATATTTAGCCTAGGTTTTACCTGTACCTATGTAGGTTCTGATAGATAAAAGTTTGAATAAATAAACTAGAAAATAATTACTTGAACAGCTCTCTTATTGGAGGCTTCTAAGCAGAAGCAGGCAGACTTCAGAACATACAGAGCTGAGAAGAACTACGCCGTCAGCTCCGGCAAGTGGTACTTCGAGTTCGAGATACTTACTGCTGGACCTATGAGGGTAAACTATTACTAAACTATAGTGCATAACCTTCTATATACGGAGGAGTTTGGGTCTGTCATGTTGTATAGTATCCATACACACATAGATCCGTGTGGTGACGGAGTAAGAATACAATATGTCACCACCCCATCTCATCCCATGGGTGTCGAAAAAACCGACTAAGGGACTAACCGTAAATATTATCTTTACAAAGTAAAAAGAAGGAAAACTTGAAATTAAACCCTATACCAATCCGTCTGGCCAGCGTGGTATTAGTAGGCCAAGTAGTAGTTTTGAAAGTTTATGCCTCTTTCAATTGGCATAGCCTGCGTATTGAAATTAGCCTCAGTTCTGCTCCGACACTGAAAGAGGATTGTCCATACAGTGGGTCATTTATAGCCTCTGTATGGTCAATCCTCTTTCAGTGTTAGAGCAGAACTGAGGCTAATTTACAATACGTAGGCTATGCAAACTCCGTTTTACTATTTTAAATATATTTAAAATAGTAAAAGAGAGACAGAAACTTCTACAATCTCTTCATTATTTAACTGGGTACTAAACTGAGCTCTCCTTTGCTGAAGGAAGTCTGTACTTGCATAGCACTTATTTAAAAATGTATTGTTTGATTTGTGAAATGCCTAAATCGTTTTTTTTTAAATAAAGTGTGTATGACGTAGGTTGGATGGGCTCACGCGGATATGCCACCCGGCATGATGCTTGGTCAAGACGAAAACTCCTGGGCGTTTGATGGATACAATGTAAGTTATATTCATTTTCTTCATTAAATTAATAACTATTTAGTTTACAATAAGAGAAGCTGGTATTTAATTAATATAATTATTTTGTTATATTTTTAGTTTATATTATATTTGGTGAATAAAAAATACTTTTCCTGTAAGTAGACGAATTCTAGAATAGGGTATAGGTATACGTAAACTTAGTGTACCGAAGAGTTAACACACAATATGACCAAATCATATCAATTTTATTTAAAAGATAGTAATATTTAAAACTAATAAATACAAAGCTTAAAATTTAAGACAACAAGGAGTTTTTTTCCAGCCTTATAGTTGATTTGAATTACGAATAACGTTTTTGTAAATTCGATGGTACCAGTTAAAATATTGAAAATAGCATCTTTATTTTAACGATTTAGGAATAAATATAGTAGTTTGATTAAAAATTACATCTAAAATATAGCAGTTTTGTAGTAAATATAGACGCTATATTTATAACGGCTTTTTTTCAGCAAAAATAGCAGCTTTTTGCCCTGAATGAGATAATTATGCTATTAAAAAACTTTTTTTAATAAAATAAATGTGTGTTGATTCTTCTTGCTTTATATAAACTATAGAAATAGGGACGTCTATTGTATTAACTAAAACTTGGACTTTGAATTTAAGACCTATGTTTTTCTTCCGCTATTTGGGTAGACAGATATTCTTCAGTGTCTTAACATGTTTTCGTATCTTTTTAATTTATAATAAAGAACCATAAGAAATAAAATCTGTATGGTTTAACGTTAGTCACAAAAAGTCCACGGCGGTGCAAGCGACATGTTTGGACAACAACTGAAAATCGGAGACATAGTCGGGTGTTTCCTCGACGTGATCGACCAAACTATAAGTGAGTTCACGGGACCGTAGGGGACGTTGGGTGATGCTCTGATTTAATTTTATTCATATTAAGACGTTCCCAGTGCAGTGTACCATATATGTTACACGTGCGTTGTTTTACTATTGTGTCTGCTGGCGGCACAGTGAAAGAGTTAAAATAGTTCTAGTTATCATACTATAAACGTCCACTGCTGGGCATAAGCTTCTTTTCTACATCGCGCTATATTAGAGCTACCTTATCTATTAGCTTCCTATAACTTGAAGCAGTAAGGTTATTTCCGTAATTTTATTAGTTTAAAATCTCAACTCAATCTCAGTCAGTCAACTTCAATTAATGTCACTTATGTCAAATTTGACACTTTATTAACCAATGAGACAGCGCCACTATAACTAGTTATCACTTGGAGTTAGTCAAAATGTAATTATAATAAATAGGTACATTTTACGAGAATTGGCCTTTTGGTCGTGGGTTCATTATTAATTGTTATCTTAATTGTTTTATTCAAAGTATTATTTGAGTAATTTACATTTAAATCTTACGTATAATTTATTTTGTTAGAAATTAACAATAGGACCTATCCTTTCCTAATAAGCTTTCGTTTATTTTTAGCTCATTTAATATTTATAACAAAATTGCGTGTAGTTTAATAAATCACGTTTAAATAGCTGCTATTTTTATGTCGTTACATTAAGCAGCGTCAAATTTTTTAACAGTTATAACTTTATTTTTTTAACCGTTTTTATTTTTGTGTTTACATTATTTATTAAATC
The DNA here is from genome assembly GCA_905475405.1 of Schrankia costaestrigalis. Classification (NCBI taxonomy): domain Eukaryota; kingdom Metazoa; phylum Arthropoda; class Insecta; order Lepidoptera; family Erebidae; genus Schrankia; species Schrankia costaestrigalis. The sequence continues at coordinate 10,499,770 of FR997852.1, read as the reverse complement.
AGAGTATCATTCGTTCGTCTAGATATTTTAGTAAAATAAATGTGAATAATTTGTAATATAAACCGATGTAATAAAAAAACTCCTTTGTGGAATGTAGTGTTTTCCCTCTCTTTATAATTATATGTTTATATTATTGTTATATGTGAATTTTCGTCTTTGGTCGGTAGGTGGGAAAATACAAGAACATATGCAGTATAATTTTCTAGTCTGGTTTAAACCTTTCAGGTTGATTTACAAGGTAATTTCTTAAAAAGTTAGGTAGGTAAATTATCAAAATGTTTATAGCTAGGTAGGTGCTGTAATAAGTTACTGAACTTATATCCATTATGTATGAAGTCAATTACAAGATACACCCTTAGAAAGAGTTAGTAAATACGCAAAAGATTTTCGAAGATTTAATCTTGAATCTGTCAAAACTGTTTTGACCGGAGTTAAAAAACAGAGTAATATATATTTTTTTCGAAATTCTATTTCTAATTCTGTTTATTTTATTGGTTATATTGGATGGTTATATTAAACACACTTTGAGGTGAAAATAATATTTTTATCGAATTTCATTTGTGGTATTTACCAACTTAAACTAAAAAATTAATAATATTGTATATTATTCCCGATTATTTTTCCCGAATTTCAAGGAGGAAAAGGTATACAGCAATAGCACAGAGTCTTTCGGCAAGCAATGGGCCGTCGGTGATGTGGTCGGAGTGTTCCTAGATCTCATTGATAAGACGATAAGTAAATATCATAAAACATTTTGGCATTTTGAACGTGGCAGAGACATTTTGTTTTCTATTTACTAGTTTTTAGGCTAGTTTAAAATGAAATCAATTGGGTCGTGTGTATTAAAATTAAAAATACATAATGTAATTAAAAAACCTGTTGTTCCGGGAATACTTACTTATAATATGATATAGATAATAAACTTTTATTATTTTTAAATAATAAAAGCTCCTTATGAGCCTGCCAATAAGAAATTTAATGAGTTTGCTTAACATTTTTTTAAGCACGATTACTAGAAGAGCTTAAGTTGGCAGATGTGTTAAGTAATCAAAGTTTAGTAACAAATAAAGAAAAATAGTTTCATAGCTTTCAAGAATCTATTTTGGTTGTTGCAATATTATCCAATATTGCAAGAGTTCAATTTTAATATTGGTTTACAGTAATATTATTACTAGGTTGTTGCATGGATTATAAAAAAATTCAAGCGTAGTTTATGTATAACGAAGTAGGTATAGTTTTTTGTTATGAAGTATATTCATATAGTTATGTATTTAAAAACAAAGTCTTCCTGCCACTGTCAAAATCAACGCCACTTCAGTTAATTTGAATGCTTTATCGCAAAATGCTTAAAATCGTTATTGCACACCGCATTGCTTTTATTGCTATGATTTATAGAAACCATAATGCAATTTTTTTACTTATTTGATTGATAACTTTTATTTTTTGATTGATCACGCCATTGCCCTTACAGTTGTCATGTTTTTTTATATCAATCAACATTATTTTAAATATCGACACAATTTAATATAAAGCACAGTTCACAAAAGTATTTAATTTAACAAAATATTCACTTATTAAGAACCATTTGTGCATGAGAAATAATTATAATTAATAATTATTAGAAATCATCAGCGTAGTGTATTTTTTCTGTAGCTACATATCCCAGCTAACGACCTTTACATAGTAAATAAAGAAAATACGAGACTACAATAAGCTTTTTAACTACATGTACTATGATCTGAATTTTCATGGTTTGTGGCTAGGTATATATCAAAATTATAAGTTATTTTTAAGAAAATGAAAAGTATTGTAGTTCAAAAATGTAGTTATTTATTCAAAACATAAAATATTAGGTTTTTACCTATGAAAACTATGACCTTCATAGGATTTGACAGCAGTAACAATTAGGAGCTATTAGAATAAAGACCAATGGTTTTGGTGCAAAGGATATGTTATTTTATTAAAATTGTTATTTCTGATAGCAGCTATTTCAAAGTTATAGCAGTTAATTAAATCGTTATAACAGTTTAGTGTTATAGCAGATTTTTATAGCAGTTATTTTAAACGTTATATCAGTTTAGCATTATAGCAGAATTATGTTATAACAGTTACTTAGCTCAGATAGTTTTGTATTTAAAAAAAGAATTTGTTTAGTAAATATTCAGACTGGGGACCAAATTAGCAAATATCATGTAAACAACATATTTTACCTTCTCTTAACATGTAAGTTTTCATTGTTTGGTTACTAACTAAAATAACGCTTGTAGCCGATTTAACAATGTTTGTGTTTTTTCGTAACATAATTATTGATAATTCTAACTTGTTACTAATATAATACGTTTAATTAATAATTATTGTTAATTATGTAAGTACTTGTACTATTTTTTTTAAATAATTGCCATTAAAGCTGCGGAGAAAATCCTGTAGTAAGTAGTCCTGAAACATTCAAAACTAAGGACGCAGGTCTTATCTCATCATGAAACATCCAGAACAATTCGAATTAAAAAAAAAATAAAAGGCCCAAAATGCTTTTGCACTGTACTCATTACACTGAGATAAAGTATGAAGTCCCATACGCTGTAATATCACTAGCTAACATCTGCATGAACCTTATAAATCTGCTTATAACATCAAGCACCAAAATATAACTTTATAATTAGTATTTTAACATTAGCTCAATATAGTATACTACTTCTTATGTACCAGGTTTCTCTTTGAATGGAGAATTGTTAATGGACGCTTTGGGTGGAGAAACTACCTTCGCTGATGTGCAAGGCGATAACTTTGTGCCAGCTTGCACTTTAGGAGTCGGTCAGAAGGCTAGGTAAGTCAAATATTTACGAACTTACTTCAAATATTTACTTAAAGTACTGCCCGTTTTTCTAGGTGACAGGTCACTTATTTTGCCATACTAAGCGCAAAAGCGGTACTTCAAAAAAATCGTAAATTAGATTTTTATGGCATTGGATTACTTAAAAAAATACGCATGTATTAAAATAAGCCTAATAGCGGTATATTATTTACAAGATATAAAATAACATAAATATCTCCATTTCACTTTATTCCTACATTACTAAGGATGCTATTTTTACAAAACTTCGATTATCCCGTAACTAGCTTTCACTGAGATACCGCTTTTGTGCTTAGTAGGGCAGTATTGCCAGCTAAGTTGTACACAAGCGAAAACCCTCTTCAAACGGGCTGTAACCGGTGTTACTTCCAACGCGCACGTGTTAACTGACTGCCAAAATAATAGCCGTATGGTGGAGGATAAAGTATTTATGATGACACTAATCTTGTCATCTCTTTCCATAGACTTGTTCAAAAAATTCGCAAAAAATATAATTCTATGGAAACAAAGGAAAACTGTACCAATCCGTCTGGCCAGCGTGGTATTAGTAGGCCAAGTATCCCTCCTTCACGGAAGGAGGCCCGTCCCTGCAGTGGGACATTAATGGGCTGTTATGAAAGGAAAGCTTAGTATAAAATCCTATACCAATCTGTTTGGCTGGCATGGTAAAAGAAGACTTTATTCGAAAGCCTAATCTAGCAGAAGCCCATCCCTAAAACGGGACATAATTAAGCACATTGATTTGTATTAATATGTTTTCAGATTAACATACGGCCAGGATGTAAACACATTGAAATATTTCACAACATGTGGTCTCCAAGAAGGTTATGAGCCGTTCTGTGTGTAAGTACATAGTTATTATTTTTATTTAAAAAAAACAGTTATTTATGTGTGTTACTTGGTTAATCTCTGTGTGTGGTGACGGAGTAAGAATACAATATGTCACCACCCTATCTCATCCCATGGGTGTCGTGAAAACCGACTAAGGGACTATCCGTGAATATTTTCTTTACGAAATAAAAACAAGGAAAACTTGAAATTAAACCCTATACCAATCCGCCTGGCCAGCGTGGTATTAGTAGGCCAAGTATCCCTCCGTCATGGGAGGAGGCCCGTCCCTGCCGTGGGACATTAATGGGCTGTTATGATGATGAATTTATAACTAATATTTACAATTGACAGTAACATGAAACGTGACGTCACCCACTGGTATACTAAGGACCAGCCGATATTCGAGAACACAGATGAAATGCCTGACACCAGGATCGATGTTACGAGAATACCCGCGGGTTCAGGTGAGATAATTGTTACATTATGTTAAGCTAATAATCCACCACCACCATGTGGGTGAGAACGGCCGGAGCACTCACGGCCGTTCTCAAGAAGAGAAGGACCCGCTTGTAATGGCGGGGATCGCCGGAGGGGGACTGGACGCAATGGCTCTGCCGGTTCCCCAAGTAGGAGTGCCGCTGGGGACTTTTAGTGGGTACACTGGGGGTTGCTTAATAATGCTGGGAGCCCCACATACCCCTTCCGTCCCCCAACGGAAGAGGATGCGTAGGCATTTAATTTTTACCCCAGCGAAAACAAAATAAAATAAAACCGGTCAAGTGCGAGTCTGACTCACGCACCGTGGGTTCCGTACAAACCTATTTGCCAAATTGTGATAACGTCAGTTTGTTAAAGTACTATTTTTCCCGCCAAAATTCAATGACGGCACGACTCAGCTCTGTTAAAAAATATTTTCCCGCCAAAATACTATGACGTCACAACTCATCTGACAAAAATTATGTGACGTCACGACTCATCTGTCAAAAACTCTATGACGTCACGGGTCACGTGACCAAAATTCTATGACGTCACTGGTCACGTGACTCAGCTTTCCCGCCAAAATTCTATGAAATCAAAATATAATATGATTGAAGTAAAAATTTAAGGTTTTTGGAATTTTCCCATTACATGTACTACAAGACCTTGCTTCATGCCAAATTTCAAGTTTGTAGGTAGACTGGAAGTACCCTGTAGGTTTTTGCCCTTACCCCTCTAAAATTTGCAAAAAAACGGCTATATCTCTTGATTGCGTTGGAGTAAGTTTCATTTTTTTACAGCACTAAGAGGCAACAAGCCTTAGTATTTGGTGAAAATTTCAGCTTGATACCTTCACGCGTTCCTGAGAAAAATGTTCTTGACAGACAGACGGACAACGAAGTGATCCTATAAGGGTTCCGTTTTTTTCAAAACTTGTACGGAACCCTAAAAAATAATAATGTTAAGCTGTTAATGGTCAAAGCCGTTTGTTATAGATTTTAGCCGCGGCCATTAAAAGATTAACTCCAAAAGAACACTAGGTCCATCCTATGGTTTTGGGTCCTTTGTGTTGTGAAGAATTTGGATACATCGTCAACTAGGTGCTTTTTACTACAATTTGCTGTCCTCATTTCTGAACTGTACTCACGCATATCAGATTCGTTATGATGGTATTGTCGTGTATTTAAAAAAAAATTACGTGACAATACTTACCTCTTAGTCACCTACCCTACTACACAATATGTCACCACCCCATCTCATCCCATAGGTGTCGTAAAAACTGACTTAAAGACTATCCGTGAATATTATCTTTACGAAATAAAAAGAAGGAAAACTTGAAATTAAACCCTATACCAATCCGTCTGGCCAGCGTGGTATTAGTTGGCCAAGTACCCCTCCGTCACGGGAGGAGACCCGTCCCTGCAGTGGGACATTAATGGGCTGTTATAATGATGATGATGATATATTTTTTGTGATAAGCACTTAACTAGCATTTTTTTGGTTTTCAGACACTCCACCATGCCTCAAGATATCACATAATACATTTGAGACGATGGAGAAGGCTAACTGGGAGTTCCTTAGACTTTCTCTACCTGTCATTTGTCACGCGGAGTTTATTGAGTAAGAATTAGTATTAATATTTAGTGTTTGAAGAAAGCTTATGGCCAGCTGTGAACGACAATCTATACTAATATTATAAAGAGGTAATGTTTGTGTGTTTGTGAAGTTGTAGGGGATAATCTCCGGATCTACTGAACCGATTTAAAAAAGTCTTTCTGTGTTGAATAGTCCATTTATCGGGGAGTGTCATAGGCATATAGTACGAGTATCATCACGCTATGACTAATGGGAGTGGAGCAGTAATGAAATATGTTTAAAAAAGGGACGCGTTTATTTCGCCGCCCAACGAAGTGGGCACGGGTCAGCTAGTTGGCTAATATGATGATGATTACAAGTTGTCCGTTCTGTGATGGACTGATAAAACAGGGTATCCCCACCCTAAAAACGAATGAGAGATCACTACGCAACTACTAACAAGGTGATAGTGTCTTCAGCAAGATCGTCTAGGTAGGAACAACAGAGAGAAAGGCTTAGTAGCTTTGCTCTGGAATTGTAACTCCATGACCGATCGTTACAACTAACTACCAGGTGCGGTGCTTGGTCGTCTGTCAGCTTAAGTCAATAAAAAAGTGCAAGTGTAGGACAACTTCTTTCCAAATCCAAAGCCGTTTGATCAACGACTATTTGAACAACCCTCATCCTCATCTAAAGGAGACGGTTTTTTTTCGCACCACCCTAAACAGTAATGTTTATTATTCGTATTACTCACAAAAATAGTTATTATTTTAATATAGTTAACCGAACACAAATTATACTTAAACGATGAGGGAATAATGAAATAATAATAAAAAAGGATTACACCTAAAAATGCTTGTTTTGGAACGTTCATAAGTTTATTTTAATGGTTAATACAAATTATCAAGTAACGTACTTTAAAAATAATCGTAGAACGAAACGTAAATAATAGCCAGAAGCATACATACATACATAAACTCACGCCTTATCCCGGCCGGGGTAGGCAAAAAGCAAATAAAAAAAGAAAAAGCAGATACTCTGTAGTACAGTTTCAATCAGTTTGACATTGTCATGACAACGTTGTTATTGTTTCAGATTTTATTAGATAAATGCATGATTTATTTATACTTTTATATTTTATAAAAATGGCATCTTTAGATAGAGTGCATAATACACACTAAAGCTGCTCTTGCTGGATACTGTTGTTATTGCTTATTGAGCACAGGCACAGTCACTGTTAGCTGCTGTGCATTGTGATGTGTAAAGTGTGGTTTTTATCTTGGGCTCTGCTTTTAGGTGAGCTTGAGCCACCTGCGTCTATTTAAAATGAAATACTGCTTTAAGAGATGACTGTGTTCATTATAATTGTGAACAGTAATAAATATTTCTTGTGTCATATATATTGTTTCTCTTTAACTACCTTATTATTTTAGATCTACAAGCAATAGCCAGCAAAAACTGCGTTATTTCGAGAGGTCTTGGTTGCCTTATTAGTGTATATTCACTAGACAATCGCTGTTGTGAGATTTTAGGTTGTCACTAGAGTCATGTTTTGATTGTCCTATTTCAGAGTATTCCCTCTTGAGGGAGTTTTGATATATGCATACTGTCTATCTAGAGATTATAAGGAATAAACTGTATGCATTTCATTCCTAACCTCGCACAATTTGTGACTGGGCCTATTCGCCGAACAAAAAAAACCGTCTCCTTTATAACTGTAACTGTATAATCTAAACTCAGTTTTCACTTTAACTACATAATACTTTCTATTCACAGTGAGTCAGAAAAGAACCGTCGTTGGATAGAAATAAAAGAGCGCCAACAAATCTTAATGAAAGAAGCCGTAGAAGCGCAGATGCCCGCACACATCGATCAAATTATGAGGAGTGGATTTACAATGAATGATATCAAAGGTTTTTACTTAATTTTGAGCTTTATTTACGTGGGATTAGAATATATTTAGGCTTGGATATATTTAGGGATGTTCAATCAATCAATCAACTAGCCTATTGCAGTCCACTGCTGGACATAGGCCTCTCCCAATACACGCCACAGAACTCGGTCCTGCGCCTTCCGCATCCAGTCCGACCCAGAGACCTTTATGAGGTCGTCGGTCCACCTAGCTGGGGACCGACGACCTTAGGGATGTTGGTAGTTTTTAATTCCGTTTTTAGGCTGAGGTTTATAATGAAATTTTGGCATACTTGGTAATACCTAATACATTACACGACTAATGTTAGGCATACGAGCAGCTATATAAATATATTTTTTAATTAAAAAACGTTTTATTATATTATTATGTATGCATTTTATCACTTTTTTTGTGTCATAAACATTATTAAACCCAGCCTTTTTTATTTATCCAAGCACTAATATTATATTTTTTAAATAAAAATACATAGGTACGAAATATATCTTAGCACTTTTCTCAACTTGGTTTGATTTTTTAGCACTTTTTAATTAGGAACACATTTGTAAATAGAAATATATATCTAATAAAATCGTAGATAGTTAACCTTTTTAAATACCCAAGTAGTATTTTTTTATTTAGTAGTAATTGATACTTAACTATTTTTGATACCAAATTTATTTAAATAATTGCATTTTTTTTGCCCTTTCTCCAGTGTATACAATATGTAATGTACAGTACGCGCAATCTAACTAAGCCGCCTTGAAGTTGTTGCAAACGGCTGCGTAGTTGTTATTTTTGTAAATGGTCTATAATTGTAATTTAATTAATGAATTAATAAAATAAAATTTAACTATTAATGGTATGTAATAATTATCGAGAAGCACGTGTTTTCTTGTGTGTATATGTCGCAGGGAAATGAGGAAACCAGGGATTTCACGAAATCACTAGGGATATCACAAAATCCCGATAAATGTCGAAAATGTCACCGAGGTCACGGTTCTAACCTAACCTACAGAGATTGGAATCCTTGTATGTTTTAACCTACAAACAAAAATATGAGCATTTCTTTTTTGGTAGAAACGGGATTTCGTGGACTCCCTGGTTTTCTCATTTCCCTGCGCCATTTACATACATGCGTTAAGGTCTCTTAAAGTTGACTTGTTTTTTTTTGTTACTATTTTCTCAATGAAGTCGCGTTCCGAAGCCAAAGTGATTCATATTAACTTCAGGCCGTCTAAGTAACATTGCGCGACCTATATGTAAAAGTTTCATAAGTCAAAAATTTACATTTTTGAGTAAAATTTTACAAAGTTATATGTACTTATACTTTTTTTAGCATTACATATTTGTAAACACCACGTCCCACCACACCAATGCTTTACCCTTTTATTTCCTCCCCCACGCTTAGGTTTGCACTACGAGGATGGGCAGGAGGAGGTGACCAGCTCGAAGGTCAAGAGACTGCCCTCACGACCGCCGCGCAAGGGATCCATTACACGAGGTCTCACTGCACTTATATACAAAGCACCACCATTGAAAGAATCATATTCATGTTTAATTTTAATTCGACTTGATATCATTTTGTATTCATGATCAGTTTTAATATTTGATTATTTTGTGTTTGTATCACGTATTTCGATTGTAAACTAAGCACTTGGGAGGAAACAAGCCGGTGTGTTTAAAAATAATGATAGCAACTTTACGGTTAATAGGGGCGGAAATTGCTTAAACATTTTATAAACTTGGGAATTTTTTTACCTTACAAAGTCACAATTGCACACACATGATTGTAACATACACATACCATTTGCGTACCTTAGTAATAATTTCATATCCATTACTTATATTTTGGAGTGATGCATTATATTTTTTTGGATTATGACAGTATTTAATTTTTGAGTTGCCCCTCCCCTTTTTTTAGCAATCCATTTCACGAAAACATTTTGGATGTTAAACAAATTATCATATTTGTACAATGTTTTTTAAATTTTAGACGAAGTTTGAATGCCTATTTATTTACGACTTACGACAACTTCGTGTAACACTCATTATATTCAAGCATGGAATTAGGTTATGAGCTACGGTTGTAATTTAGAATTTAGTGCAATTACATCACTATCTTTGGTTTTATATTCAAAATGCAAGCTATAAAACCATTAATTCTTAAAATTATCGTAAAAAGTTTTAATAAAGTCGTATGTTCGTTTAGGTCAAGTAAACGGCATGCAACGCTCAACAAGTGAAGCTGAGATGGCGAAATATGATCTTGGAAACCAGACTTTATCTCCTGATGATAAGAAAGACAAACGTGGAAGATCACCTTTTAAGTGAGTTTTATTTCTATTATTTATTAACAGAAATATGTGCAGAAGTTAATATTAATACCAAGGTCGGTCGAACAATGCATGTGACCAGTGCGGAATCAAGTGGTGTCGTCCACATTCATTAAGCGAGTCATACAATGAGCGTCGGTTAAGCCTTATCGTTATAAATCTCAATATTAAATTACGCTATGTCCCTAGAACATTGCCACTATTACAGAGCAATTCCAATCGACTTGTTCTTTGATTCTCCTGCCAATCTTCTAATTTCTGAAGAAAAGTATGACTATTTTCATCATAACAGCCTATTAATGTCCCACTGCAGGGACGGGCCTCCTCCAGGGACGGAGGGATACTTGGCCAACTAATACCACGCTGGCCAAACGGATTGGTATAGGGTTTAATTTCAAGTTTTCCTCATTTATTACGAAAAGATAATATTTACGGTTAGCCCCTTAGTCGGTTTTTACGACACCCATGGGAATGGTAACACACTTTATTCTTACTCCGTCACCACACGGAGAATAATTAATAACTTTTTTACAAAATATTATTATGTTTTAACAGGTTTTTCCGAAGCAAACGTGGAGAAAGCAATGACCGTGCCAAGTCCCGTAAGTCTAAGACGCCAGACCCATTCAGCGATACTGAAGTATCACCTGAACGTGGGACCACTAGAAGACCTAATCCTCAGATAAAAGTGTCACAGGTATGTTCAACCTTAGCTAGTAGCTAAGATATAAGAACTATTTTGCGATGCGTTTAATTTTTACCTTATATTACGTAAGCCAGCTTTCCTCGCGTGGTAAAGAGTACAATTTGTAATTTAAATTATAGAACTCGTCAAATAAGTCGGCCGGCCTGAAGTTGTTGCAATTAGCTGCGCAGATGTTAGCCTGTTCCTGACATGCGCAAACTTCTCTGATAGCAACTTTAGGCCGGTTGAGCTAATTGGCGCTTAGTGTAATTAATTATTATTTTACTTTTTTTTAATTTAATAAGTCCACGGGCCATAACGGGCTTTGTAACTTGGTTTTGTCAAACTTAATAGAAAAGCTCCTAAACCCTGTCAATACCTAAAAAGTTACGATTCAAAATTGATTTTTTTTAACCAAAAAGGAAAATTGCATTTTTTTTGTGAATGTTTTTTTTTGGAAATGTTGTCCACGTCCCTGTTTTGTTTGATTTTTTGTTTCTCACATAACCTATTTTTGTCACACGAAGGCGAATCAAAGATATAACGGCATGCAACCTCGGGCAAGTGGACCCAACTTGTATGGAAGCCAAGTTGGGCTTAACGTAAGTTCCAAACAAGTACGAAATAACATAGGATTTTGACAAACTTAATTTACTAACATTTGTGCTGTAAATACTTACGTAATATCGCTTTTAAAACTTTATGTATTGTCTAATGAATATATGTACGCGGTCTCAATTCTAGGGCCTTACTCTCCCCTTTAGTCTCGCATAGTCTTTACAAAGAATCTCACAGTTTCCGGATCTGAATTGTCCCACTATCATATCAGCCTATAGACGCCCACTGCTAGACATAGGCCTCCTCCAAAAGTTTCCACTCTGCGAGGTCTTGTGCCTCCCTCATCCATCGGCTTCCCGCCGTCCTAACCAGGTCGTCGGTCCACCTTGTAAGGGGTCTCCCCACCCTGCGCCTTCAATCTTCAAAAGGCAATCCTGAGCGCTATGCCGGTCACTTTAGTTCTCCTGCGGATCTCCTCGTTTCTGATACGATCACGCAGGGAATTGTCATACTAAATAAAATAATATTTTTAAGAGCGATAGGAACCCACCAGAGTTTCTTGTGAACCAGGGTGTCTTCTTAGATAGATACCGCTGGAAAAATATGCTTAGGAACGATCTGAGGGAACTTCAAGTCAGCAACTGGCAAGAGGTGACCAAGGATCGAGCTGAGTGGGGTTCTCTCGTGTCGAAGGCCAAGAAACATTTTGGGTCGTTGAGCCAACGGAGTAAGTAAGTAATTAAGTCTTCTCTGACATGATCGTGTTCCGAAACTTCAGTAAACTTAGCCGTTAAGTTAGATGTGCATATATATGTGATCACTATAAAATGACTGTCATAAGTGATACTGTATCTTAGATTTTATTATTTATCACTCTTCCACAGACAAACCTCCAAATGCCGACTCCCACACAAGATCGTAAGCAGATGACGACAAGCACGCTCGCCACGGCCGCGACAGAGACGGTCGGCAACGAGATATTCGACGGAGAGTGCTTGAAACTTATCAATGAGTACTTTTATGGTGTTAGGTAAGTTAGGTTAAAGCGCGCTTACACTACCCTACATGTAGGGCCCTACATCTTGTAGGGCCCTACATGATGTAGGGCGGTCGGGACTCGCCAATCTCCGATATGTAGTGTCCTAACAGCCTACATGTGATTACACTAGACAACATGTAGTGCCCTACAAGATGTAGTGTCCTACATGTAGGGTAGTGTAATCGGCGCTTAAGATTCTGAAGAACAAATTATTAATGGCTTATTGTAGGGATGAGCCTTTTCTAGAGACTGCGCCTCTAGAGACGGCGCCAAACCTGACCTATTAATACCTGACCACGTTGACCACGTTGTTCTTACTCTATCACCATAAAAAGACTTTCTTTAATTTTATAAGATTTGAAGTTCGTTCTTGAGACAACTCTCGCACTATTAAGCCATGTGTCGTGGGACTTGAACAGACATGAAATAAACGGTCACAAAGACCATCCAGGATCGAGATAATAATAAATAAATAAATATAAATATTCACGGACATCTCTACACAGCGCCATCTGTTTCCAATGTAAGCTAGGCTTAACCTGCTTGTGTTATGGGTAACAGAGCAACGGATATTAGTACTTATATACTTTTTTTTTTGTAGATACATGCTTATTATACATAGAAAACACTCACACCAATTCAAACAATTATGTTCATGCACGCAAAGATTTGTATTGAGCAGGAATCGAACCCGAGACCTCTGTGTAGCAATTATGTTATATAACCACTACTCCATCTGTCGCGTCGTAAATAATTATCTTGCGTGGGATTCAAAACCATTCCCTCGTGGATGGCAACCGATACATAACCGCTGTGCCTCCAAAGCAGTTAAATAAATTACTTTAGTTATTATGTTTTTGTTAACACTGTAATTGTACTCCCACAGAATATTCCCCGGCCAGGACCCGACCCACGTGTACATAGGCTGGGTGACGACACAATACCACTTGCACTCCAAGGACTTCAACCAGAGCAAAGTGACCAAGTCCTCTGTTATCATCACCGATGATTACGATAGAGTTGTTGAGAGGTTAGTTGCTTTCAATTTTTTTATACATTAACTCTTTTAAAACATTTTACCTAAGTACCTATATTACCGTTATCTTTAACAACTTTACGTTTCCGTGAGTCATATATGAACATTTACATTGTTTTACTATTGTGTCTAAATAAATGGCGGGACAGTGAAATTGTTAATATCCCATTGCAGGGTAAAGGCCATTTGTAATTTTAGTGCTAATATTTTTTTTTAATATCTAATCATAAAGGTTCTAAATAATTAAGTTTCTAAGCCTTTCTTTAGGGAATTTATAAGGTGGTAGGTCTTTTTAGCAAAAAGTAGTCTAGATCGGTACCAATACCACAGTATAGTACGAACAGTAGTGTATCTTCATAACATAACAGAACCCAGGGTAGACAGCGGATAAGCTAGATTTAAGGGTCCTTTATAGCTGTTGGCAGTTACCACTCTATGGTAATCAAACCCTCGACTTCGTACACGTAATGTAGACTCCCGCTGCACTCCCAAGACAGTAAAAGACACTAACATCATCATAACAGCCCATTAATGTCCCACTGCAGGGACGGGCCTCCTCCAATGACGGAGGGATACTTGGCCTACTAATATCACGCTGGCCAGACGGATTGGTAAAGGGTTTAATTTCAAATTTTCCTTCTTTTTATTTCGTAAAGATAATATTTATGGATAGTCCCTTAGTCGGTTTTTACGACACCCATGGGGTGAAATGGGGTGGTGACATGTTGTATTCTTACTCCGTCACCACACGGACCTTTAAGTTCTTATTTGTATTTTTTTAGTTTCTGTTTTTTCTATACCAAAAAAATGTATACTCGTCCTTAACTTTTAATACATTTAAACTTAAATTTAAATATTTATTATTTGCAGCGTAAACCGTCAATCATGCTACATGATTCGTGCTGATGAACTCTATAACGAAGTAATGGCTGAAGCGACGGCTAAAGGGGCTTCCCAAGGCATGTTCATAGGATGCTCCGTCGATACATCTACCGGGACCGTGGCGTTCACTTGTGAGGGGAAAGATACTAGTATTAAGTTTAAGGTGAGTACTATTACATTAATCTAATTTGTGCCTATAGCGCCATCTAGTCTTCAACTATGCAAACACAGTGCCATGGATACAAGAAAAAGGTTAGACATACTTAAACCTCTTTGTTTATACATATTTTACATAAAAAAACCCCCAGACCAATGAAGATAATTATGTTAATCTATACTAATATTATAAAGAGGTAAAGTTTGTGTGTTTGTGACGTTGTAGGGGGTAATCTCTGGATCTAATGAACCGATTTTGAAAATTCTTTCTGTGTTGAATAGTCCATTTATCAGGGAGTGTCATAGTATGCTCCACTCCTATTAGTCACGCTATGACTAATAGGAGTGGAGCAGTAATGGAATATGTTTAAGTGACACGTTTTTTTCGCGGCCTAGCGAACTAGGCACGGGTCATCTAGTGCATTATAAGATTTGCACTGTGCCTAAAAGCTTTACGTAGCAGTCATGAACTATTGTTACTATGTTACAGTTATTTCACTTTAAACTTCAGTACGCATTTTCTTTAATTTCCAATATTACAATACAACGAGAAGAGAAATTAATATCAACATTAGTGAAGTAATTCGAATATACAATGTACAGCAATTTAAAAATTATATATTATATTTCCCTTTACAGATGGAGCCAGAAACCAAGTTATTCCCAGCGATCTTCGTGGAAGCTACCTCCAAGGAGATCCTGCAGATAGAGTTGGGCAGATCTTCGACCAGCCTGCCTTTATCTGCCGCAGTACTGCCCACTAGTGACAAGCATGTTATACCTCAGTTCCCGCCTAGGCTGAAAGTGCAGTGCTTGAAACCACATCAGTGGGCTAGGGTGAGCCGATATTGAGATATGTTTAAGTATAGGCTTGACTTCACCGTGTGGTGACGGAGTAAGAATACAATATGTCACACCCCCATCTCATCCCATGGGTGTCGTAAAAAATGACTAAGGGATTATCCGTGAATATTATCTTTACGAAATAATAAGAAGGAAAACTTGAAATTAATCCCTTTACCAATCCGTCTGGCCAGCGTGGTATTAGTAGGCCAAGTATCCCTCCGTGACGGGAGGAGGCCCGTCCCTGCAATGGGACATTAATGGGCTGTTATGATGAAGATGATCCTACCATTCCTGGGCCGTCCTCGTTGCCGCTTGAAAATATATATATTTATTTAAATTATCCATGTAAACGATAGTTTACAAATTATTACAATCGGCATCAACGTTTTGTACTTTTAAGCCAGATTTACACATAGTAAGAAAAGTACAGCGAGTTAACTAGTAAGTTATTGATTAAGTTGATTTGAATAGATCTCCATCCTATTTTTTGGCGAGTTAAGTTAGAGGGGGCTACTTCGTACTTAACTCGCCAAAAAATAGGATGGAGATCTATTTAAATCAACTTAATCAACAAGTTACTACTTAACTCGCTACTGTACTTGTCGATGTGTAAATCGGGCTTTAGCCCAAGTTTGTCAATTCGAAAAAAGTTTTCAAACTTGGAATAGGAGCTATGATGAGAGACGGTATTTTAATTAGAAATTTACCAATTGTAGGTACCTAATCAATCACTTCAAGTACACGCGTTGAAGTTATCAGATATCCGAGGTTGGTCCATGCTCTGTGAAGATGCTGTCTCCATGCTGGCGTTGCATATACCTGGTAAGTATTTTATTGTTCTGTTTTTTTATCTACTAAGTACACATCTGAGCTCTCCGTGGGGTGACGGAGTAAGAGTACAATATGTCACCACCCCATCTCATCCCATGGGTGTCGTAAAAACCGACTAAGGGACTATCCGTGCATATTACCTTCACGAAATAAGAAGAAGGAAAACTTGAAGTTAAACCCTATACCAATCCGTCTGGTCAGCGTGGTATTAGTAGGCCAAGTATCCCTCCGTCACATAGGAGGAGGCCCGTCCCTGCAGTGGGGCATTAATGGGCTGTTATGATCTATAAGCAAGAAGTATGTGCCCGTTTAAAACAACTCCAAGCAGTAGTGAGAAAATATAACTGTGTATAGGTTGGAATTGTAACTTCACGCTAGCGACTTAGTGCAATTATTTTATTTTTCAAAAATTTAACTTCTACACCTTTTGCTTAAAAGTATAGTTTACGTTTACTAGCTTTTCATGACCTCAAGGACACGCCTAAATATCTTGTTGAGTCTCCCCACAGTTACATTATACAAACATAAAATCTATGATTGAAAGACCCAGAGTTTGTAGACCCCTCCTCATGCGGTGAAACAACGACCTGTCCAAAGTTGCCTAAGGCGATGAATATGAAATGCAACAACATCATGATTGGCGGAAACAATTGGAAGAGACCATCTTTTCTATTGGACCTGTTTTGGTTGAAATGATGATGATAATATAATTCTCTACAGCAATATCAAATAAATCAACCAATTGTGGAAAATGCACTTTAGTTGTATATAAATAACTATAGCTTTGCACGCACTTCTACACTACACCACTACAT
This sequence comes from Schrankia costaestrigalis, assembly GCA_905475405.1. Classification (NCBI taxonomy): domain Eukaryota; kingdom Metazoa; phylum Arthropoda; class Insecta; order Lepidoptera; family Erebidae; genus Schrankia; species Schrankia costaestrigalis. The sequence goes on along the minus strand of FR997852.1, from coordinate 10,482,943 downwards.
GTTGCCTGTCCGGCGGTCTGACTACAACTGACTCCTACTCCGACCACAAGGATTGAGGCAGAGACAAATATCATAAACTATAACATAGACTAAGTGTAGTGCATAGACATACACTACACCAATCACTAATAGCATTTTGACTGTTAGCTCTTAAAAGCAATATTTATTGTTAATACCCACATTTGTGTACAGAGGAAGACCGTTGCATCGACATCTTAGAACTGATAGAGATGGACAAGCTGCTCAGCTTCCACTCACACACGCTCACATTGTACGCGGCCTTGTGTTATCAGAGTAATTACAGGTATGTCAATACAACATTTTTTATATTTTTTACATTCAAATTATGGCAAATGAATGGGTTACTCTAGGTGATTACTGTATACCTTTAGCCTTGAAGTGGCGCACTTTGCTTTACGACTGGACCATCATTACTTAAATTCTACCTAAACGCCTTCCAATTGACTCTTCCTGATCAAAGCAATCTTGTAAGATGGGGAAAAGCCACGGACAAAAAATGCACAGAATGTGGCAAAGAAATTGGTACGGCTAGACACTTATTGGTAGGCTGCAAAGTGCTTTTGGATAGGTGTCATTACTCGCAACGTCACGACAGAGTACTAGGGATTATACGCGAGGCAGTGAGTCTATCGATTGCTAGAGCTAAAAAAGGACTGACTACAAATGAACGACAAAACATCCAATTCGTTAAGGAAGGCACCACTAAAAAGACCACCTTTAAGCCTTTTACAGTTCTGAGCTCGGCAAGCGATTGGACACTACTGGTTGACACGTATGAAACACACTATAAAATCCCGGAGAGTATCTGTGTGTCGCCGTTAAGACCAGACATATTTCTCTACTCACATTTGAATAAGCGTGTAGTACTTATTGAGCTCACGGTACCGTGGAAAACTAACGTCCCGACAGACCACGCAATTAAGACAAACAAATACATTGACTTGACAAATGAGATAACCAGAAATGGCTACAAGGTTACTCTATACGCCGTGGAAATAGGTGCGAGGGGTACTACCAGCTAAATCCCTCTACAACTTATTAAAAGAACTAGGACTGCCGAAAACTTCAGTAAGCTCTCTACTATCACGAATGTCCAAAACGGCATTGTTAGGTTCCTACCAAATTTGGATAGGTAGGGGACGGAACATAGCAGACAGTGAAGGTGACCGCTAACGCGTTGTAAGGGGGCCTCCTTAAACCTACATCTGGGTCGTAAGTCCCAGACGCTGTTACGCCAGTGTTCCGTCCTCTATCACGCGATGGACCCGGCACCCGCACGGAGAATACATGGAATGCTAAGATTAGGTCTTATAATTTTAACTGTATTATTGATTGTGTATACAGTGTGTAAAAAAAACCCTGTCCGATCCATGAAGGGGTGATACAGTATCGAAAGGTAGTTAGATTGGCGGTGTCTTTTTTTGAAAATAAGTCAAAGAAAATTTCCACATTATTTTGTGAGTTATAAGGGAAATCGTAAAAGTTGCCACTAGGCACACCGGCGAGTACTACATCAATACCTAGGTAGATATTCACAAAGAATGCCGACGCGCGAAACACTTTTGCCTAATCCCTTTGATAAAAGCCGCCCGCTCGCGCGCCGGCGCCGCCGCCTGTGCTGCCGCCGTTTAACCTACCTACTTGGTACGATTCGGCTTGTACTTCCGAGTAAATCAGGTGTTTATACCTAAAAGGATTGTTGAATTGCATTTCATTTATTTTAAACTTATTCTTTAAAGATAACAAATTGATAATGATAACGACATGCACAATAAATTGGTAATTGTTAAGACGTTTACGAGTAGATATTTTAAATAAAATTACTTATCAAATCTTATGCCTAGGTACATACCTTTAGTTGATAAAAATATCAACTTGCTGTTGTAGGGTCTGACGATCATGCTCCACATAGCCACCTTCCCTTTGCACACACATAAGGCACCTTTTTTTTAGGTTTTTGCGAACATTAAGTAGCACTTCAGGGTATGACTTTATGGTATCGAAAGCACTCACTATCCTATGTCGCATTTCTTGTTCCGTTTCACAAATTTTTGTGTAGACTATTTGTTTTACGTGGCCCCACAAGTAAAAGTCTAACGGAGTTAGATCTGGCGATCTCGGCGGCCACGCAATAGGACCTCCACGTCCAATCCACTTGTTAGGATACTGCACGTTGAGGTAGTCTCGCACTGCGCGTAAAAAGTGAGGGGGAGCGCCATCGTGCTGGAACCACAGGGAGCGGTAACTCATCTAGCTCTTCACTGAGTACGGTTCGTAATCGGACGGGAGAAGAGCTTGCACGCGGCGGTAATGAAAGGGATGCAGTCCTTCCTCCTTTAAAATTTTCCACGCCCTCACGTGACTACTTCCCAACTGTCTTGCTACACTACGTGTGCTTAGTGTAGGCTCTGCATCGAACATTTCCAACACAGCCTCCTCGATGTTGTCACTGCGGCGGGGTCTGCCGGCTTCCCTGTGATGTTCTACCTCCCCACTGACACTGCCGGTGGTGTACACGCGGTTGTGTAGCCTCTGGAAGGCACGCACTGAAGGTACAGGCAAACCTTGAGGAATGGAAAACCGTTCCTCATATTCCCTACGTGCAGCTGCATAATTGCACTCACTTCTACCTAAACACATTAACACATTGAAATATTCAGCGTTTGAATACGGCACGGACATAGTAGTAACGTAATTCTCGTAATAAGTACACAAGGTCACAATTACACTCCCGGAACGTCTAAACTGTTAGAGTTATTTCGCGAGACTGCGACAAATAAATAAAAATATCTAGTTAATATTAGGCACCTATGAAGTAGGTTTTTAAAGAAATAGGGATGTGGACGAAACTTTGTTATAGTACTATTTTCATTAATATCGATAGAAGTGCATGATAATCAATAAATGTTTAAATACAATCATACAATAACATATCCTTGTGGGGACGGAGTAAGAATACAAAATGTCACCACCCCCTCTCATCCCATGGGACTAACCGTAAATATTATCTTTACGAAGTAAAAAGAAGAATAACTTGAAAATAAACACTTTACCAATCCGTCTGGCCAGCTTGGTATTAGTAGGCCAAGGATCCTTCCGTAACGGGAGGCGGCCCGTCCCTGTGGGACATACCCCGTAGTGGGACATTAGTGGGCTGTTATGATGATACAATAACAAAATCAGTTACATAGTTTTTAAAATATTAATTAGCTAGTTTATTTTTACAATTTTATTAGTTTGTTTTTACAGTAACTGAAGAACAGTTTCGCAGTTTTAAGTAAAATATTTAAGAGCATCGTACACAATTCTAAATATCGTAACCGATATGTAGCCTTTCCTAAATTTAAGAAAGTTTAAAAAGAAAAAAGATTAGGTAAAGTCATCATCATCATAACAGCCCATTAATGTCCTACTCGACAGTCCCTACGGGACGGGCCTCCTCCCGTGACGGAGTAATACTTGCCCTACTAATACCACGCTGGACATACGGATTGGTACAGAGTTTTGTTTCAAGTTTTCCTTGTTTTAATTACGTAAAGATAATATTCACAGATAGTCCCTTAGTCGGTTTTTACGACACCCATGGGATGAGATGGAGTGGTGACGCACTGTATTCTTACTCCGTCACCACACGGAGTGTAAGTAAAGTAAGAAGGTAATTTAAAAAAATCGATATTTTTTTCTTGTTCAACATTTTCATCATAGCTACGTCACTAGGGCGGTGCATTGGTGTAGCACAGTGAAAGCGGTGTCCTTTGTCGGCACGGATTAAATTTGTCGGTGCATTATTTATTACGTTTTATTCGAAGTCAAAGAAACCGCCTTTGAACTAAGTGTTCAAGGCTTAAGAAAATTCCCCAATTTCAGGGTAAATTTCGTAGATGAAAACGAATAATTTTTTTCTTTTTTTAAGTATTTTTCATTTTAAAAATTATTTTTAGAATGTTTGTCAGGTATACAAAGCCCCCGTTACGGATCGGACAGGGTTTTTTTTACACACTGTATAATATTGACATTTTTATTTACAAACAAGTTTTCAATTTGATTTAATGATTGATGATGGTATTTTAAATTTAATTAAATGATTGATTTTGTTATTTTAACTTAATTTAATTTTTATTTTATTAAGTACTTTAACTTTGAAATTTTATGTCCGTACGTTAATATTGGCAAAACATGGAGACACTTTTGATTTTTGAAACATGCTTTTTACCTGTGTTTGACGAATAAAGATTATTTGTATTTATTATTTGTTGATTTTTTTCTTCCAGAGCTGCCCACGCGCTATGCCAGCACGTAGACCAGAAGCAATTACTCTACGCCATACAGTCCCAGTACATGTCAGGACCATTGAGACAAGGATTTTACGATCTACTCATAGCCTTACATTTGGAATCGCATGCCACTACTATGTAAGCAAAAACAATTCTTCTACTAATATTATAAATGCGAAAGTTTGTGAGGATGTATGGATGGATGTTTGTTACTCTTTCACGCAAAAACTACTGAATAAATTTTGATGAAATTTGGTTGAGTTTAGGGTGTAGAATAACATTTAAGCTACTTATACAAAGCAGGTGAAGTCGCGGGCATCAGCAAGTGAATTATACAAATCGAGTCAAGTAAAAGTTAAATAAAAAAAAGTTTCCAAACGTTTCCAGGGAAATATAATATGGTTTTTATTTTCCAGGGAGGCTTGCAAGAACGAATTCGTGATACCACTGGGCCCGGAGCTGAAGTCCTTGTACGAGGACCCAGAGATGGGTCACAGCTTGAGGTCTCTGCAGACTGAGAGTGTCAGGCCACAGATGAAGATGACTGATATTGCGTGAGTTTCTTTATGTATAATTTTTATTTTTTGCTTCAAAATGAAGAATAATAATGGCCTTGCTCTAGGCCATTATTATTCTTCAATTTGAAGCAAAAAATAAAAAAGCCTAATGCAGTGCTATAAAGATGGTACACTAGATAGTGAGGGCCTTTCCTATGACATCCTGCTTAGTCTTCCAAATTTAGTGTAAAGAAATAAAGTGATGTTGAGTTATTCGTAACTCACCAAATAACTATTCACCGGCCTTGTCAGCTTGAAACAATTCGTAAATGTCTTGAACTTGTCAAAATGAGTTTTAAAAGCAATTTTGTCTCGTAGAACAAGCGTTAAAAATAAATTTAAATGATAGAATCTTTCAAAATACTTTTTTGTTCATTTTTATTTTGGTAAAGTTTCTTTAAAAATAACATTTATTTCTAGAAATGTTGCACAATTAATTGGCAATATAATAAAATAAATAGATTAGAAGAGTACTTAGTACATATTCTAATTTTTATTCGAGTTGTTATTCGGACTATGGTCACAGGTCTTTAACACTACCCTGTCATTAAAAACACATTCCTGAACTTTTACCACTTTTATCACCCTCATATTTTTGTTTGTATTCCAGTGAGAGTATAACAGAGATCAGCAACCTGTACTCGCCGCACTTCCCGCTGGAGGTGGTGCGCACGTTCGTGATGCAGGCGCTGGCCGAGGCGGTGGAGACCAACCAGGTGCACAACCGGGACCCTGTGGGGGGGAGCAACGAGAACCTGTTCTTGTAAGTATTTCTACTATTGGCTCTTAAAAAAATACAACCGAATTGAGAACCTCCTCCTTTTTTTGAAGTCGGTTAAAAATGTATTAAAAGTGACTAAATAAAAACTTACCCTCAACGTTCCATATTAGTCTTATCGTTTGGTTTGACAATATTTTGTCAAGAGTTGTTCAAACCTCTGACATAACTGTGTCACGCCAACAGCAGGGATCGGCGACTATAATTATTGTTAAAATAGAATATTTACTAAAAAGTAGAAGAAAAAAGTGTTTAATGTTGCTAAACATTTTGAATTTATTTGGCATTTGAGCATTGAGTAGTTAAATTTCAGCAAAATAATTTAACGGGTTTTTTAGTTATAGCTTTTCTTTTTTTTTTTAGTTTTCTTTTTGATTTTTTTATCCTCTGCTCTTTTCTCTTTAGTAGGGTAGAGAGAATGTGAAGATTGATAAGGTAGGCACCTGCTTTATCGCCTACCGACTGTTACACTGACAATGTGATGACTTCATGGCACGTTATAATTGCTTATAGTCCATAACTGTTGCGCAAAATGTAACTAATAAATGATGTTATAATGTAACATTTCAGACCTCTCATAAAGCTGGTAGACCGGCTACTCCTAGTCGGCATGATGCGTGATGAAGACGTCGAGAAGCTCCTCATCATGATCAACCCTGAAACTTGGGATCCCACCTTTGATAAAGGTTCGTCTTTATATGGTTTACTCCCGATTTTTGAATCACTGATCAATTAAAAATCAACTAATCAAGTGTGAAGTGTCAAATTTTAGTTTCTAAAATAGTTGACAAGAGTTTTGACACTTGATTTGTTGATTTTTACTTGATCAGACATTCACACAACCGGGGGTTAGTGTTGCAATTACGATTTACTATTTATTCATTTAATCCTTTGCAAACATAGGTAAGTAACATTGGGTATTAAAGTATAATAATAAGTCCTCCATGTTTTTCAAAAATGCACATGGGCATGCAAAATTTGCTTATAAACTAATTACTTAAGTTAGAACAATTTTTCAATTTAAGTATAATAATAGGATATTATTTTGTTTTATTTATTTACTTATTATTTTCACTATTGTAATATTTTATACACATTTGTAATGTAGTATGTTTTGCGTGCTACCAATGCTTTTACGCTTTGGTAGCACTTCTTTTTTTCACCCATATTATGTTGAATAATTGAGAGCCTTTACGTGGCTCACTAGCGCCGCCAGTAGAAAAAAAAATTATAATTCGCAAATAGGATAAATAATGTAAAATGTTGTTAACAAAGTCTTCAGAAAAGGCAAAACCGTATTTGTATAACACACTCTCAACACTTTAAATGTTTTTCAATTAAATAAATATTGCATTATAAAAAAAAGGCCGTTTTTTTTTAATGCGAAAGTTAACTGTTGTTAACAACATTTTACATTACCTATTTGCAAATTATGATTTTTTTTTCAATTGGCGTCGTTAGTGAGCCATAAACGCTCTTAATATTATTGGCGACCCACAGACTTTCAAAATGTTTGATTTATATATTTCTTCTTAACTAAATTTTTTTTTTCTTTTAAAAAAGACAACTCCCGCACTACGGACCATGCCCTGTGTCGCGGGGACCTTTTACAAACATCAATTAACGGACACAAAGAACACCCAGACCAGGACAATAATTTGTAGATCTCACAAATTATTATCCTGCGTAGGGATCGAACCCACAACCTCTTGCACGGCAGCCGCTTGCGCTACCGTCGCGCCACCGAGGTCGACTCAACTCAATTATGACTGTGTCCTTTATGTACCCTATACGACACCTTCAAGTTTTAACAAAGAATATTTTATATTTTAGAGGGCAAAGACGAGCACCGCAAAGGTCTCCTACACATGAAGATGGCGGAAGGCGCTAAGCTACAGATGTGTTACTTACTACAACATCTGAACGATATACAACTGCGTCACAGAGTGGAGGCCATCATAGCGTTTGCTCACGACTTCGTTGGTGAACTGCAGAGCGATCAATTGAGGTACGGAAATAGTGCGGTTTCGTTCCCAATTGGAAAAATAAAATTAACAGATTCGTCATGTCTATTTCTTTGTCCGTCCCTATGTCACAGCCTATACTAAAAAAAGTAAAAAAAACTAAAATTTCTTATATTCTACACTGTTGACTATGTATTTTATTGGTTATCATGTCGAAAAAGTACATTATACAGCAACATAATTGTGACTGATTTCGCTTTCTTCAAGTCGTTACAACTTTTTTCGGATACACATTCGAGATTTGCTGTAATACAATAAAATGATAAAAATACTAAGGCCCTTCAATTAACATAGCTTTTAAAGTGCTACAAGGTGGGGACATTTTGAGCATTGTTCTTTACAATTCCATAAAAGTATACGAGGTAAGGCATAATTTTGCTAGGAAGAAACAAAAAATCATTGCTTAGGAGATATGACCATTTCATTTTCACTTTTTTTACCCCATTTAGCCATAAAATTTGTTGGAACGGATAGTTACAATAAACCCAGATGAGTTTCGTGCGGCTATCTTCTGATAGAGTGCGTGTTCCGAAGCCACCATTATTTTTTCGGGGGTAAATCCTCATGGAGTTCCTCCGCCCCGGAGAGGGCGTAGGGGTCTCCCGAGGGGAAACCACGATTCTTCCGCAGCCCTCTGCTGCGTACTGGCCCGCTCCTAGCGGACCTAATCTCAAGGATGGAGCGAAGTGCTCCTCCCCTTACATCTGGATAGCGCGCGTGAAACAGTACGCGTCGCCATCTCGGGTTCCGAAGCCACCCACCCTAACGTGTTTTAAGTTGACTGACGGATCAAATGATTTATGGTTTTAATTCCAGACGTTACGTAGAAATAAAGCAGTCGGATCTGCCCAGTGCCGTCGCCGCCAAGAAGACCAGAGAGTACCGCTGTCCACCCAGAGAACAGATGAACGCTATTTTGAGTAAGTCGACTTTGTATTTATAAACTAATTTGTAACCCACGATTTTGTTACTAAAAATAACAAAAAAAAAACATTTATTTCTCTCAGAAGGTTACAATGGTGAAGGTTACAGTATATTAAATATATTTAGTATACATACATAAACTCACGCCTTCTCCCGTCCGGGGTAGGCAGAGACGACAGAACGCCACTTGTCACGATCCTGGCAAACAGATTGGGCCTCATTTATTAAGCGAGTCATACATGCGCGTCGGTTACGAGTGCTCTTTATTTGGCCCTTTATTTTTCTCTTTATTTAGTATACAGTAGCATAAAATAATTATGTTTAGTTATCTTATCAGTCCACCTAATAAGTAATCTAAAAGTGGGTAAAGAGTGCGTAAGCTAGGACTTAAGAAATTTTATCCAAATGTTGTTCAGGTAGCTAAGGGAGTTAACATACTAAAAGTCTTCGCACCTAGGAGTGAGCCGGAAGAATCAAAGTTCCCATTTTTTCATAGTTTTCGCCAATATCTTTAAAACAGTGCGTTAGTTGTCATCATAACCATTAATGTCCCACTGCAGGGACAGGCCTCCTCCCGTGACGAAGAGATACTTGGCCTACTAATACCACGCTGTCCAGACAAATTGGTATAGGGTTTAATTTCAAGTTTTCCTTCTTTTTATATCGTAAAGGTAATATTCACGGATAGTCCCTACGATAGACCCATGGGATGAGATGGGGTGGTGACATATTGTATTTTTACTCCGTCACCACACGAAGAGAGAACATTAACAGGATGTTATCCTTACAGACAACAGCCGGCTAAGACGGGCCTCCTGTAGTAAAGGAGGTAAAATTGGCCTACTTTTATCGCGAAGGCCTAATTTTGTAGTCAAAGGGTGTCTTTTTTCAAGTACTTGTCTTTTGTCTTTATTACAAAAATATATTTATTCGAAATTTCCTATAATATGCTTTTATGGCACCAAAGGAATAATTGAGTATACAGAATGCACGGAACTGAAAAAGACTGAACTGGCATGGTGCTCGCCATTCTTGGACTCTAATGTATGCTTAACATCAGGCACCATAGAGTCATTCTGGTAGGCCAATTTAAAATAAAAAAATAATGAAGTAAAAAGTTATAATTTGAAATACTTTTCGTGTGCATTACTTTTGCCCCTATGCGAATTTGCCCTTTTGAGAAGTTGCCCACATGCGAATAAACGGGATGAAATACAAGATTCACAAAAAATAAATAAGACTTTTGCCATACATATGTTTATCGACATATTATGCTGACCACTGTGCGGTACGCAGAGATCTTTGTGTGATCTTTGATCTTTGTGTGCATGAACATGAACGTTTGCATTGGTCTGATTGTTTTCTATGTATTTACAAAAACAAAGTATATAAAGTATGTTTACCTGTTGTCTAGTATACACAGTACAAGCTCTGCATAGTTTGGGACTAGATGGCGTTGTGTGAATGTGTTAGGAATATCATCGGCCGTATTTTAAACCAAAGTTTGAAAACCGGTTTCGAAAACAGAATTATTTTCCTTGGGAAACCTAGTTTCTAATAAAGAAAAAAATCTGTTTTCGAAACCGGTTTCCAATGGAGAAAAATAATTCTGTTTTCGAAACCGGTTTCCAAACCTTGGTTTCTCATTAGGCCGAAGATGTTAGAAATTAAGAATATTTTGTCTTTATCAACTTTTCATCTTCTGCTCAGGTTTCAAGCATTTGGAAGAGGACGACAAGGAGAACATTCCATGTGGCGAAGAGTTGATACTGGCAATGAACGATTTTCACCAGAGTTTGATGGCTCATGTTTCTTTGAACGCGTTACAGGAAACTGATGGATCGGTTAGTGACTAATGTTCTTGATTTTTAAAACAGGGTGACTACTTGGTACAAAGTGGATGATAATTTAAAAAAAGTGGATGAAAGATACATAATTTTTTTTTTAAATCTTCATAATTTTCTTTATAAGACTTTTTTGCTTTTATACTCCTACTATAAAAGTAACCCGTATAAAATTATAACTTCTTATTTAACTTTAGTCAGTATAATATAGTTTAACACATACACTCTCTGCCCTAATTAATCAACCGTATTTCGGGATTTCATTTTACGGTAACTTAATAAAGGATATATCATTTATTCGACCAAACGTTCACCGGATCATCGTTCTTGAGATCGGTGATAAATTGGTTTAAAGTACTATCAATCTATCAATCAATCAACTAGCCAATTTCAGTCCACTGCTGGAAAATTGTAAAGTACTATCGAACACTCGTAAATTAGTAAATCGTTTGTTCGGTCTCACGCAAAATAACAAAACGTGTTTTCGGCCTCTAGTGAATCGACTATACAATGACTAGTTAAAAATAACAGGTTAAAATAAGTGTGTATACATTTTTTAGGAGAATGCAGAGCCTGAAGTAAAGCCGGGTGCTTTTGGTAAACTTTACAACATTATTAACACTGTCAAGGAGTTAGAAGAAGAACCGAAGGTACGTTTTCATAATAAGATACTTTATTTCCTTACTTATATTTTATACAAAACTAGCAACCCGCCCCGGCTTTGCATGGGTGCAATGCTTATACTCAGAGAACAAAAATTAAGTATGTCCCCTGAAAATTTATGTCAGCTAACGTCAAAACTCTTTTTGTTATATTTATCACACCATGTGTCACAAAGACTAAACAAACTTCAATATAATGGACACAAAGAACATCCAAATTCAGAACAATAATTTGTGGATCGCACAAACAATTGACCTGCATGCAAATAAACGTTGTAATCTTTCACTTGTATACACTTTGGTTCCGAAACAGCTGTTAGTATCAAATAAATAATCCTCACACATTCACACAACGTCATCTAGTCCCAAACTAAGCTGAGCGTGTACTATAGGTACTAGACAACTGATAAACATACATAAATACGTTTTTTTTTTGTAAATACATACATATTATACATAGAAAACACTCAGACCAATGCAAATAATCAATTTCATGCACACAAAGATTTGCATTGAGCGGGAATCGAACCTGAGACCTCTGCGTAGCAGTCATGTTATATAACCACTACGCCACAGAGGTCGTCAAATAGACAGAGGATATAGGAATAAATAGAGGATGTTATCTTTCACTTGTATTTTTGTTTGTTAGGCTATTGAAGAACCACCTAAGAAGACACCAGAAGAGAAGTTCCGCAAGGTTTTGATTCAGACAATAGTGAGCTGGGCCGAGGAGTCACAAATCGAAACTCCTAAACTAGTCAGAGAAATGTTTGCGTAAGTAATTTATTTTCCTAAATAACTACTATTATTTCTTATGCCCTACTCAGTCAATAAATATTTCAAATGCCCCACTCAGGCAGTCAATATTTTATATGCCCACTCAGGCTGTTAATATGTATTTCATATGCCTCACCTAGGCAGTCAAAAATGCCCCAGTTAGATAGTCTATATAATGCCCAACCTAAGGAGTCAATATTTCAAATGCCCTACTCAATCAGTCAATATTACAATTAGACCTCTCAAGCAGTCAATGTCCGTAATTGTCATAATTTCAAATGCCCGTTATTGCCATACTTAACTAATTAATTATTATTTTCTTAACAGGCTCTTAGTCCGTCAATACGATGCAGTAGGGGAGTTAATAAGAGCCTTAGAGAAGACGTATGTGATTAACGCTAAGACCAAACTGGACGTGGCAGAGATGTGGGTGGGACTCAGTCAGATACGTGCCTTACTGCCTGTACAGATGAGTCAGGAGGAGGAGGAACTTATGAGGAAACGATTATGGTAAGTTCTTGGACAGTAATTTCTGGATCTTACTTACAATTTGTCCTGGGCGGAAATCGAAGCCACAAAGTCATGCAAAGCAGTCGGTACAGCGACCAAAGCACCTCTGATTAAATATAATATTCGCATGCATGCAACAATATTTGCTACTTGTACACATTTTTAACAATGTTACTTTTGCAGGAAACTGGTCAATAACCACACATTCTTCCAGCATCCAGATCTTATCAGGTGAGCTAATTATACATATATTTTTAACGGCAAGAACAAAGTGCGGTCCTGTGCCTCCCTCATCCATTCGGTCCACCGTGTGAGGGGTCTCCCCACCCTGCGCTTTCCGGTACGCGGTCGCCATTCCAGAATCTTTCTGCCCCAACCGCACAAGGTGGCAATACTTCCAGCAGTGGACCTCGATTGGCTGATATGATGATGACGATGAACAAAGTGTTAGAAAAAATGTCTAACCAGAAACCCAACAAGTTTTGTCTAGAGAGTTAAGAATTTAAGATGCCAGGTTGGAACACATTTCACGTAGTGTCCATGGGATGGGTAGATAGTTGATAGCTGAAGGAGGCTTAAAATATGGGAAGAAAGCTTATGCTTAGCGGTAGTAATATGGTTAGCAGAAGCACTGAAATGGTTTATGTAATAATTTGGATAATAGAGTCTGTACTGTAAAATTAATTTAAGTTGATTATTTCAGTTCAGTTGATTATCTCAATGATTTCAGTAAGTCTAATCTAAAACCTTACTAACTTTTCAATATATCGTGTCGTCAGAGTACTCCGCGTGCACGAGAACGTGATGGCGGTCATGATGAACACGCTGGGACGTCGCGCGCAGGCGCAGTCTGATGCTCAGCCCACCAACACGCCTGTCGCTGAAGAGGGCAAGGAGAAGGTACGGTACACCATGCGAGTGATGGTGGCAAAGAAACTGTATAGACAACTCGCATTGACATCACCATTCGTTGTCGAGTTGAGAGTTTCGGAACTATACAAATATAGCAAGAGAATTATCCGTGTGGTGACGAAGTAAGCATACAATATGTCACCACCCCATCTCATCCCATGGGTGTCGTAAAAACCGACTAAGGAACTATGCGTCAATATTATCTTTACGAAGTAAAAAGAAGGAAAACTTGAAATTAAACCCTATACCAATCCGTCTGGCCGGCGTGGTATTATTAGTAAGCCAAGTATCCCTCCGTCACGGGAGGAGCCCCGTCCCTGCAGTGGTACATTAATGGGCTGTTATGATGATGGCAAGAGAAATAAATTTCGAAATGAACCTTGGACCAATTCGTTTAGCCAGCAAGCTATAAGTTTTGTTTTAACCTTCATAGCAATCTTTTACTGTACTATGAATGACTGTTACGAAGTTGCTGATTTTTTTTATTCATTTTTAAAAAAGTTCGTAAACATAACCTCTGTCTGGCCAACACGATACTAGTAGTAAAGATTCCCTTCTTCACTGGAGTATGCCTGCGTTTCCAGTATGACTATGATATAATTCATGTTTCTTTTCTGATCACGTAAAAGTTAATGTTAAAACTAAAATATTAAAACACAACTTTCTCTGCAGGACACATCACACGAAATGGTAGTAGCCTGTTGCCGTTTCCTCTGCTACTTCTGTCGTACCGGCAGACAGAACCAGAAGGCCATGTTCGATCACTTCGACTTCTTGCTGGAGAACTCCAACATCCTGCTGTCCAGACCCTCGTTGAGAGGATCTACGCCGCTTGACGTCGCGTATTCTAGTTTGATGGAGAATACTGAGCTGGCTTTGGCTTTGAGGTTGGTATTTGAGTAGATTTTTTATATGCTTGAATTTAAGTTACATAGAGAGCTTTTAATAGTAAACTAAGTTTTCCCCAAAGTGCATGGAAAAAGTCCAGCCGTGATGTGGGACAGAAATTGGATGATATGGTAATAAATCACTCAAACAGAATAAATTAACTGTTGTAGCGTCATCTAGCGACTTACATAAGCGAACACCTACACTATCTCAGTACCCCCCACAGTCAACAGATGACGCCACTAATTCGCGCAGCGATTGCACATATTATACAACGTCTAACAAACAACCGTTGGGCAGTTGTCTCGCCAGGCACGATCACCTCGCCTGGTGGAGGATCCTCCCCTAACGTTGGAGGCGTGCTGCTGTTACGTCACCGCGACCTCCACACTGTGATGGTGTTTCTGTGCATACTGTAACAGATTTAGAAAAACGAAACGACGAAGTGTTATTAAGTTGTAAAATAAATAGGGACAACTTGGAAACTTCTAACCCATAAGAAGTTTTTCGGATGGCATGTTGGTTTAAAAACCATCTAACCAAATTGATGGCCTTTTGTTCTTGTAGACGGTTAAATATCAACAAAATTGTTCATACACAATTTGATCTTTATTATGTCGCGAAGTTATCATAACTTTGTAATAAACATAATTCTCCGTGTCGTGACGGAGTAAGAATACAATATGTCACCACCCCATCTCATCCCATGGGTGTCGTAAAAACCGACTAAGGAACTATCCGTCAATATTATCTTTACGAAATAAAAAGAAGGAAAACTTGACATTAAACCCTGTACCAATCCGTCTGGCCAGCGTGGTATTAGTAGGCCAAGTATCCCTCCGTCACGGGTTGAGGCCCGTCCTTGCAGTGGGGCATTAATGGGCTGTTATTATGAAACATAATTTTGGTTTTCTTTTTTACAGAGAGCATTACTTGGAAAAGATTGCGGTATATCTATCTCGGTGCGGTCTGCAGAGTAACTCTGAGCTGATTGAGAAAGGGTATCCAGATCTGGGGTGGGATCCAGTCGAGGGCGAAAGATATCTTGACTTCTTGAGGTTCTGCGTTTGGGTGAGTACCTTTCTTTATCTTCTATCAACCCACTGCTGGACAAAGACCTCTCCCGCTGATTCCATCTGTTTCGATCTATGGCCAATGAAGGCCCTGGCCAGTTCATATTGCTACCTCTTATATGTGTGTGGCCTATTTACTTACTTTATATTTTTTCTACTTTATTTATATTTTTTCTTTATAGTAGAGTACATTCAAAATCATCCAGGATATTGTGGCCAAAATAGAGGAGCGAAATGTACAAACTCGTTAGCGCGGTGTAAGTGCAAGCGTCTGCTGGGCACAAGGTCATGGGTTCGAATCCCGCGCAGGACAATTATTTATGTCATCTACAAATAATTGTGCTGAGTCTGCATGTACTTTGTGTCCGTTATATAAATGTATGTGAAAGTCCCCGCGACACAGGAATAGTTACATATATTTTTTTACCTATAAAGCTTAGGTATAACTAGAAAAATCCGAAAAGAAGAAAGACAATGGAAAAAATTGGTACTCGACGCGGGACTCGAACCCGCGTCTCTGGACTATACGCGTCCAGCGCCATGACCACTAGGCCAACCGAGTAACCGTCTCGACCACCAAATTTAACCATTGCTTTATACATTTTTATTTCCAGAGACGCGGGTTCGACTTTTTCAGCAATGAAGTGATCTTGCATAAATACCGTACTGTCCAGACTGATTAATAGTTGCCAAGTCATCCTACTCTCGTTCACTGAGATAATACCCGAACGCCTTTTCCATTAGTCATATTATAGACACCCATGACACAAGATGGGGTCGCATTATTTGTGACATTTTTCCGCTACATGCAGTCTCAGTCACGAAGTAATAACAATATCCTCAACAGGTAAACGGTGAAAGCGTAGAAGAAAACGCCAACTTAGTAATACGTCTCCTCATCCGACGTCCGGAGTGTCTGGGTCCAGCGTTGAGAGGAGAAGGGGAAGGTCTACTGAAGGCTATAGTCGACGCCAACAAGATGAGCGAGAGAATTGCTGATCGACGGAAACTTAGGGAGATGGAGCAGGAAGGAGATGTTACTGTGAGTTTTTTACTTTATTGGTTAATAGAATCTCTTTACCACCAGTAGACGCAATAGTAAAACAATATGAATGTGTCATCTATACTTCTATACTATAATATTATAAAGAGGTTAAGTTTGTGTGTTTGTGACGATGTAGGGGGTAATCTCTGGATCTACTAAACCGATTTTAAAAATTCTTTCTGTGTTGAATAGTCCATTTATCGGGGAGTGTCATAGGCTATATAGCATCACGCTTTGACTAATAGGAGTGGAGCAGTAATAAAATATCTTTAAAAAACGGACGCGTTTTTTTCGCCGCCCAACGAAGTGGGCACGGGTCAGCTAGTATATGATATACGATGAATGGGGAGAGGGATAAAGGTGACAGACCAGTTAGCGATCTGCTGCTAAGCAATGACAAGCTGAGACTAGTCTTGAGAACTGGCTAGCCTAGACAGAAGCATAGCTCTGTAATGTCAACTTGTACAGCTACTGCACCCTTTCACTTAATGAGTAACATTTTCACAGTACTTGGAGATGTTTTAAGTGGATATAGCGGTGGAAGTGAAAACGTTATTTGATTTTGACGACCTCGGTGGCGCGACGGTAGCGCAAGCGGCTGCCGTGCAAGAGGTTGTGTGTTCGATCCCCACGCAGGACAATAATTTGTGAGATCCACAAATTATTGTCCTGATCTGGGTGTTCTTTGTGTCCGTTAATTGATGTTTGTAAAAGGTCCCCGCGACACAGGGCATGATCCCTAGTGCGGGAGTTGTCTTTTTTAATAAAAAAAATAAAATAAAAATAATAAAGAGACCAACTACTTGGAAAAAGTGTCATTATATATTTGCTTTTTTATAAATGCCCCATGTTTCAGTGTAGGAGGAAAAGTTGGAACTTAGACATAACAATTACAAAACTGTTTTTCTTTGCAAAGCAAAGCATTGATCTTGAATTAGTTTGTTGTTAAAATAGACGTAATATGAACATAACATCATAACAGTCCACTAAAGTCCCACTGCAGGGACGGGCCTCCTCCCGTGATGGAGAGATTCTTGGCCTACTAATTCCACGCTGGCCAGACGGATTGGTACAGGGGTTAATTTCAAGTTTTCCTTCTTTTTATTTCGTAACGATAATATTCACGAATAGTTCCTTGGTTTTTACTACACTCATGGGATGAGATGGGGTGGTGACATATTGTATTCTTACTCCGTCACCACACGGATAGTAATATGAACGATTGTCTAAAAACACTTTTCTGTTTCTTACAGTTCAGCCACCCTCTACCAGAATCTGATGATGACGAAGACTACATAGATACGGGAGCGGCCATTTTGAACTTTTACTGCACGCTTGTGGACTTGTTGGGACGTTGTGCTCCTGATGCTGGCGTTATAGCTCTGGTTAGTATTGTGTAATCCGTAGATTGATGTTCTGAATCTCGGTGGAGTAAGAATAGAATAGAATATTTATTTTGCAAATATAGGTATAAGAGACATTATAGATATTAAAAATAAACATAGAGTTCTGCTATATTTTACCTAGGTAGGCATGCAAAATTTTACAAGTTATAGTAACAAAATAAAATAAAAAGTTATTTTGCAAAAAAAATTTAAATGTACAGAACCAAAGTCAATTAAAACAAAAAGCGGAGTACCTAAGTGAATAAATAAAACAAAAATCTAATAATGGAAACTAATACTATATTATACTAAACTAATACATTCTTTATTGTAAAAACTTTTTATCTGTAAGTTCTTAGTTTCTTGGTAACGCTTTAAGCTAGACGAATGACTATAATGTGGACTTGTATCCGCAGCGAGCGATACGTTTTTAGTCATAAGTCATTTATTCGTCAATGTACACACAGCAACTAATCAAGCTAGACACTCATGTACCTTAATACCTTGAAATAAGAGACAATTTCAAATGAAAATGTTTAACTTGAAGTGTTGCTGTGTGTACATTCAGTCGTTAATCATTAAAACACGCAAGATTTTCAAAAAAATTAACCACCTTACTTATAAACGCCTCTTCGATTTCAATCAATTGATTAGCTTAAATTCATACGATTTTACTTTAGAAAAATCTCGCTACACAGTGATTAAATTTAAGAGGCGTTTATGAGTAAGGGGGTTAATGTCCAAACCATATCAAAACATTAAGAAAAATTTGGTCAAACCCAAACTAAAAAGTTTTCAATCAAACTTAAAAATAGTGTTAAGTAAGCAGAATGTATTTAAATTATTATTTAATTGTAATTATTATTTTAATTAATATTGAATTTAACAAGGTTTTTATAGTTAGTAGTAGTATAGTTTCTAATAAGGGTTGAAATCTTTAATTTGAGTGATCTCATTTATTATTTGTGTGCCCTGCCTGTCAAGAGAGGCTGGTAATCTATCATACAGGATATCCTAGTACAGATACCAGTCTCACACAGACTCATATAAATTAATTGTATAACCTAGTTTAGTTTTATGTACTTGTAATGCTTACTTTCTGTGTGTGGGAGAGAAAAATAAAATTTCATTTCTTTTCAAAAATTTCATTACATTTTATTTTAAAAAAATCATTACATTTCATTTAAAAATTTTCATTTCATTTCGAAAATTTTACTTCATTTCATTTTAAAAATTTCATTTTATTTCATTTCAAAAATAGCATTTCATATTTAAAAAAATATTTTATTTCAAAAATTTCATTTCATTTCAAAAAATTCATTTCATAATGTATGAAAGCCTCTCTGACCTCACAGTACATACCCTCAGGGCAAGAACGAGTCGCTGAGAGCCCGCGCCATCCTGCGCTCGCTGGTGCCGCTGGAGGACCTGCAGGGAGTGCTCAGTCTGAGGTTCACGCTCAACAACCCGGCCGCCGGGGAGGAGAGGCCTAAGTCTGGTCAGTTACTTACTTTCTTTTCGTTAACTTAAACTTTTTAAATTAAGTAGGTATAAAGCAATGGGTGTCGTAAAAATCGACTAAGGGACCATCCGTGAATATTATCTTTACGAAATAAAAAGAAGAAAAACTTGAAATTAAACCCTATACCAATCCGTCTGGTCAGCGTGGTATTAGTAGGCCCTGTATCCCTCCGTCACGGGAGGAGGCCCGTCCCTGCAGTGGAACATTAATGGGGTGTTATTTGTTATTTACGAAGAGTCTCTTAGTCGGTACTACGACACCCATGGGATGAGATGGGGTGGTGTCATATTGTATTGTTACTCCGTCACCACACGGAGATGGGACATAACTACTCATTTTAAATTTTACGTATTTTTTTCCAACAGACATGCCATCCGGTCTGATCCCTGGTCACAAGCAGAGTGTAGGCCTGTTCCTGGAGCGAGTCTACGGTATAGAAACACAAGAGCTGTTCTACAAGCTGCTGGAAGAAGCTTTCCTGCCAGATCTGAGAGCTGCCACTATGCTGGATAGGGTAAGTTATATTACTTATTTCTTTTTATATATTTTTATTCATTTTATTACTTTTCAGAAAAGCTTACGGACTAATTTGTAAGATTTACTTACATTTATAAATTTAAAAAGTGGCCAACAGCAGGTATACATCTCTTTCGAGAGGTTCATCATCATAACAGCCCATTAATGTCCCACTGCAGGAACGGGCCTCCTCCCATGACGGAGGGATACTTGGCCTACTAATACCACGCTGGCCAGACGAATTGGTATAGGGTTTAATTTCAAGTTTTCCTTCTTTTTATTACGTAATGATAGTACTCACGGATACTGGATAGTCCCTTAGTCGGTTTTTGACACCCATGAGATGAGATGGGGTGGTGACACACTGTATTCTTACTCCTTCACCACACGGAAAACGTGAACATACTTATAACTTATACATTTCCTTTCCACCAGAACGATGGCTGTGAATCCGACATGGCATTATCCATGAACCGTTACATCGGCAACTCCATACTCCCTCTGTTGATCAAACACGCAAACTTCTACAACGAGGCTGAGAACTATGCCAGTCTACTTGATGCTACTCTACATACTGTTTACAGGTTAGTTGAGGATCTTTATATCTTCTTTTTAGATCTTTTTTTTTTTTATAGGCCTATTTCCAGCAGTGGACTGCAATAGGCTAGTTGATTGATTGATTGATTGAGGATCTTTGTTGGGTTTCAGGACATTAGGTTGTGGATGATACGTTGTCAATCTGATTGTAAGTTTTAACTACTACTTGTGGAGGTCGCGGTGACGTAACAGCACCACGCCTCCAACGACAAGGGAGGATCCTCCCACCAGACGAGGGTGATCGTGCCTGGCGGGACAACTGTTGTGCGAATCTTGATATCGCGATTCAAGACGCAGTGGCGACATCTGTTGATTTTATGGGGGTACTGAGATAGTGTAGGTGTCCGCTTGAGTAAGTCGCTAGATGACACTACATGAATATAGAGATGCCAGAGCACGGTTTACCCGCAACAAACCTGTGCCTACCCTTTATTTTGTAACTGTAATAAAGTAACCTCTTGCTTAAATAGGCATACCACCAATAGAGTCCTATCTAGATGGTTATGTTTGAGTCATAATAATTTAAATAATAATATCTTCATATACTATTTTCACTCAAGGAAACCTACAGCACCAACTAATCTCCAATAATTCCACCAGGCTATCAAAGAACCGCATGTTAACCAAGGGTCAACGTGAAGCTGTGTCCGACTTCCTGGTCGCGTTGACTTCAGCCATGCAGCCCGCCATGTTGTTGAAGCTGTTGAGGAAACTTACTGTTGATGTGTCGAAGTTGTCGGAGTATACTACTGTGGCACTCAGGGTAAGTTGCTATTATATTTTATTAGTTTAAATATAGGGTAGAAAAATACCCTTAATGTAGTAAAATTTTTAAAAGTGTATATGTACAGTGTGTAAAAAAACCCTGTCCGATCCGTGAAGGGGTGATACAGTATCGAAAGGTGGTCAGGTTGGCAGTGTTATTTTATGGAAATTAATTAAAAAAAAATTTACAATGTTTCGTGAGCGAATAAATTGGTATAATTTTTAATACGTTTATGAGTAGATATTTTAAATAAAATTACTTAACAAATCTTATGCCTAAGTACTTACATACCTTTAGTTGATAAAAATATCAACTTGCTGTTGTAGGGTCTGACGATCATGCTCCACATAGGCACATTCCCTTTGTTACACCACGTAAGGCACCTTTTTTTTAAGTTTTCGCGAACACATAGTAACACGGTAGGGTCTGCCCTTATAGCTTCAAAAGCACTCACTATTCGATTTCGCATTTCCAGTTCCGTTTCACAATTATTGTTTCGATTATTTGTTTTGCGTGGGGCCCCTCAAATAAAAGTCTAACGGAGTCAGAGTTGGCGATCTGTTATTATTGCGAGCGGCGGCGCGGCGGGGCCTCCCGGCGTCTATGCGATGGTCACCACCCCACTGACACTGCCGGTGGTGTACCTACACGCGGTAGTGTAGCCTCTGAAAGGCACGCACGGATGGTACAGGCAAACCTTGAGGCATAGAGAACCTTTCCTCATACTCTCTACGTCCCAACAAACATTTTAGTCTGTTAATTGGAACGAATACGGCTCAAAGTACATTAAACATCGTATTGCAGTGATTTCAGCGTATAATACAACTTAATGCCCCCTTATCTGAATAGAACTCAAAATTGTATAAAGTCGTTGTATAAACGTCATTGCAACTATTTGAAATTACCATTAAGTATACAACTTCCACAGGTATATACAATGAAGTCGTACTAGGAACGTCTTTACGACTTTTACAAAAAACGTTATTCGTTAAGAAGCCGTGAGAACTACTCTTACGTGACAGTAGCAAAAGAGTTACCAATTGCACTCTTACACGACTCTCAGTCAAATTCTTATACTATTTTGCAACAATTGAACAACTAATTGCTTCATAAGTGCAGTATAAATGACATTGTAACTAAATATTAACCAAACTAGAGTTGGTTCCGTACAAAAATTAATTTCAAAATCAATGAAATTTAGTTTGTAGGGACACATTATTAATCTGGTACCAGGAAATGTATAGTCTATTTATTATTCACCTGCATTATTATTTGGAATTCCTACAACTTTTCAATCCTCACAAGTTCAGCGCAGAGTATGTACCTATCATATTGCGCAAATTGTGGAAAGTGGTTCTAGTGCTTTTGCATTAGTAGAGGAAAAAAAAGACGAAGAAAATGAAAATAAAATAAAAATAATAAGTGGAACATGAATGAGGGTTTCGAAATAACATTTATATCAAATTAGCTGACCCGTGCCCACATCGTTAGGCGGCAAAAAAACGCGTAAAGCGCGCACTTTTTTAAACATATTTCATTACTGCTCCCTCTTTATAATATTAGTATAGATAACGACACTTATATAAATTTGTTAGGGAATATTATAGAAAATGTCACCGAATGTTTTTGCCTAGTCATCATTTTTAAATATATTTATGATAAATTGTATCAGTATGAAAAGATTAGAAGCTACATTTAATATTACTGGCCTACTAAAGTGTAAGCTAGTGTCCTTAAAACATGGCTCAAATATTTATTTTACATCACTCATTCATACTCCAGTGTGAAAGGTGTAAAAAAAAAAATCAGATTGTTTTTATTTATTATTAACATTCCAATAAAATAAAATAAAAAATTTAAACAATCACAAGCACTAAACAGATTTCATGCCTAATCATTGAAAATATACAAAAAAAAAATTATCATCTTATGTATACTACTAATGTACTCTAATTTATTCAAAGAACCCTAAATTAAACTGATAAAAAATAAATGCACAAAATGAAAAGTCGTTTTGATGTTGTCTTACTGTTGTAATCAGAACCATATGTTGTGTAAAGGTAAATATTTGTACGTTCGCTAAAAATGTATGGATAATTTAGGTTTATTTATAAGAATTAGTAGGGCGCGTTTGTTATATTGCCAAAACTAACGCATATTACACGATAACATTAATTTCCCATCAGATATATGCACTACAACCACTTTAACACGAGCTAAAGATGTTACACATATTTAGTTTCTAATTAAAAATGGCTACTTCCTTTATAAACTTCAAAGACTCGATCGATGACACAAGAAAAAGTTATCTCGTTATAGTTTAAGTTTCAGTTTTGCCACACATCAATTCACTTTACAACGAAATGTTACATAGAAATCGTAATTAACACTGTCATGTCGCAAAATGCCTTGAAACAGCTATAAAAATAGATTTTGCAACACCTTCACGACGACTACAGAACTAAAATTTCATTTATACAACGTTTACGCGACTATATTAGAACTCTGATTCCTATAAAATGGGCCTATTTTCGGTTGTAACAACGTTACTATAACGTTCTTGCAACCAGCTTTTAGAACTAAGAGTTCAAATAGAGACGTTGTGGTAACTTCAAAAATGTTTGTTGGGGTGCAGCTGCACTCACTTTTACCTAAACACCAACATTTGAATATGGCACGGACATAATCGTAACGTAATACTCGTATTATGTACAATAAGGTCACAATCACAATCCCGGAATGTCTAAACTGTTGAAGTTATTTCGCGCGACTGCGTCAAATAAATAATAAATAGTCTCATTCAAAATATTAGGCAAATAACTATGAAGTAGGTTTTTAAAGGAATAGGGATGTGGCCGAAACTTTGTTGAAGTAACATTTTCATTAATATCGATAGTGAGTGCATGAAAACCAATAATTATTTAAGTACAAGCGAACTTACAATGATAAAATCGGTTAACATTAATTAGCTATTTAAATTTTACAGTTTTATTAGTTTGTTTTTACAGTAACTGACGGACAAATTCGCAGTTGCAAGTAAAATATTTATGAGCATAGTACACAATTCTAAAATTAAATATCGTACTGTACGATATGTAGCCTTTCCTAAATTAAGGAAAGTTTAATAGTGTGGGGACATTACATGGGTGGGGAAAAGAAATTGTAGGTAAAGTAAGTAGGTTATTTTAAAAAATCGATATTTTTTTGGTTCAACTTGTTTATCATAGCTACGTCACTAGGGCGGTGCATTGGTGTAGCACAGTGAAAGCGGTGTCCTTTGTCGGCACGGATTAAATTTGTCGGTGCATTATTTATTACCTTTATTCAAAGTCAATGAAACCGCCTTTGACCTAAGTGTTCATGGCTCAAGAAAACTTCCCAATTGCAGGGTAAATTTTGCAGGCGAAAATGTATAAAAAAAAATTTTTAAAGTATTTTTCTTTTTTAAAATTATTTTTTGAATGTTTGTTAGGTATACAATGCCACCGTTACGGATCGGACAGGGTTTTTTTTACACACTGTATATATATTTATGCATAAATATTGACGACATAAAAAGTTTACTGTTGTGCCCTTTTGCAGCACTGATACTCGAATATTCAAACGTCTGTTAAAGTAAAGCGGCGCTTTAACTAGAAATTCCATACAAATGTCTAGTTTAAGCGCCGCTTTACTTTGAAAAGACGTTTGAGTATTCAGCCATGAGACACTCAGATAAAATACTACAGGCCTTGCCACTCATCTATGACATGTTCACGCCCCTACTACATTCCTCCTCAGCTGCTAACCCTGCACTACGAGCGCTGTGCTCGCTACTACGGCAGCTCGGGCGGCGGCTCGCAGGGCGCGTACGGGGCCTCGTCCGACGAGGAGAAGCGCCTCACCATGATGCTGTTCTCCAACATCTTCGACTCGCTCAGCAAGATGGACTACGACCCGGAGCTGTTTGGGAAGGCGTTGCCTTGTCTCATTGCTATAGGTACCATTTATAACATTTCTTTAAGTTTATATCGTTAAAATATCACAAAGAAAGAAAGAAAAATTAAAATGTTGTTGCACTCAAGAAAAACATACAATAAATAAATTTTAGTAAACTTGTGTCTTTACGACAATTATACGGTATAGGGACTCTTTCAATTTAGCCGTTACGTGGCGTACGGCTGCCGTGCGTTTTCGGTGCGTTTTTCGAACGGCAAACTTACATTCGTTTGTTTTCATACAAATCTTGCCTTGCGGCAGCATTTATAGTGTCGCACGGCTGCTGTAACCGATACTGAAAATACACCACTGCATAAGAGTAAAACAATGCTGTTTTTAAAAGCTTTTATCTAATTAATCATAATATTTTACAGGTTGCGCGTTGCCTCCAGATTATTCTCTTGTCAAAAACTACGATGATGAGTTTTATGGCAAAGAACAGAGCACAGGTAAAACACTTTAATATTTATTTGTTTATCTATATCATCATAACAGTCCATTAATGTCCCACTGCAGGGACGGGCCTCCTCCCGTGACGGAGGGATACTTGGCCTGCTAATACCACGCTGGCCAGACGGATTGGTATAGGGTTTAATTTCAAGTTTTCCTTATTTTTATTTCGTAAAGATAATATTCACGGATAGTCCCTTAGTCGGTTTTTACGACACCCATGGGATGAGAAGGGGTGGTGACATATTGTATTCCTGCTCCGTCATCTCACGGAGATTTATTTATATCACCAAAAAATATTTTAAAGTAAAGTTAAGTGTGAATCTTGGTCGAATCGAATGTAGCTGACATATATCTCCTGAGAAAATAATAAGTGGTGCTTTCTCATTATTTAAACATACTCGTAGGTAGGTATAGCCAATTTGTGTTCAAGTCTTGACCAAACGAAAAATGGTAGCTTTCGAGAAATCTCCCACGTGTAAATTTTTTAGTTAATTTAATTAGTTGCGGGTTCAACACTGCTTAGATTGTCCCCGACTTATACCAAATGTCATGCTCGTTTCACGGCTGTTGATAGGGAATGTCGAAATTGGCAAATTTGGTGAAATTAGAGTTAAAAAGTACCCCAAACAAGGTACCAAAATACACTAAAATAATATGTTCTTCTAGGCGGAGCAGATAACCCCCAATACGACCCACAACCGATCAACACATCATCAGTGGCCCTCAACAACGATCTCAACACCATCGTTCAGAAGTTCTCGGAACATTACCACGACGCGTGGGCATCCAGGAAGATAGAGAACAGCTGGGTGTACGGGGAGTCGTGGTCGGACTCGCAGAAGGCTCATCCGAGATTGAAGCCTTATAATATGCTTAATGATTACGTAAGTATTTATCTATTAGTTGATAAATGTAGCCACGGATGAAAAATCAAGTGGAAGTGCTAAGTAGGCGTGGTAAGCGTGTCACTAATACGCGCTGATACGCGTAACTTGTCGTTTAGATCATTATAAGTAATACAACATAACGCGAATATCAGGCCTTATGAACAAAAGGTTAAAGTCTATAATTGCCAGAACTGCGAAAACTGCCATCTATGGACGACGGCGGAATAAACTCGAAAATTGAATCTATTTAGATTACAAAACGTCATTAATTCTTTCTGCGCTATAGCAAAATAACTTCTATTTATAGTTTGTGAAGGTTCACTCCCAGATGTAGGATCAGCTACATATGTTATTTTTTGTTAGTAGTTTATTTGTTCTTAGTTTAGGCGACAGCGGTTCCCATAGTGAATTAGTTGTATTGCATTTCCACTTGATTTTTCTTCCGTGAATGTAGCACTGATGACGGGACATTTGGACTTCTATCACGTTTACTAAAAGGGATGACAAAGGTTTTGTTTTGCAATTTAAATTTTTTGGACACTAAACACCAATAGGCAAGGCACAAAGCATGCAATATCGATTGACAAGAATGGTTTTGGAGTGGTTATCATTCTGTATGGCGTGGTCAGATACTTAAGCAATGGTCCGACGGTCTGACAAGAGTGGATAAAAGTTCATGGATGAAGGAGGCTTAAGATCGTGCATGGTAAAAATGCTCAGAGGAGGCCTTATTGTTTTACAATGAATGCTCATACGACGAGGATGAGAAAATTCAGTGAAATTTTTTATTGATTAAATGAAATTGCCGTTTTATTTCTGCGCAGTCTTTAGACTGTATATTCTCTTAAAACATATATTGTTTAAATATTTTTTGTTATTTAGTAAATGTAGGATATAACCAACACCTAACAAAAGATAATAAATAAAAATAATTATTTTTTGTATTATTAATAAGCCTGTGAACATGGGTCCAATTTAAAACAGCGGATTTTCCAATTTTTTTAATTGTAACTTCTTCCCTGATACTTTTTTTTCTTTGTTTTAAACACAATAGTTAGCTTAAATGTGCACCATTACTTATACCAAATTTAATTCTATTCAGTTTAATAATTATTGAAAAATCTAAGAAAACGTTAGTATGAAAAATCTAACTTCTGATAAAACCTTCATACAAAACGGCAATTTCATAGGTAAAGACCTAATATTAACTGGGCATTTATTTATTGCAGGAAAAAGAACGCTACAAGGAGCCAGTCCGTGAATCCCTGAAGGCGCTGTTAGCTATCGGCTGGTCGGTGGAACATTCAGAAGTGGACATACCTAGCACTAACCGCAGTTCTATGAGGAGGCAATCTAAGTCTGGAGGCGTAAGTATTGCGGTTGTATATTTTTAATTTTGGCTAGGATTTTTTAAACATTTACGACCTTATTTTTTTGGGATTAAATCTATTTTTTGAATTTACTGTGAACTCAGAAAAATCTATAATTTCTTTTTTTATATTACCTTAAAATAACGTAGTGCTGAGTGAACAAATATGAAATCAATATCAGGTATTTTAAACTAAGTGTGCCTAGACCGGCAAATTAAATAATTTCTTGACTAAATTATCCGTTACCTTCATTTCTAATCTGTATTCGCACTTCCTATCAGGCTCCATACGGTAATATAGATGTGTCAAACAATGCAATTAAGAAGCACCTCCCCTTTTTTGTAATGACGACCTCTGTGGCGTAGTGGTTATATAACATGACTGCTACGCAGAGGTCTCGGGCTCGATTCCCGCTCAATGCAAATATTTGTGTGCATGAACATGATTGTTTGCATTGATCTGGGTGTTTTCTAGGTATAATGTGTATTTATTTACAAAAAAAAGTATTTAAGTATGTTTATCCGTTGTCTAGTACCCATAGTAGAAGCATTGCTTAGTTTGGGACTAGATGGCGTTGTGTGATTGTGTGAGGAATATTTTTATTTATTTAATATTTTTAGAACCATTTTAATATTGCCAATTTAGGTCAAATACTTACTCAAAAAATTTAATTAAATTTGCATGCACACAGAAGGATTTGGGAGTTAAAGAAAAGGAGACGGTACCTATTTCTTATTTATTTTATGTCAAAAGTTGTTTCTTGACCCTATGGCATGTTCTTAGCGTTTTTTTAGTATTTTACCTAAAGTCTCCTTGATTCACAATGTGTCTATGTTTGGAATATGTACAGTACCCGGCCGTTAATATTACACATCGACCTGTGGAAAGAGACAATCGGCTCATTTCGGCTTCGTAGAGCGTCATCTCAGTCGCACGAAATACAATTCATAATATATATTGAGAGTTGTTAACACCCCCAAATGTAATTATATGAAAACAAGCAAATCATAATTTGTTTTAACAGCTCCTATTAGATACCGGACTATTTGTATTTCGTGCGACAGAGATGACGCTCTACGAAGCCGAAATGAGTCGATTTTCTCTTTCCACATGTCGATGTGTAATATAAACGGCCGGGTACTGTACTTAAATGATTAGGTGTACGTTACTTTAAGTTAACCATAAGATTCTTTAAAAGCAGACAGGATAAATTGTTTGTGTGATCTACAAATCATTGTCCTGATCCTGGACGTTCTTTATGTCTGTTATTTTACCTTTGTAACAGTCCCCTTGACACAAACTCCTTGGCTGCGGAAGTAATCTTTAAAAAACTAAGCTAGAAAACAACTATTTTCATTAAAATTTATTAACTTACAAAAATTGAGAATTCCGTATTTCTATTGTTTTTCGATTTACCATAACATGCGTAGAAATTGCTGTTGCAAACCTATGTTTTAAATGTCAGTTTTACTTTCCTAAATAATCAGACTTGTTTCTCAAAAACTATATTTCCAACTTTATCTGCTTATGCGCTGTAACAACAATCGGTTAGATGGGATGAATGTATTTTTGCAATAGTCTCCATGGCACAAGGCACGTGTCAAGGAGATTAGACATATAAAATTCATATTCGATTAGCACTGAATAATTTAATTGCATTAAAAACTGTACTTTCTCCAATATATTTCCAAAACTCTTGCATATATTTTAAGTCTTAGTCCCCCTTACACAGCATGTCTCTACCCTCACCTGATTGTATATATTATTTTCATATCCCTGCGACACAGCGACCTCCCGATATTGTGGTGAGTTTTACAACCTTTCTGCTTGCGATTTCCGCTTCATATCAATGTTTTGTGCATGAAAATAATTAACCAGGTGACATGTCTTTTCACCATAAAGTCCGATTTACACATCGACAAGTACAGTAGCGAGTTAAGTAGTAAGTTGTTGATTAAGTTAATTTAAATAGATCTCCATCCTATTTTTGGCGAGTTAAGTTGGCGAGGCGCGAGAGAGGGGGCTACTTGGTACTTAACTCGCCGAAAATAGGATGAAGATCTATTTAAATCAACTTAATCAACAAACTCAAACGTTTATTTTTGCTGCTAAGTGTTACAATATGTTCTTATAAGCTATAAAGGTACAAAACTTAGCGCCTTTTTCAGGCGTTGCAAAAGTTGTTTACACAATCTTATATGACTATAATTAAATATAAAGCTAAAATTTCAAATTAAATTAAATATACTAATACTAACTACTACTAATTAAATATACAAATAACTAACAACTAAATAACTAACTACTTAACTCGCTACTGTACTTGTCGATGTGTAAATCGGGCTTTAGAGTAGGTAGTGAAATTAATGGACTAGGAGACTTCAACAACCATAAGTAGCGGTTACTAAACATCACGGATTTCTTGTATTGCCTGGCCACCTTATACCATGCTTTCCGGCCTACTATTACCACGTTGTGCAGTGGGGTTCATCATAACAGCCCATTAATGTCCCACTGCAGGGACGGGCCTCCTGCCATGAAGGAGGGATACTTGGCTTACTAATACCACGCTGGCCAGACGGATTGGTATAGGGTTTAATTTAAAGTGTTCTTTCTTTTTATTTCGTAAAGATAATATTCACGGATAGTCCCTTAATCGGTTTTTACGACACCCATGAGATGAGATGGGGTGGTGACATATTGTATTCTTACTCCGTCACCACACGGAAAAGCAGTGGGGTTACTAAAAGCTTTTAGGTTTATACTATTGCATTTTAATTATCGAAGCATGTTATAAATATAAAAAGTTAACGACTACTATAGCGCTATGAACACTATCTTTGCTTGACGTTTCGCAACAAGTTTTACTGGCCGTTGTTGCTTGATATGGATTTAAATTTTCTTATGCTTTTTAGAATCGATAACTTTGCTTACTTTAGAACTAGAAAAGAAAAGATAGATAGATATCTATTTCGAAATATAGAAAGATACTCAGAAAGATAGATACACAATCTGATGTTCCACAGATAGATAGATATTTATATAGCTTGGTAGATACTTTTATAGATTTTCTTGCTTGATTATACCATATATTTTCATAATATCCCATTAATGTCCCACTGCAGGGACGAGCCTCCTCCCTTGACGGAGGGATACTCGGCCTACTAATACCACGCTGCCCAGACGGATTAGTATAGGATTTAATTTCAAGTTTTCCTTTTTTTTATTTCGTAAAGATAATAATTAGGGATAGTCCCTTAGTCGGTTTTTACGACACCCATGGGATGAGATGAGGTGGTGACATTGTATTCTTACTCCGTCACCACACGGATAGGATATATTTACAAATACATTTTTATTTCTTTCAACCAACAGACTGATTCAGCAACCCCATTCAACTACAACCCGCATCCCGTGGACATGACCAACTTAACGCTATCCAGGGAGATGCAGAACATGGCAGAGCGTCTGGCGGAGAATGCCCACGATATCTGGGCTAAGAAGAAGAAGGAGGAGCTCGTTACTAATGGGGGTAAGGGTGACTTATAGTACTTGTTACTATTGTGCAGCCTAGATGGCGCTGTTTCAATTTAGTAAAAATTACGAGTGTTCATATCTCACGTGGACGTCGATTGGCTGAAATGATGATGATGATGATATCTCACGTGGAAAGTGATGGACTAATTTGGGCAGCGAGAAAAGGACTCGGATGGCCTAATTTATGGTCAATGGCGTTTTGACAGCTGTCAAAAGGAGACCTGTTATCGGAAGACGCTGGTTTAAATCCTGTGTCGAGTAATACATTTTTTCGTTGTCTTTAGTGTTTCGTTAATTTATATGTAATTTAATAATAATTCAGTCCAAAATTAAATGGTGGCTTATTAAAAGCTGATTGCTCATTATAATAGCCTAATATTGTTCAGTGACTAAGGGTAATTAGACCGGTATAATTACCACGCTGGCCAGACGTACTGGTATAGGATTTTATGTCAAGTGAAATGCACTTGTAACACAATAAATATTCTTATTTCTTAATCCAAAATCACACTATCATCATTATAACAGCCAATTAATGTCCCACTGCAGGGACGGGCCTCCTCCCATGACGGAGGGATACTTGGCCTACTAATACCACGCTGGCCTGACGGATTAGTATAGGGTTAAATTCAAGTTTTCCTTCTTTTTATTTCATAAAGATGATATTCACATATTGTATTCTTACTTCTTCACCACACGGAGATCACACTGTAATGATAATTATTTAACCCCACAGGTGGGATCCACCCACAACTAGTACCATACGATCTTCTAACCGACAAGGAAAAGAAGAAAGACCGCGAGCGTTCCCAAGAATTCCTCAAATACCTACAATACCAAGGCTACAAACTGCATCGTCCAAGCAAAGTGACCGACAGTACGGAACAGACCACTACGGGAGTAGCAATAGAGTTGAGATTCGCTTACTCGCTTCTAGAGAAACTTATACAGTATATTGATAGAGCTACTATTAATATGAAGCTGTTGAAGCCGTCGACTACTTTTAGCAGAAGAAGCAGTTTTAAGACCAGTACGAGGGATATTAAGTTCTTTTCTAAGGTAAGTAAGCCTTTGGTAAAAGATAAATTATCTTTCTTTGTTTTATCGCTTAGTTACGGGCCAATCTGATGCAAAGGATTGTTTTAATAGGCCTCTTGATTATAAGAAACTTAACTGATGTAGTTATTTCGGTAACCTTTTATACTCTTTATACCTTTTACCTCTATACTTTTTTTAATCAGTATTTAATGTAGTTTCATAGGTTTTGTCTTACTTATAATGGCTTTTACATATAATGGCTATTTCTACAAAAGACATGGTCATAAAAGGAAAAAGCTAGAACTATGATTAGAACAAGGAACTTACAGTCTAACTGGGATGCTTACGGTCACAAAAAATTCGTTCCTAATTTACAGCTGTATGAGTGAAGTGTGTCCCTCTCTAAACAAGAAACCAACATTTTACTTACAGTTGCAAGAGAGAGATGCAATCCCCCTTTGTCGTTGTCCTTGTTGGAGTATTTTTTCCTTTCATGTTATATAAACAAATATAAACCTTATGTTGTCAGTAGTAATGTACGATTAAATTTGTCTGAATTTGCTACGTAAGCATTCCAGTTAGAGTGTAAGTTCCTTGGATTAGAATGACCGTAGTTTGACAATGACAAATTGGACGTTGAGAACAAATGTCATAAATGTCAATTTTGTCAATTTTTAAAAGGTTTTACTGAATGTAATATCTCTCACTTGACACTGGCAATATATGTAACTATGTTCATGAGGCCATTAATAAAGAAATACAATACAATACAAAAGGTTTTTTCGATGACATGAATTTTGAAGAATCAAGTAGTAGGTATTAGTAAATTCGTTTGGCTTGGTTAATAGACTGATATCATGATGATGATGATAATTAGAAATATAATGAATCTAATAGTTATTATTTTAATTTACAAGCAACACAAGTCGGAATTAAAATATTTCAAGAAGGTATTACCAATTTGAATCATGTATTACTATATTTGAATCGAGGCGGTAAACAGTATACCATGCTGATTCAACTATATGCTTATTGGAATCATGTATTACCAGTTTGAATCATGTTGGTAAACATTAAACCATGCTGATTCAAGTATTAGCTCATTTTGCAGTTGTAATTAGGTCTTTTTTTCTTTTGCTGTATTTATTGCTAGCTTACTGGTCGCACACATACAAGCTTAGACTCTTAAGGCTTTTATTACAATAATAATCTGGTCACTATATTAGCATTATTAAACAGCTAGGTATAAGTAACTCCAGCCCGGTGTTGCGGTGACTTTAACTAACATGAAAGTAAAGGACACCAAGAACATCCAGGCTCTATTGTGTAACACAAATCTGTTTTGTGGAACAAGCTCACTGTTACGACTTGGGGAGCTTCAAGAAACGAGCGTACTCCCTTCTTAAAGGTTGGCAACGCATCTGTGATTCCTCTGGTGTTGCAAGTGTCCATGGGCGGCCGTGATCACTTACCATCAGGTGAACTGCTGGCTCGTTTGCCTTCCATCATATAAAAAAACACATATAATTATCTTGCATCGGATTTGAATCAGCGACATCATGGGTTATTAGACTCGCTTAGCTCGCTTTTTTACTGAGGCAGCTTAAATTTGTGTACGTAGTTGGCTTTTCATACCTACTTTCGTTAACCGTTGGGTTTGTTAAATATATTTTTATTTTTATTAAAGGAAAGGCTCCCATTATTGAGGCACACAAGGTTTTGAATCCAGTGATAATCAAACTCGAGATCTTTGCGTTGCATTCATTAAAATTTATTAAAAAAAATCATCTAATTTAAAACAAATGCGACCCAACTCCGCAGCATCATAAATAAGTATAAATTCAAAATCCTTAATAATAAAGTTAATTTTCGCTTGCAGGTAGTACTGCCGCTTATGGAGAAGTATTTCTCGACACATCGCAACTATTTCATCGCAGTAGCGACTGCGACGAATAACGTTGGTGCAGCCAGCTTGAAGGAGAAAGAAATGGTTGCGGCTCTGTTCTGTAAACTTGCGAGTTTGTTAAGATCTAGGTATGTATATATGCTTTTTTCTTAAGCATAGCGTCCCATTTAGATCACGGTACTGTGGAAAAATGAAGTATAGGACGGCCTATAGCTAGGTGGACTGACGACCTCAAAAAGGTCTCTGGGTCGGACTAGATGTGGATGGCCGGTTATTCCGATCCGACCTTAAAGAATTTACCCTGGGGTAAATTTCGGGAAACATGTCTTAAAATTTACCTTATGCTAGGTAAAATAAATTAAAAAGGTAATTTATCAGACATACGTTCCCCAGCTTTCACCGTAGGGTGAATTGTTTAGGGTGTCACATCGGAATAACCCTAGATGGCGCAGACCATGTTCTATGAGAGAGGCCTGTGACCAGCAGTAGATTGCTTTAGGCTAATTGGTGACTGTGGGAAAACAATGTTCCTAAAGACTACAAACTGTAGAGAAATAAATGACGTAATTGAGATGTGTGGGAGTGGAATTCAATCCTGCGACCTGATGCGCGATAACTGCTTTGCCACCAAGTTAGATAAAACATACTTTGTTTTTTGATTTCATTTCCAAAGTCATGGATTATATTTTAATATAAGAAGAACCAATTCTTTTTTTTTTGTTGTCTTAGTATTGATTTAATTATTATTGACTGCTATAAATTGTGATTATTTAAAATTAAATAAGTAAATTTTTGTTTTCTGTATAAAACTCATGACTTACATAACAAAAAATTATAGTATCTAATACACACACAAACACGCGTACACACACACACACACACACACACACACACAATTATATTATATATTAAACAATAACCAGCGACACCAAATGTATATATGTACAGTCGGGGTATTTGCCGCTCGACCACCCTTAGGCGAGAATCGCTTGGCACGCGGCGCATGCGATACGTGGCACGCCCACGTATCGCATGCGCCGCGTGCAAAGCGATTCTCGCCTAAGGGTGGTCGAGCGGCAAATACCCCGACCGTACAACAGCATAGTGTACCATTTTTGCGACTGAACACTGTCTCCCAAGATACAGGCTTTCGGCCTAGTTTGGGGATCAGTTACAGTAATGTTGTATTACCTAACTGTACAAAAAATGTTGTGCTAATTTTAAGAACCAAATCATGTATTTTTTGAGTCAATAAACAATTTTTATTTTTATTTATTTTATGACATAATTTTGAAATTTGCACGCCATTGTATGGCAAACATGTCAGAACCAAGATATCTATGAATTGTAACATATTTCATGCTTTAATCAAATTATTGTATGTACACACATGATTTGCAAATAAATTATCTTTATCTTTTTACCATCAAAGTCTCTATTTTGAAACACGGAGTCGGGCAAAAAAACGTTATACATATTAATAAATTTGTCCGCAGACTGGCAGCCTTCGGTCCAGACGTCCGTATAACAGTCCGCTGCCTACAAGTGCTAGTAAAGGGCATCGACGCGAAGTCCTTAGTGAAGAACTGTCCGGAGTTCATCCGCACATCTATGCTCACCTTCTTTAATAACGTGGCGGACGACGTCGGACACACTATTATGAACCTACAAGACGTATGTACCTTCATCATAACAGCCTAAAAATGTACCACTGCAGGGACGGGCCTCCTACTGTGACGGACTTGGCCTACTAATACCACGCTGGCCAGACGGATTGGTATAGGGTTTAATTTCAAGTTTTCCTTATTTTTATTTTGTAAAGATAATATTTACGGGTAGTCCCTTAGTCGGTTTTTATGACACCCATGGTATGAGATTGGGTGGTGACATATTGTTTTCTTACTCCGTCACCACACGGAGATGAGAGTATGTACCTTAGTCTACCTGTAATAGTACTAATATTTTAAATTAAGGTACTAAAAAGTACTAAAATAGTACTAAATATGTATTAGAACAGAATATAATATATTCAGTCTATATGCAAAATTTTGACATGGCTCCGGGGCATGACATATATCTTATGGGTCATGATTTGAAGACAAAAACCTTTCTTAAGGGGATCTGCCTAACATTTCCCTTTTTTAAGGCGGACTAAATTAGCCGAATTAGCGGAAGAATTACCGAGAAGAATCTTCCTTTATTTTTTGTTTCATATAAAGTGCACAAAAGTCACTTCTTCGATCATCGCAACATGAAGGCAGAAAATATCCTAACTTCTGCTTATGTCAAGTTGTCGTAGAGATCATAACTGCTTTTACGACACCCATGGGATAGCATGGGCAGTTAACTCGTTCTACTTTTTTCGCTACACGGACAGCTCAAATCATAATATACAGGGTGGAAAGTTACAATAGGGCAGTCGTTGCAGCTACAACCATAATTTATAAAAAATTGCATTCCCATTCACAGATTTTCAAAAAAATGTACGGTTACCTAGTAAATTACTATATTTCACCAAATATGTTTTGATGCTAAGTAATCGATTCTGTTTCGTATGCTGATCAAAATGTTCTATGGGAACAACTGAGGTTGGAGTACTAAGAAAGTCACAATTGGGAATGATATTATTTTTTAAATTATGGGTAATCTCCTAAGACCAGTTTCTTGTAGCTGCAACGATTACGGTACCTCCCCTGACTGCCCGTCCGTCCTGACTTACCACCCTGTATACTATATTTTCAATATTTTTACCCAATTATTTTCCTTCGCAGGGTAAATACGCTCACCTACGAGGCACCCACCTAAAGACGTCGACATCACTCGGCTATATCAACGGCGTGTTGCTACCGATATTGACGGCCATGTTCGATCATCTAGCTAACTGCGAGTACGGAGCTGATTTGCTGTGTAAGTTTTATTTTATCAAATTAATATTACAGTACTTGCCAAATAACTCACTGTAATTAGGAATCAGAGAAGTTTGCGCATCATCATAACAGCCCATCAACGTCCCACTGCAGGGACGGGCCTCCTCCCTTGACGGAGGGATACTTGGCCTACTAATACCACGCTAGCCAGACGGATTGGTACAGGGTTTAATTTCAAGTTTTCCTTCTTTTTATTTCGTAAAGATAATATTCACGGATAGTCCCTTAGTCGGTTTTTACGACAGCCGTGGTATGAGATGGGGTGGTGACATACTGTATTACCACACGGAGAATAAATAAAATACAATGATGATATTTATAATTTAATTAATCGCTATCACTATCGCTATCATCACTATCCTCAGAATCACTATCGCTTCTATCAGTCTCCCCATAGGCCAGTCTACATTGCCTATTACAGCTCTTTTTAAACTGATTCCTCCTCTTTATTTTACATTTAAATTCGTCACATGTTTTCGTATAGCCGTATGAACAGGCATCTCTACAACGTTTTCTTGAAGACTTTACACAAGCTTTCTCGTATTTATCTCTTAGAATTGCTAGTTCGTTGTTGTTTGACCTTAATGAGGTTTTGTCTGTCTGTAAAATTAAAAAATAAATTATATTATTTGAATCTTTTGCTTACTAGGTGGTAGGTAACATTAGCAAGAGGCCATTTTATCATCATAACAGCCCATTAATAGCCCACTGCAGGGACGGGCCTCCTTCCGGGATGGAGGGATACTTGGCCTACTAATACCACGCTGGTCAGACGGATTAGTATAGGATTTAATTTCAAGTTTTCCTTTTTATTTCGTAAAGATAATATTCACGGATAGTCGGTTTTTACGACACCCATAGGATGAGATGGGGTGGTGACATATTGTATTCTTACTCCGTCACCACACGGAGAGATCAAAGATCTCTTATTGAATAGATAAAACAGATAAGAATAGAGTAAGATATTAACAGACAAAGGTACTTAACCTCACCTTAACAGTAGGTTGACAGAGAGCCAAGGCAAAAGTCAAGTCATCATTACCTATATTAACTTCATTACCTAAAAAAAACATTTAGTCATGAATAAAAGTTTAAGAGTCGTATAGCGCATATAACGTAACGCAAACGGATCAGCACCGCCTCGCCTTTTTCCTTTACGTTACGATTCCGATTAGTGTGCGTTGCAGTAAGGAGTTTCATACAAATAATACTCAACTCGAGTTGATGCGGTGCCGAACCGTTTACGTTACGTTATAATAATATGTGCTACGCTACGACCTAATATCGTAGCTAACTTCACACAGAAGCAACTCTCGACTGCGTCATGCTATTGCAGTCATAATTGTGAACTGTAAGAGCACTTGATACAGTACGCGCAACCAAATAAGCCGGCTTGAAGTTATATCTTTTTTTTAGACTGGTACCGCACTAGGTATTATGTCCTGTGTTATGGAGACTACAAACATTTATTTAACATCCAGGATAAAAAGAAGATCCAGACTCTAATAATTTATGAATCATCCAAATAATTGTCGTGCGTGGAAATCGAACCCGAGACCTCTGAGTAGCAGCCATATAATAACGCCACTCAGTTTGTCAAAGGACTGCGCAGATAATGACATCTGCGCAGTTGTAATTTAAATTTCGGGGTGTTTTCTTAGTGACTACATGCGCGAAATTCTCTGAAAGCTAACTCCAGGCCAGCCGAATTACATTGCGCGAGCTGTATTATTTGCAGCTTGTGTGTGAAGTTAACTACTGGTATTTTTATTCACTCAAAATTGACTTAATCTTTCTATAACATTCTGTTAGTAGCACCACTCTTAATTTGTTAAATGAAACTCTTTATTTTGTGAAATTGATATCGCAGATCCATTAAAAAATTAATTAAGGAACTCAAAACTCCAGACCTATTTATTCCTACGCTTTAATGACAGTATACTCTATTATAAGATATCATAATATTTATGAATATATTATCGTGAATATTATCTTTACACGGTCCTGCGCCTTCCGCCTGCAGTCCGAACAATAGACCTTTTTGAGGTCGTCGGTACAACTAGCTGGGGGGCGTCCTACACTACGTTTGCCGAGTCGCGGTCTCCACTCTCGATCATCTCATAGTGTATAGCCTACTTTTCCGACAACCTAAGGATGAAACGTGGTGACATAATAAAATCTTTATTCATCAATTTAATGACTACCTAAACATGGGACTGTGCAGAGGTCTCTGTTTCGATTCCCGCTCAATACAAATCTTTGTGTGCATGACCATGAATATTTACATCGGTCTAGTGTTTTCTATGGATGTTTTTAAAAGTATATAGGTATGTATTTTTATCCGTTGTCTAGTATCCTATAGTAAAAGAAAGCACGCGCTTAGTTTAGTACTAGATGGCGTTGTATAAATGTGTTAGGAATATTATAGTATACCTTTTCTCCCCACAAAACCAAGGCCAACTAAATCAGCAAATACTTTATCACATTGCTCCGTAGTTTTATTATTGAATAACGTTTTGAATTCTGTCTTGCACCTCGAGCCCCCGCATACTCGGTCTATCGTGTTTTTGCATGCCTAAAACAATAATATTTAACTATAGGAAATACACACATAGAACTCATAGCGCGGAGAACCGACATACAGCCGTTGGGGCAGAAAGGTTCTGAAATGGCGGCCGCGTACCGCAGCGCAAGGTGGGGAGACCCCTCACACGGTGGACCGACGACCTAGTTAGGACGGCGGGGTGGGCATACTTAGAGGAGCCCTAGATGACGTTGTATGAATGTGTGAGATATAAAAAAATGTAGGGGAAATATACAAAGGTTTACAGGGACGTAATTGGTAACGTCTTTCAAAAATAGCAAACGCGTAGTACTCGGAACCGACTGACATATATGAATGAAGACGAAACAAACTTTAAAGCCAGCTTAGCAGTAGTATTTACCTAACCCCATGGGAATATCTATGTGCTTTCTCAAAAGATTTTAATCTATTTTTAGCCTAGAGAACCTTGTAATAAAGTCTAAAATGATTCTTTTACAAATAAGGTGGTCCTACTAACATGCATACTACAGTTAAACAATTCTGATAAGCGGATTTTGACAGTTGATTCAGCCACTAAAAGTAACATCGTTATTAGAAATATTATAATCTCTAACTTATTTTTTTTACTTTTACAAAAAACAATTACTTTTATGATTTTTGTTTTTTTTTTATTAATGTTGGGTCTATATTCTCTGGTTGTTACATTTTATCTGTACTTGTGTAATGCTTTTTTTTTAATTAACCCTACAGCTATCACAATTTTAACATCGAAAGTATATTAAATCGATTAATCGCTTGTAATCGATAATTCGCTTGCGTGAATCGATAATTCTGCCAATCGATTTCAAACACTACAACTTGACTGTCAAAATCTACCTATTAGAATGGTTTGTTGTATTAAGGTGCCAAGTCTATTAGCACTTTATCGTGACCTACTTTCTTCTCTTCTGGTGTCATCACAACTGTTATCTGGCTGCCACATTGATTTAGCCATATGTGGTTTGTTATCATCTGTTGTATTAGCCATTTGCGAATTGTCCAATACCACTTCTTCTACTTTAGTATCGATCTCAGTTTCATTAGTAAGTGTAATATTTTTTGGCTCTAATGCGTTTCTAAAAGAAAATTGCTCAATACACCCGGTCCTAGTATTTCGATCTATGGAGCTTATAAACGTTGGTTTACATTTCTTGCATACGTTTTTGTATGCTTTTTTGCATGCCTTAGAAAAAAGATAAGTTTTAAAAAAGTTCCTTGAAGTAGCTTAAGAATACAGTTTTTGTAGGCGTTTAAAGGTTTCTTTTTGAACTGTTATGCAGCCCATGTAGGTTCCACTTTAGGTACAAAATCCAGAGCGAAAGCTAAGAAGATAGGGGAATCTATCGTTAAGTATTTAGCTCGTTACATCTTAAGTATATCATTGTAACTTATAATTATGCCCCTGCATAGCTTTCCTTACTTTATCCCCCTTACTCATAAACGCCTCTTAAATTTTAGTCAATTGATTAGCTTGAACTCTTACGGATTTGATAAGGTTTTGCTAATAAAAATCTCGCTAAACAGTGACTAAATTTAAGAGGCGTTTATGAGTAAGAAGGTATATACTTAGGGAAACTTGGTCTGCAGATACCACGCTGTTCAGAAGGTTTGGTATCGCACTATGTTTCGATTTTTTCATCAAAGATGTTGAGTACTATTTCCCATACGTCGGTGACACTCTGTTCTTGGTCCATTACTACACAAATAATATCATCAATATCAGCCAATATCTATCCACTACTGGACATAACACTTGTAGTCTATATGCTTTTGTCAAAATAGTTTAATATATATTATTTTCATTCAATTCCATATATGAAGTGACAACTTTAGAAGGCCTTTAGAATTTCGTTGTTAGTTAGGTACAAGGATCATACCTGGCACAATGATAGATATCAGTACCGAGACCTTAGCCAGTTCCGGTATAGGCAGTGGCTTTAAATTACATATAATTTTTACCTATAAAGCTTAGGTATAACTAGAAAAATCCGAAAAGAAGAAAGACAATGGAAAACATTAGTACTCGATGCGGGACTCGAACCCGCGTCTCTGGACTATACCATTATCGCGCCTTGATGGCGTTGTCCAGTTGATTTCTAAGTTGCGACCCGGGCGCCGTATAAAGCATTGGTTAAATTTGGTAGTCGAGACGGTTACTCGGTTGGCCTAGTAGTCATGGCTCTGGGCGCGTATAGTCCAGAGAGACAGTGGCTTATTATTGAAAAGGTCGTTTCGTCATGAAGTAAAATTAAGAGCGAAATTAGTTCTAAAACTAGCGCATTACTTACCTTGTAACATTTTTTTATAACAAGTTTTAAGCATGCGTCTCCATAAGCTTGCCTTAAAACGTCTGTTTGAAATTCATTTTTAATGATACCTTCTTCGGATAAGTCTGCTGCACTACCGTTTCCATTTAATTTAATCTGTAATGTAAATAATTTAAGCAGAACAGCCCATTAATGTCCTACTACAGGAACAGGCTTCTTTTTAGGCAACCTTACATGCAGTTTTTCTCAATTTAATTGAGGAAAACTTGAAGTATAGGTGCAGCCATGCTAAACAGACAGCTTACATTGGGTTGTGTATCTAACTCAAACTGTTTATTAGTTTTAGCTCTCTGCTCGAAATATTGACTTCCCTAGGGTATCCTAAAAGGAGACATTCCTTTTCGGATACTTACGCAATAGGATTTATTGCTGATACCCTGTACTCTTACGAATTGAGTGAAATATTTTTGAACAGAATAACCCCAAAACCAAAACAATTGATCATGTAGAAAATTCCAAATAAAGAGTTCATCATAACAGCCTACAGACGTCCGCTGCAGGGCATAGGCCTCCTCCAAACATTTCTACCCATTGCGTCTTTTGCCTGCCTCATCCATCGGCTTCCCGCCGTAGGTCGTTCGGTCATTCGGTCCACCAAAACTAATAGCTGTTCAAAATTAATGTCATTGAACGTAATTTGTCTTTGCCTTAAGAATGATGGCTGTACTTACAGTGTTGTGATTCTCTTTATTCCTTATAGTTCTATTAGCTTCATTTACAACATTAACAGCATTAATGTTTAAATTTAAATAGCTTTCGGACTTATTTGAAGAACTTTCTTGAGGCAGTGTAGAATGGCTTTCGTGAATCTGTGTCTTTGACTTATCTACTTTCTTATTAGACTCTTTCTCAACTCCTTGACCCAAACTAATTTTCTTATGATTATTCCTATGAGCTCTATTATTAACTTTCTTTAAATCTTCTTTAAGTTTTTCATCTGCTGCTAATTTACCCAATATATGTGGTGTACGCCTTTTCTTTGCATCCTGTTGACTCGTTTTCACTTTTATCTTTTTTTCTTTCACTTGTTTAGTTTTATTCTCTTCTGCTCGTGAATCTTTATTCATCTTTTTTGTTGTTTTACGTTCTTTGCTTTTTACTTCTTTTGTCTTCTGTGTAGATGTTTTATTTTTTTCGCGTTTTATGTTTGTTGTTCTATCGTGTATTGTTGTTTTCATAGTCTTATTTACTTTTGTGTTAGTGACATTTTTATTGTG
This sequence comes from Schrankia costaestrigalis, assembly GCA_905475405.1. Taxonomy (NCBI): domain Eukaryota; kingdom Metazoa; phylum Arthropoda; class Insecta; order Lepidoptera; family Erebidae; genus Schrankia; species Schrankia costaestrigalis. The sequence goes on along the minus strand of FR997852.1, from coordinate 10,439,644 downwards.
ATCCTCCGGTACGTCTCCTATATCTTCCCAGAATATTTTTGGTCCAGATAAAGTTGCGAATTTACTAACAGGATATTTCGTTGTGATTGGTGTAATCTTGTTTTCGTTATTATTGTTTCTCGTCACTTTGTGATTTTTCTCTTCCATTTTTTCGTAGTCGTCCATTAACTCTTTTAGAGCATAGTGTATATCTGACATGTTTTTTAAGACATCTGATATGCCTGATACCGCTGTACTTTTAGTTGTACTTTTGCTGGATGCCTGTTGATAGGAAATTAGTTTATAGTTCAGTGTGATATCTACACAGTGTTGGGGATTCCAAGGATGTCGTAAAAGTCGACTTACGTAAATTTACTAGTTACGTTTGTTTTGTTGGTCGTATTCCAAGCGTGAAAAACAAACTACCTTTGTAGCAAGGCGCGGGACATTTAATAGCCGATCGCACTACTAATAATACTAGTAAACAAATAATTATATTTACCTTTACAACTATGAAACATAAAAACCACAATGTGTAAAAAATCATTTTCGACAATATTTGAACATTGAAATGTATAGTTTAATGTGCCGCATGTATAAAAATAATCTAAACTAAAAATACAAATGTATTTCTCAGTGTAACTATAAGTATAACTATTTTTTCAGTCGTAGATACGGTTTTATATGTTATTTTATTACAACGGTTGTAAACGGTTTTTTAAGTAATAAAAATTATTATTTCCTACGGTGGACGAAGTAGTACCATTAGTACTTTAGGTGATTCGTAGTAGGGATCAAGTCGTGTGTATCACAGGGACTCTACAAATCAATTTAAGAGCGTTTATAGGGCTCTAGGAAAAAAATCATAATTAGCAAAGGAAATATATTGATCCCAATAATGCAAAATGAAAAAAAAAACCGCCCGTTTTTGTTTATAATTCAATATTTATCTAATTGAAAAACATTTAAAGTGTTGAGAGTGTGTTATACAAATACTTTATTGCCTTTTCTCAAGAACTCAATTTAAAAGATTGTGGTTCACAAGAATTTTCTTGCCTGGGAGTCGAACCCTGAAGCACCGCGTAACTGTTTTTCGGGCACTATGTAATATTTTATTTTGTGTTTGTTCGCAGTGGATGAAATTCAAGTGGCTTCTTACAAGATATTGGGTTCTCTGTACGCGCTAGGCACTGACACGACTCTCACTCACGACAGAAAGTACCTTAAGACTGAAATTGAGAGACATAAACCTGCTTTGGTATGTATTGTTTATTATTTAATACTGACATATTATTGTATTCTTACTCCGTCACCACATGGAGAACCACTTTTACTAAGAGTACGGGCAATCTAAGTGAGTCGGCCTAAAAAAAACACAAATGACTGGGCTGTTGTCATTTTCGTTACTAAATGAGGCGTACCGTGGCGAGCGGCGAAATCGTTGATTCTAAATTCAGGGAGACCAACTTAATTTGCTAGTACTGTAAACACTATAATTAAGATTTAAATTTTGTCGCGCCTAGATGGCGTTGTACAGTTGTGTTTTAAGTTGCGGCCCGGCGCTGTATAAAGCAATGGTTAAATTAGGTAGTTGAGACGGATGCTCGGGTGGCCAAGTGGTCATGGCACTAGACGCGTATAGTTCAGAAACGCGGGTTGGAGTCCCGCCTCGAGTACCAACTTTTTCCATTGTCTTTTCGGAATTAACATTTAATTACTTATTTTAATTTGTACAGGGTTCATGCCTAGGTGCCTTCAGTTCGACATTCCCTGTAGCATTTCTGGAGCCGCATCTGAACAAGCACAACCAGTTTTCCTTACTCAACAGAATTGCTGATCATTCATTGGAAGCGCAAGGTAATACTTGAACACTTCGGAACATGTGTGAGAATGGCTCATGCACTTATTTGTTTTGCTAAGCTCTCAAGGTGCCTTGATGTGTTTTAAGATTTGTGTCTCTAATACAATGTGATGAACATGAGTTATATTAATACTTGGTTAAGTCTTAGATGTCAATGTTAACATTTATTCAAACTACTACAATATTGTAGTACATACGGTAGTGTGACTTAATCGCTTCTTTCTTTGTTACTGCCTACCCTATACAGAAGTCGTATAGCCTTGTAATGTGACGTTACCACTTCTTCTTTTTCATTGCTTGGTTTGTAACATCAGCCGAGCTGTTCAAACCGCCCATAGACATTAGACATTGTACGACGCTGTTGCACTACGACGACAGCCGGAAACGACTTGTTTTGTGCCCTTCGCAGCATTGAGACGCTCATATGATACAACCCTTCTAGAGAATGACCTCGCCGATGTTGCTTAAATGTCATTGTCGCTTATGAACCAATTATTGCATGCAACGGGCTATGAGCGGCTCATTTAAACTAGTTACTATGAAATGCTCATTTGTTACCATAAACCAATAAATAGAGGCTGTTTTCTTATAAGAAATATATTATTTCAACAGATATAATGCAGAAAATGGAACAGAGCATGCCGACACTGGAGAGCATCCTGGGCGAGGTGGACCAGTTCGTGGAGTCAGACAAGACGTACAGCGAGGCGCCGCACATCATCGACGTGGTGCTGCCGCTGCTCTGCTCCTATCTACCGTTCTGGTGGGCGCAGGGACCTGATAACGTCACTCCTACTGCTGGGTGAGTTACCTAGTGCTGCCGCTGCTCTGCTCCTATCTACCGTTCTGGTGGGCGCAGGGACCTGATAACGTCACTCCTACTGCTGGGTGAGTTACCTAGTGCTGCCGCTGCTCTGCTCCTATCTACCGTTCTGGTGGGCGCAGGGACCTGATAACGTCACTCCTACTGCTGGGTGAGTTACCTAGTGCTGCCGCTGCTCTGCTCCTATCTACCGTTCTGGTGGGCGCAGGGACCTGATAACGTCACTCCTACTGCTGGGTGAGTTACCTAGTGCTGCCGCTGCTCTGCTCCTATCTACCGTTCTGGTGGGCGCAGTGACCTGATAACGTCACTCCTACTGCTGGGTGAGTTACCTAGTGCTGCCGCTGCTCTGCTCCTATCTACCGTTCTGGTGGGCGCAGGGACCTGATAACGTCACTCCTACTGCTGGGTGAGTTACCTAGTGCTGCCGCTGCTCTGCTCCTATCTACCGTTCTGGTGGGCGCAGGGACCTGATAACGTCACTCCTACTGCTGGGTGAGTTACCTAGTGCTGCCGCTGCTCTGCTCCTATCTACCGTTCTGGTGGGCGCAGGGACCTGATAACGTCACTCCTACTGCTGGGTGAGTTTGTAGCTAGTGTTTTAGAAGGAATCTGTGACAATTACAGGGTTTTTTGCAAAGCAGTAAGGTGGTAATGGCCTTAAGGAATAAGTGCAAAATATTTGGAATGAAATGGTTGACCAAATCAACCTGTCTCTAAATTTGATAAACAATTCCTGACATTGAAATGAAATGAAATTTATTGAAATGAAATTTATTTATTTTATTTATTTATTTAAATGAAATGAAATTTATTATACATTCTCTCTATCTTTCCCCAAAAAACAAGAAGACATTGGAAATAGAATAGAAAAATAAAACACTACAACAGCTTATATCTAATTTTGCCGCAAAACAGTCACAAGTCAGCAAATACTGGCTAAAAATAACCAAAATAGACATTTATTTTGCACTCACCGAGGTAAACAGACTTTGTCCTAGATTGGAGACCGCGACTCGGCAAACGTAGTGTAGGACGCCCCCCAGCTAGGTACCAACGACCTCATAAAGGTCTCTGGGTCGGACTGGATGCGGAAAGCGCAGGACCGTGTACTGTGGCGCGTGTTGGGAGAGGTCTATGTCCTATACTATAGGCTAGTTGATTGATTGATTGATTGAAAGAAACAGCACATTTAAAAAACTGTTGCTTTAGGTTTTCTGTGTGCGGGCGGCACCGGTCGAGTCGGCCCTTACATTCTGTAAACAGCGTGACTCTACCACTAATAATTCATCATCATCATGTAATATTATACCATTCACAGCAACCACGTGACCATGGTCACCGCGGAACACATGAACCAACTCCTCAAAAACGTTCTCAAGCTAATCAAGAAGAACATCGGCAATGAGAACGCGCCCTGGATGACCCGCATAGCTACCTACACCCAGCAGATCATTATCAACTCCTCTGAGGAACTGCTGAGGGATTCCTTCTTGCCCCTGGCTGAGAGGGTCAGGAAGAGGACTGATAATATGTTCCATAAGGAGGAGAGTTTGAGAGGTTTTATAAAGGTATAGTAAATTTTATTTATTTTTGGTCATAATATCTTTGCAATACTGAGTATTATGTCACGAAGTTATCATAACTTTGTAATAAACATAATTCTCCGTGAGGTGACGGAGTAAGAATACAATATGTCACCACCCCATCTCATCCCACGGGTGTCGTAAAAACCGACTAAGGGACTATCCGTGAATATTATCTTTACGAAATAAAAAGAAGGAAACCTTGAAACTAAACCCTATACCAATCCGTCTGGTCCGCGTGGTATTAGTAGGCCAAGTATCCCTTCGTCCTGGGAGGAGGCCTGACCCTGCAGTGGGACATTAATGGGCTGTTATGATGATGATGAATACTGAGTTTCAATACACGGGCTCAGCATTACAACTCATGTCCTTGGTGTTTTAAAAAAGTCAAAATTTTGCTTATAATATTATCTCTACGGAAACGGGTTAACAACGGTAGTCCCTTTCTTCTCCGAATATCGATCGTCCGAAAATCATAATCCCAAACAAGTTTACTATAATCATCACTTTCCATAATGTTTGCGTATACGAAATCGTATATTACCTAATCGTCTTTACCTATAATACTTGTGTGTCATAAAATGGGGTACTATAATTATTACATATCCTATTTTTTCTTGCTATAAAGTCACATGTCCTAAAATAAAATATTAGGGCAAAAGTCAGAAACAGTTGGTTAGGTTAGGTTAGTATGGTGACCACAACGCGCACGAGCCGAGCGAGCGAAGCGAGCGTGCCGCGGCAGCGGCCGGCGAGTGCCAGAAACATTTTTTTTATGTAAAACTAGAATATAGTATTTATGTTTTTTAAATATTATAGATTGTGATGGTTATAGCAAAAAAAATTAGGTCATGTTATGTTTAGGGATTTAGGTTTTCGGACAAGTGATATTATAAGACATGAATTTAGGGCTAGCTACCATTCGGACACATGATGATTCGGACACAAAATGTTATGACACCTTAGATTATGGATAAAAAAATTATGAGACAAAATAGAAAACCGTTAACAACCCTATATTAAACTTTTTGGGTAGTGTGGTATTAAAAATTTAATTTCCCCTCTATCAATGTACTTAGCTCGTCTCTACAGTGGGACATGAAAGAGCCAAACCAGTTTAAATTATTATTTGTTTTAGTTAATTTGTATCTAAAAAGAACACAGTAGAAATCAAGCCTTGTTGGCGGAAGCTTTTACAAACGTGAAATTAACGGACACAGAACATCCAGACAAGCATTTGTCAATACTAATTAGAATTCAAAGACGCAAACTCATGCACAGAACCTGCATACACCAGCACTACACCGCAAAGTCAATGATCAAATATTAATACACTTAATTTCCCCTTCCAGTCCTCAACAGACGATACATCGCAAGTGGAGTCACAAATACAAGAAGACTGGCAGCTCCTAGTTCGTGATATCTACTCGTTCTACCCTCTGCTTATCAAATATGTTGACTTGCAGAGGAATCACTGGCTAAGGAATAATGTTCCAGGTAACACATCTATACTAATATTATAAATGGGAAAGTGTGTCTATTTGTGTTTCTTTTGCGGCAAAACGGAGCGACGAAATGACGTGATTTTTAAGGGGAGATAGTTGAAGGGATGGAGAGTAACATAGCCTATTTTTTTTCTGTGTCTAGTAAAGAGAAACAGTGCTACCCCAATTTAACGCGAGCGAAGCCGCTTGGTTAAAACCTGTATTTTATAAACGTTTTCTCATTGTGATTTAAGGAAATGAACGATATTAACTTATACACTTTTGAGATGATTTATTTTGTTCTATTTGGGTTTTATTTACCACTCTATAAAATTCCACGCTACACTCGCCTTCCCGCCTTGCAACCCGCGATCTCGATCTCGGGGTCCGCATACCCGCATGTCAAGAAAGTTAGACAATCTATCTATATTTTATATACTTACTTAACATTCTATTTAACATCCACAGAGGCAGAAGAGTTATACAACCATGTGTCAGAGATATTCAACATTTGGTCCAAGAGTCAATACTTCCTCAAAGAAGAACAGAACTTCATCTCAGCGAACGAAATCGACAATATGGTAAGAAATAATCGTTCCCAACTAAGGTAACGTATTGCAATTGTGTAGATAATCTCTTCATTTGTATACCGTGTACTGTAAGTACATTTGGTGAGATCTAGAAGGCTGTTTTTGCGTATAGACTAAAAGTTCAGACAAAGTAACTTTTTTTTTGGACAGTCCAGCAAGTTTTTTTTACTGTAGTTAAAAATTTAGACAACCTTTCCGTTACGATTTGATAGTAAGACTCCCTAACAAGAGACTCTTGTCTATTAAAAATTAAAAGTCTGAGTTTTTTGAACTTAGCACCTTATCAATTAGTATTATATTATTAAGGTTTTATGGTAAAACACAAAGCTCAGACATTCTTTTAATATAAAGAACAGTTTAGTTTTGAATAGACTTACTTCAGAGATGCTCCATCAAGATCAATTTATTATATGACAATTAAAATTATTTCGTAAGCATAAATCAAAGTTTAGACACAGTATCAGACAGCCTATCAAGTTTAATATGAACCTAGCTGAAAATTAGACACTCCATCAAGACATTTTATCAGTAAATCACAAGACAAAGACACCACAACAAAATTTACCAACGACTCTAATTGCCTTATACCAAAAACAGCCTCCTAGTTCCCAAAACACTGTACCATGATACATAGTGTTTTCTCTTTTCTATGTAACTAACACTATCACTTGTTTTATATATGATGATAACGTTTGTTTGTCTGTACATTTGTTTTCACAAATAGGTTCTGATCATGCCTACAGCTACTAGAAGAGTTACAGCTGTTAGTGACGGCACGCCTCAGGGCGGTGGAAAGGTATGTATTTCATTAAAAGAAATGACTATTTATATTGAGAAGTAATTATATATTTAAATTACTAATAAATTAGCTTCATTAACGAATTAAAATTTAATAATTTTAATTAACCTTCGTGGTTTCTACTTTGCTATTATGCCAATACAATAATTAAAAATAGCTAAAATTAATAATTATATAATTCAATTCCTTTGACTAATAGTTATAAAAGAAATATATTTAGTAGCTGTTAACAAATATTAATCTTTATTCCTAACACGTTAATTATTCTAATTAATTTTATATTAATTACTTATGCCGACAACTAAGATCAAGTTATGGATACAAATTGCTTTTAGCAATCATTGATTGTTAACAAAATTTTTAACAATTTATATAAGGCACATTTCTACCTTTTTTTAGAAAGAATCTCGTCCTTACATCAATATGTCATTAATATTTTCGTTTTTAAGTATACCGCCATCTAGTTTTAAGTAGTTCTTAAGCTCGTATTAGACAGAGAATTGATAGGGTTGGTCATTATAGCTATAGTTATAACAATCATTAATATATTAATTTACTTATCTCTAGATAAAAAAGGCAATGGTAAGTATCAATTGATTCAAAATTGACAATCATTGATTGATTGAATCTTTATCATTGATGTTTTACGCGGATTATGATATATGTCAATCCCCTTGCATTATCCCCACAAAATGGTGTACAATATCCTATGTGATTGATATTATTATTGTTTCATTGATTGATTGGTTTTAATTTCATTATTTTCTACCAACATAAAGACTGTTGTCATTTTTCTTATTTCAATTATGTGTTTTCATAAATGTATTGAAAATTTATAAATGTTTCTCTTACTACTCTATGGAACTGTCACACGAAAACTATTTTTATGAACACAATTATTTTGAAATGATTGGCTTTTGATATTTCAAATTGTTGTGCTTTTTATCCTAAGAATGTTTTGGAAGTTAAAATCTTTTGATTACAGAATTATTTGATTGATTGGCAAACATTGATTGATACTGCTTTAATTGTTATCTTAGTTATTATATTGTTGATAAGTTTGTTGTTAAGGCATTAAGTTTATATTTACATAGGGCTGCCACCTTTTTATAAAAATCCAAGTTCCAAGTAGTTCTTTTTTTTAAGAAAAATTGAAATTAAACCCTATACCAATCCGTCTGGCCAGCGTGGTATTAGTAGGCCGAAAATCCCTCCGTCAAGGGAGGAGGCCCGTCCCTGCAGTGGGACATTCATGGGCTGTTATGATGATTAGTTACTCTCCTTCAGGAGGTAGATTAAGCTGTAATAGTAGTGGTATTACTCTAGACAATCTCTTTTTGAAAAATCATGTTACTGATAAAAATATTCTTACTATTTGTCTGAATATGACTTGTCATTATTGTATATTGATATTAAATGCAAATTATTTGTTTGTTTGTTGTTGTTTATTAGTGACAAATAAGTTTACATAAAATCATACATCAGTCTCACAAAACAGCTTTTTTAATTTATAATTTACCAGTCATTAATTAAAAGGAAATTTGGCAGCCCTACACGCCCCTGTAATCCTTTATATCTCTAACGCATTTTCATCAAACAGAAAAAGAAGAAGCACCGCGACAAGAAACGTGACAAAGACAAGGAAGTCCAGGCCTCACTGATGGTGGCTTGTCTGAAGAGACTACTGCCGGTCGGGCTGAATCTCTTCGCTGGCAGGGAACAGGAGCTCGTGCAGCATTGTAAAGATAGATTCCTTAAGGTGAGGACTTGAATTGTTATCAACATCATCATTTTTGCTAAAATATTTCTTATGCCTTCTTCAAACGTCTCCACCTTTCGCTGTCTTGTGTCTCCCTCTTTCATTAATTACCCGCAACTTTTCCAAATCGTTAGTCCTCCTTATAAAGGGGTCTGTCGGGGGGGCAATCTGAATAAGTAGTCCTATTTAATGTTAATTGTTTTTATATAGACGACTTCTGTGGTGTAGTGGTTATATAACATGACTGCTACGCAGAGGTCTCGGGTTCTTCAGATTGGGACTAGATGGCGTTGTATGAATGTGTGAGGATTATTTATTATTTATTTATATTCACTATGATAAATTTTACAGAAAATGTCGGAGCAAGACGTGGCAGAATTCGCAAAGACCCAGCTGACCTTACCAGACAAGATTGACCCCGCAGACGAGATGTCCTGGCAACACTACCTCTACTCCAAGTTGGGGTCAAAGTCAAAAACCAACATCACAGTGGAGACCGCAGAGAACAAAGCTAAGATCATTGACGACACTGTGGAAAGAATTGTTGCTATGAGCAAAGTTCTCTTTGGTTTACATATGGTGAGTATTTGAAGTTATTGCTACTTTTTTTATGTAATGGAAGGCAAAACGAGCCAGCAGGTCATCTGATGGTAAGTGATCACCGCCGCCCATGGACACCCGCAACACCAGAGGAATCACAGATGCGTTGCCGATCTTTAAAAAGGGAGTACGCTCGTTTCTTGAAGCTCCCAAAGTCGTAACGGTCCGGGAATAATAATACTTATTTTAAAGACGTTTCTGATATGTAAGTCCTAGACTTTTTTGGTGACAATGGTCGCGGGTTTAAATTCTACGTAAGCCTGTAATTGAATTATTCACAAATGGTTGGTACAAGTAACTTCGATTTTTCATTGATTTTGACCTTTATTACAAGGTTATTAGAGTTGCTAATTAATCACAATATAATCACCTCTGCCGGTTAAAGGGTTAACGTCTGCAAGTGAACTTTTCAGGCATTGATACCGCTGGATACCAGGCCAAAGGTATATAAACCACTGGACCCAAAAGATATTTTAGTGTTTTTTTTTTGTATATCACAAAATTATCAATATACTCCCTGGGATACTAGATTAAAAAAAAATATGGAGTAGTCAAATGAAAACACTTTTTAATTGCCATTTTTTTTTCTCCCTACGACACGATACTGGTCTAGACGATACTGGTCTAGAAACGTACTTCAAGAGTAGTCAATTAAATTATTTTTTTCTGACAGAATTTTTCAATATTTTTATTTATTTACTTATTTATGTATTTTATTAGATATATTATTTTATATTATTATTTATTAATGTAATATAGATCGACCACCCACAACAAATGAGTAAGAACGTGTATAGATCGGTGGTATCTATACAACGTAAGCGCGCCGTTATCGCTTGCTTCAGGCAGACGTCTCTACATTCTTTACCAAGGTGCTGTGTTGTTTGGACGTGTGTGATATTAACCTTACTGTGTATTATATGTGATACATAGATATTGTGCCCAGTGGTGGGACAGAGTGTGCCCGTTTGATTTCATGTTAACTAACATTAACTTATTAAATAGATGTTTTTTCGCGCCGCCATTCGACCAAATACGATTATTTTCGACTAAAATATGTTGCCTTTATTTTTGGCGTGTATTCGCGGTTTCCATAAGACTTAAAATGGTCACAACATTTAAGAAATAAAAATGCATGCAATAAAAATTAAACAATTAGAGTTTTTACTTCTTGTATAGTTTGATTGATTTTATTTCCTAATAATATTTATTTAGTTTTGTTTCCGCTGACGATAATACGAATGAGTTTTTCTAACACCACCCATTGCTATTGTTTAGGGTAGGGTTTTAATTCAGTTTCCCTAATCGAGTTTTCTCTATAATAATAGAAATACTGCCTAATAATACCTCGCTAATCTGACGGATTGGTAGGTAGCCTATGTGTCAAAATTTCTCTCAGTGGAATTTTACAATACCCATTGAATAAGATGAGTGTTTACACGATATATTTTTGCTCTGTAACCGTACAGATAATTGAGAACTTGGCTTATAGGAGTCATATTGAACGACCTCTGTGTCGTAGTGGTTGTATAACATGACTGCTATGCAGTAGTCTCAGGTTCGATTTCCGCTCAATGCAAATCTTTGTGTGTATGAACATGATTGTTTGCATTGGTCTGGGTGTTTTCTATGTATAATATGTATGTATTTACAACAACAAAAAAGTATTTAAGTATGTTTATCCATTGTCTAGTACCCATAGTACAAGCTTTGCTTAGTTTGGGACTAGATGGCGTTGTGTGAATGTGTGAGGATTATTTATTTATTTATATCTATGGGAAAGTTGCTGTGGTAAGGTTCCATCAAAGACTTAAGTTGTTTTTGTCCTTCTATGTATTATATCTATGTATAATAGGGTGGATCGTCATTTTTTATTTCTATTTTTCTACTTTGAATAGCTCTAAAAGGTTGCATTAGTCTTTAATTTGAATAAAAAAAATAAGTAAAAAAATCTAGGAAGTGATTTTTAGCCCTCTACCTAAGCTTTAAGTTTTGAAAAACTCGTATTTTCCAAGTTCCTACTACATTCACTTGTACTTAGAGACAAGTCTTTATTTTTATGTTAAATACAGAAAACAATATTCTTACATAATAGCAATTTCATTGTAAATTATTAATTCAGGCAAAACACACAACTTTATTGTGATAATTCTCTGTTAACTTTAATGAAAATTAACAAAAAATAGCAAATATTGCTTGTAAATGGGGTAGTTGACATTTGGTATAATATTTTAATTTCTTTGCCATATTTTAATAAAATTCGCTTATCTTTAATTGGGTTTCATAGTTTGTTATAAATTTGTTTGTTTATTAGCTTAACTTTTAAATTATAGTGACAAAATGACAAGAAGAAGGATTGCGAGAAAAAAGCAAATTGTCCTATTTTTAGATCATCTTGTTTAATTAATAAATAAGTGCTTTCAACTATTGCCAGCACGCTAAAACATATCATTAAATATAAATGATATTTTTAATTATAATTTAATGATTTGTTTTAACGATAAATGAGAAAATAACGAATAAATGGACAAACACCCTTCTCTATCTCTAAATTATTTGATGCAGTTCTGACGGATCTAATTCAAGTAAGGAAAACAGCTTCATTACCAATTCTTGGGCGAAACAAATATTAAAAATTCATTCTGACACGTATTCACATTTTTTATGATATCTAAAAATGTAAAGAAATTGAAAACTTTACGATTAAGTTGCAAGAATGGAAACAAAAATGTCTTACGGAATTATTTGATGTTTGTAGCTGCAAATGCATCGATTTTAACAACTGCAACTGTCCTGCAATGCATTTTCAGCTTATCTTGAGAATTTGTTATTGGCAATGCTGTTTAATAATAGACCACACATAATGGAATTCGATTAAGGCAAATAATTGCAGCAAGACAATGTTCAAAATCTGGCATAAAAGTCTTTAATGTTCCAAAGTTAAACTTTGAGGGTAATATACGGATACGAATAATACGGATATGATTATATGGAGTGAGTAACAGGTTACATGTCCCCTGATGTTAGATAACATTAGTGACGAGGAATTAGAAGACATAATTACGTAAGACTATCAAGTAACCATTAATTTGCCAAATTATTACTTGTCACACACAAGCGGTAGAACGATGACTGAAAATGGTCACAGAAGTATTAATTTCTGTGGCTGGTGAGAGGGCCAGAGGTGAATTCATACGTTCTTTAGTTAAATCTCACTAAATTATGAGAGCAATAAAGACTTTCCAGTACATAGCAAAACTGAAGATTTTTACGAGTTTTTCATTTTTTTACCACTTTTGTTTTTTAAATTTTATACCTTATTTATTTATTTATTTTCTAAATATTGATTCTAACTTCAAGAACGAGTATCTTACTATTAAGTTTCTGCTAAAAACATTCAAGAATAGCTTTAATTTACAGTTTGTACAATATTCAATAATACGATAAATTTAGTCACATTACAGTAACTTTAAACTAAGGTAGAGGGCTAAAAAATATGTCTAAATGGTAAAAAAATTATATATTTACTTATAGTTTAAGTAGATACAACTTTTTGCGGCTATTCAAAATCGATTTGGTAAAAATTTTTTTTTCTTCATACATCGACGATCCATCCTAATTGTATAACTGTGCATGCTGCTGGACTAACAAGGCCACTAAGCCCAAACAGCGTTCACAAAGCTGGAAGCGTGTGTTGTGTGCGGCTAGGAAACGTGCCGCAATGGCTTGCTTGAGATCTGTACATCTTTATAAACTGAGCCGGTATGTTTTACAATAATAGACCTTATTGTGTTTGTGTTAGATGCTATTTTAGTTAAGCGTATGTTGTTGATGATTAAAGGATTTTTAATGCATTCACTTTGATATCATCATAACAGCCCATTAATGTCCCACTGCAGGGACGGGCCTCCTCCCGTGACGGAGGGATACTTAGACTACTTATACCACGCTGGCCAGACGGATTGGTATAGGGTTTAATTTCAAGCTTTCCTTTTTGCTATGTAAAGGTAATATTCACAGATAGTCCTTTAGTCGGTTTCTACGACACACATGGGATGAGATGGGGTGATGACATATTGTATTCTTACTCCGTCACCACACGGATACCTATATCACTTTGACATATCCGTTTTGTAAATACTATGTTAGTTAAGCTAATGTTGTTTAAAGGATTTATGTGTTCACTTTGATATGTCTTTTCGCCTTGGTTGGGTTCGATCCCTGATCAATGCAAATCTTTTCGTGCATGAATCTAAATGTTAACATCACTGTGATTAGTTCCTGAACGTTTAAAAAAAATATAATTTGTTTAGTATCTACAGAGCAAACTCTCCTTAGTATGCAACTAGATGGCGTTGGTCCAACATAAGAAGGAATATTTAATTAATAATTTAATTATGTTTACAGGCATCGCGCGTGCAACATATTCGCAAGGACCTATTACGAGTTGTGGCTAGAAGAGGAAAACATTGGACAAGAAGTTATGATTGAAGATTTAACTGTAAGTATGGTTAACTGTATCCGTGTGGGAAGTCCCCAGCGAATTTGTCTGGTGAACTGATGACCTCGAATAGGTCGTTGAATGGGACTGGATGCGGAAGGCATGTCTGTGGGGGAATGAAGAATGTCACCACCCTATCTGAACCAAGAAATCTTTTACTGCTATAAATACAAAAGAAAGCAAACTAGATACGAAAACCTCATACGAATAATTTCGGGCAACATAGTGTTAGTAGACCAATTTACCTTCCCTCAAAATAGGTTTATAATTATTAAATTGACTATACCCCTTCCAGCGTAAGTTTAGCTTTTTGACAGTTCACGTCCATGAAGTTTCGTAATACTTCCGCTTATTTTTCGAACAAATAATATTGTATTTCATGGACGTATCCATGTTTTTTTCAGTTACCATGGTTACTTAGTGATGGACAGTCATAACGATTACCACCATTATGAAACAAATTACAAATAATCGGTAGAAATAAAAGCTATGAATAAACTTGAACTCTTCATAATACGTTTATAAAATGTAATATGATGTTTTAGATTAGCTATAACCCGCGAATGTGTCACGATAAATTATGTATTTTAAATAATACCTAAGCTAACTATAAATTTATCGTTTTAAGCTATATGCTAATTCTCTTAACATAGATACAGAAAGAAACAATAATAAAATGATAATGTATGTTGATGTAAGGATCCAAATGTGTAAAATAAAGTAATTTGAAAAATCGAAAAATCGCAATCAAATCGTTACAATCGAATGCCATTACATTCGAGATACTGCTGAACGTCACTAACGTCAAGCTGTCAAATGTTGTTAAATATAGTGGAAAGGGTATAACGGATAATTTGGCCCACTAGTTCGTACCGATAGACCAAATTACCCTCCATTAATAGCAGCCTGTAAAAGATGTCCTATTTTTTATATTAAACCAGATTAATTAACGAATTTCGATGAAATTTCTATTGGAACAACTTCGAATAGATGCAAATTTTTGCAGATAATAATATTACTTTTTTTTTTTTACTAGCAATCGTTTGAAGACGCTGAACTAAAGAAGAGTGATGTCGTGGAGGAGGAAGGGAAGCCGGACCCTCTCACTCAGCTCGTCACCACGTTCTGTCGCGGAGCTATGACTGAGAGATCTGGGGCTCTGCAGGTACAGTTTTAGACTTTTCTATATTTTGTAGATATGGTAGAATGGGACAGTTTTAATTGCTTTTATTAGTGAGTATATATGTGCTAAGGCAATGAGAGTACAGTACCCGGCCGTAAATATTACACATCGACTTTTGTAAAGAGACAATCGGTCAATTTCGGCATCGTAGAGCGTCATCTCTGTCGCACACTATCAAATTATAATTTGTTTTAAGGGTACGCATGCCAGTCGCAACTCCATGCAAATGGAAAAAGTTAATTGCTCTTTTATTTGATAAAATTAATTATCAAATAGTATTTATTTATCCATCCATCAATCCATCCATATCAGCCTAAGGACGTCCACTGCTAGACATAGGCCTCCTCCAAAAGTTTCCACTCTGCGTGGTCTTGTGCCTCCCTCATCCATCGGCTTCCCGCCGTCCTAACCAGGTCGTCGGTCCACCGTGTGAGGGGTCTCCCCACCCTGCGCCTTCCGGTGCATTGTCGCCATTCCAGAATTTTTCTGCCCCAACGGCTATCAGTTCTCCGCGCTATGTGCCCTGCCCACCGCCACTTTAACCGGGCAATCCTGAGCGCTATGTCGGTCACTTTAGTTCTCCTGCGGATCTCCTCGTTTCTGATTCGATCACGCAGGGAAACTCCCAACATAGCTCTCTCCATTGCCCTCTGAGTGACGGTAAACCTTCTGAGAAGGCCCATAGTCAGCGACCACGTTTCAGCTCCGTATGTCGTGTGTGTAGGCATTGGTCGATATTTATTTATATGTAAATATGTATTATTTGTTCGTAATACCTTTACTCTAAGTTATTTTGGGAAATTTTAGCGTGCACGTTTCTGACAACAATCTTTTAGGCTCCGCCCACTAGCAAGTTCGTGTCTGTGGAATGCGTACCCTTAACAGTTGCTAATAGATACCAGACTGTACAAAATTCTTCATATTCCAATTCTAGGAAGACCCGCTATACATGTCGTACGCAGAAATAATAGCTAAGTCTTGTGGAGAAGAGGAGGAGGAAGGGGGAGGCGAGGAAGAGGAGGGAGGGGGCGAGGCGGAAGGGGAGGAAGAGGGGAGGGCTAGTATACATGTGAGTTTTTATTTTATAGTTGTATATATTCATACATATAATTATTTCTTCTTGTATTGTTGCCATGGGGAGCAGGTAGACGAAATGCCTATTGAACCAACTGAATTTTAATCCACCTTGCTGACAATTCGTATAAAACATTTATACTTGTAAGGTAAGGTATATCGCCAATACCAAAATAACTGTGTATTTGTAACTTTTAAACTATCGCGTTTCATTATTATAAATATTATATAAACGGGATATTAACGCGCATTTAATTTACCTTAATTTTACTTGACGTTTCGGCACAGGTTGCACTGGCCGTGGTCGCAAGCTGACTGGTGATGCGATGTCACAGCTTCGTCTTCGTGATAGATAATATATTATTATCATCTACCCTCGCATCTTGAGATGTTAATATAAAGTCCCCCTACACACAACACTGACCGTATCGCTGTTCTGTACGTTAACCGACCGTTCAAAAAAGGGAGGTATTGTTTTTGATATCACTGGATTCCACGTTGCTGACAACTTGAAACCGTCATCCCGGTTAAAGTTTTTAGGGAACTTTTTGATTTCAATGGCCTCGCGCACAAGTCTTGAGTAATGGTGGCGATCGGTGGAGATTACCCGTGGCTTATGAAACTCGATCCAGTGATTAGCGCCAGCGTTCACCAAGTGTTCGGCGATGGCTGACTTGTTGGTCTGTCGGTTCTTCACAGCAGCTATGTGCTCTTTGAGCCTTTCAGCAATGGTCCGCTTTGTTTGCCCAATATAAGAACTGCCACAGCTACAGTCAATCTTGTACACGCCAGGACATTGCAGAGGTAGGACATCCTTTGGTGAGCGTACTATGCTATTAACCTTGGCCTCCGGGGTGAAAATGGTGTGTATTGAGTAGTTTCTCAATACCGAGCCAATCTTATCTGTCACGCCTTTCAGATAAGGTAGGTACGCAGGTTGCCTGTTCACTCCAGGATGTCTCTCTCTTTTTATTGGTCTCTCTCGCGTATTAACCTTAAATCCATTGTTCGTAAGTACCTCCTGAACATGGTCTAGCTCTCGCCCCAGGTGCTCAGGGTCACAGAGATCATATGCTTTGTTCTTTAATGATGTTATCACAGATTGAAGGTGTCGCGGGTGGTGATGAGACCTGAGGTGGTCCTTTTCCAAGGTCAATACTACCTCCAGATTGATGGCGTCGCAATGGGGAGTCCAGTAGCCCCGGTACTGGCTAATCTCTGGATGGAACACTTCGAAGAGAAGGCCCTGAGCCTTGGCCCTAAAACTATCAGACTTTGGAAACGTTATGTTGATGACATCTTCAGCATAGTCAAAGAAGCAAGCAAGAGGTAGATCAATATATTGCACATCTTAATGCTCTCCATCCAAAGATGCGTTTCACGTATGAAATGGAGGCGGACAGGTCATTGTCTTTCTTGGATGTCAAGCTAGCCGTAAGACCAGATGGGTCCATATCACATAGTGTTTACCGTAAACCTACACACACGGACAGGTATTTACACGCAACGTCTCATCACCACCCGCGACACCTTCAATCTGTGATAACATCATTAAAGAACAAAGCATATGATCTCTGTGACCCTGAGCACCTGGGGCGAGAGCTAGACCATGTTCAGGAGGTACTTACGAACAATGGATTTAAGGTTAATACGCGAGAGAGACCAATAAAAAGAGAGAGACATCCTGGAGTGAACAGGCAACCTGCGTACCTACCTTATCTGAAAGGCGTGACAGATAAGATTGGCTCGGTGTTGAGAAACTACTCAATACACACCATTTTCACCCCGGAGGCCAAGGTTAATAGCATAGTACGCTCACCAAAGGATGTCCTACCTCTGCAATGTCCTGGCGTGTACAAGATTGACTGTAGCTGTGGCAGTTCTTATATTGGGCAAACAAAGCGGACCATTGCTGAAAGGCTCAAAGAGCACATAGCTGCTGTGAAGAACCGACAGACCAACAAGTCAGCCATCGCCGAACACTTGGTGAACGCTGGCGCTAATCACTGGATCGAGTTTCATAAGCCACGGGTAATCTCCACCGATCGCCACCATTACTCAAGACTTGTGCGCGAGGCCATTGAAATCAAAAAGTTCCCTAAAAACTTTAACCGGGATGACGGTTTCAAGTTGTCAGCAACGTGGAATCCAGTGATATCAAAAACAATACCTCCCTTTTTTGAACGGTCGGTTAACGTACAGAACAGCGATACGGTCAGTGTTGTGTGTAGGGGGACTTTATATTAACATCTCAAGATGCGAGGGTAGATGATAATAATATATTATCTATCACGAAGACGAAGCTGTGACATCGCATCACCAGTCAGCTTGCGACCACGGCCAGTGCAACCTGTGCCGAAACGTCAAGTAAAATAAAGGTAAATTAAATGCGCGTTAATATCCCGTTTATATAATATTTATAACTGTGTATATTTAAACTTAGTATAATAAAGAAGAAATTGAACCCAGGGAATGTCCCAATTCTCTAAAGCTTCTGTGTGCAAATATCTACTATATAAAAATAAGTCGGGTTTTCCTTCCTGACGCTATAACTCGGAAATAGGTTCGTGCGTCCAGAACGTATTTTCTGACGTCCTGAACGCGATTTCCTCGGTTTTGCATTCGTTGGAAAGGTCTCGACCTCCGTGAGGTTTATAGCAAAGAAAATTCAGGAGAATTTTCAACAGAAAAGCGAAAAAATAATGCCCGTGCGAAGCCGGGACAGGCCGCTAGTCTGTTTATAACATAAATCAGTTAATTTGACCAATTGTGGACCATGTCGGGTGCTATGTATTACGTTAACGATTTATATATGTTACATGCAGAAAACTGTGGATATGTTTATGGTATGTATTGCTTTTAGAATTAAATGAAAAAAAAAAACGCCTTGTTAAATTTAATATAATTTTACGTATAATATAACTTGCTACATTAGTCCCTAAAGTTCTACTACTTAGATTTATATTCTGATTATACGACGAAAATATAGGCACATAGGCTCAATTTATACCACCGCTAAATGGAACGGAATGGAAGTTTTTGTACATCGCATAATGAACTTTATGTCAAGTGTATAACAAACAAACTAACTACGAATCCTCGCGCATTCTCGGCTCGTAGTTCATTATGCGATGTACAAAAACTTCCATTCCGTTCCATTCCGCGGCGATATAAATTGAGCCTAAGTCAGATACAAATTTTCCCTATCCAATAGAAGGGTGTAATATCTTATCATATCTTACTGGTTAATAATAAACCTATAAAGGGTATCAGAACTTCAGTCACTGGATTGTATTATTGTAGTAGCCATGTAATAGTTGTATAGATACATTTAACTTTGTAACAACCAAATTTGTTTGTAACTCTAATAATGAATAAACTTTTAATATTTACTTTATTTCACCATACAGCTGACAGGGAATTATATTTAAAAAAACGAAAACAAAAATGAGAAAGTGTCCTATTTTCTCATATATTCATATATTAATCCTCCCTGTAAGAGATATTTTTAAAAGATTTTATGATGTCAGATGAATTAATACAATAATTAACCCACAGGAACAAGAAATGGAGAAACAGAAGCTACTCTTCCATCAAGCACGCTTAGCGGACCGAGGGGTGGCAGAGATGGTGCTCCTCCATATATCAGCGTCGAAGGGTGTTCCTAGTGACATGGTGATGAAGACGCTACAACTTGGCATCTCTATATTGAGGGGTGGCAATATTGATATACAAATGGTGAGTTAAAATATATAATACTAGCTGATGCCCGCGGCTTCAACCGCATTGTATAAGTAGCTTAAATGTTATTCTACACCCTAAACTATACCTATATTCCAAAGGAGAATGAAACCTTCACTAAGAGTTTTGGGCCAAAATGAAACAGAAATGAGAGTATTATCAATTTATAGCTTTACACTTATTAGTCTCGTGCTAAATCTTTTGTTAGTTTTGGCAATCTTAAATCCAAGATAATTTTTTTTTTGAAGAAGATGGAAACTTCTGGGCTAAAGCTTGTACATTACTGTACAGAGTAAGGATATACCCTAAAAATCTTTTCTATTTTATTCAAGTTCGAAACCTAATACAATTGAGTAATTTTATTATTGTTTTATTAAAAAATAGGAAAGAATTTTAAGGCATTTCCTTACTCTGTACAGTAATGTACAAGGCTTTAGCCCAAAAGTTTCCATCTCCTTTTATCAAAATCCATTCAGTAGTTTTTGCGTGAAAGAGTAACAAACATCCTTACATCCTCACAAACTTTTACTTACTCCGCTAAAGCTGCAGGTTTAATTACCACACAACCATAAGAGCTTTATAGGGCTCACTAGCGCCGCATTTTGCATTATTTATCCTATTTGCGAATTATGATTTTTTTTCTATTGGCGGCGCTAGTGAGCCACGTAAAGGCCCTTAACCCATACATTTATTAGCATACTAGCGGCCCGTCCCGGCTCCGCACTGCATAATATTGTTTTTTGATACTTTTTTTAAACTTTATCGTCATTCAAGTTAGGATCCCTATTTTTTTGTAACGCTTAGGAAAAATGTAGCTTTCCAACAGTGAAAGAATTATTCACAAACAAACAAAAAATGAAACCTTTCCTCTTTATAATACTAGTATAGATAGATACAGCCTTGTGGGAGATGTGCCAGCCACTGAGCACAAGGTAAAAAGTTCTAATTTAAACATATTATGAACAATTTCCAGGGTATGCTAAACCACCTAAAAGACAAGAAAGACGTCGGTTTCTTCACGTCTATCGCTGGTCTCATGAACTCCTGCTCTGTACTGGACTTGGATGCCTTCGAGAGAAATACTAAAGCAGAAGGTAATTAACACGTTCCCAGTGCAGTGTACCACATATGGTACACGTCCATTGTTTTACTATTGTGTCTGCTGGCGGCACTGTGAAAGGGTTAATAAATAAAAATATTTAACAACGAATTGTTGAGTATTGAATGTAAAACTGTCATACAAAAAACCCGTGTGGTGACGGAGTAAGAATACAATATATCACCACCCCATCTCATGCCATGGGTGTCGTAAAAACCGACTAAGGGACTATCCGTGAATGTTATCTGTATGAAATAAAAAGAAGGAAAACTTGAAATTGAATATACCAATCCGTCTGGCCAGCGTGGTATTAGTAGGCCAAGTATCCCTCCGTCACTGGAGGAGGCCCGTCCCTGCAGTGGGACATTAATGGGCTGTTATGATGACAAAAAAACGGTCACTTATGGCTCCTTTTTGCCTGCCTGGGACACAAATTGTTAAATGGCAAAGCCTTTTAATTTTATTCCCGATACGCAAGTTCTTAGTTATAGTGTATAGCTTGTCTTCAATAAATGCTTTTTATATTTTTAAATTGAACCTATTGGCATATTAAATGCTTCTCATCATAACAGCCCATTAATATCATAACAGTCCCACTGCAGAGACGGGCCTCCTCCTGCGACGGAGGGATACTTGGCTTATTAATACCGTAGCGTGGCATTAGTAGGCCAAGTATGCCTCTGAAATGAAAGAATTTCTGGTGACATTGATTGTTTTGAATAAGTAAAAAAACCAATATAGATACCAACATTATTTGTGTTTTGAGACTGTTTTAAACACGAGCTGGTTATTTTCTATTGTTCTATTTCTCTTTGTCGACACGTATTACTCAAAGTGGTAGCATAAATTATTCATAGAAAATGTAATAAAGTATGTTGTATGAACCAGGTCTCGGTGTGGGACTGGAAGGAGCTGCCGGTGAGAAGAACATGCACGACGCGGAGTTTACATGCGCACTGTTCAGGTTCATACAACTAACCTGTGAAGGACACAACTTGGGTCAGTAACCGTAGTATCATCTATACTAATATTATAAAGAGGTAAAGTTTGTGTGTTTGTGACGTTGTAGGAGGGTAATCTCTGGATCTACTGAACCGATTTTAAAAATTCTTTCTGTGTTGAATAGTCCATTTATCGGTGTCATAGGCTATGTAGTATCACGCTATGACTAATACGAGTGGAGCAGTAATGAAATATGTTTAAAAATGAGACGCGTACTTTTCGCCGCCCAACGAAGTGGGCACGGGTCAGCTAGTTCTTTATAAAACACGCCTAGGAATAGTCTAAACTCAAAATGATCTATGTCGTCGGTCCATTGTGTGAGGGGTCTCCCCACCCTGTATTTTTAGACAGTGGAAAGCCGATGGATGAGGGAGGTACAGGACCGCACAAGGTGGCAATATTTGGAGGAGGCGTATCAAAATCAAAAATCATTTATTCAAAGTAGTACAATCATATTGTATCTTTTTGACGTAATCTAACACTTCTTAACTTAATAAACATTTCAAAGTTTAGAAACTTTACCACCGCCTCCAAAGCGCTAGTAGAGAAGAAGCGGCGCAACAAACTCTACTACTGCATTTTCTTGACGTCACTTTATGTATGACGTCTATTGGCTGATTGAGATAAGATAATTTTGAAGTAAATAAATAATATTAATAATACAATGGAATACTAGCGCAGACTGGAAACTTTTGGAACTTCTGGAACTTTTCATAGGCTGATATGATGATGATGATTAATAATACATTGTTAGTGTGGTGCTGTTCCACAGACAATGGAACATATGGTTATCTTGTCCTTTGGGACCAAACACATGCACAATGGAAGATATCACGCATGCCACTAAAGAATGCAATATTCGTGGCAAAATTTTGGGCTGACACAATCTGATTGTCATCGACACGCAAAGAAGAAGTTCATCCATCCATCCATACCAGCCTATAGATGTCCACTGCTGGACATAGGCGTCCTCCAAAAGTTTCCACTCTGCGCGGTCTTGTGCCTCCTTCATCCATCGGCTTCCCGCCGTCCTAACCAGGTCGTCGGTCCACCGTGTGAAGGGTCTTCCCACCCTTCGCCTTCCGGTGCGCTGTCGCCATTCCAGAACTTTTCTGCCCCAACGGCCATCAGTTCTCCACGCTATGTGCCCTGCCCACCGCCACTTTAACCGGGCAATCCTGAGCGCTATGTCGGTCACTTTAGTTCTCCTGCGGATCTCCTCGTTTCTGATTCGATCACGCAGGGAAACTCCCAACATAGCTCTCTCCATTACCCTCTGAGTGACGGTAAGCCTTCTGAGAAGGCCCATAGTGAGCGACCACGTTTCAGCTCCATATGTAAAGAAGAAGTAGAAGTAAATAAATTATTAAATAATCCATCATAACTTCGTTCCACAGACTGGCAGAACTACCTCCGTACGCAAGCAGGTAACACGACCACAGTGAACGTGGTCATCTGTACCGTAGACTATCTGCTGAGACTTCAGGAGTCTATCATGGACTTCTACTGGCATTATTCTAGCAAGGTGAGGAAATCTATGGTATATGGACTAGTATTATAGCCCCAACTATCTTATTCAGAAAGTATTAGGAGAATGCCATCTCGAGAAAAAAAAAAGTATCAGGAGTATATCATTCAGTAAGTAATGGTGAACTATAAAACTAAATAAGTAAACTCTCCGTGTGGTGACGGAGTAAGAATACAATATCTCACCACCCCATCTCATCCCATGGGTGTCCTCCAACCGACTAAGGGACTAAGTGAATATTAACTATACAAAATAAAAAGAAGGAAAACTTGAAATTAAACCCTATACCAATCCGTCTGGCTAGCGTGGTATTAGTAGGTCAAGTATCCCTCCGTCACGGGAGGAGGCGTCCCTGCAGTGGGACATCTATAGGCTGTTATGATGAAGTAAACTCAAGTATTGCTCTCTTATGGGTAGACCGAATCTACAGAAAGCCATCTGCAGTAGAATCTGACTAGGCTTATTTGATTCTTTAAAATCTAAGCGTTTTATGCCTTTAACCCTTTAAAAACGTGGCGTGACTTTAATTATGTATGTAATCATAACAGCCCATTAATGTCCCGCTGCAGGGACGGGCCTCCTCCAGTGACGGAGCGATACTTGGCCTACTAATACCACGCTGGCCAAACGGATTGGTTTAGGGTTTAATTTCAAGTTTTCCTTCTTTTTATTTCGTAAAGATAGTAGTTACGGTTATTCCCTTAGTCGGTTTTTACGACACCCATGGAATGAGATGGGGTGGTGACATATTGTATTCTTACTCCGTCATCACACGGATTTATGCCTTTAACCCTTTAAAAAAGTGGTGTGACTTTAATTAACGTGTATACTAATTTCTCGTGGTAAAATTAAAAATATTTTTTTTTCGTTTATTATAGGAACTCATAGACCCTGCAGGTAAAGCGAACTTCTTCAAAGCGATAGAAGTAGCCTCGCAAGTGTTCAACACTCTCACTGAGGTCATACAGGGTCCTTGTACACAGAACCAGCAGGCGTTGGCACATTCAAGGTATGGTTACTATGATTATATTGTATTAGCTTATTTGTGTAGGAAAAGCACCGTGAAATAAGTAGCCTATTTATTAAGAAAAGGTCCTGTAAAAATGTAATCTTAACGTAGATTGGTTTTATTTTTCTCCTTTAATTTACATTTGACAATACAACGCGGCTTTTTTAGTGCTGTAGCGTTTGTCTGTGTCGATCTATAATTTTAATTGTAGCTTCAATTTTAAGTAAACGACGATTTCAAACAATTTGTAATAAATTTTATGAAATAAAGTATTTTGAAATTTGAAAATAACATTTTTTAAGGTTTTATGGCGGTACGCCTTTTATTAAAAAAAAGTTGGATGTTTTACACCTGATAAAATCAGCAATCTACTTGTAAAAGCCCTTTTAAAATCTGTCCAGCAGATTCGAAGGTTACCAGAAACAAACAGACAGACCGACACTTTAAAAAAAAAATCATATACAGTATTACTGTAATGTATACATTAATTGACTTTATTCTAATAATGATTCTTTTCATTATTCACTTGATTAAAATTAACCCCCTTACTCATAAACGCCTCTTAAATTTAATCACTGTTTAGCGATATTTTTATTAGGAAAACCAACCTTATACTAAACAAAAACGTAAGAATTCAAGCTAATCAATTGACTAAAATTTAAGAGGCGTTTATGAGTAAGGGGGTTAATTTAAA
Organism: Schrankia costaestrigalis; assembly: GCA_905475405.1. NCBI lineage: Eukaryota > Metazoa > Arthropoda > Insecta > Lepidoptera > Erebidae > Schrankia > Schrankia costaestrigalis. Next base: position 10,414,332 of record FR997852.1, on the reverse strand, counting down.
TCTCCAATCTTTATCTGATAAGGAGCAACTATTTTACGTGATCCTCTATTACAGATTATGGGATGCAGTAGGCGGTTTCCTCTTCCTGTTCTCTCACATGCAAGACAAGTTATCGAAACATTCATCACAAGTAGACTTACTTAAAGAACTGCTTAATCTTCAGAAAGACATGATTACTATGATGCTGTCTATGCTTGAAGGAAACGTTGTTAATGGTAAGTTGTGATCTCTTTTGTATAGTTTAGTTAGGCCTATGTCCAGCAGTCGTGTTGGGAGTTGTTCAATATAATTCCCGCCCAATGCAAATCTTTGTGTGCAAGAACATGATTGTTTGCATTGGTCTGGGTGTTTTCTAGGTATATTATGTAAGTATTTACAAAAAAAAAGCCCTCTGAAGTATGGAGACGCTTAGATGAAATGATGAATGTCATCAAGTGTGGCATCGCATCGACTCGGCGTTAATCGAGGTCGTTTGCAGGGGTAGCTTTGATTTATCAACAATTTTAAGGAAATAAACATCGGCAAGTCTTAACAATCTTTCAGCCGTTACTATGAGGCAAACTCGTAAAAAACTTAAACCTAATCCATCTAAGACTAAATCCTGTTCCTTCCACCTCCGAAACAGGGAAGCGGGGTAAATATCAAATGACAAGGCATCCCGTTAGCTCATAATGGCATCGATCAATGGCTATCAATTCTACTTTTCAATCGATCGATGTTGACTATTCCATTGTACGGTCAGCTGCAGAGACATCTAACCCCCTTTTAGAATAGAACAGTGCGCTAAAGGGGTTAGCTTTCTTTGCAGCTGACTGTACTATTATACTGTACCATTAATCGATCGATCAGTGTGTCAAAATATCGTTGGACGTCGACTAATTGATGCTATTATCGGACGAACGGATAGATCTAAGATCCAACCCTAACTCGTCACCATACATTTGCTATCCATCCCATTTATAAAACCACAATAATCAACCATTTATATTCCCCTACAGGTACAATCGGTAAACAGATGGTGGATACCCTAGTAGAATCAGCATCCAACGTGGAACTTATACTCAAGTACTTCGACATGTTCCTCAAGCTAAAAGACCTGACTTCGAGCCCCAGTTTCCAGGAGATAGATGGTAATAATGATGGCTGGGTCCTGCCCAAGGACTTTAAAGAGAAGATGGAACAACAGAAGAGTTATACACCGTAAGTTTTATGTTCTATTATATTTTTGTTTTTATATATATTACAGCCAAAGTAATAAATATGAATATTATACATAATAACTAGCCATTATGTATAAGGGCTACTCAATTTAGATAAAGTGATAAATGTCGCAGAATTAATCACATTAACTAGCCATTATATATGTTATAGTACTGGCAAAAATACAATATTAAGGCAAAAGTCAGAAACAGTTGGTAAGGTTAGGTTAGGTTATCGCCGGCCGCTGCCGCGGCACGCTCGCTTCGCTCGCTCGGCTCGTGCGTCCGTTGGTCACTATACTAACCTAACCTAACCAACTGTTTCTGACTTTTGCCTTAATATTGTATTTTTGCCATAATATAATGGCTAGTTAATGTGATTAATTCTGCGACATTTATCACTTTATCTAAATTGAGTAGCCCTTATACATAATGGCTAGTTATTATGTACAATATTCATATTTATTACTTTGGCTGTAACATACACTGTTTACGTTATATTGTACCGTTACTTGTTACAAGTGTATTATAAATTATTTACTCAGTCGTTAAAACCTTACAAGTGAACCCGTGTTTTATTGATATAAAATCATTTAATACCAAGTCAGTCTAAAATCGACCTTAACACGTGCATATACAGACAGTAATGAAATTATATTTGTTGTAAAGCTTTTGTTTGATATTATTTTTAGAAGTAAATGGTATTACGTAGGACAGGATTTAAAAATTTTGTGAATTTAAATAAAGGCCCAAAATGCCTCGAATAAGATACAGTGAGTTTGAGTCAACGCCCTAAACGTCTTGATCTGTAGGCCACCTTCGCCCTTATTTCGGTATTCGAGTAGACCATTGCTTTGCAAAGATCATAAAGCTATCATTGTCTGCGATATTAGCTGGAATCGAGGCGTTTGGGGCGTTAGTTCTGAAAAAGTTCATGTGTTTTGATAGAGGGACTATGATTTAAAAATATTATTATGTTTGATGGCATTATAATAAATCAACTACGCTTTTTAAATAGTATTCATATAAAAAAAATTCATTGTAAGTACATAAAAATAACTTTAGTAGACTTTAAGAACCAATATATCTATTTATTAGAATTTTTAAATATTCATTAATTTCACAGTGAGGAAATAGAATTCCTGCTGGCATGTTGCGAGACCAACCACGACGGCAAGCTAGACTACATCGGGTTCTGCGACCGCTTCCACGAGCCCGCCAAGGAGATCGGCTTCAACTTGGCTGTCTTACTTACTAACTTATCTGAACATATGCCCAATGAACCTAGGTAAGTTAGTTCTCCATAAACTTATTATCTTACAATAAACTAATTATCCTTTCATAATATCAACTATCATTTGTCCATGCTAGACATCATAATCATCATAACAGCCCATTAATGTCCTACTGCAGGCACGGGACTCCTCCCGTGACGGAGGAATACTTGGCCTACTAATGCCAGAGGGATTGGTATAGGGTTTAATTTCAAGTTTTCCTTCTTTTTATGCTAGACATATATAAATAAATAGCTAGACATATAAAAATATAATAAATATTTTCACCTAGCGCGGTCAGCAGAGCCAAAGTAACCGACATAGCGCTTAGGAGTGCCCGATTAAAGTGATGGTGGGCAGGGCACAGCGCAAGGAACCGATGCCCGCTGGGGTAGAAAGGTTCTGGAATAATTATAATGATTAGTTTTATAATTTTTAGCCAGTTTCTGGCGAAGCGATATGGGTACTAAGTGTCGCTACTGCATCTCATCTCGCTTTCATTTCATTTTTATTTTTTTATTTCAGCATTTTTTTTTGCATTTCTTGTAAAAAGAAACTTACAGACTCACTACTTAATAGGATTGACGGCCTTCATTTTGGAACTTCACAGTCCAATTTACATCAGGCGGCATACTCAGTTTAATTAGCATAAATAATAAATAGATTATTTTTAATTGAGTAATTGTTTTTTGTTATGTACAGGTTAGCTCGTTTCTTAGAAACTGCCGGCTCTGTACTGAACTACTTCGAGCCGTTCTTAGGACGTATCGAGATCATGGGCGGCTCTAAGAGAATAGAACGTGTTTACTTTGAGATTAAAGAGTCCAACATTGAGCAGTGGGAGAAACCTCAGATTAAGGTAAAGTTATAGAATATTGTATATTCTCCGTGTGGTGACGGAGTAAGAATACAATATGTCACTACCCCATCTCATCCCATGGGCGTCGTAAAAACCGACTAAAGGACTTTACGAAATAAAAAGAAGGAAAACTTGAAATTAAACCCTATACCAATCCGTCTGGCCAGCGTGGTGTTAGTAGGCCAAGTATCTCTCCGTCATATCACCACACAGAGACCTTAACCTATACCATGCAATAATAAATTGCTATCGAATTTATAATTTGCATTCTGTCTAGAGCTTAATATATTTCACGTTTTTATTTTTCAATATATTTAGACAACTGAAAAAGAAACAAAAACCGATGACCATAATACAAATAACATAAATATTGAAATAAATAAATACTTATTAAGTTTCAAAACATACCTACACATTATTTTACAAATTGTGGCAGCCCCAGAAAGAAAAATAAGCATGTACTCGTATCAGTCTCTCAAGATACAGGTTGCCTAGTTTGAGAGGCAGGGTTCGCCATGTTGTGTACAGTTTTCTAGTTTTAAGATTCTACTATATTGTGTTAGGTATTATCACTATCATGTAAATTGTGTTCATATAAAACATGTTAAATCTGTTTTTTTGTGAAATAAAGATTTTATTTATTTATTCAGTTCGACGTACTAATATCATTATACTATTACAGGAATCAAAACGCGCATTCTTCTACTCAATAGTAACAGAGGGTGGAGACAAAGAGAAATTGGAAGCGTTTGTGAACTTCTGTGAGGACGCCATCTTTGAGATGACTCACGCGTCAGGACTCATGGCGGCGAGTGAGGAGTCTGCCGGAGGAGTCAAGAATAGAGAAGCGGCTTATATGTACATGGGAGATGATGACGACGAGAGGTAGGTTTGGTTCCCACGCAGGGCAATCTTGATAATCATTGCACTTGGCCCAGATAAAAGGTAGCTAGCTAACTGGTTTGATAAGGTTTTGGTTCCCACGCAAATCAATCTGTGTGATCCATAGATGATTGTATTGAGCCTAGATGAGAGGTACTAGCTTCAGTTAACAGTTTTGTTACAGGTTCGATTTCCATGCAAGCCAATTTTTGTGATCTACGAATTATTATATTGAGCCTACATGAAAGATACTCGCTTTAGCTAACTGTTGTATTTTTGTGATCTACGTATGATTGTAGTAATTTTCCTTTTTTCGGGACTCCAAAACACGTGCCCGCTTGGGCTAAATTTTACTTATAGAGATATATTAATATAATAGAGAATAGTTATATAGAATAATAGTAATTAGTTATAGTTTATGTTCACTTCACTATTGCATTAGGTTTAACCAGTAAAAATAGTTTTAGGTCTTGATTAAATAAATAAATAAATAAAAATTTGGATGGACAGACTCTAAAATGTTTTCCATGTTAAAAAAAAAGGACCCGACAAATGAATCGTGCAACTGTCGTGTTATCATCAAAAAAAGTAAATGTTCCTGTGTATCTTCAGATGATTTTCCTGAGCTTGGACGTGGCTAGAGAGAGAAATGCCTATTCAAGAACTACTAAGAAAATAAAGAATACAAAAAGAATTTCTTTTCAGAGCGGGCAAAGACCCCTTCAGACGCGGTCTCCAATCCGTCAAAGACGGTTTCGCCACAGCATTTTCGTCCTTATCACCTTCCAACATAAAGCAGAGAATCGCAGATCTACAACAGATGCCTCCAGCTGAACTTGCTGTGGGCTTCTTCAAGATGTTCTTCTATCTGTTCTATTATTTGGGATATGGAGCACTGGTTATTGTTAGGTAAGTTAAATGCAACTTTATTGTGAAGATGTTAGGATATAAATTTGTTTAATGGTTTAGGCAAGATATGACCTTAGATAAATTAACTAGTGGTAGGTCTTTTCTCTTAATACACTTTGAAGTAGTGTGCTTACTGTGTTTAGATGGAATAGTAGGTACCTAACTAGTAATTACTTCACGTCGTGAATCACTCAATAATCGGTTCAGCTGTTTGGATAAAAATGCTAACAGACAATCAGGCAGATATCTTTTTCCCCTATGTCCACTAAGATCCATTGAAAAGATCCATTGATGGATCTTTTTACACTTAAAATCACACACTTATGTCCACTTTAATCCAGGATCCGAAAAAATTTTAAAAATGGATCTTTTAGCACTAACGAGTGTAATAAAATCCATTGTAAAAAATAAAGCGGGTGACACATGCAATCTTCTTTCAACCTTAAAACTTTACTGGCAGAATTTTAAACATTCAGACAACTATGTAACGTGACGGTCGAATCATCACAACCAATCATTGATTTACAAATGCAACCAATTTATAAATAACTAGCGGTCCGTCCCGGCTTCGCACGAGCATTATTTTCCCGCTTTTCTGTTCAATTTTTTTCTAAATTTTCTTTGCTATAAACCTCACGGAGCCCAAGACCTTTCCAACGAATGCAAAATCGTGGAAATCGGTTTGTGCGTTCTGGAGTTATAGCGTCAGGAAGGAAAACCCGACTTATTTTTATATAGTAGATTAGTTTTTATTTTTCGTTATGGAACCATCCAATCTTAAATATATCAAAAATAAAAAGGGGTATTATGCGACGGCTTCAAATACCACAAGAAGACGTCGTACGAACAGGATTCAGTACTATGAAGATGTCGTTTTTGGATTTTGCATCTTGCTTTACCTATAGTTTCTAATATAACCTAAATCTTAGTTGTATTTCTCTTGCCTAATTTTTTATTGTATGCCACTCTTCCAAACAAAATTGTGTGTCCGGTGGCGTTCACGAAATACAGACCAAATATTGCTCACACCAATCAATCAATCACCACCCCATCTCAAATTAAAAAAAAACATTTATACTTACTTACAATTAAAATTTTGATTGGTTTTCTAGACTTTTATTTACTGAAAAAGGCTACTGTAGATGCAGCTTTATAATGGATTTGAAAAAGATCCATTTTTAAATTATTTTCGGATCATGGATTAAAGTGGACATAAGTGTGTGATTTGAGTGTAAAAAGATCCATGGATCTTTTCAATGGATTTTAGTGGACATAGGGTCTTTTTCGACTTTGTCACAAAATGCCCAATTCTTAGAAAATTTTAATCCCTTTTTCGTGAGGTCACTGAGAAATTAATTCATAGTTTCATCGCCACATATCATGCATCTCCGTGTGGTGACGGAGTAAGAATACAATATGTCACCACCCCATCTCATCCCATGAGTGTCGTAATAACCGGTAACGAAATAAAAAAAAGGAAAACTTGAAATTAAACCCTATAGCAATCCGTCTGGCCAGCGTGGTATTAGTAGGCCAAGTATCCCTCCGTCATGGTGGTGGCGCCCTGCAGTGGGACATTAATGGGCTGTTATGATATCATGCATGGGTATCGTTAAAGGCGACTTAGGCGTAACATAAGAAGAAAAACTTGATACTATACAGTATCAACAACAAGTCGTCTGAAAGTGCCTACAGCTATGATTTAGATGCTTTACAGGCTCGTGCATTGCAAACAAACCATTATGGACCTAGGTATAAGGACCATTTTTGTAATAAATATCATGATGATTGGACCGTTTGTTTCCACGCCCCTTTTGATGCACAGTCATTGGTAAATGCTTCACTATATACGATAAATGTTTTGTAGGAGATAGATTGTGATTGTCATAAATCATAATATTATACATATTCTATTAATTAAATATTTTTTTTTACACAGTTTCATTATTATAATTCACAATTTTTTTACGCTTTGAAAATGGTGACGTTGACTGATCACCGACTAAATCAAGTCTATTTTGCTGATTTTTTTTTTAATTTTGACTTTTTTTTACATTGCATGAGTCGCATAGCTATGTAGCTAAATAGGTTACACAGATTTAATGTTTTAAAAATACTAGAAATATTAGAATAATACTTTAAAAACTTCTGTGTTGAAGTAGTTTGACATCTACGTAGTCTCGGGTTCGATTCTCGCACAATGAAAAAAGTTGGTAATTTCTATGTGTTTATAAATAAGGATATGTTATATCAGAAATCTGCTCAGTTAAGGAGCAGAAGGTATTGTATGAACGTGTAAAGACATTATCATATTAGCCTAATGCTCAAATCCTACAAATAAATAAACAATATTGTATTAGTTGATTTAATAGCATGACTAGGGTATGAACTAGCAACCTCATGATCGACAATGAGTATAGTACCCCTTCAGCTAGCGTTACAAAAGAACTTAGTTCTGAAAAAGAAAATCACCAACTGCAACATCACTTCTGCGTTCCTATTCCCAACACAATCACTTCTTATTTCCCAATTCAAACACATTATTTTTTTCAAAGCAAGACAATTTGGCATATTATTACACCCGCCATATCAAAAAATATATCTATTATATGCATGTAGAATATTTGGTATAACTAAGTCTAGAAAGAGCATAAAAATCCTAACATTTGCCATGGTCAAAAAAGTCGAAAACTAATTGGCATACTTTACTATACCTATTACGCTAAACGAAAATTGAAATTGTCGTCAAAACTTTTATGTCTTTGCCACTATTACCTCTTAAGAATAAAGCAACTATGGACCCCCCACAAGATATGGTGGGGCATAATATACCCAGATATTTATTTTGACTAGCCTATTGCACCATCACTTATCAATTCCAATTCCCAACACAACTATTTTCCCAACTCAAGCACACACTTGCTTTCTTTAAAAGCACAATTATAAAGCAATTAAGGTAATTCCTATTCCTAAGACAACAACTATTTTCTTAACTGAAACACACACTTGCTTTCTTTAAAGCACGACTTTGTAAACTATTTAAGTACAATTGTTTAAATATAAAATGGTTTTTTAGGTACATATTCGGTGTTCTCCTGGGTCTGATGCGAGGACCGCAGACTGAGGAGGTGCCTCCGGAACCCACGGAGGAGGAGAAAATCGGTCAGTTGAAGCACAGGTTGCTTGCCAGTCAGTCAAGTAAGAACACACAGGTATACAGAGTGCTCGCTTCGCACTACTGACGCGTTTGGTCACTGCTATGTAAAACATAAAATAAATTTATTTATAAAAGGGGCACGTAAATGTTTTTTAATTATAAATAACTAGATTATTTATAATATACCCGTTAAAGTAGATTATCACGATTTTTATAGCCTACATGTTACTCTGACGCATAGGCTGTATTACTACGAAAGTTGAGCCAAATGCGTCTAGTTATTTGCTCATTAAATTTTGTAGAATTAGTATGTATAATGGTTACAAGGCAACTTAATATGTAATAATAGAACCTAATTAGGGCTTTACTACGACCTAATCGGTGATGTTCTTAAAAAAAGGGCATGTAAATATACTACGCAAAACTAGTACTAATTTACACAATCGTTGAAATCCTTCAGAAAACACAGGAGAGAAACACTCAAAACGAGTGCTTGTTTTGACATGTGTACGAGTATATAAGAGTAGAAAAAGCAAAGCAAGATTGTAATAGGAATAAAGCATCAATAAAAGATATGTTTTTGTAATGGGAAAAATTAAACTTTTTAACACTCAAATAAATGCCGTTATGACCTTTAATTACAACTTAAATAATAAAATGTACTAAATATATTTAAACAATCAAAATTGCATGTGACCAAACGTGTCGTCAACGAGAAACACTTAATCGCCAAATGCAGGTTTAACATTGTAAACTATTAATGTTTTTTAAAATTAATATTTATAATTGTTTAATTAATTGGTATTTGTAATAACATTCAATGGTGTAACAAAATCTGCTTTTGGATAACGATAACAGGTAAGTTAACACGCGAACTTTGATGCACACACAAACGCAAACGCGCACACAAACACAGAGCACACATAATATTACGGCTTTTAAATAATTTATTGAATTTTGCAATAGCTTTTAGAAGCTTGAGGCAGATTTACTGCCTTAAGGTCTCTGCACACAGCCGGCGGGGCGTGGCGGGACGGCGACGTGACAAAATGTACTAGAGCGACGGTTACCGTCGCGTCGAGCGGGACGGCTCTGTGTGGCGTCGTCCTTAATATCTAGTACATTACAACTGCTCAGCGTCGCGTCGCCGACCCGTCCCGCCCCGCCCCGCCCGCTGTGTGCAGAGACCATAAGCGCGCCAAATGTATTTGAGCAATAAGTCAAAGCTTGCCTCAATATTAATGCAAATAAATAGCTTTTAAAGCTTGAGGCAGTTTTCAAACTAGCGAATTTTTTCCCTAAGCACAGCCAATGTCGTTGTCTAATAAGCCATTACTTTTGCTTCGATATTTAAATTGATACATTGCTCTGCTGAGGTTATGAGGCGATAATTCCCAACATTTTATTTTCTAGACAGCGCATAAGCCCGCAACTTTAAAATGTTTAACAGTTAATTTTAATGTTGTATTGATTTGGTTATTATTGACGAATATACTAGCGAAATTCCTACAAACGATTTTGAACTATCCTGAATCGCGATATTGAAATTTCATAACTAAATAGCTTATTTCGAAACATAAAGGTGTGGTTACGTAGTGAAAAAATGGGAACAGCTCTTCTTGTTCTCTGGTTGTTGTCGTTAGAGTCGGCTAAAATAATTCCAACGCACGGTGATAAAATATGTTAATATTTTATTTGTACTAGATAATTAAATTAAACACGAACTGAGCAATACGACGGAATAATATATATTTTTCAGACTAAAAACATTTTACAGAGTAAGTATTTATGAAACGTCAACATATGACGTATATACTATATTCAAAATAAGTAGATGGCCAGTATTGCAATTAATAGTTTCAACATCCTCTTCTTAATTGCAAACCCATAGCCATGGAACAGTCATCAGTCTTCTTTGGAGAAACTGGTTTTGTAAGTATGTCGGCAACCATATCTTGAGTCCCGACATAGCAGAGTTGAATCTCCTTATCAGCAACTCTTTCTCGAAGAAAATGATGTCTTAAATCAATATGTTTGCTGCGAGCACAGTAAGAGTCAATACCTTGTGATAGGTAAAGCAAACTCCCAATAGCTTCTTGATAAGGCACATTACTATTATCCGGCCGTTCAGAGAATGCGTTCCTGACACTTATCAGTTAGTCACGACTAGTGATGGACACAACATTATACCGAGTTCGTTACCGTTACTCCAAAATGAACCGCCGCGTTATTTTTATGATTAGATTTAGACCGTTTTAAATTGGCGGAATCATTTAAAATTTATATTTTAGTTCTTTACGTGGAAACAATAAAAGGGAATATTAATATAATAAAATTGTTTTATTTATTATTTTTTACAAAGTTACAATCTGTATTTCTATGGAATAAAGTACATTGAACTAAATGTGCGTACAGAATATTAATCAGACTCCGATTCGCTTGAGGAGGTGGTGTCTTCATCATCATCTTCGCCTACATGTATAATTATATTATTATCAATTACAGAATCAATCCTGATATCTCGGTCAAAATGTTCCATAATCAGGTTTTTAGTCTTTTCGACAACCTTTGCCCAGTCATCTCTTGTGACTTTCCCGCAGGCTTCTTTTAACAGGGTCATCATCTTTTTCGTGCTGAATGGCGGGGAAGTATTGTGGCGGGCGGCGTAACCTTTTATTTGAGCCCAGATTAGCTCAATCGCGTTATATTGGCAATGATACGGTGGAATTCTTAGAACGCGATGACCGTACTCCAAAGCCATTTCATCGATTTCGTATCGCACATTTGCCGCTTTATTTTCTTTCACTAACTTAATTAGCTCTGCTTTTAGCATCTGCATATTTGCGTCAATGCCTTTTGCTTGTAACCAAGCAACCATTTCTTCTTTTTTATTAGCTTGGGTAGGTGGTTTCTGTATTTGAAACGAGTGATAGGAGGCATTATCCATCAATATTACAGAAGGCTCTGGTAGGCTGGGCAAAAGCACGTTCTGGAACCACTCTTTAAATGTACTGGCATTCATTTCCTCGTGGTAGTCATTTGTGGTTTTTGATTGAAATGCCAGTAAAGCGTTCTCCACAAAGCCGTATTTTGCAGTACCTGCGTGGCATATTATCAGACGAGCCCCCTTACCCATTGGTACTTTCGACGTCGACGCTTGTGTATCATCCGTCCAAGAACGGGAAACCGTGTGATTGGCGTTTAGCCATGTCTCGTCAATGAACACGACATTATCCCAGTTATCAATTTTTTTTGCTTCTCTCAAGAAACTTATCCGTTTCAAAATGATGTCGTATCGTTCTAATAAAATTTTTCTTTTGTCTGTTTTTTTATACGAAAAACCAATATCTTTTAAGATTTTCGTTAAAGCAGTTTTACCCCCGCTAAACAGTCCAGCTTCTCTTAACGACGCCAAAAGCTTCATCCTGTTGAGATATTCATTTCTGGAATAGTAACCATATATATGATTTCTGATTGCATCGGCGTCAAAGGTATCAATATCTGTCACGGGTTTAGTTCTACGTTTCTTCTTCGGAGTACGTAAAATATTATCTTCCATGCCAGTAGAGCCGAACTTTTCTTTATTAATATTTGTAATCGTTCGTTTGCTAACTCCAAGCGCCTGAGAGACGCGTTCTTGTACTTTTTCGACAGGAACCAGGGGTCCGCCATTTTGCCGCTCCCGCTCAAAGTAATCTTGCAGCTTGATAATTAACTCACGGGCTCCAGTTTTCAATGTTTGTCCACGTTTAGGCATTATTATGCACCAAAAGTAAAAAGAACGCAATATAAGACACAATCAAAGTCAAATAACAACAGATCGCAAACACTTGAAGAACGTGGTCTATGCGCACGAAACGACAACAGACGACTGTTTCAGCGTCACAAAATGGCGGCCCATAACGCCATTTGGGGTTACCATTTTCAACCTAAATATAAAAATGCTACTTTGTATTTAATGTACTTTTATTTTTATATTTAATAAAAGTTATTCTAAAGTCCATTATTTTCAAATTCTTGAAAAGAAAAACAAAACGTATTATTTTATAAAGTATAACTGTATCGATAAGAACAGATTACGATACTATTATTCACTGTTATTGTTGGCACAGCACTACAAATATAAAGCGCTGACATAACCTTGTAATAGCGCAGTGTAGATTTAGAAAAATATTGTTTACCAAGTTATTTGACACTCAGTTTGACACAACATTATAACATTCATTAATTATTGATATAATAATGTTGTTTTAATGCTCATCAATAGTTAAAACGATAAACAACCAGCAAAAATATTTTTATCGTAACTGCAACGCCATTACAAAGTTACTGCGTCAGTTCAATCGCGACGTGTCAGGAACGCATTCTCTGAACGGCCGAAGTTTAATTATATTATTTTGATCTCCTGTACTAATCAATTTGGAGCTAAGATCACAGGATACTGGATTACAATCTGTCATATTGAATCTCTGTAGGATTTTTTCTATATAAGCAGTCTGATCAATATAAATTTGGTCTCTGGCCGCGTTCTGACTTATCCTCCAACCAATAAAATAATTAACAGGTCCAAGCGTTTTCATTTCAAATTTACTTTTAAGCTGTTGCTTGATTTCTTTACCCTTCTCTTCATTATTATAAAAAATTAATAAATCATCAACATATATCAATATAAAGATGCTGCTTCCATTATCATTTCGGTAGTAAATACATGGATCAACAGACGTACTTTTTAATCCCAACTGTTTGAGAACAGAAGTAAGTTTCAAATTCCATTGGCGACTCGCCTGTTTTAAACCATAAATAGACTTATTTAATCTACAAACTTCTTCTCCGTGTTCATAGCCAGGTGGTTGATTCATATATATTTCAGCATCTATATCTCCCTGCAAAAATGCTGTAACTGCATCCATTTGATCTATAAATAAGTTTTCTTTTACAGCTAATGCAAACAAATATCTTATTGAAGTATGCCGTACTACCGGAGCAAAAACTTCATTATATTCAGTTCCTTGCCTCTGTCTAAATCCTTTTATGACTAATCTTGCTTTATATCGTACAACTTCACCATTTTCATTAGTTTTCATTTTATAAACCCATTTGCAAGGGATTATTCTTTTGTCTTCAGGTAGAGTTACCAATGTCCATGTATTATTCTGAAGGAGCGATTCATACTCACTATCCATAGCTGCTTTCCACTCTTTTGCTTTTGGGCCTGAAAGAGCGTCTTCCACAGTCTCTGGTTCCTTTAATAATGCTGATGAACTTGTTGTTTTCTCTTCGTGACAAAAAAAAGTAGTAGGTTTACTCCTTGGTCTCAGAGTCATATTTCTTAACGGTATAGAATCGTCATCAAGTCTTTCCGGTATGTAATCTGGGTCATTATCTCTTTCTGAATCATCACTCCTGGCATCATACAATTGTTCCTCTTCTGAACTTTCATTTACTAAAGTATCGGTATCAGATTGTTGTTTAACTGTCTTTTTCTGTTCTTGTAAAGAAGTGAGTGGCATAATTACACAATTATTCCTAGCTGTGTGTTCCAAAAAAACAACATCTCTACTCTTGTATATTTGTTTTTTACTTTCATCATACAATCTGTAACCTTTAGTGTATTCGCAATAACCCACAAATATCATCTTCGTAGCTTTTGAATCCCATTTTCGTCTGCTTTCTTTTGGAACATGAACCATTGCGTGACAACCAAATATTTTCATGTTATTTAAATTTGGTCTTTTACCTGTCCACATTTCATATGGTGTCTTGTAGTTCAAAGTTTTTGTTGGTGAACGATTTGTTATATATGCCGCTGTTGAAACCGCCTCAGCCCAAAACATTTTCTGTAGTCTGGAATCCAAAATTAGACATTTAGCTCTCTCTACTAATGTACGATTCATACGCTCTGCCATACCGTTTTGTTGAGGCGTATATGGGTTACTTGTTTGATGCTGGATACCAGATTTACACAAAAACAATTTAAACTCATTGTTTACATATTCTTTTCCATTATCTGTGCGCAATGTCTTTATTTTCTTATTAGTATAATTTTCTACTAAATTCTTAAATTCTTTGAACTTTTCTAAAGTTTCGGACTTGCTCTTCATGAAATAGACAGATACTTGCCTACTGTAATCATCAATGAAAGTTACATAATATCTGGCACCTCCAATAGAACTTGTCTCCATCGGACCACATAAATCTGAGTGAATTAATTGGAGCAATTCAGAAGCCCTAGTACCAGTATTTTTAAATGGTTGTCTACTCATTTTTCCCTCCAAGCAAGTTGTGCAAACTTGATTACCTTTTTTCGATAATTCAACCCCTTCTGCACTATCAGTTATTTTCTCTAAGTCATTGAAATTAAGATGGCCCATTCTTAGATGCCATAAATTTATGTCTCGCTCATCTGCTGTTGATAGCAATGCCGGTGCTTCAGAAACATTGTTCAATATATACATGTTATTGCGATGCAATGCTGTCAATATTAACTTATTATTTTGATATATCTGACAACCATCTCTCTCAAATTTCACTTCACAACCATTATTTACCATTTGACTTACAGAAAGTAAATTAACTGTTAATGTGGGTATATATAGTACATCTCTGACCTGTATTTTCCGTATTATGCCATCTGAGTCTCTAATCTGAAAATCCACCTTACCACTGCCTTTTACTGCTACTGTTTTATTGTCTGCAACCTTAATATTGTCCATAGTTGACGGAGATACATCATACATCCAATTCTTGTTATTGCACATATGCAGAGATGCTCCGGAATCAACATACCAGCAACTTCCATCCAATACGGGAGCAACTGGAAAAGCAGCGTAATAACCATTATTAGGATTGTCATTATTTGACGGACCCCTTTTTTTATCTTTAAAGTAGCAATCCCTACTCATGTGACCATACTTGTTACATACAAAGCACCGTGGCCCTTTGGGTTGCCCTTTTCTCTGAGATTGGTTATTAGAATTTTTTAACATTGACTTTGACATAATATTTTGTTTATTATATGACTTGGCATAGTAAGCAGCTGAATCTGATACCTTAACTTCTTGTAACAACTTAGTTTTTACATAATCTGCAGTAATATTCACACCGGAGCTCTCCAAAGCCATTATCATTGGCTTGTAGTAATCAGGGAGGCCAGCGAGCAGCAACGTACCCAGCCACTCGTCTCCTACTACAAAATTGATATTTCTCAACTTGTGAGCTGTTGACATTACCTTATTGACATATTCCTCGACACTGGAGCAATTGTCTAAGTTAGTGGTGATCAAATCTCTCAATAAACCTACTTTTCTGCTAAGCCCTGAGTCATCAAACACTTTTTCAAGTTTAGTCCAAACCTGTTTCGCTGTTGTAGCCTCTTGTACATGGACGTAATTAACTGGGTCTACCAACAATATTATTTTCGTTTTTGCTTTCGTATTTTTCTTGCTATCAGATACATAGCCTGGGTCAGATTCAATCTCCTGCCACAGTTCTTCATGTTCAAGGTAGTTTTTCACGGCAAACTTCCAACTTTGGTAATTGCCTCTCCCTATTAACTTCTCAATTGTACCCATTGATATTTGAGATACCATTTTTTAAAGTATTTTTCTGAAATTTCTGGAAAAAAAAACAAACGAACTCGCGAACAATGACAGGATTTTTCTAGATACTTTTTAAAATATTCTCGGACATAGGCCCATAACCTGATAAAATATGTTAATATTTTATTTGTACTAGATAATTAAATTAAACACGAACTGAGCAATACGACGGAATAATATATATTTTTCAGACTAAAAACATTTTACAGAGTAAGTATTTATGAAACGTCAACATATGACGTATATACTATATTCAAAATAAGTAGATGGCCAGTATTGCAATTAATAGTTTCAACACACGGTCTTAGTATTATAGAAATAAATAGAAAACTTTTGCCGATACCAAGTTGTGTTCTGTAAATAAAAAAAAAAGATCTACTAATGCCACGCTTATCAAAAAGGGTACAGCATTTATTTCTAGTTTTTCTTCTATTCTAATAGTATTACATTAGTCTAATATCCGTAAGTCTACTTTAACGACAACCACAGAACGTTTACCACACGGTAAAGCTCCTATACAAACAATAATGTTTTTTTTTTCTAAAATATATAGGTTCCCGTCACCTACCTGCTCTGCCAGCCCCTGAGGACACGGGACAATTGCAAGTGTCTGCTTTCGGGCTGGATATTACTAAAGAAGACAATGGACAGTAAGTTTGTTATATATTTCCTTTTACTATGCGCAATCTAAGTTGGCTGGGTTGAAGTTGTTGTTAAAGTAAGATTGCCTGAACCATAGTAGTACTTGTTTGACGACCGTTAAGGAGTCAAAGTTCTGGAATGGCGACCGCATAACGGAATATACAGGATGGGCAGACCAGATAATAACAGTTATTTAATCCAGTTCACCAGACAGGAACAGATCTTTTCCAGTGATCATTAGAAACCTTTTTTTTTCGTAGAGATTTTGTCTGCATACCTATCGCGAATCTGCAGAATAAATTGTTAATTTTTAGTAACAGTCTCTGTATTATAGTAACGGAATAAGATTAGAAAGAATGTTATAAATAAAAAAAATATGATTATCATTTACCTATTTAAAAATATGTAATAATAATATTTATTTATTTATTTATTTATTTATTTATAATAGTACAACCACATCATACATATTACATATTATTAATTTGTTAATTGTACAAGGTATTACATCTGATATGTATAACAATAACGGTGTACATAGCATTGTCTGTAACGTAGTAGTGTAAACTATATAACAAAATCTAACTTACAGCTTAATCTTACTTATTCATACAACATATTATTTTAACCAGCGCTGGTATTGCTTTACCAGCATTGCGACTCTTATGACTAACAACTTAACTTTACATTTAAGGATACAAGTGAAACCGCACGAATCCCCGAGCACATCAACGCCATCTTCCGGCGAGGAGGCGGAAGTATCACCTGATGAGGGAACTGACCATCCTGAGGAACAGAGACCACCTTCGCTCATTGATCTTTTAGGGTATGTATTGGGAATGGGAATTGAACTTTTCCCTTCTAGGCAAATGCAAAAAGTTTTTACATTAATTATTAAGGTAAAATTAGGAATACATTTAGGTGGTTATTATTTATGGTATTAATGCCGAGCATTAGGCAATGTTATAAATAAACTGAATAGTAATAGTAAACATTTGATATATCCCTTGATCCCTCAAAAGAAAATGAAAACTGGCAATCATTCTTATTTTATAACTTTTGTCACAATTTATATCCATTTTTCTCATATTTTAAGTTTATAAAAGTTATTTAAACCGATTTTAGATTGTAATGTTTTATTACTTTTCTCTCTCCGTCACGGGAGGAGGCCCGTCCCTGCAGTGGGACATTAATGGGCTGTTAAGATGATATGATGATTACTTTGCTTCAATCATTTGTTAAACTGACACTTAATATTTTGTCAGATTAATATTAGCAATTGATTTTTTTATTTATTTAATTCACTATTTTTCACAACATTTTGATAATTTTCATGTACTACAGAAAACATTGAAACATATAAACTTTTAATTCTGTTATCATACATTACAGAGGAGAACAAGCTAAGAAGCAAGCTCAAGAAAGGATGGAAGCTCAAGCTGTACAACAAGCTGCTATGTCAGCCATAGAAGCTGAAAGTAAAAAGGTAACGTCACAATACGTTTTTTAATTTTCAAAACAGAATAAAATTAAAAAATTGAATCGGGTATTCTATTCTATTGCGAACCATTAAGGGCCTTTACGTGGCTCACTAGCGCCGCTAATAGAAAAAAAATCATAATTCGCAAATAGGATCAATAATGCAAAATGCTGTTAACTAAGTCTTAAGAAAAGGCAATAAAGTATGTACCTATTTGTATAATACACTCTCAACACTGTAACCCCCTTACTCATAAACGCCTCTTAATTTTAATCATTGTTTAACATGATTTTTTAACAGTAAAATCAATCTTATACTAAACAAAACCGTAACAATTTAAGCTAAGTAATCAATTGACTAAAATTTAAGAGGCGTTTATGAGTAAGGGGGTAAATGTTTTTCAATTAGTTAAATTTCGCACTCGAAAAATTAAATGCAATATCTAATTGAAACACATTTACAGTGTTGAGAATGTGTTATACAAAATACTTTTACTGGCTTTTCTCAAGACTTAGTAAACAACATTTTGCATTATTGATCCTATTTGCGAATTATGATTTTTTTTCAATTGGCGGCGCTAGTGAGCCCTATAAACGCTTTTAAGTTGTGGAACAAACTTTGGGCTCATATATTTCCTCCATCTTACGATATTGGTTTCTTCAAATGTAGTGTGAAGAAGCAATTTCGCCAAACCGGCAAGATGATGACGACGGATTGAAGTTGTTGTATTTCTGGACTGTAATCGCGCTATCCATCAAATTCGTTATGGTCATAGTTATTGCCATGTATATAAAAAAAAAATATGTTCTTCTTTCCATGGCTTTAAGATGCATAATCATGCTTTTAACATTATGGCAAATTTATTTAATATTCGCTATCATTTTTGCTATTTACGCAGCTTGGACGCAAAAAACATTTTATGAAGAAAAAGGTAATTTTCATTAGTCATACATATTTTCATTCGTAATACATTTATTGCAGTTAAAAGATGTCCATTAGGGTCTTTCCCCTCAGGCTCAGAATGACCCTTTCCCAAAATGTCCCTAGGTTTCAAATAGTTCACGATATGTCCCTTTACCATTATGTCCATTTCCCAGAATGTCCCTTTCTCGAAACGTCCCATTCCCAAAATATTCCCTTCTCGAAATGTCCCTTTCTCAAAATGTCCCTTCCGTCAGCTACGCGGTGAAACCTAGGAAAATTTTCCTGTGTCCTTTGCATACCTTATTTATCATGTCAACGACTTCTAATGGCGTAGTGGTTATGCATAACTTCTGTGCAGAGGTCATGGTTTCGTATACCACGGAAGATTATTTGTGTGATCCACAAATTTATACCCTCTGGCCACATTGGCGCATTGACGTATACACTTTGTGTTTCTCATGTTTGTATAAGTACCCGCGACTCTGTGTGCGTACTCTATTATAGTACTACGGATAAAAAAAACTTACAAAGTATTTTCTCCCTTCCAGCAAGCAGTGCAAGGTCACCAGGCCCCATCGGCCCTTCAACAAGTAGACCTGTCACAATACACGCGACGGGCGGTCTCCTTCCTAGCACGAAACTTCTACAATCTTAAATACGTCGCCCTAGTGCTGGCTTTCTGTATTAACTTCGTACTGCTGTTCTATAAGGTACGTTGAGGTACATTATTTCAAAAAAAAAAATCGAGAAATTTAGAAAAAAAATAACCTTGTATATTTCTTTTTTCGCATGCTGTGGTCTTCTATAACTGAGGGCGAACACAGAATGTTATAATTATGTCACATTTAGATAAGATTTTTGTCGTGTACATCCTTTATTGAAGATCCATACAATAAAATAAATAAATAAACAATGTAATAAATTTGGTTCTTGAGGCAGGACTCGAACCTGCGCCTCTGACTCTGGACTATACGCGTCTAGCGCTAGGCAACTCGAGTCTCTGTCTAGTTCACCAAATTAGAATAAAGCTTTATACGGAGCCATTAGCCCTCGCGATTTAAAACCCAACTGTAACAACGCCATCTAGGTGCAACAGCCGTAAACTTTAAATGCTGCAATTGAAGAGTTTACGTAGTTATGAAGATATTGTATTAAATGACACAAAAAGTTTCTTCTTTTGCCCGTCTTTTACCTATAAAGTATAGATAATTATAACTAGAAAATTTTAAAAAAAAGGAAGAAAGACAAAGGAATAAATTGATACTCGAGGCAGAGACTCGGGTAAGTGCCGGTGTCCTTACTTTTTAAAGTCCTCTGCATACAGCGGGCGGGGCGTGGCGGAACGGGACGGCGACGCGACGCTGAACAGTTGTAATGTACTGGATATTACGGAGGACGCCACACAGAGCCGTCCCGCTCGACGCGACGGTAACCGTCGCTCTAGTACATTTTGTCACGTCGCCGTCCCGTCCCGTCCCGCCACGCCGGCTGTGTGCAGAGACCATAATCGAGCTTTGACAGATGGTACATTGACGCGCATTTTCTTATTTGAAACGCATAGTAAGGGTTATGTAATGTTGTAGGTGTCAACCTTGGAAGCTGAAGGTGGTGAGGGTTCAGGAATCGGAGACATAATCGGAGGATCAGGCTCGGGACAAGGATCTGGTAGTGGTGATGGTGAGTATCAATCTTGATAATCTGAGATTAGTTTTGCCTGTGCCTCCTCATTGGAATAGAACCTCAAACTTCGCACCCGTGGACTAAAACTTCTATACACCAGAAGCCGTCGACATTGACATTGTTAAACCAGTTCATCTATTGAACTGGTTTAACAATGTCAATGTCGTCTGAGCTCCCACAACTTCTTTACTCTAATCATCATAACAGCCCATCAATGTCGGAGCGGGCCTCCTCCCATGACGGAGGGACAGTAGACCACGCTGGTCAGACGGATTGGTATAGGGTTTAATTTCAAGTTTTCCTTCTTTTTATTTCGTAAAGACAATATTCACGGATAGTCCCTTAGTCGGTTTTTACGACACCCATGGGATGAGACGGGGTGGTGACATATTGTATTCTTACTCCGTCACCACACGGAGGTGTAGCTGTTGAAAGACCAAAATATGAAGCTCTGATGTTTAATTTCTAGGCGGCAGCGGAGAATCAGGCGAAGACGAGGACCCGCTAGAGATAGTACATATAGATGAAGACTTCTTCTACATGGAGCACATCATAAACGTCGCAGCCTTGGCGCACTCCATTGTATCTCTGGCGATCCTTATCGGTTACTATCATCTTAAGGTAAGGATCCTACTAATATTTTAAATGCGAAAGTTTGTGAGGATGGATGGATGTTTGTTATTCTTGAAATGATTTTAATTTTAGGGTGTAGAATAACATTTAAGCTATGGCATCAACTAGTTTATCATACAGCATTAGATAGTGTCCTATAGTGAAGACCGCGACTCGGCAATCGTAGTGTAGGACGCCCCCCAGCTAGGTGGACCGACGACCTTGAAAAGGTCTCTGGGTCAGACTGGATGCGGAAGGCGCAGGACCGAGTTCTGTGGCGCGTATTGGTAGAAGCCTATGTCTAACTGTGGTCAGCAATAGGTTAGTTGATTGATAGTTAGTGTTAGCTTATATCATCCCAGTGCTGAGCAAAGGCCTCTCTTCTTCACTTACACATGTCTCCATGGCCAGTGAAGGCCGATGTTTCTATCCCCTGTCTAGCTCATCTTGCCACCTCTTACGTAGACTGATGCGACTATTCTGGACTAATTTTAGCCAATATCGAACTGTAAGTTAATAAACTTTTATTGATTAGTTTAACACTATACAGAGTGGTGACGTAGTAAGAATACAACCGTCTCATCCCATGGGTGTCGTAAAAACCAACCAAGGGACTATCCGTCAATATTATCTTTACGAAATAAAAAGAAGGAAAATTTAAAATAAAATCCTATACCAATCCGTCTGGCCAGCGTGGTAATAGTATGCCGAGTATCTCCCTCCGTCAAGGGAGGAGGCCCGTCCCTGCAGTGGGACTTTAATAAGCCTTTATAATGATTCATACTAAACATTTCCAGGTCCCCCTAGCTATATTCAAACGTGAGAAGGAAATCGCTCGCAAGCTAGAGTTCGACGGTCTATACATCGCGGAACAACCTGAGGATGACGACTTGAAGAGCCACTGGGATAAACTTGTTATTTCTGCCAAGTAAGTTAATGTTAAGTTGGTTTTTATTGATTCAAGTTGAGGTATGAGCAAGCCATGATGGTGAGTAATAGCCGTCGCTCACATCAGCAACCAGCTGACCCGTGCCTCTTCGCTGGGCGGCGAAAAAAACGTTATAAAGCGTCCCTTTTTTAAACATAATTATATCATTATTGCTCCACTCCTATTAGTCATAGCGTGATATTGTAGTCTATGACAATTCCCGATAAATGGACAATTCAACATAAAAATAATTTTGAAAATCGGTTCAGTAGATCCAGAGTTTACCCCCTACATTAAGTTGATGACTCTACCATTCAATCGATCGATCGGTGTGGTAGAAACTATCGATCGATTGTCGGCTAATCGATTCTACTATCGATCGATTGTCTTATTTTTGGAGTACTTAATGTTTTTCTTTTTCCAGATCATTCCCTGTAAACTACTGGGATAAGTTCGTTAAGAAGAAAGTTCGTGCCAAGTATTCGGAAACATACGACTTTGATTCTATATCGAACATGCTTGGTATGGAGAAAACTTCCTTCTCCGCGCAAGAGGAGGAAGGAAAGAAAGGACTTGTTCATTAGTAAGTATTTTATTAGTTTTTTAATACTGTCAGCTGCAAAGAAATCTAACCCCCTTTAAGAATATAACAGCGCGCTAAAGGGGTTAGATTTCTATGCAACTGACTATACCTAGCTAAAAAAAAATCATGGTTTTTTTCTCTGAACGTTTTTAGGGCTCACTAGCGCCACGAATTGAAAAATAGTCATTATTCTCAAATACGATAATTAATGCCAAATGTTGCTTACTAAGTCTTGAGAAAATGCAATAGAGTATTTCTATCTCAATGCTTTAAAAGATTTAAAATTAGTTAAATTTCGCATTAAAAAAAACGGCTGTTTATTTTATACTATTAGCGAATAATTAATTTATAGGGTTCTGTACCGATTTTGGAAAAACGGAACCCTTTAGGATCACTTTGTTGTCCGTCTGTCTGTCTGTCTGTCAAGACCATTTATCTCAGGAACGCGTGGAGGTATCAAGCTGAAATTTTCACCAAATACAAATTAAAATCTTTTTCGTGTTTTTCCAGCATAATCAACATTGACTGGCGTTACCAAGTATGGAAGGCCGGTGTCACGATCACAGACAATTCGTTCCTCTATTCTCTCTGGTATTTCTCATTCTCTGTGATGGGCAACTTTAACAATTTCTTCTTTGCCGCACATTTGCTCGACGTAGCTGTTGGCTTCAAGACTTTAAGGACTATTTTGCAGTCCGTCACACATAATGGAAAACAGGTTAGTTTTTAAATATTATTTTTACTTATAAAGTCGTCGTGCCGGTTTGCGGAGTCATACTCAGACGGTCTGTCAGATATCGGCTCGCAACAAAAGGTTCGGGAATTCCTTCCTATGCCGAACCATTAAGTTGTGGAACCAGCTTCCGGCTCACGTATTTCCTCCATCATATGATATTGGGTCCTTCAAACGCAGTGTGAAGAAGCATTTGGCCAAACCGGCAAGATGATGACGACGGATTGAAGTTGTTTTTGGACTTCTATCCGTTGGCTTCATTTGTGGACTGTACTCGCGCTTTCCATCAGGTTCGATATAGTCATATTGCCGTGTTTAGCATAAAAAAATAATAATCTTAGGTATAACTAGAAAAAACCACTAGGCCTAGTGGTTATGGCGCTGGACGCGTATAGTCCAGAGACGCGGGTTCGAGTCCCGCATCGAGTACCAATTTTTCCATTGTCTTTCTTCTTTTAGGTTAGTTTTTAAGTCTTATTTGTGTAGATTCAGGATTACCCTAATTAAAGTGCCGTGGACTAAGTCAAGGGTTTTTACGATCTATTTGGCGTATTGGTTATATAACATGGCTGCTACGAAGAGGTCTCGGGTTCGATTCCCGCTCAATGCAAATCTTTGTGTGCGTGAATATGATTGTTTGCATTGGTCTAGGTGTTTCTATGTATATTAAGTTAATTTACAAAAAAAATAAAGTATTTACTTAATTATGTTTATCCGTTGTCTAGTACCCATAGTACAAGCTCTGCTTAGTTTGGGACTAGATGGCGTTGTGTGAATGTGTGAGGATTATTTATTATAGCGCGTAGAACTGAGAGCGATTGATAGCGACTGCGTATTGGAAGACCCCTCACACTGGATGATGGATGTAAATAGCGGCGTGAATAAGAAACATTTGAAGGCTTATGTCCAACAGTGGACGGCCAATACCTGATATGATTTATGATGATGATATCCGTGTGGTGGCGGAGTAAGAATACAATATGTCACCACCCCATCTCATCCCACGGGTGTCGTAAAACCGATTATGGGACTATCCGTCAATATTCTCTTTACAAAGTAAAAAGAAGGAAAACTTGGAATTAAACACTACACCAATCCGTCTGACCAAGACAAGTATCCCTCCGACACGGTAGGAGGCCCGTCCCTGCAGTGGGACATTTTTGGGCTGTTATGATGACATTGATTTTTCACGTGATGGCGGAAGACTAGGACAACATACGCTTCCCATTATTTAGTGGCAAAAATTACATTTTCGCAGCTATTCGCAACAACTTTTAGCCAACCAACATAGATTGCGCGTACTGTATGTACTTAAATAAAACTCCACCATTATTAGTCTATTAAGTTTTAAAATCTCGCCTTATTAATATTGTTGTGCCCCACAGAGTATAAAATGTCGCCTTTTTAATATTGTTCTGCCCGACAAGGTCCATACGGAACAAAATGTACTCTGTACCTAAAGTCAACATATATATTGCACCTACCTATGGAATGCAATAAAGAGTTTGAGTTTGAGTTTGAAATATTTATAACTTTAAAACTATCGCGTTTCATTATTATAAATATTATATAAACGGGATATTAATGCGCATTTTATTTACCTGTATATTACTTGACGTTTCGGCACAGGTTGCACTGGCCGTGGTCGCAAGCTGACTGGTGATGCGAGGTCACAGCTTCATCTTCGTGATAGATAATATATTAATATCATCTACCCTCGGATCTTGAGACGTAAAGTCCCTACACACAACACTGACCAATATATTGTTTCACTATTTCAGCTGGTGCTAACAGTGATGCTGCTAACAATCATAGTGTACATATACACGGTGATAGCGTTCAACTTCTTCCGCAAGTTCTATGTGCAGGAGGAAGATGACGAGGTCAACAGGAACTGCCATGATATGTTGACGGTGAGCATTTTACTTATTTTGTTGTGATTCTCATACTGATTTCCGAATTACTAAACCCAGAATAACGTTACCACGAAAACATGCAATCACGAATAACGTTACCACGAAAACCTGCAATCACGAATTTTCATTAGGGCACTCGCCGACTGCTGCCGTAGCTCGCTTGCTTCGCTCGCTCGGCTCGTGCATCGTATTGTCGTCGTTCTTACCTAACCTAATCTTATGACAATGTGTGAAACGATTTCAAAATGACAATTCGTGATTGCAGGTTTTTGTTTGTTAGAACTTGATAGAGGAACTTGTTAGATGGGGACGTCTAACCGTCATCTTTTACCTAATATTTGGAAGAGGAAAACACTATTGTGTTTCTCTTTCTTTAATTTAATGGAGTGATTAGGATTTAGTGGAGGTTCATATCATGTGTAAATTGAGCTTAAGGAGTCTTCGAACTATTCCTTATTGTATAAAACTATAAGACTAAGACTTCTCCGTGTGGTGACGGAGTAAGAATACAATATGTCGCACCTTTAGAATTAAAGGGACCTAATAAAAAAATCATGATTTTCACTTTATATCAAAAAAAGTCCGAAAACAATAATGTTTATCGAAAGATACATTGTATCTTTCTACGCCAAAATCGGCCTGTGTTTTATTTAAAATCGATGAACATTGTTGTTTTAGGTCTTTTTTTGATATAAAGTGAAAATCATGACTTTTTTTAATTTCATCCCATGTGTGTTCACTGGTGACTTATTCACTTTTGTAAAAAAATCTCTTCATTTCCTTTTCCAGTGTTTCGTATTCAACTTATACAAGGGCGTGCGAGCTGGTGGTGGTATCGGCGACGAGCTGGAGCCTCCCGACGGAGACGACTCCGAGGTGTACCGCATCATCTTCGACATCTCATTCTTCTTCTTCATCATTGTCATTTTACTCGCTATCCTGCAGGGTGAGTTGGTATTTTATGATCATTTTATTCAAGATTTCTACTGCCTCGGTGGCCCGTCCCTGCAGTGGGACATTAATGGGCTGTTATGATGATAATGAATGTCTCTCGGTGGCGTCCAGGACTGTCCTTCCGAGCGCATGGCACCTGGCAGCTTCGTCATATACACTGATTTGATTCACATATTGCACGGCTGCTATGAAGAGGTCTTGAATTCGATTCCCGCTCAATGCAAATCTTTGTATGCATGAATATGATTGTTTACATTCGTCTGGCTGTTTTTATGTAAAATATGTATGTATTTACTTACTAAAAAAATATATTTATATTCGCTGTTGTAAACACAAACAGGTTAAGCTTAGCTTACATTGGGCTCTGTGTTAAGATGTCTGTGAATATTTATTTATGTAGGTAATTGTACAGTCAGCTCCAATAATCGCTTAACGTGTTTAAATTTACAAAACTTTTTAACATTCAAAGTACCATAAGTTAAAGTTCAACAAATTTAAAAGATACAGTATGACGTTTCATATTTTTCAAACTGAAACAACTTTGTTCATGCGTACATTATTCAGTTTCGAAAACCTTTTTCGTAAAACCATGAATTTAGTAAGTTTTTATTATTGTATCTAAAAATTTACAATTCTTAATATATAAATTTAATTTAACAATTTCAAACAAAGCAAAATAACACATATTTACAATGTAAATAATATCTAATAGTTCTATTCTTGACCTCATTGCAAAGTCACGTAGTTAGGTCACTGCTCGTAGTGTTGCGACTCTTCGGATACACTTGTATGCAAAAAAAATCGTTTACATATACGAAAAATCGTTATTATCGTTAGACACGTAACTAACTATTATTTATAACTATTACTCGACGTGGTCAAAGGTAACGGGAGGCAACTTATTAAGGTCTTAATAGTGAATAAAAAAAAATCCTAAACATTACTTTTATTTAATTAATTATAATTAAAATAAAAGTAATGTTTAGGATTTTTTTTTATTCTCTAAAAGTACTAGATCTAATACCTACTACTGTTTATTTATTACGACCTAAATATAAAGGTAAACAACTATGGGGTCGTGTCAACCACAGACTAAAGACTTTAGTATTTGACCTTTGAGAAATGTATAGGAATCAAGGACAAAATTCTAGAATCTACAAATTATGTCTAATGGTGAAATTAATTTATATCTGTGAAATTTGACGTTGGATAAATTACATTTATTTAAAATTTAAGAAAGATAGTAGTTAAATCAAAGTAATTTACGTGTTTCTTATTGCATAAACGCTTAATGCTATTTTCCAGAAATTTTCATCCATATCAAATTAATGTAAAAACTATAGAATTTGCAATATGTGGTGTTTTTTACAAAGTTAATCAAGTAAGGATCAATACCTTTTACTAATAATGAGATTAATTATATTATTAAAGTGTCTTAAAAATCGGATATTATAGTAATCGATCTCTTAAATTTCGGATATTATAGTAACCGATTTTTTTATCCCAGCCTTATTATTCAATTTGTCAAAACTGTCATACCGTACCTATTAGATTTGTTGAACTGTAGTGACGTTACAAGATACCAAAATAAACTAAACATCACCGATGGTAATAAAACGATGATAGGACGTCTTTCATTTGTCCCTATACATCTTAATTATCAAAAGTCGCTGATAGTCATACTTTACAAAATTATATTAACAAATCATATTTTCAATGTTTTCGGATGTGAATCTACTTTAGGCGTTCATAATGTTAATCGATTTTTGTATTTTAACCACTATAAGTCATACCATACGTCGTTGATAGTCGTTGGTGACAAAAGTAGATTAACAAGTTTTTATTTGCAATTTTTTTCCATGTGAATCTTTTTTCTTTTTGTTTTCGCTGGGGTAAGATGCCTACTCATCCCCTTTCGTTGGGGGACGGGAGGGATATGTGGGGCTCCCAGGGATTAGGCAACCCCCCCAGTGTACCCACTAAAAGTCACCAACGGCACTCCTTCATCGCCTACTTGGAGGGGGCCTGGGGAACCGGCAGAGCCTGTGCGTCTAGTCCCCCTCCGGCGATCCCCGCTGTTATAGGCGAGCCTTTTTTTTTCCGTGGAGGAAATACTTTGCGTATACCTATCCCCTCGGGGTAAGACGAGCAGGTGATGTCAAAAGGCTCGTCAAACAGTGCCTTGTTGGCCGCCCACATACTCCCGCGAATTATAATAATCGTACCACTAGCGGTGCAGTCCCCTACTGAAGCCGCTAGCGAATACTGGTTGAGGTGCCGGAGCTGTTGCCACGGCGTCGCCTTTTTCGAGAGGGATCGGTTCTCTCTCGCTCTAGCTCAGCAGCCTCCTTCCACATCCACCCATCTTCATAGCAGACAGGCGAGCCCTACTCTTCTTGAGAACGGCCTTGAGTGCTCCGGCCGTTCTCATCCACATGATGGTGGTCGTGAGTCGTGCAATAGGATGAAAGGTGCCCCCGCACCTGTAAACCCTGCTCACTACCGGGATGCAGGAGGGTGCGGTACGTCCGCCTTCTCCCGCCCTCTCGCCTCCTCCGATGTGGCGGCGCAAGAGGGTCTTGTTGAGGCGCGGCTCCGACCACAACGAGCACACCTCCAGGGTGTGCTGCGCCGTGGCCGCGGCCGCGCCGTAACCGTGGCACGCACGATGGTGCCTCCTCCCTTTCGATCCAGTGCGGGTATGGGAGCCGAAGCACCCGTGCCCCGACATTATCTGCACCATCCGGAAGTAGAGGAAGCCATGCCGCTGCTCCAGCTAATCTTGAAGGACAGGTCCGAGAGCGTCCAACGTCCATCGGCCGAACACGGTGAAGGCAAGGTCCTCCTTCCAGTGAAGGACGGTGGGATTTCTCGTCCCCCACCGGATGGCCTCCTTCTCTTCTGAAGCTGGACGCTCTCCGAGCGCCCTTCGCACACCTTCCATTTGTACACTCTGGTGAGCACCCATGCCTCGAGCTTTCAAGGAGCGGTGCCCGCCAGAGTGCACGCCGCCGCAACACCCACTGTGCGGTAGGCCCGCACTACCCGCTAAGCAATGGCCCTTTGGGGCGCCCGAAGGACGGATAAATTCTCCCTCCTTTCGAGTCCAGATAGGCGCACCGAAAGGGACATGCTACGCAGTATGCCGGCGTATAATAGCAGACAACGTGTGCTGCAGCCCCCCCCCCCCCCCCCCCAAGTTAGGCATTAACCACGAGAGGGCGCCCGCGATCCTCAGCAGACGCGTCGACAGCTCACTATATTGGCTGAAGCGCCATCTGCTGTCCAGGACAAGGACCAGATACTTCACCTGGGCCTTTACCACGATCCGGGCGCCATCAACGCAGGTCTGGGCATTTCGTCCATGGTGACGCAGACAGACAGATATCGCAATACCTCGTGTCACAAACAATAAAATACAAAATCATGTAACATTTCAATCGCCTAAAATAGATTTACACGACAGAACCACTGTCAAAACTTTTCAAATGTGATTTGTTAATCTAATTTTGTATTAAAGAACTATCAGCGACTTATGACACATTGAGATGTTAAGTGACAATTGAAAAATGTCTGTTACTGTTTTATGGAAATATGTGATGATAGGTTTATTTTGAAATTTTGTTGCATCACTGACTTAAGGCATGTTTAATGTTTAGACTAATATGTATATTTCAATGTACAGTCACGAGCATAAATATATTACTATGGGCAGGTTGGCAAGAACATCTGACATTTCAATGAGTTCAATAATATCTCTCTGCACAAACGCAGCATAAACATCTGATCACTCATTGGCAACATATAATTCTGACAGGCCACAAAGCAAAAATATATGACGCGCCACTTTTCTCAAAAATATCTGACATGTCGTCTCGTGCAAATATATCTGACATTTGATAGTTTCTGTATTTCTGCAAGAATTGGTTTGTTTTCCCAGTAGAGTGCATTAGTATCTGACTTCAACATGGCGGCATAAATATCAATTACCTGTCTGTAATTTAAATTTATTTTATATAATTTGAGTATTTACATAAAAATAGTTGGTTTATATTATATTTATTTTAATAATTAAAATGAATATTATTCCCATTTATTTACTTTAAATAAATATTTTTTCATGATTTGATTTGAAGTGGTAATAATATCTATATTCTAAAATAATAAGTATTTGTATAAAGTATAATTATAACAATAGGTATATAAATAATAATAACAGGGACGTAATTATACCTTCACTGTTTTCATACATAAGACATGAATATTTGGATACTATTATTATTCGTTAATAACATAATGATATATTTTTATATTTGTTATTGCTCCTGTTTATTATTCCTTTTATTATACATTGGTCCTACTTTTAGGTTATTAGTCTAAAACTTTGTTAAATGGACTTTTATGCATAACAATTATTGGAGACGTTTCGGCCGACTTGCAAGGGCCGTGGTCGCGGAGGGACTGGTGTCGAACGTCGGAGAAAAACCTAGGTATTTATCTTACCAGTATCTAGGCTATAGTATATACCGCGAGTAAGACCCGTTTATAATAGTATTAGTGAAGGTATAATTACGTCCCTGTTATTATTATTTATATATTGTTATAATTATACTTTATACAAATACTTATTATTTTAGAATGTAGATATTATTACCACTTCAAATCAAATCATGAAAAAATATTTATTTAAAGTAAATAAATGGGAATAATATTCATTTTAATTATTAAAATAAATAAATATAATATAAACCAACTATTTTTATGTAAATACTCAAATTATATAAAATAAATTTAAATTACAGACAGGTAATTGATATTTATGCCGCCATGTTGAAGTCAGATACTAATGCACTCTACTGGGAAAACAAACCAATTCTTGCAGAAATACAGAAACTATCAAATGTCAGATATATTTGCACGAGACGACATGTCAGATATTTATGAGAAAAGTGGCGCGTCACATATTTTTGCTTTGTGGCCTGTCAGAATTATATATTGCCTATGAGTGATCAGATGTTTATGCTGCGTTCGTGCAGAGAGATATTATTGAACTCATTGAAATGTCAGATGTTATTGCCAACCTGCCCATAGTAATATATTTATGCTCGTGACTGTACAAGCGATTTTAGGGGCTGACTGTACGTAAATGTAATCATCATCATCATAATATCAGCCAATAGACGTCCACTACTGGACATAGGCCTCCTCCAAGTACTGCCACCTTGTGCGGTCCTGTGCCTCCCTCATCCATTGCCATCCTAACTAGGTCGTCGGGACCATAATATAATCATATTTTTATGTAATTAAAGGTTTAATCATCGACGCGTTCGGAGAGCTCCGTGACCAGTTGGAGTCTGTGAAGGAAGACATGGAGTCTAACTGCTTCATATGTGGCATTAATAAAGATTACTTTGATAAGGTATGTATTACATAATAATTAATTTACATTTAATTTGCAAGTATATTGGAAGCTTGTTATTGGTAATTTCTGTAAAAAAAATATTTGTTAATGTTGTAATTAGTCCGTAAGCTTTCCATAAACAAATAAAAAGTAAAGAAAATATGGTTCATCAGCTCTGTATAATTAAATCGAAATTAAAGACAAAAAGAAATCTTTACATATCGAATTCTTTGTGGCGATCCGTAAATAATTTTCCTGAGTCTGGATGTTTTTTGTGTCCTTAAAAACAATGTTTGTTAAAGTCCCTGCGACACAAATTATGTTGTCTCTTTTAACCGACTTCAAAAAAAGGCGGAGGTTCTCAATTCGGTTGTATTATTTTTTTTTATATAATATTTTGTTTTGTGTAGGTGCCGCACGGGTTCGACACGCACGTACAAAGAGAACATAACTTAGCGAACTACATGTTCTTCCTCATGCATCTCATCAACAAACCAGACACCGAATATACCGGTATTTATCTTTGTTTGTTGCCAAATATACTACCCGGTCACATTATCTCGAGACCTGGCGTCGTCAGAGGGCAATGGAGAGAGCCATGTTGGGAGTTACCCTGCGTGATCGAATCAGAAATTAGGAGATCCGCAGGAGAACCAAAGTGACCGACATAGTGCTCCGGATTGCCCGGTTAAAGTGGCGGTGGGCAGGGCACATAGCGCGGAGAACCGACAGCCTTTGGGGCAGAAAGGTTCTAGAGTGGCGACCGCGTACCGGAAAACGCAGGGTGGGGAGACCGCTTACACGGTGGACCGACGACCTCGTAAGGACGGCGGGAAGCCGATGGATGAGGGAGGCGCAGGACCGCACAAGGTGGCAATATTTAGAGGCGGCCTATGTCCAGCAGTGGACGTCAATTGGCTGATATGATGATGATGATGATGGCGTCGATGACGTCACGTCGCGTCGGACGTATCACTGATGCGGCCGTGGCGCGCGCGGGGGTTGAAAGGAGAACGGGACGCGAGGCGAGCATTCCATCGAGGTCTCTAGATAATGTGACTGTGTAGTACATATGTGTTTTTTTTCTTTCTTCTTAGTGTACAAAGAATTGTATGAACGAGAAGGTAAACTATTAGGTACAGATAGCAGCGAAAAACTAAATAATTTTATAAGACACATATTCCTATCATCATCATAACAGCCCATTAATGTCCCAATGTAGGGACGGGCCTCTTTGCATGACGGAGGGATACTTGGCTTACTAATACCACGCTGACCAGACGGATTGGTATAGGGTTTAATATTAAGCTTTCCTTCTTTTTATTTCATAAAGATAATATTGGCGGATAGTTCCCTATTCGGTTTTTACGAAACCTATGCGATGCGATGGGGTGGTGACATATTGTATTCTTACTCCGTCACCACACGGCTAATATCTGTATCACGCTATAACACCAGATCTCCTGAACAAATGAACCAAGTTTAATGCAGTTTTTGTATATATATCTTTTCCCCCCAGGTCAAGAGACATACGTGTGGAACATGTACACTCAGAGATGCTGGGACTTCTTCCCCGTGGGAGACTGTTTCAGAAAACAATATGAAGACCTCATGGGAGAGTAGACAAACATAAATAAATATAAATAATTAACTCGATACAGTAAAGTTGATATAACAATGTAGGTAATGTTAAATGCAGTTTGTAGAAAATGGCCCACTGCAAGGATGGCCCTCTACCAGTGATAAGAGCTATTTATATTGGGCTGTAAATTCAAGCATTAAAGTACAGAGTTTCATTTAAGTTTGATTTTATGATTGTCCGTTTTTCTTAAGTCGCCTTCTATGATATTTTGTATTCCTATTCCGTCCCTACATGTTATTAAAATAAAAATATGCAGTAAATAAGTACTTAAAATAATTAGTTTTTTTTTTGTTGACCTTACTAAGCATATTCTGTATATTATTTCAAATCTTTGCATTTTTTACTATTCCGATTCTCATTCAGAGCGAAAGAGTTGCAGAATGTAAAATGATGGCAACGGAGTTAAGTCATATCATGATTACTATTCTTCATCATAGCCATGTTGCCGTTCAAATATCGATACCTCTGGGTTCAATTGGCGTATAAACCAAAACCCGACTTTTCAGGAGAGCGAAAAAACGATTTCAATCTTTTTTTTAAATTCATAGCTTTTTCGTTTTTGAAGTTACATAAAAATAGTTAAGAAGAAAGATTCTTAGAATTTAAAGATGAAGAAGGCTACATTTTACAATAAAAAAATTTTTTGCAAATTTGAAAGGTTTAATATAATAACAGATCGATGGAGAAAAAAATCTAAATAAAATGGTATATTTAACTCAATTTGGCCAAAATGGCTTATACGCCAATTGAACCCAGAGGTATCAATATATTATTTTCAATATACGCCAAAGAATTCTAGTCTAAGAGAAAAAACATAATCACTTTACTGTATCGATTTTCGTTAGATTCTCTATTTTAAATAAACGCTTCAATATATAGCAATTTTAAAATTTACATTGCTCAAAGACAACACCATTGATTTTTTTTTTAATGTAAAGAGTCATTTTTTAATAAAATGTTTATGCATGTTGTGTCTATGGTTTAAAAGATATTTTGTGTAAATAACTGAGTCTATGGTGTAAAAAAATCTATAATTAATTGACTATGGATTTTTAAAAATATTGTCCAAAATCTTTTTTTTTAAACTAACATACTTGTGGTTGTGTGAATGTATGGTCAGCAGAAAAAATCTCATCCCCTTTAAATGTTAGGGGGTGAATTTTTTTAAGACTGTACATGAGTCTTTTCGATTAAATCGATTATTCAACTCGATTTAAATTATCATTAGCTTTATCCAATGATATTATACACAAAATGATTAAAGCCTACCCAAAGTTACTACTAATTTTAACTAGAAAGATTTTGTGTGAAATATATCACAACAGTCTTATATCCCAGTACAAGGACGGTCCTTCTGCTGAGATGGAGGGAAACTGCCTACTAAACGGATTTGTATAAGGTTTTATGTCAATTTTTCATACAGATCTGTGACCCCTTTTTACATCCAATGAAAGGGAAGTGGTGACTAAAGAGAAAAGTCTCCTTTCATCATAACAGCTCATTAATGCCCCACTGCAGGGACGGGCCTACTCCCATGACGGAGGGATACTTGGCCTACTAATACCACGCTGGCCAAACGGATTTCAAGTTTTCCTTCTTTTTATTACGTAAAGATAATATTCACGGAAAGACTCCTAAAAAAAAGTGTATAATATCATTAGATTAGTAGAATACATATTTCACCTCGAAATTAAAAAAAAATACCATATTAAAAACTAAGTATAACATAAGGTGGCCTTTCCATATAAACTTTCTATTTTTAACTATTTCGATAGTTTATGTAAGATAAATAAAATTGTTAAATAAAATAAAAAAACTTATTTAAATTTTATTTGTTTTTATTTATTTTTCCTTAATATTAAATTATCAGTCTTAGAACAAACTAATAATAATACTTATAGACTAAATATGTAACATCACATTATTTATTTAACAACAATTCTTTTGTCCTACTGCAAGGACGGAGCATCTTCCTTTGCCTCCCAAGGCTTATAGAATATAGAGGAACACCGTGGGTTGTAGTCGGTGACCTGGTTCAGTTGATTGGCAAAAAGGTGGTATATAGTTTTAGTCCATTGCCCCACAGACTATTATAAAATCTTTTAAAGATTATTTGCTATAGAGTTAGCTCTTTAATGGAATTTATCCCATAACGTCCGAGTTTTAAAAGTTCAGAGTTCCAAAACGTTTGTTTATCTTATAGTCAGAGTTTTAAATGTCCGTTTTACATATAGAGAGTTTTAAAATGTCAGAGTTTCAAAATGCCAAATTTCATTTTTTTTTCAAATTTTTGAAATTTCAAAATACTTTATTTCATAAAATTTATTACAAATTGTTTGAAATCGTCGTTTACTTAGAATTGAAGCTACAATTAAAATTATAGATCGACATGATCGCCATGTACAGTAATACACTTAAATGTTAATTTTAAAGTTCCAATTTAAAATGGAAATCGTTATTTGTAAATGTGATTATAAAATAGCTGTGATTAATGCGATTAATACATGCTACGAAAACGTTCGCATTAAAGGATGCTTCGTCCATTAATACCACGCTCCCAAAACTAATAGGATAGTTATGTTTGTTATATTATTATATTAAATGCGAGCAATTTGAAAAAAATCTAATGAAATCGGTTATAGTAACACTCAAAAAGGTCGTCATATTACAAAATTATTCGTTCGTCTGGCACTTATACCTCCTAACATGATTCCAGAGAGGAATTCGTCAATTTGCGATAAAGTTGAAAAATCCAACTAAGAGCTTTTTTAAAAAAAATTAAGGGCCATGTGAACGTTTGAATTTATTAGCTGATTGCTGAAATACGTGGTACTTATTTTTATTTGTTTTTGAGTGTTTGAGTGTACATTGGCTAAAAATGTAACTGACATTTAAAACTAAACACCTTTTGAAACTCTGACGATTTGAAACACAGACGTTTAGAAACTTTGACGTTATGACAATTAGACGTTTTGAAACTCTGACATTATAGGATAAATTCCTTTAATGTACAGCGTTGAATACCACCCACGACCATAATTTATATTTATTGCGCCAAAATTAGAGCCAGCTTTAGAAGAGAAGAGCAATAAGGAAATCCTCAAAAGATGTCGGGATAATAGTACCCTATGTTTTAATCCAGAGTGGCAGCAACTTCTCTACCACATTTTATTCAAATTGCTTCAGCCTTTAACAGGCACAAGTAACTTAGTCTTTATTTGGTTTTGACCTTTTTTACAAGGTCATTAGAGTTGCTAATTAGGTGGGAATATAATCGCCACTGCCAGCAAAAGGGTTCAAAAAGTTCAAAACCAATATAAAGACATAAAAAAATCGCTTTTGTTATTGTGTGTTTAAAACATTCATAATAAATTAATTGACAGAAGGTTGCTTATGAGCTAAATACAGCGTAAAGATACTAGTTAAAGCGCTGACCAAGAAAATAACATCAAACCAACGATGATAGAAGTTAAATTGTAGATCACCTAATACTTGAGTGATGATGATGCGGTATTCTGGAGGCATGTTCATCCTCATTAGCAGCACTGATGAACAGAAATACATGCCCATTATCTGAGCAAGGATCAATACTATTATATTTGATGACTTCGATGATGATATTTTGTAGAAGAACTGTAAGGAAAGAAAGTATGTGTTATTAAAGTATCAAGGTGGCAAAGCGGAGGATGCAGCTAATCATCATAACAGCCCATTAATGTCCCACTGCAGGGACGGGCCTCCTCCCGTGACGGAGGTATATTTGGCCTACTAATACCACGTTGGCCAGACGGATTGGTATAGGGTTTAATTTCAAGTTTTCTTCTTTTAATTTCGTACAGATAACATTCACGGAGAGTCCCTTAGTCGGTTTTTACGACACCCATGGGATAAGATGAGGTGGTGATATATTGTGTTCTTACTCCGTCACCACCGTTGTGTTCTTACACGGTCAATGCATGATAATTATTCGTGTAATCGACAAAATATGACCGTCGTTAAGTTTAGATTTTTTACGACGCGACGTCAAAAAGGTCTTCGCGACGTACGCCAAAACAAACTTTTTTCAAACATATCCACTTTACGCTACTTTGCTTTACTTTACAAAAATGAATACTATACTACTTTGTCCAGTTTAATAATCCCCCCTACGTGTGCGTACACGTAAATAAACGTCATTAATGAATAAAAAAGGTTTTTTTATAGTCCCTTAAGTCTCCTTTAACTTATCTTTTGGGGGTGGTGATTTAGTCCGTCACAGTAAGTCACCACCCCCACTCGTTCCATAACCACACAGACAAACATATTTACCTTAGTTAACGTAAGTAATAGTCCTCTAATGCTAGTCAGCACGATACACCCCACCAGTATGAAGGAGACATGTTGTGACCAGAAAGCGACGTCTATGTTCCAGCCGAGCCAGTGTACTACTATCTCCAGGCCACGGGTCACCGGGTCCTTTTTACCCACCCGATACCAAAAGATGCCTTAGACTACTAATACTTACAGACCAAAATATTTGTAAAAGATTTTTGTGACCTTAGTCCTTTAAGTCTCCTTTAACTTATCTTTTGGGGGTGGTGATTGAGTCCGTCACAGTAAGTCACCACCCCCACTCGTTCAATAACCACACAGTTAAACATATTTACCTTAGTTAACGTAAGTAAAAGTCCTCTAATGCTAGTCAGCACGATACACCCCACCAGTATGAAGAAGACATGTTGTGACCAGAAAGCGACATCTATGTTCCAGCCGAGCCATTGTACCACTATCTCCCAGCCTCGGGTCACCGGGTCCTTTTTTACCCACCCGATACCATAAGATGCCACACCTTAGACTACTAATATACTATAGAGACCAAAGAGATTTGTAAAAGATTTTTGTGACCTTAGTCCCGTAAGTCTCCTTTAACTTATCTTTTGGGGGTGGTGATTTAGTCCGTCACAGTAAGTCACCGCCCCCACTCGTTCCTTAACCACACAGACAAACATATTTACCTTAGTTAACGTAAGTAATAGTCCTCTAATGCTAGTCAGCACGATACACCCCACCAGTATGAAAGAGACATGTTGTGACCAGAAAGCGACGTCTATGTTCCAGCCGAGCCAGTGTACCACTATCTCCAGGCCTCGGGTCACCGGGTCCTTTTTACCCACACGGTCGAATACTATGTTTATTGTTGACTGAAAGAAAAATTACAATTTAAATAAGAAACATTGAAGAATCTTTTTTTAATTATAACAAATGATAATGAAATTTTGATTAGTTGCGAAAATTTAGATATATTTCACGACCAATTGTCAGCATTTATTATTAAAGTAAAGAAAAGCTTTGAGTGCAATAAGTTACACTACAATGTTCTAGACTGAGTAAAATGTTGTTTGTTTTTAATTATTTTTACAAATTTTAGATTTGTACTTAAATTTATTTAATTTGTAAAAATAATATTAAGTTTAAGTTATTAGCATGTTGTCACCTATCCACTGTGAATGTTGTGTACTCCTATAATTGGCATACAAATCAGAACAATTCATAAATTCATAGATTTATATAACATGTAAAGAAGAATGGGCATTTTTGTATGGAAGCCGTCCCCACCCTTGTAACACTTACAGCGATACATCAAATGAAAGTACTTGAAAAGTGAAGCATTTTATTGTATGAAACTAATCTGTCAGTCATGGGAGACCAGAGTTATTGAGGATAAGAAAATAAAACTAATACACGATAATATTACATACTTTATGTTAATGTTTACTATATAAGCACGATAAAGTCAAAGGCTATCTTACTAGTAGACGGACTATACATCTAGCTCATCCTACATCATCCAGAAAATCATCCACAGTATTTTCCTGACTTTCGGATAGCTACCTTTGCTAAACTAAACATAGGATATCTTACTAGTAGACGGACTATACATCTTGCTCATTCTACATCATCCAGAAAATCATCCACAGCATTCTCCTGACTTTCGGATAGCTAGCTTTGCTAATATAAACATTTAGAGAACCATAAGGAAATGTTCTTTATGCAGCAACCATTGCAGAAATAGTAAACGACGGAATTTATGTTCCTCAGGCTCGGCAATGGCTCGACTCAGACTAACAGGTCGATAACTAGGCGGTTCAGAATTCTTTTGTCGGGTTTCGGTATTCCGATAACCACGGCGTCTTTCCATTGTTGTGGGAAGACACAATTTGATATTGCGACATTGAAGATGCATGTCAAGGACCAAAAGACGTTCGGAGAATAAATTGATGACTATATTTGTTATTCTTTCTGAGCCGGGTGCCTTTTTAGGGGCGAGAAGTTTATTTAACGGTTTCCACCTCGGTAGGTGTGACTAACGGTATATCGTCGTTGTCTGCCTTGAGCGGTGACTCCGGGAGAGAAGTTCGCCGTTTCACTTCGCTGTCGACATATTATATCGTGATTGTTACCCTGAGGAGAACTACGTATTGGGCCTCGAGGCTCAAGAGCCTCTCTCTTTCTCTCTCTGGTCCAAGGCCAGGCATTCGGCCTTGTCATCATACTTGAACGCTAGCCTTCTATCAGGCCTAACCAAAGGAGGCATAGTAGAGTATACGTCCTTCGTTAACGATCGGGATAGCTGCTAGAAAGCGAGATAAAAAGGCTCGATCTCACTCAATTGCGCATACCATCGTGACTAACGAAACTCATTTATGTGTACTTTGACAGGCCACTGAAGCTGTCTAATTCTAACCCTATTGGACTCGCTGAGGGCCCTGTCGTAGGCACGTTTGGCAAGGATCTTGCGGCTCAACAGATCACGCAGTTCTCCAGGTAATTGCATGCGCAGGTCTTCCAGCATAGCCACTGTCCGAGAGCAATAGTTAATTAATGACACGACCTGTCAGGGCGCCGATAGCCGCCTCAGTGTCCACTACAGTATCCAGACTGTCGGGACTACTATCTAGGTGGGCGGATTTGACAGACGCGAGTTTCTCCTCGAGCCTCTTCCAATCAGTGATCACCTTTGTGGGGATATGACCGGAGACGGTGTCGGAGTGGTAGTATGAATGCATCAGTTTCATGAAATAAATAATGAATAGGTGCGTGGTTTTCATTAATGATTAGCATTAGCTCGTTATTGATGCATTGGAAGTAGTAGCTGGTCTAGTTATCTTTCTAATATACCCAACTGTGCATACGAACATAGCGCTCAGAATTGCCCGGTTAAACTAGCGGTGGGCAGGGAACCTAGCGCGGAGAACCGACAGCCGTTGGGGTTGAAAGGTTCTGGAATGACAACCGCCTATCAGAAAGCGCAGGGTGGAGAGACCCCTCACACGGTGGTCCCACGACCTAGTTAGGACGGCGGGAAACCGATGGATGAGGATGGCAATGTTTGGAGGAGGCCTATGTCCAGCAGTGGACATCAATTGGCTGATATGATGTATGAGTTTTTATATTTATGAAAGCTGTATGTTTCTTATGTAAAAAGCGAAATTCATGGTTTTCTGGATGATGTAGGATGTTCTAGATGTATGGTCCCTCTACTAGTAAGATAGCCTTTGACTCTGTCGTGCTTACATAGTAAACATTAGCATAAAGTATGTAATATTATCGTTCATTATTTTTATTTTCTTCTCCTCAATAACTCTGTTCTCCCATGACTGACAGATTTGCTGTCATACAATAAAATGCTTCACTTTTCAAGGGCTTTCATTTGATGTATAGCTGAAAGTGTTACAAGGGTGGGGACGTTTTGCCCATTGTTCTTTGTATAGATGTTGGTGTACCATTATTAAATAAATAAATAAAAAATCCATTTCCATTGCAGTGGCGGTCATCGTCCACTGAAAGAGGAAGTCATATATTGCTTTTGTTTGATTGGTTTAGGTTAAGATTTTAGTCCGTATGGTCATCATGTGCGCCTCGGCATACCATAGCGGTAAAGCGGTTGTGTACGCTGTTGTAGTAACAGATAATTTATTTGT
Organism: Schrankia costaestrigalis; assembly: GCA_905475405.1. Lineage (NCBI taxonomy): Eukaryota > Metazoa > Arthropoda > Insecta > Lepidoptera > Erebidae > Schrankia > Schrankia costaestrigalis. Next base: position 10,372,998 of record FR997852.1, on the reverse strand, counting down.
GGTGATCCGCAAATGATTGCTTACAGCTTTAAAGTGTTTTGTGCCCAATAATTTCACGTCTGTAAAAGTCCCCACGACACAAGACTCAACCGCTAGTGGGGGAGGTGACTTGTTAAAAAATATACTAATTTGAAAATCTTGAAAGGGTCCAAAATACTCACAATAAATATCTTCCATATACAGTAAAGAGAAAAGAAATATCCTAGGAAGTTAAAGTATTTCCCCTGGAAGGTCTTGGACCATTCTATCTTCTCCCTCATAGTCCTCGCGTCGTGAGCTTCCAGGAACAACTGTCTACTTAACTCCTCGAGGCCTGATATCTCTTGGCGTAGTTGGGTTATATCTGTAATTTGCAAAAAAAAACAAGTAAGTTATTATTATAAACACAAAAAATCTCGATAATATACAAAAAACATTAAGCAGAATTTATCAAACCGCAAGCAAAATTATAATTTGTGTGATGCACAATTTATTGTGTTGATCCTGGATGGCCTTGGGGTCCGTTAATTATTTTATGTTTGTGAAAGTCCCTGTTACACAGAGCTCGATCCCTTTTTTTTTTTTGGTTTCGCGAGGGTAAAATGACTACGCATCCCCTCTCGTCGGGGGACGGGAGGGGTATGTGGGGCTCCCAGGGGTGACGCCCCCAGTGCACCCACTAAAAGTCCCCAGCGGCACTCCTTCATCGCCTTACTTGGAGGGGGCCTAGGGAACCGGCAGAGCCTTTGCGTCCAGTCCCCCTCCGGCGAGAGCTCGATCCCTAGTACAGGAGTTAAGAAAAAAGTATGATAGTAGCTTACTCTCAGTCCCATGTCCAAGTGGATTAGCTATATTACCAACACTGGACAAAATATTTGTCCAAAAGCCACCTCTACTCTTCACGTTGGATTGGTCCAAATTGTATTGCTGTCTCGCTCCCACACTGTTGGCTTCAGCTAGTGCTATCCTTTTCTTTTTCACCAATATCATATCCATTGTTTGTAATAGTTTCTTTTCTATTGATAGGACGTCTGATTGAGTAACTGGCCTGTAACGATAAATGGTAAAATTTACGTCCTAATAGTGAATACATGTATCTCCTGATACAAGGAATTTTCTTTTATCATCATCATCATAACAGCCTAATGGGCTGTTATGAGGAGGAGGCCCGTCCCTGCAGTGGGACATTAATGATGTCCCACTGCAGGGACGGGCCTGCTCCCATGACGGACGGATACATACATACATACATACATAAACTCACGCCTTATCCCGGCCGGGGTAGGCAGAGACGACAGAACGCCACTTGTCACGGACGGATACTTGGATTTTTTTTTATGTACAGGGCAAAATATTTTTTTATGTGCAGATCTAATATATTTTTTTCATTATAAATTAAATTACTACGGAAGTAAATAATTTCGAATGAAGATTTTTCGTTATTAGTTAAGAAAAAAAGGAACAAACATTTACGTTTCACGATCATGCGAGAGCTCCCTTTTCAAAAAATAGATAATAAATATAAACTTACCTAATAAAGATAGCCATAGAAGTATAAGGGTAATTAACAGCACCGAAACCTGATAGCAGTGCCATTACTGTAACACCGATGACACCTATACGAGAAACGCCTTGTTCTATTGAAAATATACCCTGGAAGTTTGTATAAGTTTGTTTAATGCACAGATTTATCTTTTTCGTGTGGTGACGGAGTAAGAATACAATATGTCACCACCCCATCTCATCCCATGGGTGTTGTAAGAACCGACTAAGGGCTAACCGTGAATATTATCGTTACGAAATAAAAAGAAGGAAAACTTGAAATTAAACCCTATACCAATCCGTCTGGCCAGCGTGGTATTAGTAGGCCAAGTAACCCTCCGTCACGGGAGGAGGCCCGTCCCTGCAAAAGTTCACAATGGAAACAAATACTCTAAAATTTTCCGAGTTTGTCCTATCAAACGAAATAAACCCATTTTCTACAAATTCACTTACATCATTTTAAATTATAACAACAAAATGATAGAAAATAAATTTGTTTCTAGGAAAAGTAGTGATATATTTTAACGAATTTAGATCTTATTGCTTTTTAATGTTATACGAAAATGAGTCTATGGTGGGTCATACATGATTCAGTTAGTTCAATTGTACTATGTCTACAGCCCGATTTACACATCGACAAGTACGCCAACTTAACTCGCCAAAAAGTAGGATAGAGATCGATTATTTCTTCTATTCGATACTTGTCGATTTACACATCGACAAGTACAGTAGCGAGTTAAGTAGTAAGTTGTTGATTAAGTTGATTTAAATAGATCTCCATCCTATTTTTTGACGAGTTAAGTTGACGAGACGCAAGTGAGGGGGCTACTTCGTACTTAACTCGCCAAAAAATAGGATGGAGATCTATTTAAATCAACTTAATCTTAAAATACTACTTAACTCGCTACTGTACTTGTCGATGTGTAAATCGGGCATACTAGACAATGGTTAAATACACTTTCTTACATACAATACAGCTTTTACATTTTTTTTTCCTTTTGTTTATCTGCGATCAGCTGCAAGCTTTTAGCGGATGTGGTGAAGGATATTGGTATTTTAAGTGTATCCTCCAGCGAGGACATCTACTCCTTATTAAAGGCACGAGACAATACTCCTTATTAAAGGCACGAGACAACATCTCTTCTCTTGAGTCGCTTGTTGTAGCTAGGTGTTAATAGCTTTGTTGCCAGTGCATTTGGATGGTTTTTGAGTCTCTGTTCATACTTTTCCTTGGACTTTGAGATTTCCTCCTTTACACTTGTCATCTCAAGTTGTTCGTGGATCTACTTATTTGTGATGTACCAAGGGACACTGGAGATTGTGCGAAGTATTATGTTTTGCATGCGTTGGAGCAATGCTATGTTGGAGTTGCAGGCACTTCCCCATAGTTGAACACCGTAGAGCCAGATAGGTTTTAAGACTGTCTTATATATTAGAAGTTTATTGTTGAGGGATAGCTTACTATTTCTACCAAGAAGCCACAATAAGCTGCTGTAGCGTATTTTGAGCTCATCTCTTTTGGTTTTTATGTGTTGTGCCCATGTCAGTCTGCGGTCAAGGTGTACAGCTTTTACTTAACCTTTATAATGAGCAGGGGTGGTTGATAGCTTGTATTTTTTAGTCCATCACATTAATATTTTTTTTGTAGGTATAAAATGTAGATATGTATATACAAATTATTATTATTTATAGAACTAGATGGCGCTGTGAGAATAAGTGAGGAGTTATTTTTACTTAAATAATTGTGTTACATACCTGTTTTGGACTTAATATAGGGAATGGATCCCCAAGCTTCCAGAAGAAATATAAGTATATGAACCATACAAACATCGTCAATGGTCTTATCATATTTTGTGACACTGTAATAATTTAAAGGATAAATATTATTAAATGATTACTTGATGATTTTAATTTTTTTAAAGATATTGTTCTAATGGTCCAACTTAGAAAATAAAGAACTTCAATAGATCATTCTCAAATCGCATAAGTATCTATATAGTTTGGCCTTGAGTGACTATTGTAATTAATTTTTTTTTTCTTAAACATGTTACTTTCTCTGAAAATGAATATGAAAATGAAATAATTATGTGAATGGAGTGGATGGCTATTAGTCTCTTACTTAAGGAAAAGCCAGATAAAACGATCCACCCTTCCTCTTTCTATGTTTGAGCCCAATGTATAGATGACTTTTACAAATAAAAACAGTATATATTAGGTTGGGGAAAAAGTCTTTTCGTATTTTTGTATGAAAAGTCAAGACATTTTTTTCAAAGTTTATTTACATTTATTTACAATATATATGTACCGTTTTGTTGAACAACTTTCTGCCATTTTGTGGGCAGAGACATTATCCCGTTACTGTAGAAACTTTGGGACTTCTGATCAAAAAAAACGGGACAAATAGTTTTGGCAGTCCTCTCTTGAGGTCAACCTTACAGAACCTAAAGAATTCTGAAGAGACCGAAACAGGTGAAAATCTGAAGGCGCAAGGTCAGGGCTATATGGTGGATGCACTAGGACCTCCCAGTCGAACTCTCTTAATTGTTGCTAAGTGGCTAAAGATGTGTGTGGTCTAGCGTTATCGTGATGAAAGACCACACCCTTCCTGTTGATCAATTCCGGCCGTTTTCTCTCGACTGCTTCCTTTAATCTCATCAGTTGCTGGCAGTAAAGATCAGAATCGATGGTTTTGCCGGGCGGTAAAAGCTCATAATGAACAATGCCCTTCCAATCCCACCATACACACAGCATCACCTTATTTCGTGTTAGGCCAGGTTTGGCCACAGTCTGTGAAGCCTGGCCAACTTTCGACCACGACCTTTTTCGCACGTTCTTGTCGTACGTGATCCACTTTTCATCGCCAGTTATCAATCTCTTCAAAAACGGCTCGGTTTCATTACGTCTCAATAATGAATCGCAAATGAGTACACGGTTCATTAAGTTTCTTTGAGTGAGCTCGTGTGGCACCCAAATATCGAGCTTTTTTGTATAACCAGCTTTCTTCAAATGGGTCAAAACTGTTTTGTGGTCAATTCCCAGTTCTTCAGCTACATCGTAACTACTAATATGCCGATCTTGCCCCATTCTTTCAAAAATGGCGTCCATTTTATTCGTAACAAGGCGACCAGAGCGAGGTGCATCTTTAACATCAAAATTTCCGGACTGAAAACGTTTGAACCAAATTTGTGCTACTCTTACTGACACTGCATAAGGTCCATAAACATCACAATTTTTTTTCACTGCTTGAGTTGCATTTTTGCCTTTTTTATAATAAAATTTTAAAATGTATCGAATTTCTTCATTAGATTCACTCATTTTTACGGAGAGAAAAACAAATGAAAAATAGCGGGAAACAACTTTTTTTTATTTTTTTCTTTTCTTTATAATGTAACCTTTTTAATGTTACCAAAACCAGCCAGACACAAGTAGTACAGTCAAAGAAATTTTATAATAAGTTTATACCTACGTTATGCGAAAAGACTTTTTCCCCGACCTATTATGTTACAGCAAACGTAATAAATATGAAATTATACATGTGCCGCGGCAGCGGCCGGCGAATGCTAGAATAAATCTAGTAATATGTATGTATGTGTAGTAACTATATTCTAGTTTTACATAAAAAAAAAATGCTTCTTGCATCCTTCGGTCACTATACTAACCTAACCTAACCAACTGTTTCTGACTTTTGCCAGTTAAAAGGTAAAATTTAATGAGTTAATCAGTTTATCAAAATTGAGTAGCCCTTATACATAATGGCTAGTTATTATGTATAATATTCATATTTATTACTTTGGCTGTAACATATGTATTATTATAAAAATTTAACTCACCAAACCTAATATTGCTGAAGCAGAAATATGCAATATAAAATGGTATAAGTGCTATAACCATGAACAGCAGAGAATACAAGCCCATGTTCCAGTGGAAGTATCTAGAACTGAAAACAAAGTAGGTCAGTATTAACTTAGTTTTTTATAAAATTATAGAAATGTAAGTAAGGTAAATAATTTAGCCTTTGTAAATTTATAATAGTATTTTATCATTTATAACTTAATTCATCATCATACCAGCCCATTAATGTCCCACTGCAGGGAAGGGCCTCCTCCTGTGACGGAGGGATACTTGGCCTACTAATACCGCGCTGGCCAAACGGATTGGTAAAGGGTTTAATTTCAAGTTTTCCTTCTTTTTATTTCGACAAGATAATATTCAGGAATAGTCCCTTAGTCGGTTTTTACGACACCCATGGGATATCACGAAAAGCAATTAAACATAACTTAATTGCTTTTCATGAAAATTTTGAATTTTGTAATTTGCATTTTAAACATAGGTACTTATTAAAAATGCAACTCAATACCAAAGTAAACAACTAATATTTAAGCATTACTTTAAGTAAAATATATTTAAACTACACACCTCAACAAAGTCTAGGGATATTTTCACGATATTTTGTATTAAGTTGTGAAACTCAGAAAAAATTGATTGTTTTTAATTTTTTTGATGAAAACTTACTTTGTTAACCTTTTTCAACCATTCTAAATTTAAATTTGAAAAATAAAATTAAAAATAAAAGATTTACGCGGCTTGAACGTAGTCAAGTTCGAAAATTTCACTTACCAACAGTAAGTTTTGACTGCTTTTTTGTGTAAAATTTAAGTTTTATAACAATTTAAACGTTTATTTCGAATGATTAATATTGTGTGCATCAAGCAGCGGCGCCATTTCAACATAGAAGAAATGTTAAGGGCAGTAGGCATGCTCCCAGCTGCGGGTACTAAGCGTAGTATTGCTGAAGAGATTGGAACAGTACAAAATATGAAATCAAGGTTATGGTCACGTTATCGTGCTACTGGTGAAGTGGCTGAAAGATATCACACCAAATAGTCTATCACCACTCAACGACATGATCGATTTTTGCAAGTTCCCGCGAAAAGGCAGCCAAATGTTACTACCATGCAGCTGGCTTAGAGGCTCTAGCTCTTGGTGGAGCCTCTTGTGGGTGACCAAACTGTCAGAAGAAGTCGGCATGAAGCCCACCTTTATGATCGCATACCGCTTTGAACTCCAGCAATACGTTGAGCAAATCGCGCAAGATGACTAGAGTGAGGTCGTGAACATTTGCTCTGCAAAGATGATCTGTTATCTGTAGTGGTGTTTACACATGAGTCCCGGTTCGGTTTCCACTCGGATTCACGTAAAGAACGTGCTTGGCGAGTTCCTGGTTGTGATAGCCGTCTACAACATCCTCAGAAAAACTATTCATACCACGATAGAACAATTATGATTTGGACGGGAATTTGTGTCGGTCGAAGAACAGAGCGCGTTTTGATGAGAAACACCATGACGGCTGAAAAATAACTTAACGAGGTGCTAGAACTAATAATCTACCCCTGTAGACCACAATTGGGCCAAATGTCTAAGTTCATGGACGATAACACCCGTCCGCATAAAGCGAGGGTGATGACGAGCTGGTTGCATGAGCACGACGTATCCATTTTATGCTGAACCACTCAATCGCCTAACCTTAAAACCATAAAATACGCGTAGGACATGTTCAAAAGAAGGGCTTTGATGAATTTTTCTGCATAAACTTGCGATGGAAGAGCAACTTTTTTTGTATCCTAGTCGGACCTGTAACATTATACCGCATCAAGACCTGGATAACTTAATCCAAGCATGAAAAACCGTTGCAGGACCGTTATTTACGGTTGTTTTAATCTACTGACCACTGATTACTTACATAACAGTTAAAAACAGATTAATTTTTGATTATTTTCACTTTTGCTTAAGAAACAAATTCATTGTTAGTTTTACTAATTTTCCAAATTTTTTATTTATTTGAATAAAAAAATATTTACGCAAAAATAATACTTTCATTTAACTCTGGATTGTAGCCTGATAAATAACCTTTATAAAAATATAAACATGTTGTATGTTATCTTCAATAATTTTGAAGTTAATTGAGTAAATACCAAATATCCCTAGACTTTGTTGAGGTGTGTAGTTGAATAGTTAAACAACACTTAGTCATAGACTGAATTTACAAAATAGTTAAAAAACAGAAACTTGATAAGTATTCTGTCTGTGTATCTGTTACAACTGTTACTTCTACACTGTTAACTTCTCACCTTGTGTCCAAATAGCCTATAATTTCAAATATAATCAGCTCAAACATTGTGCAACTGAGTGCAAATGTAACTGAGAATATAAGCTGTACCAATGTATGATGGACTTCATAGTCTCGGAATAATTGCTTCACGAAAAATATCCATCCACCAACAAAGAAAAATGTCTGAAAAATTAAAAAGTACATTTTATATTGAATTTGTTATTAATAGTACGGTCATTACACAACGCCATCTAGTCACAAACTATGTAGAGCTGCTATGGGTGGCAGATAAATTTAAAAAAATGTATCTATTTTCTATACTAATATTATAAAGAGGTAAAGTTTGTATGTTTGTGTGTTTGTGACGTTGTAGGGGGTAATCTCTGGATCTACAGAACCGATTTTAAAAATTATTTCTGTGTTGAATAGTCCATTTATTGGGGAGTGTCATAGGCTATAAAGTATCACGCTATGACTAATAGGAGTGGAGCAGTAATGAAATATGTTTAAAAAAGTGACCCGTTTTTTTCGCCGCCTAACGAAGTGGAGTTCACGGGTCAGCTAGTCGTAAATATAGAAAGTACATAGACCATTGTCAACATACAATGCACACAAAAGATTTCTATTGAGCACGGACCGGATCATAGTCTGTATATTAGTCAAGTACTTAACCACTACGCCATAGAGGTCGAAACATAAATATATAGACCTACTTACTAAATCACTACGCCAAAAAGTAAAAAAAAAGTTATCCATCTAAATTATTTTATTTACGTACACTTTTAAAGGGGTTTTTAATAACTATTTACACAAATAAACAATACTAGGGATCACTGAAATGCTATATGTATGTTCTAATTGGTCTGCATTACTGCAATGTTTACATAAATTGCATAATTTCAGTTTTTAGTGCATGAAAACAATAAGTCTAACCTATATAACATTATTTACAATATACTTACTTGAGATATAAGTATTATCAAGGTATCTTCTAGGAAAGTCATTTTTACTATGCTTTCTTTACTTTTAGACCGCAGTATATTCTTATTGTTTAATTTATCATCATACAGAAATATCAAAACAACCTTGAAGTAAATTCTGCCGACTAGCTTGACTTTGACAATTGACATTTAACGTGTTGGTGTTGACATTCTTACCTCGTTCCACGCAGAATTTGTAATTAATTTGTTTACATAATAATACACTAATGTAAAGTTAACCAATTATATTTTATTAAAATGTAAACGAAATCAATTTACTTATTCTATCTCATGCATAATCGTCGTATAAAACTCAACACAAAACTTATACTTATACGTGTGTCTCACATAATTTAAGCTAGTTAGTTTGTGTCCAGTTCGACCGCGCGGCCATAGCGTTTTTTTTTAAAAAAAACCATGTCAATTTTTTGTAAAAATTTGTAGAAGTTGATTCCCAAAACCATAAATTTGTCAAAGATACGGTTAAAAAGTTATAAGGGTTTAAACATGGCCGCGCCATTGAAACGCGGCGAACCGCGCGGCCACTGAGATCTTTAAAACTAAGCCTTGTAGAGACCTGAAATTTACGCAAATGCAAGATTTAATTTGTAAAAAATTTGTAAAAATATAAAAAAAATACTCAGGTTTATAGTTTAAGAGCTATAACACTAAAACCGAATGGCCGCGCCATTGAAACGGTGGAGAAAACGCTATCGCCTGTATCTCGCTGAAAAAAAATCGCAGAGGTGTGTAGTTTATTGTAATTACCCAGATTTGAATTTGTCGAAACTAGGAAAAATACAACAAAAATTCCTAGGTTTATATTTCAGGAGCTATAAGACTAAAACGATATGGCCACGCCATCGAAACGGTGAATAAAACGTTATTTCGCCTGTATCTCGCTGAAAAAGCATCGCAGAGGTCTGGAGTTTTTTGTAATACCTAGATTTTAATTTGTCAAAACTAGTAAAAATACAATAAAAATTCTTAAGGTTATATTTCAGAAGCTGTAGAACATTATCAGTATGTGGTGCGATAGGGTGACCATGTCTTATTGTTTACAGAATACTTTCTACTTATTGTTACAGAAATTATTTTATTTATTTTAATGGTGTATTTTTAAATTGTAATACAACAAATAATAATAATATTGTACTTCTGGTTTTGTAAAAAATAATGAGTGAGAGGAAAAGGAAGAGAGATTTTACCAGTGGAGTTACAAAAAAAAACTGGGGAAGTACGAGTCGGACTCGCCCATGAAGTGTTCCGTAGTAACAAGCAAAGTTTTGCTCTTAACTTTGTTTTTCATAGTGTTTGTATGAATTACAAAGTAACGTGTGCGGTTTTTGAAATTGTGCTATATCTCAAAAACTTATGATTGTATCTTGTTCAAACCAGTTTTCATTGAAAGTTTTTATTGACATTTACATCAATTTTTTTTTCCAACTTTATTATTTCAAAAGTTAGAGGCGGGGGGGGGAGGCTCATTTTACGACTTTGGAAGTGTATATCTTTCAAATGATTGACTTTAGTTTTTTTTGTAATTTTTCCATTCATATAATATTACGCTTAAAGTAAAAACATATATCTACATCCCTGCTAGTTATGATTGTACTTATTTAAAAATGTGGAATCAAAATGATTTACAATCATTTCAAATGTTCTAAGTAAAGTTCTAATTACCTATATGATTTAATAAAACATTAAATAATAATAATCCAGCCTATTATTGTCCCACTGCAGGGCAAACATTATATATTATTATTATTTTTGTTAGTTATTAGATAGTTTTTAGTATTTCATATAAGTTCATATACATAAGATTGTAAATATTTCATAGTAAAATATCTTAACTACACGGTCATCCATACAAATAAAGAGAGAGCTCTAACATAATCATAAAATATTTAAATGCAACATACCTTAATCACTTCTGCTGAATTGTTTACATAATTTACCGAACTGACGTTACACCACAGTACAACACTTAATCGTAATTACACACGAACTGAACATTTTAATAATCAGTAGATCACTTTTTTATCGTGTTAACATCACAACGACACACTGATAACGAAACTCTTACGCTTACGTCGCTGTACCACAGAATAATAAGTACTAACGGCTGTACGCGTCGCACTGACCTGCGGAGGCGCGCGGGGGTGGCGCGTGTGAGATGCAATAGTGTGCATTACTAATCACATAGCTTAGGGGCGGAGTTGCGTCATTTAAACCAATCTTAGGGCTAGTTTTTCGTAAGTCCACGCGGACTGTAACTGTATTATTGACTTTTCAAGCAATAAACATAATTGTTTTTATATTTATGGTTTCATTTTAATTTTATTTAGAATCCTTGAATTATAATTTCTGTAACAATAAGTAGAAAGTATTCTGTAAACAATAAGACATGGTCACCCTATCGCACCACATACTGATAATGTTCTACAGCTTCTGAAATATAACCTTAAGAATTTTTATTGTATTTTTACTAGTTTTGACAAATTAAAATCTAGGTATTACAAAAAACTCCAGACCTCTGCGATGCTTTTTCAGCGAGATACAGGCGAAATAACGTTTTATTCACCGTTTCGATGGCGTGGCCATATCGTTTTAGTCTTATAGCTCCTGAAATATAAACCTAGGAATTTTTGTTGTATTTTTCCTAGTTTCGACAAATTCAAATCTGGGTAATTACAATAAACTACACACCTCTGCGATTTTTTTTCAGCGAGATACAGGCGATAGCGTTTTCTCCACCGTTTCAATGGCGCGGCCATTCGGTTTTAGTGTTATAGCTCTTAAACTATAAACCTGAGTATTTTTTTTATATTTTTACAAATTTTTTACAAATTAAATCTTGCATTTGCGTAAATTTCAGGTCTCTACAAGGCTTAGTTTTAAAGATCTCAGTGGCCGCGCGGTTCGCCGCGTTTCAATGGCGCGGCCATGTTTAAACCCTTATAACTTTTTAACCGTATCTTTGACAAATTTATGGTTTTGGGAATCAACTTCTACAAATTTTTACAAAAAATTGACATGGTTTTTTTTAAAAAAAAACGCTATGGCCGCGCGGTCGAACTGGACACGTTAGTTTTTATCCCTCGATCGGTCTGTTCTACCAATAGAACTGTTACGAACTGGTGTAGTCACTAATTTCACTACGGTAGGTAGTAATTAAATAATCTTAAGTACGTATGAAGACATTTTATTTATTCTTCTGCTGCCTCTTCAACAAGGCCTCACACTTGCCTGATGGAAAGCTCCTGCGGCGCTGAGCATCTCGATCCTTTCTCTGATATTACGCTCGCTTTCCCGTCACTTTGCCCATCACGACCAGTGGCAAAAGTTCCTATATATCTTTTTTATGAACTATACCCAGATAAATGTAACGTTTTATAATTGTTAGTAATGGATTACCTTCAAAAGAGGACATTTTGGGAAGTGGACGATCTAGGAATGGTCATTCTGAGATGTGGGTAGATGTCCTAGTTATTATAGGAAGTAGTTTTGACTAACAACTTAAGTAAGTAGGTATACACCACACCAACCATATTAATACATACATTTTTGTTTGTCTGTTAGGTTCAGGTAATCTCCAAAACAGCTGGACCAATTTAGTTAATAGCTTTTATCAGTGTTACGGCGCTTAAGTTTAGTTTTCAGAACGACATTGCGCGAATGCAACCTCATGGTCCTATCCTAAAGGATTAAGGGTTTAAGTTTAAAGGAGGATTAAGATTAAAATAAAAAGCAAAAACTTTGTATGTACTTAAATAGTTTTTTACAGAGATTTTTGGGACAGATAGCTAATGTTAAAAGTAGTAACTTAGGCTAATTATAATATAACTTTTACAGGGTTAAGCAAAGGAGAAAAACAGGGCTTACTACTTAATAGGCTACATAAATAACAGTAATTTAAGGACACATCTACAAAATCAATTTTATTTAATAAATAGTGTTTTTGTACTATACAATATAACAGAGCTGATAGCAGATTTAAATATTGGGTTTGCATTTTTCAAAGTTTAGCACATACTATTTCAATGAAGTTTGTTTATAATGTTGTAGGGAGTAATCTCTGGATTTAATGAACCGATTTTTAAAATTCTTTCTGTGTTGAATAAATAGTAAATTTATCGGGGAGTGTCATAAGCTATATAATATCGCGCTATGACTAATAAGAGCAGAGCAGTAATGAAATAATGTTTAATAAAGGGACGCTTAATAACGTTTTTTTCACCGCTGAAGGCTCAGTTAGTCATAAATAAAGAGTAATTAAATACAGAAGTTAGGGTCCATATATAATTTAAAAAAATATACAAAAAAACTATACTAAACAATGTCCCCTAATTTCATAAAGTCGATATTATCATCTACAACTTCCAAATACACTTTACCATCCTCCGAAGATTTATGCCCTTCATGATCTCCATAAATATCATGGCTGAAATTTTGTACTTCAACCTCCGTAGATTCTATAACATTGTGGAAATTGCCCACTTCGTCTAGCTCATCAATTTGCCATATTTCATTATTAGTATTTATATTAAATTTGTTTGATGTAAAGTTTTGTTCTTCTTCCTTATATTGTACAGTATTAGAGTTGATTGAATAATACGATAAATTCAACTTATTTTGTGGTTTGGTATGACTTCTTTTTTTATGTCTCTGTAAAATCTGTCTTGAGCTAAATTTGCTGTTGCATATATTACATTCAAACATCCCTCCTTTATGGACACGTTTAATATGTTCAGATCTTCGGGAAGCACAAGGGAATCTGGCATCGCATTGCGGACATTGGTACGGTCGTTCTCCGGTGTGTGTACGAGTATGATATAGTAACGACTCTTTTGATACAAATTTACCACCACATAAATTACAAGGAAAGTTTTTTTCCTGTGTATGTGTAAGTATATGATTTTTTAAACGACTCGGTGCCCAAAACTTTTTACCGCACCATTCACAAATATGAGACTTGTTAGTACCAGTACCATGTTCATGTTGTATATGAACTCTTAATGACATCTTCTGAGAATATTTCTTATTACAATAATCACAAGTGAACTTCGCTTCAGATGGGTGAGCTCTAATTTTCCTTTCACAAACATTTTGTACTAAGTGTGTGTTATATGTATTTATGTTTTTGTATATTCTACCACAATATTGGCATACTAAACGTAAGTTATGGCTTTGTTTATGTATTTTAAAAGTATGCTTGTTATTATATACTTTGCCACATTCACTGCAGACTATAGAACAGTGAATATTATTTCTATGGGTTTTTAGAAGCGCAGCAGACCCATAACATTTAGAACAGTCTGGACATTTAAATTTTTTTGGTCTGTGTACTCTACTATAATGATTTTTTAAGCTTACAATTGTTTTATATTCTTTACAGCAATCTTCTAATTTTAATTTTTTACTATAACTTTTAATCAATATAGCATTCAAAACTTTAACAGATTGTTTAGTTTTCTTTTTGACTTTGCTGATCTCTTTTTCTTCTTTGATGTTCTCTTTTATCCTGTGGTTTAACTGGTCTAAGTTCTGAAACCTTTTCAAAGCACTTTTCACATTAAGAGGCGAACTTTTAGTATCATAGTAATGTTTACTTGTAAAATCATGCAGGTTTAGAGACACAAATAATGATTTGCTGTCATCACAATGATTGGATGTATATTCAAGGCTATTACACATCTCATTAATAATATTTTCTAAATAATTTGCATTTTTCTGACTTGTTTGAATAAATTTGTAGGAATTAATAGCTGATTTTATACAGTTTCCACATATGGAATTAAATGTAGTGATGTATTCATACATCTGTAATGGAAAAATAATTTGTTAGAATTTTCTACACGGACAAAATAATATGTTCTATTTTTTTATCTCTTATGTTTTAATATAAGAAATAGTAGAAACTACCAAAGCATGGGTTCAATTCAAAATCTGGATAATTATTTGTGCAACCCACAAATGATTAACATGAGCCTAGATGTTTTGGATGCCTGTTGAATTGATAATATTTATAGATCCTATGAGTACAGGAGTTGCAAAAAAGTAAAACAAAGAGACAAATAAACTTATGATATCGTTTGAAAGTAAAAGTATTTTATAGTATCAACTTAAATATTTTTAGGAGTTTTTGCAGGATTATTCGAAATTCGAAGAATAATTCGAAGTAGTAATAGAACTCCACAGTTTAATAATTATATGTAGCACCAGCGGCCGGTCCCGGCTTCGCCTGGGCATTATTTTCCCGCTTTTCTGTTGAAATTTTTCCTGAATTTTCTTTGCTATAAACCTAACGGAGCCCGAGACCTTTCCAACGAATGCAAAACCGTGGAAATCGGTTCGTGCGTTCTGGAGTTATAGCGTCAGGAAGGAAAAACCGATTTTTATATAGTAGATTATATAGACATTTACCGATTATTACTTTTATGTGTCGATTTCATACGTACCTTCTCGTTGAACACAAAGTTCAATACTTCATCAACTGCTGAATACAAATTCTCATTTTTCATATCAATAACAACATCGTCTTTCAATGTTATTGGCTTATTTTTAATATTATTTAGACACAAACAGCAAATATTTTTCTTTCCATTTATTATACTACTTAAGGTAGATGATATTGGTAACATCTTGTGCAGTACTTTATTGAAGTTTTTAAGCTAAACCACGGAATTTTATTTCCAAAACTGGATTTAAAACTAAAAATTAAAACTTTCGTCATGACATGAGAGAAACATGAAATGAAATAAACATGACAGTTGACGTCAACGTCAGTCGTCAATAACTACAAATTTGACATCGGGGAACGATGGGGGCGATTGTAGTAAAAAAAACAGAACAGAAATTTGATCAATCATAAGAGAAATTAAGGACCAGGAGTAAATGCACCTTGCTCCATGAAAAAACCTAAACTCAGGGCCAGATTCAGAGACCGCACTTTGACTTTACTTTGAAGGAAAGTTCGACTTTGACACAAAAACGAGATTCAGGGCCAGATTCAGAGACCGCACTTTGACTTTACTTTGAAGGAAAGTTCGACTTTGATACAAAAACGAGATTCAGAGTCCTGTCAAACTCGAACTTTACTTTCCGCTACTGATCTTTACTTCGCAAAGCCAAAGTCGACGATGAGGTTGACTTTGCTCCCAAAGTAAACTTTGCATAACTATACGTCTTAAAAAAGATGCCATTGTGTTAGCAATATTTCCATATATCATAATAAATATTGAATATGGTAGGATTATACCGACAAAATGTCAAATTTTGACAATACTTTGTTTCACATTTGCGTTTGCTTATTAATTTCTGTTTTATTTTCTGACGAAGTGTGCTTTCCTTTCTTTTCTTATCTTTCTTTAATTAAGTATAGAAAAGCAGAAGTTGTGTCGTAAACGAATGTGAACAACAAAATCTAAACAAAAACTATACTCTATTCACTTTGGCGTGAGAAATTAGGTAAACAAACCTAAAATGGCTCTTGTTATTATCACGATTACTCATTCATACATAAAATCTACGGTCAATAATATGTCATGACAGCTGAAAAAGAATAAAATTACAAATTGATGTTTTTAGATAAAAAAATCTTTGAAAGCCTATATTTTTTTGCAGTTTGACAAGTTTATATTAATTCTCATGCTATCTTGAATAGAGTATAGTCCGTCAAAGTTTACAACGTTCCATTTTATGAATAAATAATATTTTTAACTAAGCAATATATACAAATATTATTAAGAGCTGATAAAAAAAATTAAACCTTTTAAAACCGCTACCTATTAATAACGATTAAATCGTGTTTTAAAAAAATATTTTGTGAGCGTTTTATCGGTTACATGTTTTAGAACATAAAATAATAATGTAAAAGCTGCGTGCAGCTGAACAAACGCTTACTTTACTTTTTAGAGCGTACTTTGCTTAGCAAAGTCTAGTTATTGTCTCTGAATTTGAAAAACATTAAAGTAATCTTTCGCATGAAAAGTTTACTTTGGGAAGATTACTTTGAAGCAAAGTAAAGTCACGACTCTGAATCTGGGCCTCAGAGTCCTGTCAAACTCGAACTTTACTTTCCGCTACTGATCTTTACTTCGCAAAGCCAAAGTCGACGATGAGGTTGACTTTGCTCCTAAAGTAAACTTTGCATAACTATACGTCTTAAAAAAGAGGCCATTGTGTTAGCAATATTTCCATATATCATAATAAATATTTAATATGGTCGGATTATACCGACAAAATGTCAAATTTTGACAATACTTTGTTTCACGTTTGCGTTTGCTTATTAATTTCTGTTTTATTTTCTGACGAATTGTGCCTTCCTTTCTTTTCTTATCTTTCTTTAATTAAGTCCAGAAAAGCAGAAGTTGTGTCGTAAACGAATGTGAACAACAAATTTAAACAAAAACTATACTCTATTCACCTTGGCGTGAGAAATTTGGTAAACAAACCTAGAATGGGTCTTGTTAATATCACGATTACTTATTCATACATACAATCTATGGTCAATAATATGTCATGACAGCTGAAAAAGAATAAAATTACAAATTGATGTTTTTAGATAAAAAATCTTTGAAAGCCTATAATTTTTTGCAGTTTGACAAGTTAACATGTTTATATTAATTCTCATGCTATCTTGAATAGAGTATAGTCCGTCAAAGTTTACAACGTTCCATTTTATGAATAAATGATATTTTTACCTATGCAATATATAAAAATATTTTTAAGAGCTGATAAAAAAAATTAAACCTTTTAAAACCGCTACCTATTAATAACGATAAATCGTGTTTTAAAAATTTATTTTGTGAACGTTTTATCGGTTACATGTTTTAGAATTTAAAATAATAATGTAAAAGCTGCGTGTAGCTGAACAAACGCTTACTTTACTTTATATAGCGTACTTTGCTGTTGCTTTGCTTAGCAAAGTCTAGGTATTGTCTCTGAATTTGAAAAATATGAAAGTAATCTTTCGCATGAAAAGTTTACTTTGGGAAGATTACTTTGAAGCAAAGTAAAGTCACGACTTCAATCTGGGCCTAAAATAGGATTGGCAATGCGCGGACTATTCGCCATTAAATGGCGAATAGTCGGCAAATGCCGACATTCGCTCTTAGTCGATCTTT
This sequence comes from Schrankia costaestrigalis, assembly GCA_905475405.1. NCBI lineage: Eukaryota > Metazoa > Arthropoda > Insecta > Lepidoptera > Erebidae > Schrankia > Schrankia costaestrigalis. The sequence goes on along the minus strand of FR997852.1, from coordinate 10,355,260 downwards.
GTCTTTTTTGTGCATTTGATTATGGTATATCCGACTTTTCTGCAAATTGTATTTTTGGATCGTGTTTCGCCAACTTTCGCTGTTTGCAGACTCTTTCTTCCGTCCCTCGTTTTAGTAGCTGAAATATTAATACCCGGTACAAATAAAAATAATAACTTTATGATCATTAATTAAAGACAAATAAAAATTAAATAGTATCAAGATCGCTTAGTCCAATTTCCCCTAGTATTGCCTACCACACTATTTTATTTCTATATTTGCCATGAGATTCTGGTACACAACGATTTAATTCAAGCTTTCTGTGCTATCTGTATTTTTTCCACTACATAATTATTCTTATCTATGCTGTCATTCCTGTTCCTGTTAGTGTCAGTGTCAACGTTTAGTCCTTCCTATATATTACCTTCCTATATATTACTTTACTCTGTGTATATTACTTTACTCTGTGGTTTAGTCAAATCGTGTTATATTTCACAAAGCTGGGTTTGTTGCGAATTTCGCAAAAATGAAGATCTGAAAAAATCTATGGACTATGTTTGTGTACCGTGGTTGTTAAAATAGTGAACATTACGCATAGGCATAAAGTTTACAGTCACGGTAAGTCTTTGTTTTTTAACGTAATTTAGAAAATGAAATGGTTTGCAGTTTTCTATTTACCCGGAATGCAAATAATTTGGATTTTAATGTGACTTATGAATTAAAAGGGAGGAATTATTAGTAAAATACTTGTTTTAACAAACATTTGTTTCATATTATTGTTTTATTTAGTGAAGATTCACGTGTGGTTATCTGTCAAACGTAGGTATTGATTTGGGCACTGTCCAGTCTTACCTGATGACAAATTCCAATAAAAATATAGGATACTTGCTGATTATATAACTTAAAGTGTAAAAGCATGACTTATTTACTTGATACTTTTCATTAGATGTTAGATTCTAAATACTAAACAACATGAGATTGATTTAATCTAAACTTTATGTCTTGGGTATAGAGTGCAAAATTGACTGTCGTTCATACTATTTTGTTGCATTAGTTTCTTAAATTATGTAATTTTCTGGCTCAGGGCTGCATCAGTGCAGTTTTATTTATGTATATTGTAGAATGAAAAATTGTATTAGTAAGTAAATAAAAAAATCTAGATTTTATTTAAGTATGTTCTAAAAATATTCAGTTAAAAAAAAGGTTTTGTCTAGGCTGGAGCATAGGAGAAACTTTATCTGCTTAATGTCTTGTGCAGATGGTGGGTATAAGTTTATAGTTCAAACTTACTTACTTTAACTTATTTATTTACTAGCTGATGGCCACGGCTTCCCGGTTGTAAAGGTAGCTTAAATGTTATCTTACAGCCTAACAACATTACAGTTTCTTTGCCATTACAGACTAAGTCTAATCTGACAAAGTAACCTATTGCCTAAACTAAATCTACACAATATGCATCCGTCTTGAACTCACTCAGTGCACACTTAAATAGGTTTTGTTTTTGTACTAGTCATTTATACATGTATACTACACTAAGTATTTAAACATGATTCATTATTGTCATCATATCAGCCAATCGACGTCCACTACTGGACATAGGCCTCCTCCAAGTAGTGCCACCTTGCGCGGTCCTGTGCCTCCCTCATCTATCGTAAATCCATCATTAACAGGAATGTTGCACTTAAAATTGGTCAACAAAACTTTCACATAGTTAAATATATTTTCAAAATCCTATTTAATTTTACACCAATCGGTTTGTTGAAACAATATGTCTCAAGCTTCATCCTAACTAGACTATAAAGACCTAAAATAAAAATAAAATCCATTTATTGAATTAAAAATTACACAATTTTTATTTAAAAATTACATATTTAAAACTAAGTATGCTAATTTGATGCTTTTTCATATAAATATATTATTATAATCTAGCATCCTCCTCTTTTCTAAACTGCCATACCTAACAGGGTCCATACCATATTGTATCTGTGATGTTATAAGTAACACCTTTTTGTAACATATGGAGTGCAATAAAGGTATTGAGTTTTTACTACAGCACGGTAGATCTATGTCCTGACTCTCCTCCATTTTGTTGTTTGGACACACCTTAAAACTCTTACATAATAATACCAATTACTGTATGCATTTAATCTCCTCTGCTTATACAGGTTTTAGATGATTCAATAGGTCAACATTTTATATATTTATATTTTTGTTGAATAAACATTGTAAGGTTAACAACTTTTTATATCAATGCTATTAGCTTTTCAATGTCTCACTACATAGATGAGGGATTCATCATAACAGCCCATTAATGTCCCACTGCAGGGATGGGCGTCCTCCCATGACGGAGGGATACTTGGCCTACTAATACCACGCTGGTCTGGCGGATTGGTATAGGGTTTAATTTCAAGTTTACCTTCTTTTTATTTCGTAAAGATAATATTCACAGATAGTCCCTTAGTCGGTTTTTACGACACCCACGGGATGAGATGGGGTGGTGACATATTGTATTCTTACTCATCATCATCATCATCGTCACCACACGGATATTAGCTATGTAAATATTATTATCTCTTGTGTGAAAAATAAGGGAAACTTGACACAAAACCCTTAATACTAAGGAGGCTGGATTAGAATTTCGAGAGGGCAACTGTGATTACAAGACTGTCCATTTGAGCTTGGTAATATTTCATAGTCAAGATGTTACTCCTTGTGGTGACGGAGAAAGAATACAATATGTCACCACAACCATCTAATCCCATGGGTGTCGTAAAAACCGACTTAGGGACTATACGTGAATATTATCTTTACTAAATAAAAAGAAGGAAAACTTGAAAGTAAACCCTATACCAATCCGTCTGGCCAGCGTGGTATTAGTAAGTCAAGTATCCCTCCGTCACGGGAGGAGGCCCGTTCCTCCAGTGGGACATTAATGGGCTGTTATGATAAAGATGTTAAGGTTGTCTTGCTGTGAGAGTGTGTGAGTTCAAGAGAAAAAGGAGTAGATTATGGGTTTTACTTAACGCTGAACATACATAACTGGCACATCTTAGCATTTAAGTCAAAGAGCTTATGGGAGACCCATTAGTGGAAATCATCTATCCCTCTGACATGTATAACGACAGCTGTTGCTCTTGGTTGCCGTAGAAATGCGACAGCTATAACTAAACCGTCACCTATAGTATGATCTCGTCGACAATGCTTAACCTATCTTAGCTGGTAGAGAACTGATTGATTTCTACATACAACCAACGCAAACAGTCATGTTCATGCACACGAGAAATTTGTATTGAGCGAAAATCGAACACTAGATGTACAGCAGTCATCTATACTTCTATACTTATATTATAAAAGGTAAAGTTTGTGTGTTTGTGACGTTGTAGGGGGTAATCTCTGGATCTACTGAACCGAATTTAAAAAATATTTCTGTGTTGAATAGTCCATTTATCGGGAATTTTCATAGGCTATACATATAGTATCACACTATGACTACAAGAAGTGGAGCAGTAATGAAATATGTTTATAAAAGGGACGCGTTGTTTTCGCCGCCCAACGAAATGGGCACGGGTCAGCTAGTGTACTATATAGCTATAGAGGTCTTTCTACTAAAAACACTTTTATTTATTCTATTATATAATAACTACACTAAAAAAAATCGTATTTGAGGAAAAGTTTACGTAAAACCAATCCGTCTGTTCAGAGTAGTATTCAACCCAAGTTATATTCTATCTCCGAAGATAGAAGACAAAAGCCACTTAAGAATGGACTAGAAGACATCTAGGCAGACAACAAAAAGTCATACACAAACACTAAATCATTCATGAGCATCGTAATCGTAAGACAAACATTGACGCGATATTTGTTTGCCAAAAATAGCAACACATGACATTTTTTTCATACGTCATACGTATAACTAAGTATTACGCACTATGTGTATTATGCAGTACATAATATTAATGTCCCACTGCAGGAACGGGCTTCCTCCCGTGACGGACGGATACTTGGCCTACTAATACCACGCTTGCCAGACGGATTAGTATAGGGTTTACTTTCAAGTTCTCCTTCTTTTTATTTCGTTATTACTTCGTAAAGATAAAGTTGACGGATAGTCCCTTAGTCGGTTTTTACGACAGCCATGGGATGAGATGGGGTGGTGACATATTGTATTCTTACTCTGTCACCAGTCACCACACGGATACATTTAAATATACTCACACCTTATTTCAATGGTAGGCAGAGACTTGACTATTGAGCGTCAACTAATACGATCCCTACAAACTTGCTTTGCTTCTTCTCCATTCTACCATATCTTCATCCATTCCCATCGGTACCAAGTGCAATAGTATCATGTAGTAATATTTATTTAAAGTCCCGTGGTCTTGACTAAGTCATCGGTTCACCGTGTGAGGGATCTTCCTACTCGTCTTCTGATGGATGAGGGAGGCACAAGATCGCGCAAGGTGATCAAGAGATATTTGGGGGAGGCCTATGTCCATCAGTGGACATCTATTGGCTGATGGATGGATGAAGGCAGGCCGCGTAATACGTAGAATCGATCGCCGAAGGGGCAGAAGGGCTGATAAATTAGATGAATTTAGACCCGTTACTAAACTGGATTTCAAGATTTGGTCAACACAAGGTCAATTCACAGATAATAATATTGTTTTAAATAACTTTTTAATGTCATCGAACATCAGTATTGTTTTACAAAACCTGTTTTTAATTATCATGGCACCGTTATGTATCACTTACTTACATATATTAATGAATGGTCAGTGTGCCTATTTAGGAGTTTATATCGATCGTACTGAAAACCCTCTGAAAGCAAGCTGTCTCTCAATTTCCTGCAGTGACACCACGGATTTTATGACACCCTCGGTATAAGATGGTTAGGGTTAAAACTTAGATATTCGTAACCTGCAGGGATCAAAATATGGTGATAGAAGTCGCATGGTTTGCAAAACACAGTTTAGGCATCCAGCATACAATCTTTGCTATTAGTTTTCGAAAATATCCAATAACTTGGTCCAAAATCCGCCAAAATGTTTGAACGTAGTTTTGGCGGATTTTGGACTTTGAAGTCTGATTGGGGACTTTCCGGTCATATTACAAAATTATTAACACAATTATAATTAAATCAAAAGATTAAAGTACAGCTGACGAAGTGGACAAATTTAATGATAAACAAGTAATAAAGATAAGTCAAAGGTCGATATCAAATTTGTTAATAAGGTCAGTTTGATAGCATTGTCTACGTTGTTAGAATCGAGTTGTCCCAAGGTACAAAAACTAGTGCTGTATCGAAGGCAACTTCAATTTCATAGATATAACATGTGCAAGATTTTTTGTAGTCAAAGTTTTCGTAAAGGTAATGTGAGCGAACTTAACTTTAGTCTTGCCACGACGACTTGGTATAGGGTTGATAAATTTTTTCTGCTCTTCCAATTATAATATAGTAATATTTAATCTTTCGGAACATGTTTTGGGTCTATCAAATAAAGCTTGAAATGCACGCAAGTGATGCAAGTAATGGGTACCATCCATTGCCTTTATTCCTAAACCATATTCGCTCTTTGCGACCACAAAAATATTCTGCTAAAGGCTCCGTGCCATGCAGTGATTTGATTTGATACACAACATGTCCTTCTACTCCTAGAGAGGGAATTGACTTATAAAAAATCCTTTGAACTTATTACCTTCTCGTAGATTCGAGCGTATGTAAAAATCGATGAGATTCCGGTGAAGGGCATGAGGCTAATTTTACCTTAACACCTGACATTTGGCGAATTAACCGGCGAAAGTTACTATAAAAATAACTTGGCATGTATGTCCAGTGCTTCATCGTCTATTTTTAATTATCAATGTAAGTATTGTTGGCCATAATAACCGGATCTCAATGGCGGTTGCATCGTTTTGATTCAACCCGTGTCTCAATTTTTTCGGGACAAAATCAAAGTGGCACTGTGTGTCCCCAATCCCCAATTAATACATGGTTAGATTTGATTCGTTGTTTATTCTCATCATATCGTCTAAAAGACGTTCTTCGTTGGACATAAGTCTTCTTCTGTTTTATTGTTATACAATATTGTCAGTCTTACAGATTTATTAACATGCACATTCTGTATCGTATGCCTCCCTTAAGTATCCATGTCTCCCGTACTTTGTGTAGCAGCCCGGATTAGCTCAACTCGTTCCATAAAAACATCTCTGTATCTTTTAAACTGTCTTCCTCTTTTTCTTTTTACTTGGACACTTTTTAGGTCCTCCAACAGCTGTCCATTCTGCAAATGCCAATTCCATTTCTCCTCGTTGGAAAAAGAATTAGCAACCCATGACTTATACTAAAACAAAGCCATTTACAACTATTCACTGATGGTTATTTATCATAACGTCGGTCCACCACCGGAGAGGTCTGTTTACTCTGAATTTTCCGGTACGGGGTCGCCTTTCCAAAACTTTTCTGTACCCATCGGGTATTGGTTCCGTGTTTTATGTTTTGTTTGGTACCTACTGTTGCGCTTGGGTTCTCTTTCGAGGTTTAGGATTAGACTCAGTGATGAAGTATTGTAGGAAAAACTAGAAATAATATGTTATAGTTTTCAGTTTGTTTTGGGTTGAGGTATATTTTTCCTCCTGTGCTAGTACCTACTATGAGTATGACTGTTGATTCCCTTAGACATTAAATGATGAGATTGGTTAATGGTACCCTGTAGTCTTAGCATGACACGACACATTGTTTCCAAATCCTCTAATGATACAATATCATTATGATTTATAATAATCAATGGATTAAACATGGCTGTCGCCAATCTAATTTTACTTGTCACATTACATGCTAAAATTTATGTCCGTCCTCTACTTATCATTACCAACTTGAACAGTTTTTATATCGCGTAATTATTATTCTACCTAAATAATACGTCATCGTACGGTCGTGTGATAAGACTGCGTGGCGTGGGTGTGTGTTTGCCGCGCCTCCGTCAGTAGCGTACTGTTTATTTGCGCGGGACGATCGCGTTTTGTGTTTCTTAATTTGAATTTTCCGCTAAAATATTGAAGTGATTCTGTGCTGTTTTTGTTGAGTGTTTTTTTTTCTTTTTTGAATATGGATGAAGGTATGTTAATTGTCATGATGTTTGTTTCTGAACATGAAGACTTTATTTGATTGTGTTTTTTTTAATGGTGCTTGATATTTAGTAATTATTTGGTACTTACATGTATTTAGATAATCAAGGTGAACATGTTTGGAATGTATGTGTTTAATGTATAGTTACCTAATGCTGCTTGCAGTTTTTATTTGACGTCTTATTAAACGTCTCATAAACACGAAATGATCTTTGAAACGTAATTCTCCTAATTAAATGCTGGTACACTTTGCTTAACTATAGCTTAGCGAGTGTTTAAAACTTGCAAATAAACGAAAATAAAGCCTTGATAACTAATATTTTTAGGACCATATTGAAACTAAAATCCCACACCTATATTAGTTTTATATCTGAATGTATTTTACCTGTGTTCTGGTTCAATATACCTCGTCCGTTTTATTGCTCCTTTGCTCAGGTGTACAAAGTATTATGCATTATGCGACAAATATAAAATGATATTCTCCGTGTGGTGACGGAGTAAGAATACAATATGTCACCACCCCATCTCATCCCATGGGTGTCGTAAAAACCGAATAAAGGACTAACCGTAAATATTATCTTTATGAAGTAAAAAGAAGGAAAACTTGAAATTAAACCCTATACCAATCCGTCTGGCCAGCGTCGTATAAGTAGGCCAAGTATCCCTCCGTCACGGGAGGAGGCCCGTCCCTGCAGTGGGGCATTGATGGGCTGTTATGATGATGATGATAAAATAATACGTATTGGCGAGTTATAAATTGACATTCTAAAACACATTTCTTTGCAATTTTTTTTGTTTCAAGAGAAAGTAGTTATACTAGAAACTTTTTCCTGTTTATGTTATGTAAAAGCGATGTTTATGTATCTTGATTGATTTCTTGCTAAAAGAATATCTAATGTTAGCAACTTATCACTAACTCTTGAGGGTGACTAGGTTTAACCCCTGCGCTGATAGTTGGTGTCGAGAATACAGTGTCAAAGGCACAGTAAATCAACTAACCACAACCTTTATACCAAATTTCACCTCGGCAGCGGAAAGTTAAGCGCCGATTACACTAGACTACATGTAGGACACTACATCTTGTAGGACAGTACATGTAGTCTTTCCATTTCCATGTACATACATACAAGATGTAGTGTCCTACAAGATGTAGTTGACTACATGTAGTCTAGTGTTATCGGCGCTTTAGGCTCGCTCTAACGCAGACTCTTTAAAGGGTCTTTTAAATCACTGCTCCCTTAACTTTGGGAGTCCTGTATGCTTGCTTCACTTCTTCTAGCAGTAGTGAGCAAATTTAATGTTACTGTATTTAGGTAAAAGTGTTATAAGGCTATGGGACTTATGCCCGATTTACACATCGACAAGTACAGTAGCGAGTTTAAGTTGTTGATTAAGTTGATTTAAATAGATCTCTATCCTATTCGTTGGCGTGTTAACTACTTAACTAGCTACTGTACCTGTCGATGTGTAAATCGGGCTTTAATCGCTTGGGTCTTTGAGTCACAAGGGGTAAGTGAGTTTTAAATTTGTAAATTGTTGTAAAGCTAGCCATTAGGCGAGCGAATTGTTTATCTTGCTAAAATATCATCAATATTGATATTTAATCTTGCACTAAATAAAATAATCTCTTTGAAATTTATAATCAGTGAAGATTATTATACCCTTATCAACACACTGTCTAGTCATAAGATTAAATATCTTGTTTTGCTTAACACATTTTATATCCGTTATTAATATTATATAGATATGTATTATAAAGTAAGTAACATGTTAAGGAATATTCCGTATTATAATTAAAAAATATGCGATTATCAGCACTCGATTAAGCCGAATCGCAACTTGATCTTAAGCCTACATCACTAATGTCAAAATTGACATTCATGTAAATTTTGGCGCCAAATATTATTCTTTCATAGAGTATAGATTAGAGTTTGACTTAAGAATCAAAGCTGAGACCCTAAAATACAACTATGATAGATATAGAAGAAAATACATTTGCGATTTCTTTCATATTTTCATCTTACGACTAGCAAGCTTACCTATCTTACCAAATGGTACCTAATGGTGGACTTGCTATTAGGTACGAATGTACCTAATAGCAAGTCAAGTCTACTAAGATGCCAGTCCTTCTATTGGCACTTTGACTTATATAAATTAGTTATGTATAAGATCTAATCTTAGCATTCCATAGATTCTCCGTGCGGGTGCCGGGTCCATCACGTGATAGAGGACGGAACACTTGCATAACAGCGTTTGGTACTTACGACCCAGATGTAGGTTTAAGTAGGCCCTTACAACGCGTTAGCGGTCACCTTCACTGTCTTCTATGTTCCGTCCTCTACCTATCCAAATTTGGCAGGAATAGGAACCTAACAATGCCGTTTTGGACATTCGTGATAATAGTTCTCTTAATAGGTTGTAAAATTAGTTAGTATAAAACCGAGTAGGAAATCTAATGCGTAAAATATAACCGTTCGAAATGCTTATCGGTGAAATTTATCAAACTCATTATCGGTTATGGGATTCCCAGCTTTGCATTGAGCCTAGACTCTAGACTTTCCTTAAACAAAGAGAACAATTTGGTTTTGCTAACTGCGTACGGGAGCATACAAATTCCCCTTAAAACAAATTATTTACTAACTTATTAATACCTAGTATTTTAAAAATTACTTATAAATACGAGTATGTTCTGTATTTGCTACCCTCAGTTGGGTTCAAAAGGCCAATGTCCCGGGTCCAAAGTACCGGCTAGGAGGTGTGACTAATATTATTGTTGTATCGCAGACTTATTTCTGGGATATTCCCATTATCTGTTATCCTAATTCATCATAGCAGCCCATTAATGTTTCACTGCAGCGACGGGCCTCCTCCAGTGACGGAGGGATACTTGGCCTACTAATACCACGCTGGCCAAACGGATTGCTATAGGGTTTAATTTCAAGTTTTCCTTCTTTTTATTACGTTTAGATAATATTCACGGATAGTCCCTTAGTCGGTTTTTACGACACCCATGGGATGAGGTGGGGTGGTGACATATTGTATTCTTACTCCGTCACCACACGGAGAATTATCCTTATTATGACTGACATATTTAAATTATAGTTGTTAATCTTTCTTGTGAAAATTCTGTAAATACAATATACTTACTTACTCGTACTTAGGTATTTTGTATAGAAAAAAACAAAGATCATTAATTACGTCGCAACCACTGACGTCAATAACTCTACTTTGTTTTGTTTATACATACATAAAATTTATAACAAAGGAGAGAAAGACGTTACATATACAAATAATTTTACTTTGCCAAACAAGAGTTCGTTATACTTCGCTTTTTACTGGCCAGTAAAAATTATGCAGCAACAACGGGCATCGTCTGATGACAATATATAACCGAAGCTCTCCCTGCAGGACAAAACCTCCCACGATCCACCTGGACGTCACTCAATTGCCTACGTACCCAAGTGGGCCGTTGTAAGCTCAATTTGAGTAAATGGGGCTACATTGAGGATTCAGCTACTCAGTGCGAGTGTGGCTTCGAGTCGACCCCAGTGTGGATCGAAACACATATTTCAATTTATTAAATATGACTTTCCTATTACTGTTTTAAATAAGCGTAGTTATGAGTTTGACCGTTTGGACTGAATTTACTGCTATTTTATCTTCATAAGGAAAAGACTACGATATTTTCTTTCTATGAAATTATTTCTTTAAAAAAACCCATATGAATGAATAATTTGTTTATTCACATCTTTACCTGTTATATGTGACGTTACTTCTGTCTTTTCAGACTAGGAAATCTAGTTTAGTTTAGCTTCCTCTTTACGTCGAAACTACTAAACCGATTTTGATAAAACACTTTTTTTACGGGTAATAAAGCGTTTTAATATTTAGCTTAGGAGCATTTATAGGGCTTACTAGCGCCGCCAATAGAAAAAATCATAATTCGCAAAGAGGATCAATAATGCAAAATGTTGGTAACGAATTCTTAAGAAAAGGCAATAAAGTATTTGTATAACACACTATAAACACTTCAAATGTTTTTAAATTAGTTAAATTTCGCATTCGAAAAACAAAACGGTTTTTTATAATGCAATATTTATCTATGTATGTTAATCCCTTGTCTATTACTCATAGTATAAAGCTCTGCTTAGTTTGGCACCAGATGGCGATGTGTAAATATATGTTAAGTACTACGAGTATATTATATTATTTTAACGCCAACTAGGTGTACTTACATCTTAAACGTGCAACCAGATCCCCATCTGTCATGGCGTAGTGACTTCTTTCATTACATTGTTGAGTTGTCTTACCTTGAGTTTATTATATACTTAACTAACTAAGACAGACAATGTAACTTATTATTACTTAACTAAGTAACACAGACAATACATTGTTATTTATTGTGTGAGATTAGTTACATTTCGTATGTTATTGTTGTACGTTTTAAAGTCAATTTTTTCCCTAGAGGTTATGTAGATACTGGGTTGAGCATGATATGAAATTAACGTATACAGAGTACTACTCAGTCGGTTTCGGTTGTTGTTAAAGTGGTGATGGGCGGCTGAGGCGTCTGATGTGACTTGAACATGTCTCGATATCAGCTTACGTACTACTAACAGTATTAGACACATGATTATAATAAAAATAAAGCTAGAAAAATATTATATAAAAAAATAAGACAGTTCCTAGATTACTCAGGTTTGACTAAATCTTCTTAGAATCTCCAATCTTTTTAAATAATTTTTTTTAGAAACAAATTAAGTAGTATTCGGCATAACCACTATTCGGCGCATCTCTAGTTTTTACTATTCACTATTTTATGATCATACATAAAAGGTTTACTATTCAAAGTAAAGTAAAACAATTTATATTTTTTGTTATGAACTTCAGCCTCATTATGTCCTTGTACATAATAGGTTATTTAAAATAATAGCTACAATACAATAAAGAAGCAAGTCATGAAATATTACTTAACTGCTTTGTAAGAGGAAAAATGTAAAGTTTATTATATTCTTGTATCATTTATTGTAACTTGTCGAAAATAAATTTTGCCCATTGCTAGCACTGTTTGGGCACTTGGCATTTTTTTTTAATAAAGGCTGTCTATTGACTTTTTCATTCGCTCGGGATGACATGACATGATCGATGCAATCTGGTTTTTCATGCTTTGACGACACCGAATTAGCGGCCTTAAGACTGTTACGAAGGAAGTTCTTGGTTCTTAAATGATCCAAAACTAGGCTCAAAAGGTGAACGTCGATTTCTAGACCCTCGGTTTCCCGGGTATTTAGTCTGAACGGCCCAAAGTGAATGGCCTGCTGGCCATTCGACCGTAAACAAAAATCGTCTACGTTCCAATGGACCGGTGATAAAATTTTGTAAATAAATTCATTGTCATAAAAATTGTCATGTACATTCGGGTTCAAAAGTTAAATTAAAAGATTTTAAATGTTTCAGATTTATATGAAATTCTTTAAAAAAAAACAATCAACAACAGGTACTTTAGAATGTTTACAAAAGATTCATTTGGCTAATATAGGTACAATTTTGAATAAAAGTCTTTATTTTGAAAAAAATAAGCATAAAAAATGAATCAAACAATGACAACATTTGAAAAATCAGCCTTATTTTAATAAAGCCTTATATTAAAAAATAGAAGTTATTAACTTTTAAACTAAAAAAAATCTTACAATACCTTCAAATCAGTCATATTTTAATTAAATAAATTAACATCCTCGATGTTAATGAATGCTGTATGCGACTGTCCGTTTGGATAAAGTTAGTTTTTTTATCACCGGTCCATTGGAACTATGGTGTGGTGGGTGAGGTGTGTGATTAATATATTTAATTGTTATTACCTTTAGTCCACGTATAGATGCGGGATGAACAATAAGACACTTATACACAGTTCACAATAGTTTATTACTAATATCCACACAACACAATACAGTTTACACACCAATAAGAGAGAAGGAGAATAAGAGTGATAGAAGAACGATAAACACGAAATTACAATAATTACGAGTGTCGCGGGCGGGTCAACGACTGGCACGAGTTCAACGTCTGATTACAGATATGCGACTGAGGGACGCCTCAATGACGCGCGGCCTGCGCGGGCGCACGGACACACCGAGGACCGGTTCCTAGAACGCGGCTCCAATACACCATACTCGCGCAGCGCACGATATTGTAAATATCGGATGTTTAAGAACAATTCCTATTTTGTAATATACTTATGAAGTAGTAGGTTAGATAAATATAAATAATGTATTTAGTTTAGAATATTATTATGTAGATGTAGGAATGTAAATAATGTTTATAATACTAATTGTGTATTTTATATTACTTATATATTTATAATACTATAAAGTATATAAGGAGCCTACATCACTCCCCCCCAGAGACCGTCACTACGGTCGAAAGTAGTCAGGAAACCGCACTTTGCGACCAGAACGAGTTGTTCTGACATCAGGTTGCGACCGAGCTGGAATGTTCGACGGGATAATGTTGGGGACATGATTAGAAATGGGAGCATTAGGTATCGAAGGTAATGCAGGAGTGGTTGAAAGTGGGTTGTTAGGGGCGGGGTCTACGAGTATATAGGCCGGCTTAAGGCGGTCTATTGATACTGTAACGGTCTTACCCTTTACCACTATTTTAAAAGTTTTATCACCACGTTCGAGTACTTCATAAGGGCCCGTATACGGAGGTTGTAAAGAACCTCGTGACGAATCATCCCTTAGGAGTACGTGACTTGAAGAAGACAAGTCCTTATAAATAAAAATTTTGTCATTGCTATGACGAGAGGCGGGAGACGGTTGAAGTTTTAGGGCGAAATGGCGTAAACGAGTGGTAAAGTCCGATATATCAGTTGAATCAGGCGTTGATGCCTGTAAAAATTCACCCGGCAGCCTCAGAGGTTCGCCATACACTAATTCGGCCGATGAAGCCCTAAGGTCTTCTTTATAAGACGCCCTAATACCTAGTAGAACTAAGGGTAAAGTGTCGATCCAGTTGCAGTCTGCATGGCACATTATGGCTGCTTTCAATTGGCGGTGGAAGCGTTCGACCAAACCATTGCATGCCGGATGGTACGCAGTTGTTCGGCGATGTTGAAATCCTATCACTTTTCCCAGGTATTGGAAAAGTGAGGATTCAAACTGCCGTCCGCGGTCAGTGACAATATGCGTTGGACATCCAAATCTGGATATCCACGATATCAGGGCCTTGCCAACGGTTTCTGCAGTAATATCTACCATCGGCATGACTTCTGGCCAGCGGGTGAAGCGGTCGACCACAGTCAAGCAGTAGCGAAAGCCTTGCGAGACAGGTAGGGGACCAATAATGTCTACATGCGTAAATGCAAACCTTGCGCGAGGAAGATCGAACGTGCCCAATGGAGAAGACACGTGGCGATGGACCTTAGCGCGTTGGCATGCCAAGCATTTTCGAGACCACTCTCGACAGTCCTTGCGCACTCCAGGCCAAACAAAACGCTCGGCAACTAGTTTAGCGGTAGCGTTAGCACCTGGGTGGCTTAGATTGTGCAGGCTGTTAAAAAATGTTTTCCTAAGAGGCTTAGTGATGAATGGCCTAGGAGTGTTGGTGCTGACGTCACAATAGACTTCAACGTCAGAGTTTGGGGACTTTAACTTCTCGAAACGCAGAGAAGATGTATCTCCTAGAAGTTGAGCCAGCTCTTGATCGGTAGCCTGAGATGAAGCCAGTACGTCATAGTCGATTGTTATCTGCAGTTCTTCGATACGCGATAAAGGATCGGCGACAACGTTATCCTTGCCTGCAATGTGTCGAATATCAGTCGTGAACTGCGATATATAATCGAGGTGTCGATACTGTCGTGGTGAACAGTTAGCCTTTCGCTCACTGAATGCGTAACTGAGCGGCTTATGATCCGTGAACACCACGAAGTGTCTTGCGTCGAGCATATGGCGAAAGTATTTAATACTTTCGTATATAGCTAAGAGCTCGCGGTCGTATGGTGAATACTTCTGTTGAGAGGGGCTCAACTTCCGCGAAAAGAAAGCTAGTGGTTGCCAACTACCTTCCTTTTGTTGCTGCAGAACTGCACCCATAGCCAGATCAGACGCGTCTGTGACCAGAGCGAGATTGGCATTACAGTCAGGGTGTGCTAGTAATGCAGCATTAGCCAGGCTCTCTTTGCAATTATTAAAAGCTAGCAATGATTCGCCAGACAAATCGATGCTCTGAGATGCCTTCACGCAACCCGTAAGTAGGGCGTTCAAGGGGGCTTGGATTGCGGCGGAATCAGGTAGGAAACGCCTATAAAAATTCAGCATCCCGAGGAAACGTCTAAGTTGCCTTACGGTCTTAGGCATAGGAAAGTCTTTAATTGCGCTAACCTTGGAGTCAAGTGGCTTGGTACCATGCTCCGAAATATGATAACCAAGAAAAGAGACTTCACTTGCTCCGAAGACGCACTTTGCAGTGTTAATAAGTATGCCATATTGTTTCATGCGGTCAAATAACTGCTGGAGGTGCTGTAGGTGTTGGGACTCATCTTGGGAAAAGCAGAGAAAATCGTCACAATAAGGGTACACAAAATCAAGACCTCTAGTCATTTCATCGACGAATCTCTGAAAAGTTTGACCTGCGTTCCTCAAACCAAAGGTCATACAGGGGAACTCGTACAGGCCGAACGGTGTGGTAATAGCCGTCTTCTGTATATCATCTTCAAAAACGGGAATCTGGTTGTACGCTTTTACCAGGTCTATGGTGCTGAAGACCTTGCATCCAGCTATACTATGGGCAAAGTCATGGATATGCCGGATGGGGTAGCGGTCAGGAATAGTTCTAGCATTCAGCATCCGGTAATCACCGCATGGTCGCCATCCGTTGTCCTTCTTAGGCGTCAGGTGTAAAGGAGACGCCCAGGGGCTCTCAGATGGACGAGCTGTACCGTTACTAAGCATGAGTTCGTATTCCTTTCTGGCTATCTGTAGTTTGTCTGGGGCCAGTCTGCGAGGAGTACAAAAAATAGGAGGACCCGGCGTGGTGCGAATATGGTGCACTGTGGTGTGTTTGGGAACAAAAGGAGTGCCTGAAGGGCGGGTAATTTCAGGGTACTTACCCAGCAAAACATGAAACTTCGTATCACCCGTTGACACCTTAATTGAGGCTATATTAGTTTTAGCTATACAAGCGCTAGCATACAATGTAGTAGTATTGTCAATAAGGTGTTGGTTGCGTACATCCACTACCAGATTATAAAAACTAAGAAAGTCTACACCAATAATAGCTTTTGTAACATTGGCTACAGTAAAACGCCAAGGAAAATTTCTTCTTAAACCTAAATTTAATTTTAAATCTATACTACCATAAGTGTCTATAGCCGTTCCATTGGCTGCACATAACTGAAAGTTAGACTTAGCACGTTGTTCACGAAGAGCAGACCGAGGATATACGCACAGGTCGCTGCCGGTGTCCACCAGGAAACTAGTGTCCATGTCGCGGTCGTACACGAAGAGACGGCCTGAAGATACTGGGCAGTCGTCAGCGGCCATTAGCGACTGCCTGTGGCTTTTCCCGATTTGCCATAATCGCACGGGTTTTGGCATTTCAGTGCTTTACTGCCGAATTTGGCATGGTACCAGCATAAGGGGTATTTGCTGTAGTGGGAGTGTGATCGGGACCTTGAACGCGAGTGTGATCGTCGCTGAGGTCTAGACTGATGATGTGGGCGGCTACGCGAATGTGACTGTTCGTCAATTTTCAGTGCGAGACGTTCCACCATCTTCCTCAATTCAGCTATCTCACTCGATGTGCCTGAACTGACTGGGGTAGCTGATGACGTCGAAGTCGATGCTACTGCAGGTGACGCAGTTAGCTCCTGTATACGATCAGCCAGATCAGCTAACTGTTCTAGGGAGTGCGAAGGCTGGGATGCCAGAACCGTCTGGACACCAATAGGTAGCTGGTTGCTCCAGATTTGCCTCACGATGTCCTCAGCTGCCGACGATCCAGCTAAGTCCTGGAGATGTCGCAGGAACTGCGAAGGTTTGCGGTCACCTAACCTCTCTTGGGTTAACAGCTGTTTGACCTTCGTTTCATGCGAAGCTGACAGACGGCGAAGTAGCTCGTACTTAATTTTCGCGTAGCGGTTACTGTCAGGAGGATGTAATATTATGTCTTTCACTGTCTTCGCATGCAGTATGTCCAAATTAGATGCTACGCTGCTGAACTTGACAGAGTCATCGGTGATATCCAGGCTGTCAAATTGGTTCTCCAGAAGCGCGAACCATAGCTCAGGGTCTTCCGTCGAAAACTTCGGCACCTTCAATTTGAATTTCCGATTGTCGGATGACGTATCGCGACGGACTGTGGAAACGCGCATCTTTGTTGGGCGACGCGTAACGTTACCGGACCCGACGGTCTTTACGGAATCACTACTATCACTCATTGTATTTATTTGTCCGAACTAGGGTCACCAGTTATGGTGTGGTGGGTGAGGTGTGTGATTAATATATTTAATTGTTATTACCTTTAGTCCACGTATAGATGCGGGATGAACAATAAGACACTTATACACAGTTCACAATAGTTTATTACTAATATCCACACAACACAATACAGTTTACACACCAATAAGAGAGAAGGAGAATAAGAGTGATAGAAGAACGATAAACACGAAATTACAATAATTACGAGTGTCGCGGGCGGGTCAACGACTGGCACGAGTTCAACGTCTGATTACAGATATGCGACTGAGGGACGCCTCAATGACGCGCGGCCTGCGCGGGCGCACGGACACACCGAGGACCGGTTCCTAGAACGCGGCTCCAATACACCATACTCGCGCAGCGCACGATATTGTAAATATCGGATGTTTAAGAACAATTCCTATTTTGTAATATACTTATGAAGTAGTAGGTTAGATAAATATAAATAATGTATTTAGTTTAGAATATTATTATGTAGATGTAGGAATGTAAATAATGTTTATAATACTAATTGTGTATTTTATATTACTTATATATTTATAATACTATAAAGTATATAAGGAGCCTACAGAACGTAGACCATTTTTGTTTACGGTCGAATGGCCCGCGGGCCATTCACTTTGGGCCGTTCAGACTAAATACCCGGTTTCCCGTGCCTCTTATACCGCAAAATTCTTGAACTCAAGCCATAGCTCCATTCCTTCCAAACAACTATCCTTCTATCTTTTTCAGTATATATTTCGTACATTACTTTACACTCGATCGAGTAGTATCTTACAATATTCCGATACTGTTTTAGTCCTAATATCACAATATCCTTTGATGTTCATCATACGTAAATGAATTCATATTTGAGAGAACCTTTGTTCAGTAACTAAATTAAATTTTCTCTCGTATACGTATAATCGTATTATGTTATGTAACTTTTGAATTTTGTTACTTTATGTTGGTTAAAATGCTCAATAAATTGGCTTGTTTCCTATTCTGTCACATACCGTTTTGCACCTAAAGATTCGGGAATTCTTTCCTAAAGTTTTTTCTTTCATTAAGTTGTGGAACAATCTTCTAGCTGATATTAGGTCTTTCAAACGTAGTGTGAAAAAGCATTTGGCCAGACCGGAGCAAGGAGATGACGACGGAATGCCTTCATTTCAGGATTGTATTCGCGCTTTTCATCAGGTTCGATATGGCCAATTTGCCATATGCCTGTACGATATGTGACTCATAAGTGTTAAATGTAGACACGTCGGTTTTCCGATGTCATTTAGTCAAGTATATCACCACGTCATACACACCAAGTTTGCTCAACTAATTGCAACAGATGCATCAACCTTGAAGGATGCTTAAGGAAAATCTTTTAATTAAAATGTTGCAATAAATTTCTATTAAACTTGTTGGGATTTACTGCGTCTTTATAATTAGTTAAATGGATATTATGTTACACGATAGTTTGTAGAGCAGCAACTGGCTGACTGACCCCCGGTTTCCGAATGACTGATCAAGTAATAATCAACCAATCAAGTGTCAAAACTCTTGTCAAATATCATTTTCAGGAACTAAAAAATCTCGTGTCAATAATCATTCTAGTTCCTGAAAATGATATTTGACAAGAATTTTGACACTTGATTAGATGATTTTTACTTAATCTGTCATTCGAAAACTAGGGGTAAATCCCACGCATGACAATTCTTTATGCGATTAACAAATTATTGTCCTGAGTTTTAAGGTTCCTTTTGTCTGTAAAATTGATGTTTATAAAGTCCCCACGACACGCTAGATCCCTAGTCTGAGATTCTTTTAATTTTTCATTTAAATCAACTACCTACCATGTTACTTGATTTGATTCAGACTTAATGGCGACCTATAAGGCTTCTTTTATCTATGTAGCAATTTAATTATGTTGTTATACGAATCTGTATGTAGTAGCAGTAGCTTAATGTTACATTGATTTATTGAAGAAAAGAGGGGGAAAAGATAGTAAGGAGTATTTCTCGGCTATTGCAACAGAAAAAATATTAAACACTACACCAAAGTCTGCATATAACATACAGACTTTGTTGATTTCTTGCAATCATTTCTATATCAATTTATAGTCAGTGTGGTGATGGACTAAGAAAAACTTCTCTTCAGTCCACGTTTAAAGGAGCCCTTTTCATAAGAATATTCATAGGATTCTTAGGATGTGCCGAAATATTGTTCCACAATATAAACAAATTTTGATACTCGTAGATTGCATTATTAACAAAAAAAATTGACAAGTAATTTTTTTTTAGTTATTGCACAAGGTCACAACACTCCGTGTGTTGACGGAGTAAGAATACAATAAGTCACCACCCCAATCTCATCCCATGGGTGTCGTAAAAACCGATTAAGGGACTATCCGTGAATATTATCTTTACGAAATAAAAACAAGGAAAACTTGAAATTAAATCCTATACCAATCCGTCTGGCCAGCGTAGTATTAGTAGGCCAAGTATCCCTCCGTCACGGGAGGAGGCCCGTCCCTGCAGTGGGACATTAATGGGCTGATATGACGATGATGATGATTTCTATGTCAATTTATAGTCAGTGTGGTGATGGCCTAAGAAAAACATCTCTTCAGTCCACGTTTTAGGGAGCCCTTTTTATAAGAATATTCATAGGATGTGGCGAAATATTGCTCCACAAAATGAACAAATTTTGATAGATTGCATCATAAACAAAAAAAAAATGACAAGTAATTTTTTTTAGTTATTGCACAAGGTTCGTTGACCATTATCCGTAATTTTGTCTTTGTTCTTTCTATACTCTTGTCAATAATATTAAACATAAGTTATTATACATAAACGACAAACGTAAAAAATGTGTATGATTAGTTAGGTAAAGTACCGATTAATCTATTGTAAGAATAAACCGTATTAATTCGTGGAAAATTATCAGTCAGACTATAGTGATTAAATTATCATTAGAAAATATATGAGTACGATAAGATTATTTTGTAGGAAACTAACGAGGCCCTAGTATATTTTGTATCGTAGCAAAATAAAATATACTAAAATTAATATCTAAAGGTAAAAAAGTCATAAAACCATTTTAGGACTCACGGCCTGTTGCAATCTATGAGCTACAAGTCAGTTTAAAGTCTTTTGATAAGTGACCGTTCAGTGGTATTTTTTTTAATGGTTTTGTCATAGTACAAATATATACAGTATTTCGACTTCATAGAAACGGACGAAACGCGAGTTATACCTACACGCTCACGATAGCGATGGCTTTGCGGAGTGAACAGTCGCGGCTGTGCCGCAGTAACGAGCGGGAAAGTAGGTAAATTTAATTTGAAAACTTGAGGTGGGCAGCCCTATCGTGTTTACGTACCGCGCAGCCATTTATAATAAATATTCGGCCGAGATAGACGACTGGTTGTTCTGTGGTTTTGTGCTTGGCAAAGGAAAGTGCTTTGTGCTTGACAGGGCCTGTAAAAAGGCGATTCCGGTTGTTGTCGTAGTAAACTACTTGCTAAGCTAAGCCAGAAGCCTACGAGAAATGAGCTGTAACTACACGATAATAATATTTATTTAAAAAAAACTGTCATATAATTTAACTGATTTTAATAAACCTCTACATACCTAAGTTTTAAAATAAATAAACTCCTATTTGTAGAAGATTGTCTCATACAAGATTAGATTATAATAGCTTTAATAATATAAAATAATTAACACTTAAGATTAGTCTTAATTACTATATTACTAAACAAACTGATATAAAATAATTATCTCACATGACAGTAATTAGTGATGTTACCTACTTTTTGTTGAACGGAAAATTACTGTTACAGGTTTCATGAATGAATGAATGAATGCATAAACTTGAATGATTGAATGAACTAGTCCACTAGAACGAATGAATGAACGATTTAATCTGCTTCTTCAGTCTATGACTCTCCACTATTGGAGGATGGGCTCAGTTCTGCATATTTTGCCTTTCCGTTGCCAAGAAAAAAAGCTGTTTTACCCCCGTGACCCATATTATAATCCACTCTCTAGAACGAATAAATGTAATGAAAATAGTTCACTAGAATGAATGAATGTATGAACTTGTCCACTAATACAAATGAATGAATTGACTAGCCCCTAAGACCAGATCAAAGAATAAACTACAACGTTCGACAGAACGAGTGAATGAATGAGCTACTCCACTAGAAGGAATAAAATGATTTTTGGTAAATTCAAACAAATATTATTTTATGTTCCCACAAAGATTTGCTTTGAGCGGGAGTCGAACCCTAAGGGCGCTTGTACACGCTAAGAAAATTTGCCGTGTCTGCGCCAGACAAGACAAATCTTCGTGTAGACGTCAAGAATTTTGTCTTTTTCGCACACGAAAACTTTTCGTGTCTTCCGCAGACAAGACCAATCGAAACGTGTACACGATAGGATTTTTTTCTTGCAGTCGTCAGACGGGCGTAGGGCGCGCAAGTAATAACAAGTGTGATAATCAGTGTGAGTTTCCTTTAGTAAAAATGTTAACTAGAAAGCAACAAAGTACGATACCCTACTACACCGCTCCCCGCCCCTCCGCAACAACGTTCGCCGTGTCTTGTCTTGCGCAGACAAGAATATTTTCTTATGCATCGCCGACGCTGTGTACACAGGTCGTGCTTAGAAACGACACGAATTCTTGCGTAGGCCCGTCGATTTTTCTTAGCGTGTACAAGCGCCGTAACTAAATCCCTAACGCAATATGGACAGCGTAGTACACTCGAGAGCAAAAGTTCCGGGTCACTAGCATTTACTTCAATATCTTGAAAACGAATAAAGCTATCGTATTGAAATAAATTGAACTTTATAGACAATTTAATGTTACTAAAATAAAATGCATTACATTTACTACTGACCATTTATTTTATTATGTTTAAAAGGACAAATTAAAAATGGCGTCATTTTGCTTGTAAAACCAAAACTGAAAATATTGAATTTTTTATATTTACAAGTAGTTTTAACACGGTTTAGTACTTGGTATTACCCCCACGTGCTGTCTGGACTGCTGCAATGCGATTTGGCATGCTGTACACCAAGTTTCTGAAACACTGTTGGGGAATGTTCTCCCATTCCTCTACCAATGCATGTTTCAAGTCACTAAGCGTAATTAAAGGAGGATCTTGTTGTCTTACCCGTCGTCCGAGCTCATCCCAGGCGTGCTCGATTGGGTTGAGGTCGGGGCTACGTGCTGGCCACACCATGGGACGAATATTCACCTCATCAAGGTAGTCTTGCACTACACGAGCAGTGTGGGGACGGGCGTTATCCTGCATAAAGATGGCATTCTCACCAAGTCTTGCTATAAATGGACCGACGTGCTCGTTGAGGATTTCATCCACGTATCTTACGCCATTAAGAGTACCGTTTTCGGTCAGTACAAGCTCTGTTCGGCTTTCCGCAGAAATTCCAGCCCACACGAGTACCGAACCACCACCGTATGACACCTTTTCTTCAATACAGGCTTGCATAAATCTTTCTCCTGGTCTTCTGTACACCTTTGCCCTTCCGTCGTGTGTATACAGCATAAATTTTGATTCGTCCGAGAATATGACATTTGACCAATTTTCAATCGTCCAATTCGAGTGTTCGCGTGCATAAATTCGTCTTGCTATACGATGGTGTCTCTCGAGTTTCGGGTCTAAATGGTTTCAAATTACCTTCAGCAAGACGCCGTCTTACAGTCCAAGCAGAAGGGCTGCTTCCACCAAGTCCTAAAAAATGATGAGTCAGTGCTGTTCCCGTAAGAAACCGATTTCGTAGCATAGAGTTCACTAAATATCGATCTTCCCGTGACGTCGTACACCTGGGTCTGCCTGTTGTTGGTCTGCGTAGGTTCAAACCAGTTTCTAGAAACCGCTGGCGAACACGCTGAACTGTAGACAACGATACACCGACTATTCTTGCTGTTTCTCGCTGACTGCTCCCATTTTCCAGGATCGTGAGGATTCTCGTACATTCCTCAGGTGTGAGTGACATAATTACCACTTTAATAATGACTATTGGATACCTGGATGACTCCTTATAAATACATTTTATGACAGAACAAAAACAAAAGCAAAAACAGTAGTGAAAATTAGAAGTTCTGATTTTAAAAAAATGGATCTTTTTTTTTATAACTTTTTTAATGCCATTACTTACCGCCAATCAATAAGTTTTTATATGTTTAATGAAAGATTATTAAATTGTCTATAAAGTTCAATTTATTTCAATACGATAGCTTTATTCGTTTTCAAGATATTGAAGTAAATGCTAGTGACCCGGAACTTTTGCTCTCGAGTTTATTAGTAGGCCAAGATTTCCTGCGACACTGTAGGAGGCCTGTTCATATACAAGCTTGTACCCATAGTACAAGCTTTGCTTAGTTTGGGACTAGATGGCGTTGTGTGTGAATGTATGAGGAATATAGGTAAACATCAAAGACTGTTAAAATGTTTTGTAGTTTATGCTTGGATATCACGGGTCGGGTTCAAACTTTATTGATTTAATATTATGACAAGATATAAAATTATTATTAAAATAATCTTTATTATTGTATACCGCTTCTGGTGACGCGTATAATATGTGGTGTAAATGTCAATAATATTTATCGTCGAAGAGATATCGAGATAATCATGATAATTGACGGTGGTAGTAATACACGGTGTCGCCACTGAAAGCCAATTTAACAAAGGAATGCCGACAAAAAATATTGTTTGCTAAAATTCTCTCAAAAGAACCAAAAGATTAAGAATTTGATGTTAATCTCTTACCAATCCTGGTAAGAGATTAACATTTTTACCAACAACAAATTTTGTGGTGGTGGTAATTCCGTGTGGTGACGGAGTGAGAATACAATATGTCACCACCCTATCTCATCCAATAGGTGTCGTTAAAACCGACTTTGAGGGATTTTCCATGAATATTATCTTTACAAAATAAAAAGAAGGAAAACTTGAAATTAAACCCTATTCCAATCCGTCTGGCCAGCGTGGTTAAGTACTAGTAGACCTAGTATCTACTATAACCCTCCGTCACGGGAGGAGGCCCGTCCCTGCAGTGGAACACTAATGGGCTGTTATGATGAGACGGCTTAGTCCTAAAGGAGGGGCACGACCTTGGGAAAGGCCTATGTCCAAAAGGGGACCTCTCTGGTTGAGAGAGTTAGTTCTAGTTGCTTTTTATGACACACTCATGATGAGCTGGTGACACTGTATTATTCTCTCTTGTACACATACCTACATAATAGACAACGTGTATTTCTTAAGTATTAATAATTAAGTAATCGTGTGTTTCTTACTAATTAATAATTAAGAATATGACCAAGTTTTGCGCCCTTTTAGATATCGATCTCTTTAATTTTTGGTGAGTTACCAACTTATTTTATTTAGGTCGGTTTAAGAGCCAATTATGTTTTTAAGCTTGCGGGATTCGTATTCATCATAAAACTGAGTTATTCGGGTTTTACTTGTTGTATATGGTGTGAGAATGGCTCATGTATTTTAACACAAAGGTTTAACTATACTAAGCAGAAACAAAAAAACATCGTAAAATACCTACCCATCCATTAAGGAGATATAACAATGTCCAAGTTAAAATTAATGGTAATTTTACCAGCTCACGTTTTACTAATTTATTAATGTAAATAATGTTTATTTTTCAGGCAACGAGATGCCGGTTAAGGACGGCGCTAAGCGGCCATTAATCGGCGTCATCGACGATGGCACCAAGACTGTTAGATTTGTTGTAAGTTTATTTTATTATTTGTTTTTTATTATTTGTTCTGAAAATATCCTACTGCTAGGCGGGCTTGGTATGTGAATTGGAATGGAAAAGTAACCCCCTGTTTCCGAATGTCTGATCAAGTTAAAAGCAACTAATCTAGTGTCAAAACTCTTGTCAACTATCATTTTCAGGAACTAAAATTTGACACTTGACATAGTTGATTTTTACTTGATCAGTCATTTGGACACCGGGGTTAAGACGACCAATAAAGTTGATCAAACGGCATCAATATTATTATTTCGTTCCTTACTCCAAGAGGTTCTAGTCTTTTTCTGGTGGTCACCGAGTCTCATGCCATTTGTGCCTTTTGCGAAGTCACGTTGTTGAACGTCACTTACAAGAGTCTAAGTTGTGGTAAAGGCCACTGCCTCGGTTTGCGACTGCTTTGT
This sequence comes from Schrankia costaestrigalis, assembly GCA_905475405.1. Lineage (NCBI taxonomy): Eukaryota > Metazoa > Arthropoda > Insecta > Lepidoptera > Erebidae > Schrankia > Schrankia costaestrigalis. The sequence continues at coordinate 10,329,511 of FR997852.1, read as the reverse complement.
ACGAAGTCTCGGGCTCAAATCCTACGAAAGATTTTTTTTTATATGATGTGAGGCAAACGAGCCTGCAGGTCACCTGATGGTAAGTGATCACCGCCGCCCATGGACACCTGCAACACCAGAGGAATCACAGATGCGTTGCCGACCTTTAAAAAGGGAGTTTTAGTATTTGTGGGTTTCACAAACTGGTGTCTTGAATGTTTGTAAAAGTCACCGCGACACAGGGCTGGATCCCTAATGGGGTAGGCTATGTTAAGTTCCATTACCATTTAAGTACTCTAAGGTTTTGTGTCAAGTTTCCCCATTATAGTTTTGTAGAGATACAATTGCGTTATTCTTCCCTTATTCAGCTGTCAGGATAACAGGGTGAGATAGGGTGGTGTCACTACATATAACTCCATAACCATATTGAAAAAATAATTAAATTTCATTTACAATTAATGACCCTATTTCCTCGTATAACACGGAAGTCTAACTACAGATCAAAGTCACGTCACATAAATAATCATTTTGAACTTTAACTTTATTGTAATTGGGTCAATATTACAAATGCCGGATTACTGATAACGTAATAATATTTATTGTGTTGTAGACTTTTGACTTTAGTAACATCTAAACTATGATATCCGTGTAGTGATTAGGAGTACTCTTTAGCGTCGTAGCACATATAACGTAACGTAAACGGATCGGCACCGTATCAACTCGAGCCGTTCAGTATTCTTTGTATGAAACTCCTTACTGCAACGCACACTAATCGAATACGTAACGTAATCGGATTTTTGACGTTTGACACCGAGGAAAAAGGCGAGGCGATGCCGATCCGTTTACGTTACGTTATATGTGCTATGACCCTTAGAGTTAGTACACTAAATAGATTAGGTACAGAAGTATAACTCTCGTACTTCAGTTTTAATGACACTGTCGAAGTCTCTGTGGGTTACTGGTAGTTCATGGTTGCTACGCAGAGGTCTAAGGTTCGATTTAATATCGTTTAATGAAAATCGGTATTATAGGCCAAGGATCCCTTCGTCATGAGGAAGGCCCGTCACTGCAGTGGGGCATTAATGGGCTGTTATGATGATGTATGGAAATCTTGGGGTCGATTTTTGAATTTTTTATTGCTTTAATCTGACAGTGACACTGGTAACCGTCACTCAAGGACGATAGCAATGCCAGAAGTAGTTAAGTCGCTGCATAACTTTAGCTACGTCCAAATACCCTGTAATTTCAATAGTTGCTGTAACCTTCCACCTGAACACAGTAACATTAACACACTACTGCTTGGGGGTGTATAAGGCCTCATGCTGAAAAGACGTACCATCTGCTAAATATAAATTACTAACTTTTGCCCGCGGCTTCGCTCGCGTTAAATTCGGGTTAACAAAAAGTAGCCTATGTTACTCTCCATCCCTTCAACTAACTCCACTTAAAAAATCACATCAATCGTCAAATCGCTCCGATTAGCCGTGAAAGAAAGACAAACAGACAGACACACTTTCCCATTTATAATATTAGTATCATCATAACCCATTAATGTCCCACTGCAGGAACGGGCCTCCTCCAGTGACGGAGGTATAATTGGCCTACTAATACCACGCTGACCAAACGGATTTGTATAATGTTTAATTTCAAGATTTCCTTCTTTTTATTACGTAAAGATAATATTCACGGATAGTCCCTGAGTCGGTTTTTACGACACCCATGGGATAAGATGGGGTGGTGACACACCGTTTTCTTACTCCGTCACCACACGGAGCTAAATATAAATTATAGTGCTAATAAATATATTTACTCCTTCTTTACAGATATATGAAGCTGAAAGCTCCGAAGAGTTGGTATCGTACCAGCTCGATAAAACCGAAGTGCAGTCGCAAGCTGGATGGTCGGAGCAGGATCCCTTAGAAATAATACATCACATTAGGATATGCGCTGAGAATGCCATCGATCAGCTTTTGGAACTTGGTAAGCAGATATTTTCATCATCATCATATCAGCCAATTGACGTCCACTGCTGCCACCTTGTGCGGTCCTGTGCCTTCCTCATCCATCGGATATTTTCATAGTGGTATTTTTTCGACTAGTCGTCGGGTACTTTAATTTTCTGCTTCGATGGAAAAGCGGTTGTGTATCCGAGTGTTGTCGGTTGATTTTTATTTTTTTTACCAATGGCTTGTGTATTAGTCTAAGAACTTGATCTGTCTATTGACCTAAAAATAATACGCATAATTACGCCACACCACAGATAAACTATGACGTTTAGATAACAAAAAGTTTATGTTAATATATTGTTTATTTTTTTTATCTACTATGATGCTAACGTTATTTCGCAATTACGTATTTATATTTACGTCAAAACTAATACGTACTAAAAAGGTTTACAAGGAAAGTGTGCTTAGGTGGTTTGGACTCCGACTCCGTGAACGTAGTATAGGACGCCCCACAGCTAGGTAGACCGACAACTTCAAAATGATCTCTGGGTCGGACTGGATGCGGAAGGCGCAAAGCCGTGTTCTTTGGCCCTTGTTGGGAAAGGCATATGTCCAGCATTGGACTGCGATAAGATGATGATGATGTGGTTCAGACACATTCAAAGAATAGATAATAGGAGATTGTCTAAGGAAATTTTTAGCTTAATTTTTTTTATTAGGTATAGTCGGTAAGGGACAGCCTCGAAAGAGGTTTGTAAGTAATTGTAGTACTTGGCGCGCAGTAGACTCAGCCTTCCCCCGTTGAAATAAGGCATGAATTTATAAGCAAGTTGTCTTTTGCTATGTTTACGTTATTTATATTGTTGTATATATTTGTTATCGTACGGTCAAAGAGGACATTATGTGGCGTGTTTATGTACACGAGTTAGCGATGATCGATAAAAATGTATTAATCGATTATATAATCTATATAAATCTTTTGTAAATCGGTTGTAGGACTACATTTTTTAAATAAGTGATTTTTTGGGAGTGCCCTGTTGACGTTTGTTGATAGTACTGTATACAAAACAGGGGCGAGATTTTTAGGCATTTCAGTTTTGACATTTTGCGTGATTGAACTAAAGGGTCTCTTTTTTACTTTTCTACTTATTCGCTTCTCTATCTAAGAATAATAGAAGTCATTATTCGTAGGCCGCATATCAGTAAAGTAGCAGGTTATACTACACCAAAGACTTTGTCGATTGTTTTGGAAAAACATGAGTATAAAATAAATATCCTTCATTGTTTTAATTGACATGTAATTGTATTATGTGACACTGAATATATCGATTTTAATTACAAGTTCAATCAACTGATTCATAAGCGTTCATTTACGTTATGATACATACAAAACAAAATATGGTTTTGTTTTTTTAACGTGGGAGAAACCTTTTAGACGCCACTCGTCTTTGTATACTACTTAGCAACAAGAAGAAGAAATCATTCGCCTGATGTAAGCCTAGGCACCATGAAAAATGCATATGGACTCTGTGATTTATAAATCATGATCATCTAAACAGCCCATTAATGTCCCACTGCAGGGACGGGCTTCCTCCCACGACGGAGGGATACTTGGCCTTCTAATACCACGCTGGCCAGACGGATTGGTATAGGGTTTAATTTCAAGTTTTCCTTCTTTTTATTTCGTAAAGATAATATTCGCGGATAGTCCCTTAATCGGTTATCGCCATCTCAGCTATTAAGTCCCGGAAGCCCTGTAATATTTCATTACTGCTCCACTTCTATTAGTCATAGCGTGATATTATATAGCCTATGACACTCCCCTATAAATTGTGTATTCAACACAGAAAGAATTTTTAAAATCGGTTCTGTAGATCCAGAGATTACTTCCTATAACGTCACAAACACATAAACACGCAAACTTTACCTCTTTATAATATTAATATAGATACGGCAGCTACTTACCCAAACTTTTAAAACAGTAAACATTTCATATTTTTATTAATTTTCTTGTTTCAGGTTATTCCAAGGAGGATATCGTAACGTTGGGCATAACGAATCAAAGGGAGACGACCGTCGCTTGGGATAAGTTTACCGGACAGCCACTACATCCAGCTATAGGTAAGTTCAGCTATCAGTATTCTAAGCAAGGCAATGTTGCCACTAAATCTCTTTTGTGCTTATTGGTATCTTTTTTAAAGTATAATTGGTTTAAGACGCTCTTAAATGGATGCTCGTCGCGACGCATTATATGGGAGCGAACGAAGCGTCGTGACGCCTTCCTTATTGACCGTCTAGAAAAGCGAGGGTCTTTAAGAGAAGCACCACGACGCTTGAAAAATAGTTTGTTTTTTGTTTTGTTTTTTTTTTTTAAAAGACAACTCCCGCACTAGGGATCATGCCCTGTGTCGCGGGGACTTTTACAAACATCAATTAACGGACACATAGAACACCCAGACTCAGGACAATAATTTGTGGATCTCACAAATTATTGTCCTGCGTGGGGATCGAACCCACAACCTCATGCGCGGCAGCCGCTGGCTCTACCGGCGCGCCACCGAGGTCGTCAAATAGTCGTTGAAACCATACTGAACAAAAGTACAGTCGACGGTTATGATGATCTCTATCTAAGAATATAGTAGACAGTGTTGACGAACTTTGACTAAAATCAATAATTTTACATCAATTCCAGCATGGAACGACATACGCACAAACAGCACAGTAGACGCCATTCTAGCAAAGATTCCAGACAGTAACAAAAACTATTTGAAACACATTTGCGGTTTACCCATATCGCCATACTTCAGCGCTCTCAAGATGAGGTGGTTGAAAGATAATATCAAAGCGGTGAGAAGAGCTAGTAGGGATAAACGATTGCTGTTCGGTACTGTTGATACTTGGATCGTTTGGGTATGTATTTTAAATATTTTTAGCCTTGATTTAGTGTAAGACGCCTCGCAGCTAGGTGGACCGATGACCTCAAAAAGGCCGACCGTGTGTAGCGCGTGTTGGAAGTGGCCTATGTCCAGCAGTTGACGCCATTTTAGCAAAGATTCGGTCTGCCCATATCGCTATACTTCAGCGCCCCCAAGATGAGGTGGTTGAAAGATAATATCAAAGCGGTGAGAAGAGTTAGTAGGGATAAACGATTGCTGTTCGGTACTGTTGATACTTGGATCGTTTGGGTACGTAATTCAAATGTTTCTTTTTTGTTTGTCTACCCTCTTTTTAATTTTTTTTATCCTCAATTGTTTTACTTGCCAGTTGCCAAGTCTCGTTCATTTTTATCGTTAAAAATTATTACATAAATATCTTTGTTGACCATTAAACCACCAATGGCTAACTAAATCTCGTTATCTAATTTGTCAGAAATTGCTTAGCGATCTTCGATCAACAATACACTATCCAAGAGTGTATATTGTAATAATTTTCACTTAACTAAGACAGCGTTATCTAGGGTGCATAGCATTTAACTCTCAATGTTGAAATTTAAAATATTAACTAAAAAAAAAACTATTTGTGTATTACTTAAAAAAATATTTTCCTTAAACATGGATCAATCAATGCTACTAAAACAAACGATCGATCTTGATCAACGTTGATTGATGCGATCACGAACAAAAATCAAGTAGAAGTGCTAATTAGGACTAGTACGCGTGTCACTAATACGCGCTGGTACGCATAACTTGTCGCTGATGTCATTGTCAAAGGTATATATCATAACGCGAATATCACCCTTATGAACAACATGTTAAAGTATGTGATTGTCAGAACTGCGAAAACCGCTATCTATGGAATTAACTCGAAAATTGAATCTAAAAGATTACAAAACGTCATATAACTCTTTCTGCGCTACAACAAAATAACTTCTATTTATAGTTTATGAAGGTTCACTCCCACATGTACATTCAGCGTTATTTTATTATTATACCCTTTCCACTATATTTAACGACATTTGACAGATTGACGTTAGTGACGTTCAGCAGTATCTCGAATGTAATGCCATTCGATTGTAAGCGATTTCGCGATTTTTCAAATTACTTTATTTTACACATTTGGATCCTTACATCAACTTACATTATCATTTTATTAGTGTTTCTTTCTTCTATGTTAAGAGAATTAGCCTATAGCTTAAAATAATAAAATTATAGTTAGCTTAGGTATTATTTAAAATACATAATTTATCGTGACACATTCGCGGGTTATAGGTAATCTAAAATATCATATTACATTTTATAAACCTATTATGAAGAGTTCCGGTTTATTCATAGCATTTATTTTTTCCGATTATTTGTAATTTGTTTCATAATGGTGGTAATCGTTATGAGTGTCCATCACTAAGTAACCATGGTAACTGAAAAAAACATGGGTACGTCCATGAAATACAATATAATTTGTTCGAAAAATACTTAGAAGTATTACGAAACTTCATGGACGTGAACTGTCAAAAAGCTAAACTTACGCTGGAAGGGGTATAATAGTTTATTTGTGTGTTTTTTGGCGACAGCGGTTCCCATAGTGAATTAGTTGCATTGCATTTCCACTTGATTTTTGTTCCGTGCTATCGATCGACATTCGATTGATTGGTGTAGTGACACCCTTAAGAAAACAAAATTACATTTTTAAGAATCATAAAAATAATTGTTTTCTTTGCAATAAACCATTTATGACGTAATAATATATTTCAGAATTTAACTGGTGGTGTACAAGGAGGTTTACATATAACAGACGTTACTAATGCATCTAGAACACTTCTTATGAACTTGGAAACATTGAATTGGGACTCTATGTTGTGCAGGTATGGTTTATTATTGCATAATATTGTGTAGTAGTGAACTTAGCTTTAGAATCTGGAGGGCTAGCCGATACTGAAAATTAAAATGGTTGTGCTCAGATAGCCTTAATTATTCATAAAAAAATAACTATCGACCAATGAAAGTTACATACATACATAAACTCACGCCTTATCCCGTCCGGGGTAGGCAGAGACGACAGAACGCCACTTGTCACGACCCTGGCAAACATATTGGGCCTCGTCCACATTCATTAAGCGAGTCATACATATGCGTCGGTTACGAGTGCTCTTTATTTGGCCCTTCTCCAATATGCGACCTATCTGGTCAACATATGTTTTCCGGGGCATCAAAAGAAAGTTCTGTAAAAAAAATGTATAAGTATTGCACTATAATTTTTGAAATGCAGTATATCGTTTTTTTTTTTTGGACTTCTGTTTCCATCAGGTCTGATATGTTCACATTGCCATGTCTTTATAAAAAAAACTATCCAGCTGTTTTGATAACTGCTCGAAACAAACAGACTGTTACATAGACAATTTTTTTAAATGTGCAAAATTCATATTTATTTAAATTTAGTAGACTACCCCCACAGTTTCCGAATGACTGATCAAATCAAAATCAACTAATCAAGTGTCAAATTTTAGTTCCTGAAAATGATAGTTGACAAGAGTGAGAAGTGTCAAATTTTAGTTCCTGAAAATGATAGTTGACAAGAGTGAGAAGTGTCAAATGTTAGTTCCTGAAAATGATAGTTGACAAGAGTGAGAAGTGTCAAATTTTAGTTTCTGAAAATGATAGTGAACAAGAGTTTTGACACTAGATTAGTTGATTTTTACTAGATCAGTCATTCGGAAGCCGGGGGGGTTACTACTACTAAAGCATTTGTGTGGCATTGATTTGGATTTAGTTTCATTACAAACAGACGCTACAAATGTTATTTAAATGTTTCTTTTTCTTTTCAGGTTATTCGGCATTCATAGAGAATCATTGCCACAAATAAAGAGTAGTGCAGAAATATACGGTGTTGTGAAAAATGATTCTATATTAGACGGAATTAGAATATCTGGGGTGAGTTACTTTCTTTCTATCACAATTCAAATTCAAATTCTATATTAGATTATTTTTACGTTATTAAAACGTACGTTATTACGAAATTATTTTTAATATACAGACCTTTTTTATGGTTATATGTATTAGATTGCCAGAGTTACTCTATTCTCTAGTAAGCAATTTTATAGTCCAAATTAATTCGGGTAACCTAGCAAAGCTTCTGATGAGTTTGCTCAGAGCACGCAGGTTCGGGCCTTATATAAGACTTAATTTTTTTGTATTGCTTTCTCATTTATTTAGATTATTTATTGCAAACCTTAGCTTTATAGGACATTTTAAAGGTTCGTGAAAGCAAGGTAGCTTTCACGAACTGCATGGTAGTTCCAATAATTGTGAAAATAATATTGTGGTCCTCATTTTGGGAACCTTAGGACTTAGGATCATAAGATTCCTGTTTCTCAGTTTAAAGAAGCTAAGCTCAAAGATTCGCTGCAGGGACAGGCCTCCTTTACCAATAAAGAGACCTTGACATGGTTAACTTGGCTAATAGCTATTGGGTGTTATGTCAAATTTTCAAGCATTTTTTTAGTGATACCAGCGAACTTTTTCTTAGTTAACATTTACGAGACCCATACCATAAAAACACCATGTATTCTAACAAACAATGTCTTGCAGATACTAGGCAACCAACAATCAGCCCTCGTAGGCCAGAACTGCCTCCAAGCAGGCCAGGCCAAGAACACATACCGTAGCGGCTGCTTCCTCCTCTACAATACTGGCACGAGGTGTGTGCAGTCCACGCATGGACTTGTAACTACTGTGGCCTATAAGCTTGGGCCTGATGCTCCTACTGTGTATGCGCTGGAAGGTAAGTCCTGGAACTTAAGTACAAAATTACAAAAAATGATTTTGTCGATGGTAGCGACATAGTGGCGGGTAGTGGTACTAAATTCTGAATCGCGATATTGAAATTTGACATGTTTTTTTACCTATACATAGTCCGATTCTTTGTGTGAATGAACATTTACAACAAAAATGTCAAAGTATGTTCATTTAATTTTTGTGCCTTCTACGAGTTCTAAGTTTGTCTTATTTTGGGTCTAGATGGCGTTGTATAAGTGTGTAAGGTATTTATTATAATTATTTATTATTCGACCAAGTCGTTGCTAGGCATTGAATAGCATTGGTATCTTTCAACAGAATCTTTATTGTACCCATACCACAAGGCATTATAGCCTGACAAATTCACCACTGTTTAGGGATCAAATTATATGACAATGATCATAATTTAGTAGTAATATTAAACATTTGGACTTTAGTAATATAATAATATATTTCTTTATTTCTCTCATAAGGTACAAATATTTTCTTAAATGTAAAATACATAGTAGTGACTAGCAGACCCGTGCCCACTTCGTCTTCGTTGGGCGGCGAAAAAAAAGCGTCTCTTTTTTAACCATAGTTCATTACTGCTCCACTTCTATTAGTCATAGCGTGATACTATATAGCCTATGACACTCCCCGATAAATGGACATTAATATTCAACACAGAAAGAATTTTTAAAATCGGTTCAGTAAATCCAGAGATTACCCCCTACAACGTCACAAACACACAAACATACAAACACACAAACTTTACCTCTTCATAATAGTAGTATAGATGATGACAACAAAATTCTAATCATCATTTTCTCCTCTCCAGGTTCAATAGCAGTAGCGGGGGGTGCGATGAAATTCCTCCGTGATAACCTGAAGCTCATCAAGGATGTGGCTCAAGACACTGAGCATATTGCTGGCCAGGTGTTCTCTACCGGCGACGTGTACTTTGTGCCGGCGTTCAGTGGGTTATATGCGCCTTACTGGAGGAAGGATGCTAGGGGGTGAGTGATTTAATTTTAAATGTGTAATTATATGTCGAGATGAGATAGATAGGGCACAAAAACACTGGCCTTCATTGGCCAAGGACCGACAATTGTGGAAATCGTAAGAGTAGGATAGTTGGTAGATAAGTTTATATAAGTTGTTAAAAATTAAAAAAACATTAGAAGTAAGTAGTCAGAGTGTATGGTACACTTAAATAATTTGCATGCTGAAATAAAGTAAGCGAAACATTGTGTACATAATATTTTATAAACCATCATCTGTAAAAAAAACCATGTTTCAAGCAAATAAATGATTTTGTATTTGTATTGTATCAAAGGGATAGGGATAGGATAGGATCTTTGCCCAGCAGTAGGATGATAAGGGCTGATACGATACGATGCGATATGAAATTGTATGTCAAAGAGTGCAAACCAACGAGCGGATCGAGCCACAGGCTGTATTTCTTGTACAGCGCATAAATGTTAAAACAAGGGATAACAGTAATTTTACTAAGCAAAAACAAATATAATTATCGAAAAATAACCATCTGATTAATCATAACAGCCCATTAATGTCCCACTGCATGGACGGGCCTCCTCCCGTGACGGAGGGATACTTGGCCTACTAATACCACGCTGGCCAGACGGATTGGTATAGGGTTTAATTTCAAGTTTTCCTTCTTATTACTTCGTAAAGATAATATTTACAGTTAGTCCCTACACCCATGGGATGAGATGGGGTGGTGACATATTGTATTCTTACTCCGTTACCACACGGACAATTTCAATTTTCACTTTTTTAACCTCGTTTTGTCATAAAACTTATTGAAACGTATGTAGTTAAAAATTATAGGGATAATTTTATATTTTTCTATTCGGTTACTAAAATAAAGCTATAAACGTTTGCTAAAAACAGCTGTTTTTTTTGACATGGGTTTCCTTTTCATCACTGGAAGAACTATCACTGTTTCTTACAGTATAGAATAGAATAGAATATTTATGTTGCAAATATAGGTATAAAAGACATTAAAAATATTAAAAATAAACATATAGTTTTGCTATATTTTACCTAGCTATTTTTTTTTATAGTAGAATAAACTATTCCTATAATTGATTATGTTTTCTTTTTTCACAGAATAATTTGCGGCTTAACAGCTTTCACAACAAAGAATCATATCATTAGAGCTGCGCTAGAAGCTGTGTGCTTTCAGACAAGGTAAGCTATTTGGTTTGTTGCTATGGCAGCTGAAAGCTGTTAGTAAGTGTGCATAAGTTGTTTGAATAGCAAGGAGGATAAAAATAATAAATACGTGTGGGAGAGGGTCGCAAATTTTGTGATGAAGCCTGGTTTGGAGTGCTTGCTGACAAAAGACGGAAACGACATGAACATGGTTCGACACTAATAACATCACACAACAAGTCCAGTTGCTTCTCTTGTCAAGCCTGTGGTAGGATATGTCGCTTTCGTATCGATCTGTACAGTCATCAAAAGCGATGTATCACAGACGCCACCTCATAAATCGTCTGCAATAGACGAAAAGGCCTTATATATTATATAAATTTGTGCGAACCACAATAAAGTTTCTGCGTGAAAAAGTGAAAATGTACCGTGCCCTTGCTAGATTCATTACATAGCTTTTGCCCTTAACTTCTGTCTAAGGTAGGCAGCAACTTTTTTATTTGGCAATTTATTTATTTATTTAAAGTCCTTATTGCTATACAGTATATAAGTAAATGCTTGTTCTGCTTCGTTTGTGCTTGCTATATAGCTTGTCCTTGGACATGGGCCTCCTCCAATGATCTCCACTCATTACGGCCCATGGCACTCCGTGGCCATGTGATCCCGGCAGTTTTTACTATATCTACTTTGGCAATATTGATGTCTTATTAGTTTATATCTACGAATGACATACATTGACAAGTGGGAAGTTCCGGCGAAATAATTGGTGTTTTCTTTTTCGTGAAAATGCTGAAATGACATGCTTTGAATGGACAATCGGGAGAATTAGGTATTATGTATTTAAAATACATAACTATACTTATTTGCGACACATTCGCGGGTTATAGTTAGTCTAAAAATCATATTACATTTTCTAAACATATTTTGAAGAGTTCAAGTTTATTCATAGTATTTATTTCTACCGATTATTTGTAATCTGTTTCATAATGGTAGTAATCGTTATGAGTGTCACTAAGTAACCATGGTAACCGAACAAAACATGGGTCCGTCCATAAAATACAAAATTATTTGGAAAATAAGCGGAATTATTACGAAACTTCATAGGCGTTAGCTGTCAATTAGAAAATAAACCAATGAACAGATTGTAAGGCATATTCTTTACTAAGATGTTTATTGTATTTTCAGAGATATATTAGAAGCGATGAACAAAGACTGCGGTATGCCGTTGTCCAAGCTCCACGTGGACGGCAAGATGACCTCCAACGATCTCCTCATGCAATTACAAGCTGACCTGATTGGTATACCTGTGTGTGAGTATAGAAATAACTTCCTATTAAACTTCCAGCCGTCTTTCTTTCCTTCCACGGTGGACCGACGATCTAGTTAGCACGGCGGGAAACCGATGGATGAGGGAGGCACAGGACCGCACAAGGTGGCAATACTTGGAGTAGGCCTATGTGCAGCAGTGGACGTCGATTGGCTGATATGATGATGAAACTTCATGTTATGACATTACATATTTATGAAGATTAGGTATAATTAGAAAACACATCCCTGCAATGGGAAATTAATAAATAGTATTTAGAATTAAAGACAAGGGAATAAATTTTATCACCGAGTACATTTTTTTTTATCTTTGTTTTTTTCGTATTTTCTTTCATTTGTCTTTTTAAAATTCCTTCCATGAATTTGCAAATTGTTACAAATTTTAACTAAGATTATTAGTTAAAATTCGTACCAATTTTTCAGGCTTGTCGTAAGCTATATAGTGACTATGGCACATGTTATTTTATATACAGGGTTACAGGAAAAGTCGTGCTAGATCCGTTAAGGGCGTGGAGAACCCATTATTTCTGACCTATTTTACTATGAAACACCCTACCCTAAACTTAACCCTTTTCGAGATATTCGGCTTTTAATTTTTTTATGAAAAATTGCCAATTCTTAGGCTACTAAATTTATTTTTTATTTTTTTGTGTATCTTAATATTATTATTATTGCATTTTTACATGGGTAATAAGATGCTTTAGGTCGTCAATAATTAAAATAGTGCATAAGTTAATTAAATGGACCGTAGTAGACAAGTAAAGGTTAAGAAAAACAAGAAAATATTGGAAAGTTTATTTTTCTCTAAGCCATAACTAAAAAAAACATTATGGGAATTGTTCGGCAGATGTTTTCCTAAATATCTACGTTTCATCAGCTATCTAACGAGGTATAACAATCTAGGGTTTGTATAACATTTCGTGGAAAAAAAGTCGTTTAGACGCTCCAGGTACCAGGTCTAACGGTCCCGCGTTTATTGTCCTTCAAGTTGAAACCAGACAAAGTAAAGATTTATGTAGGTGCGAATGAAAGAAAAAATATGGGAATACAACAGGGGGTATTGTTTTGGTTGTCAGTCTGCTTTTGTGCTTCGTACATAGTAGATGTGATATCGTTTTGCTCTTTTTCTTGACTTGGCTGTGATTCTGGACTATTTCTTCTGATTTATGACTACTGTGCTTGTAAACCGGACTCTGATTTGTACCTGTGATACGGAAGTATTGAAGAAGACGTCCTACACACCTGAGGAATATGCTGATATGCTTATTTGTTACGGATACTGCCGTTGTGTATCTGCGCAAGCTTGCAATGAATACATAACTCGCTACCCTGGTCGTCGAGTACCGGATGTGGCCGTTTTTGACAGAGTTTATCGAGCCGAATCCAGTTTCGTCTGTAGAAGACTTAAGAGAAAGGATTGTGGATGCAGCAAACAAAATAAGGATCACGTCGACCACTAGAGTAGTGAAGACTGGTCTCCGTAGAAGGATGCGACATTGTGTCAGAAATAGAGGCGGCCATGTTGAACATGACCTGTAAACAATAAAAACTTACGAGAAAACCTCAATAAATAACATTTCATGCTCACTGTTCATTGTTTTATTTTACTATTTAGGGCTAAGTAATAATTTTCTTTTTTCTTCTCTGTCGCCTATAAAACTAACTTTTTTTCAATGGAATTGAATACAACCTTAGACTGTTATACCTCGTTAGATAGCTGATGAAACGTAGATATTTAGGACAACATCTGCCGAACAATTCCCATAATGTTTTTTTTAGTTATGGCTTAAAGAAAAATAAACTTTCCAATATTTTCTTGTTTTTCTTAACCTGTACTTGTCTACTACGGTCCATTCAATTAACTTATGCACTATTTTAATTATTGACGTCCTAAAGCATCTTATTGCCCATGTAAAAATGCAATAATAATAATATTAAGATACACAAAAAAATAAATTTAGTAGCCTAAGAATCGGCAATTTTTCATAAACAAAAATTGAAAGTCGAATATCTCGAAAAGGGTTAAGTTTAGGGTAGGGTGTTTCATAGTAAAATAAGTCAAAAATGATGGATACTCCACGCCCTTAACGGATCTAGCACGACATTTCCTGTAACCCTGTATAACGAAAATTATGATGATTGAAGACATACATAATAAAAACCTAGCTTAATAATTTAATTTCCTATGTATATCAGGATTTTAAAAGACTACAATAGGTAAATTTTTTAGATGTGGTAATTTGGGCTGCCACAAGGAACTATATTGGGTCCTATTTTGTTTCACTTTCTGAAATAGTCATTTTGTTAAGCTATTAATATTTATAAAGACCATACTGAATTGTTTACAAAATTATCTGCCGTAGGTACACTAGGTCGTGGTTTCGAATCCCACGTAAGTTAATTATTTCTGTGATCGACAAATAATTGTGTTGAGTGTAAATTTCATGTCTGTAAAAAATCCTACAATTATCTTTTATAAGTAATACAGTTTTTTTTAAAAATTCGTTTACATAACTATATTAATTATTCCCCAGTACGTGCCCAGTCGTGGGACATGTCAGCGCTGGGCGTGGCCGTGGCGGCTGGAGGGGCAGTAGGGGTCTGGCCGCTAGAAGCATTCCGCGCTCACGCCACGCAGAACGATACCTTCCTGCCTACCACTACTGATGATGGTAAGTACTGTATAATACGCGCAATCTAAGACGGTCGGCTTGAAGTTGTTGCAAATGACTGCGCAGATTTCATTTTTGGAATTAAACGGCGGGGAGCAACAGCAACCAACACAAAAACGAACAGCGCTCATAGAATAATTCGTTTTAAACTGGCATCCATGGCCTAAATAAGAAGAAGTTTACGTTTGCAAGTGGAGTGGATTACTATAAGAAATTATCTATTTAGATAAATGCTCAGATTGTGCAAAATTATCATCTATACTAATATTATAAAGAGGTAAAGTTTGTGTGTTTGTGACGTTGTAGGGGGTAATCTCTGGATCTACTAAACCGATTTTAAAAAATCTTTCTGTGTTGAATAGTCCATTTATCGGGGAGTGTCATAGGCTATATAGTATCACGCTATGACTAATAGGAGCGGAGCAGTAATGAAATAAGTTTAAAAAACGGACGGGTTTTTTTCGCCGTCCAACGAAGTGGGCACAGGTCAGCTAGTTTACAATTGCTTAAACTTTTTAACTCTACGACTCAGCATGTATTGTAGAGCTAGTTAGCATAATAATCTAGCCTAATGTAAACAGAACCAGGCCAGAACAGAATGCCCGGAAAGTATAGTAAAGAAACTAGCTTCATATAGTTTGAAAATTTAGCTTGGTAAAACTCATATCGAATGACCTTCACTTCTACTTTGATACACAATTCTAGTAAATACTTTATTTACTAGCAAAGAGTATGTTTTAAAGTATCCAATTTTGTTTTTAATCTCAATACATAAAGATAATATACAAATCTCTTACCATCTTACAGATCGCGACGCAAGGTATACAAAATGGAAGATGGCCGTGCAACGATCACTTGGATGGGCGACGACTAAAAAATCAATCACCATGACAGGTCAGGCAAAAAGAAAGAATAGCATGGTAACACAGCAAAGTAATGACACGAATTCCCCCCCAGATAGTAGGAAAAGTTCTATGCTAGAAAATATTGACTTAAAAGTAGATAAAAACATAGATGAAGGCATAAATTCTTATGTAGAAGAATTATTACAGTATTCTGCGCGTAAATTTTCTTTGCTAGTCCCCGTAAGACCGCGTAAAACTGAGCCTACAATACTCGACGATGCAGATTATTTCATGAGTAAAAAGGAGTGCGATTACGGCATGTGCGAGTGTTGCCATATTGAGAAAAAGTTGCAAACAAATTGGGAGTCTATCGAGGAGATAATCGAAAATGATCCGGAAATTATTTTCGATTCGGATGATAATCCTATAGTTGTCGAGCCTGTTAGGGCTACCGAGCCATTTTTGAGTTCTTTAAGTGTAGGTGCTGTTAATTTGAGTAAGAAAATAAGTTTGGATAGGCTCCCCGGCATATTTAAAACTTTATATAATAAAATTTCTAACAGTCCCACAACATAAAAATTGAATTTTTTTTTAAAGTTGGGTTTTGAGGTTGTTATTTAGCCTTTAGTACTTAGTATAGTTAATTCCAATGTTCCATTTAGATAATGAAGTTTTTAGATTTAATTAAAATCATACAACGAAAGACTTTTACAACTATTATTATTATTAATTATTTTTTGTAGTTTGTTCCTGAATATAAAAATGTGATATTTTTTTGAGTTATCTGTCTAAATTTAGTATAGATAGGTAGCGGATCCTGATGGTAAAATTGCAAATGGTTACCAATTGTTAAGTCAAGTTAGAGAGAGATAGAAGTCATATATGGTTGCGTCTCTTTCACTCTTGACGTAAATAAAAAGTCAAAATATTTTGAGTCAGATCGGGTCCATAACTTAAAAGAATGTACTTAAAGTACTTAGTCATGGAATAGGTGTGTTTTTTTCTTTTATAATGTTGTTTAGAGGTATTAAAAGACAATTAGTATTACGGGGTCACTTTGATCCCATATCTTAATTATTCCCGTTTGTGGTTAATTTGACCCCATATTGCAATTATTCAGTTTTGGGTTCACTTTGACCCCAAAGCTTAATTATTCAGTTTTGAGGTCATTTTTTGATTGTTTTTTTCACAGTATTTTTTTTTAGTAATATGTGAAGCTTTTTAGCGATACTGTCATCGGATTCTAGCGCAATGTTTTCTTGAACAATTTACTATTCGCTAACTTAAGTATTATGTCGTTGTTAATGTTAAAAATATTGTTCTACTAACATTAAAATAAGACTGCTATTAATTTCAAATTTATGAAAATAAAATATTTATTTATCCTTTTTGGGTCTTTAATTTATTTTGGTAACACCTTGCATGGTCTGCACAGTGTCTAATTAAAATTGGACATGCATGAAATGGAAATCATGATTTTTTTTTGTGGGGTCTACAAAAATGTGGTTTCATTTGATTGAGGGAACTTTTCAGAGACAGCTTAAGTGCTAAGGCTAAAGGGCTTTCATATCATCATTGGTTCATTTAATACTGAGGGAATTTTAATTTCTTAAATATCATAAAAGTCTATATACTGCAAAAAAATAGCCAAAAACGACACAAATTTCTTTAAAGAATGATAAATTATGATTGATGGGATTCCTTCATTTTTTACATGCGAAGTCCCACTGGTTATTCAAATACCAGGTTATACCACCTTAAGAATGGTATATCTTAGAACGAGGAAGGAAACAAATAAATATGCCAAAAGTTAATTTTATTTGCTTTTAGTTTTTTTTTTATAAACTTACTTAATACACCACAACCTAATTAAATGGTCCTGTCACACAGATTACCAGGCCCACTCTCGGATATAAAAATTGGGCATAGTATTGCAACGACTGCCTTACTATTGGCATAAACCAGTATTCGCGTCTCTCATAGGGAGAAGGTCATGTTTTTGATGACGTCCAGTAAGGCAACCACCATTCTGAAGTATTTTACTTACACATTTGGCCTACAGAAAATGTAGGCTACTGATACCACATTGAACATTCAAATAATAATAATAATAAATATTTACGGACATCTGTACTGTACACAGCGCCATCTGTTCCCAAAGTAAGCTAGTCTTAACCTGCTTGTGTTTTGGGTCACAGAACAACGAATTATAAACATATTTAAATACATTTTTTTTGTAAATACATAGAAACACTCAGATCAATGCAAACAATCATGTTCATGCACACAAAGATTTGAATTGAGCGGGAATTGAACCCGAGACCTCTGTATAGCAGCCATGTAATATACCGACTACGCCACAGAGGTCGTCATTCAAAGTAATAGTAATACGCGAAAATGTTATTCTAATCTTGTTGTAGTTACTGGTAACAGTTCAATGTTTAAATTGCCGTGGAACAAACTCTTGTCCATACTAGATACAGAAAAACTCTGTACTTTACAAATTTAATTCAATATGCTTGTCATTCTGATACAAGCTGTTATGTTCCACTAATCAAATTGTAAATTATGTCGCGAAAGATAAATAAAAAAATATGATGATAAAATAGCCTTTTTTCTGTATAATTAAAATTATATTTTTTTATTTTTTACGCGAAGATAAGCTGTGTATTACATTTTAGTGATTCAACGATGTTTCTTCGTGGAAATTTGTGATTTCAAGCGATAAGTACATTTTTTGTTTTGTTTCATCACTTTTTATAGGTACAGCTGTTTTAGCTTTTTTTAAGCAGTTTTAACTGCTTCGTAGCTACTGCTTTGCCCCGTGAATCATTATAGCTATAGTGCTTTTCCTCCAAATATTACGTTCATATAAAAGCATAGAGTAGAATTTATAGAGTCTAAGAATATCTGTTCCTTGTCTATGATTTCACAAACTTCCACAGAAGGGTTAGTCTTTGAGTATTTTATAAGAGAGATGCCTTTTGTAGGGGGCTTAGATAATAATATTACTTACCACTGTATTCCACAATCATTAAACAATACTAATTATATGAGACCACAGTAAAGAGATGGGAGCAGAAGTCAATGAATATTCAAAATGAGCTCACTCAGGCAACGCATACATATACACACAGTACCCGGCCGTTTATATTGCACATCGACCTGTGGCTTTGTAGAACGTCATCTCTGTCGCACATTATCAAATCATAATTTGTTTTAAGGGTAAGCATGCCACTAGCAAGTTCGTGTCTGTGGAATGCGTACCCTTAACAGTTGCTAATAGATACCAGACTGTTTGTATTTAGTGCGACAGAGATGATGCTCTACGAAGCCGAAATTGGCCGATTGTCTCTTTACAAAAGTCGATGTGCAATATTTACGGCCGGGTACTGTACCTACATATACGTAGATACCGTTTAACAGTGCGAGCAAGTTAAACAAGATATTTTGAGCGACATAATTATTGTTTGGTATTAGTATTCGTCCTTTCTATTTTATAGTCAAAAATAATTGAAACGACTAAGTAAGTACTAATATCTCTACCACGACATCGTGCAACCATAGCGCAATCGCCGAACGAAGGTGTGACAATAAAGTAGGTATAAAAAGGAATACAGAAAAAGGAAGTATACCTATGAACTATACCGTCGTCTCTACCTACCTCGGACGGGATAAGGCGTGAGTTTATTTTATAAGATTGACTTCTGCACTTATCTGTTTTGTGGTATGCAATGTTTTGGTGCTACCTCATCTCTGTCATCTGTCATTAATCATTTCTTAAAGATTTGGACCATTTCATTACAAAAACTAAACTAAAGTCCAACAAATCTAATAGGTACGGTATGACAGTTCTGACAAATTGAATTATAAGGTTGGGATAAAAAAATCGATTACAATAATATCCGAAATTTAAGAGATCGATTACGATAATATCCGATTTTTAAGACACTTTAATAATTAATCTCATTATTAGTAAAGGGTAAAACCTTTTGTAAAAAAACACCACATATTGCAAATTCTCTAATCTGCGAATAAAAAAAATCCAAACATTACTTTTATTTTAATTATAATTAATTAAATAAAAGTAATGTTTAGGATTTTTTTATTCACTACTAAGACCTTAATAAGTTGCCTCCCGTCACCTTCGACCACGTCGAGTAATAGTTAGTTACGTGTCTAACGATAATAACGATTTTTCGTATATGTAAACGATTTTTTGCATACAAGTGTATCCGAAGAGTCGCAACACTACGAGCAGTAACCTAACTACGTGACTTTGCAATGAGGTCAAGAATAGAACTATAAGATATTATTTACTATGTAAATATGTGTTATTTTGCTTTGTTTGAAAGTTTTCAATTAAATTTATATATTAAGAATTGTACATTTTTAGATACAATAATACAATCTTTCTAAATTCATGGTTTTACGAAAAAGGTTTTCGAAACTGAATAATGTACGCATGAACAAAGTTGTTTCAGTTTGAAAAATATGAAACGTCATACTGTATCTTTTAGATTTGTTGAACTGTAGTGGGCAGTTTTTCTAAGCAATAAATAAATAAATAATCCTCACACATTCACACAACGCCACCTAGTCCCAAACTAAGTAGAGCTTGTACTATAAGTACAAGACAACTGATATACTTAAATACTTTTTTTATGTAAATACAAACATATTATCAACATAGAAAACACTCAGACTAATGCAAACAATCATGTTCATGCACACAAAGATTTGCATTGAGAGAAAGGCATTTCCTTTATAACATACTCAAAAATGATTAGTATTACATTTCATTAGAATAGTGTAAATAATGTGCCAGATATATTTTATTGACCTTTTTTATTATTCTGTTGCAAATAATTCTATATTTTATTTTTTTCAGAGGAACGCTACAGACTCCTTGCTTCGGTCCCGGCCGCTTTATTCTTAATAGGTAGCTTTTCTATGTTAGTTGTATCAAATTTGCTCAAGAATCATAGTAGATAAGGAAAAATGTACTCTATTTGTATTAGCTTTAAGTATTTATTTAATGACATGGATGTATTTAAATGATTGTATTTAATTAATTGGTGGATTTTGTCTGTATAACGGGACTATACAGTATGCGCTAACTTATTCCGACTGGTTTGAAGTTGTTGCTAATGGCTGCGCGGTTGTTAATAATTTTGGAACTTAATGACGGGGTTTTATTTTATTTGTTCCTTTTCGATCTTTTTTGATAGTTAATTTCAGCCCGACTGGATTAGTTGGCGCGTACTGTAATTTAAAGTAGGTAAATGTTAGTAGAAAAATTGATGTACATTTTTTTTATATAGATGTAAATATTTATTAGCTATTTTTTTTTATTACTTGAAATTGGTCTTTATTGGTGGAGCAAAATGACATTTTTGTATATTGGTACGTGGAAAACGTTGGAATTGTACGTGATATTTATTTAAAAATCGTAAACTTAATTTCAGTAGTTAGTTGATAACGTATCAGTTGCTCGAGATTTTAAAAACATAACTTGTAGCATTGGTGATGCTAAGTACTACCCGTGCGGATAAAGAATGGGATTAGAAATGGCGACACAGCCATTCACTTCTCGCTCGCACATTATCTGCGCCTATACTCACACTCGTGGGTACCGACTGACAAAAAATAATAATTTACTAGTAATTTAATAATTTTGTTCTAAAATTGTTATTGTGTTTTTACGTAGTATGCTGACGGTATCGGCTATAGGAGCCGCCATTTCTAATCCCATTCTTTATCTGCACGGGTAGTAATATCGTACATTTTGTTAACTTTTTTTATTATTTAATTATTTATTTTAAAACGAAAGAATAATATTTTTGTAGATAGGTAAAAATAAATAAGTGGATACATTTTTGATATTTTTGTTGATGTTATTATTATTATTAGTCAAATGAATCATGTTTAGGTACTTAATAATAAAATGATAATAATCCTATTTTATCATGATAATGTCACAAATCATTACACTATGACGTCACAAATGTTTACAAGTTTTAGTTTGTCTATTGCGTCAAAAATTGTTTACAATTACAATTTGTCTACAAGTAGTTTACAATTACTTTGACATTAAATATTTCTTGGAAATGCTGTAAATCGTTTAATTATAATGTAATTTTTGTGACGTCACAAGTTGATTACAATTTAATCATTTGTATAAAATTATAATATTTGTATTGTGATTGTAATGTCACAAATTTGTTTAGAATTACAATCTCTGTCACAAATTACTTAGAATTACAATTTCATTGTTGACTTGTAAATAAATACTGATTGACTTTAATAATTTAATTAATAAATGTTATTCAATAATTGGTGTCAATGCTGCTAATAATTATTAGATATTAATTCATGTTGTTAATTCTTGTTAAATGATTAAATTCTTGTTTAAATAATTGTGTTAAAAACTATAAAAATACAAGCGTTTAGTGAAATACTGCATTATATCGAAAACTATGCATTTATTGTTATATTTATTTGTGTGTAATCATTGATTTACAAAAAACCAAAGATACACACTCCACTTCCCAAAACCGTCCGCAACAAATAGGAGCATTGTGCACTTTTTTAAAATTAGTATCGCGTTGTTCTACCGGCAAACGTCAATCATTAAATTTTATTGCTTTATGTGCATTACTTTTTAAATACAACTTTATGTCATGCGTGTAAGATTGAATTTGAAAAAAAAAATATGTTTACGATATTACTATACGTATTTATTGCGTATGTTTAATTTGGTGACACTTTTGGCTGTTAGTTTTGTTTGAAAATGTGCATCTTGGGTTTTTTATAAATCAATGTGTGTATTATAAATTATTTAATACATTTCGGTAAAATGAACATTTATACATTTGGTGTGTATGTAATAAAAATTACCAATATTTTACTATTATAAAAACCTTACTAAATTGACTATGTAGTGTCTTAAAAGTCGACTAAAGAAACATTTTTGGCACAAAAGCTATTTACTAATCCGTCAGGTCAGCGTGGTGTTTAGGATAAGGACGTCCTTAGATGTAGAAAGTACGTTTGTCAATAAGTGGTAGCAACTATACTCCACTTGTTTAGGTATTTAACTAAAGGTAAACAAATCTTTGGAACTTGACTAAATTGAAAAGTAAGCTTGCATGATAGCGCGGCAAAAATTTTGACAGTTATTTCATTCGGTCGGATTTCCACAGACGCCAATCCGACCGAATGAAATAACTGTCAAAATTGTTGCTGCGCTATCATGCAAGCTTACTTTTACACCTAACTACCTACCTAAACAAATGAAGTAGGTATAGCTTTTGTTCCTCTATGATGATAAGCTAAATTCATTTTGACATTACCACAGACCACATCCAAGAGTAAGTATGCGAAAACTTAGTCTATTTATACCACGCTGGCCAGTAGGGTTGTTACTTCATAAAAAAAACATAATTTCATCGCGTAGAAATTTCTTTAGCCGTCTTTAAGACATCACGGAACAAGATTGAATGATGAATATTTTGTATTGAAATTGAAACCATATCTACATGTAAATTGATGTGTAATTGAATTGTGATGTAAAAGATAATTATTATGTTCTAAATAAATTTCCATAATAATTATAATGATGAATAGTGAATTCCATAATGAAATTGACAATTATAAAATATCAATGTGATAAAGTTGTTTTACTGGTATTATACCTGAGGCTGCGGAAGAATCGTGGTTTCCTGCCCCATGCCTGCGTGAGAGACGGAACACTAGATGGTTCTAGTCAGTAGGAGTCTGTCAGACCTCTCCCCGAAACTCAATGAGGATTTAAAAAATAATGATAATTTTAAAAAAGCATTTATTAAATGTAGGTACAAAAGCACAACATATACTTACTAGGCGTGAGCGTTGCGACGTGAAACCGTTTACGAGAACCGTTTTATGTTCTGCGACGATAAAACAGTTTTATACAGATTCCCAAAGTAGTTATCGTTGCAAAACCAGTCTTCAATCAAATACGTTCTCCGTTTTCAAAACAGTCTTCGTTATCTAACCAGTCCTTTAAAACGTCATGCAACTTTTTACTTTATTCTTAAGAAAATAAAGCTCAGGATGCAATAATTCAAAAATGACAATCGGTTCGTGACGTTGCCGTCGCGCGCCGCCCGTCTCAACTTCGTTTTCATTAACAGTTCTAAACATTAAAAAGTGAGCCTTAACATTAACCAAATACAGTCGAAAAAAATATTCATGCTACGTGAAACCGTTTTATGTTCTGCGACGATGAAACAGTTTTATACAGATTCCCAAAGTAGTTATCGTTGCAAAACCAGTCTTCAATCAAATACGTTCTCCGTTTTCAAAACAGTCTTCGTTATCTAACCAGTCTTCTAAAACGTCATGCAACTTTTTACTTTACACTTAAGAAAATAAAGCTCAGGATGGAATAATTCAAAAATGACAATCGTTCGTCGTCTTTGTTGCGTTTCGTTATCTTAAACCAGTTGCAACGAGAACCGTTTTTTGCAACCGTTTTCATCGTCGCGAAAACGGCTTCGTTTCGTTCGTCATAAATGCGACGACGACCCACCACTGATACTTACTACCCGCACTAAGGCTGCGGGTACAAAACTTGCGACGAGCGGAGCGACGTCTGTGCAACGGCTGGGCGGCGCGACGGCGATGTAGTCAAAATGCATTAAAAACATTAAGCGCTGTGTACGAAACGGGCGACGGCGGACAGTACAACGTCGCTCCAGACTCCAGCCCCGGCGCCGTCGCTCCGCTCGTCGCAAGATTCGTACCCGCAGCCTAAAAGTCCTGGGGAATCAGGACTCTATAGTATAAGTAAACCAAGTTTGACTGCGTCGATGGAGAAGGCCGGTCCATCCAGTGGCACATTATAAGACTAAACTAAGACTAAATAAATGATACACAAGTGTGTTGGCTGATTTCATAACATACTTTAACCGGTCTGGTAATAAACTATGTTGACAAACAGTAAGGTATTGATCTGACTGTTAACACTTTTTTTGTTATCATAATTATAATAACAAAAAAAGTCTTGGGATACCAACCTTAGCAGAAACGGATTACTATAGTAGGGCCATTACAAACGTGCGAACTGGGTCATAAATCATTACGTCAAAGGAATGTGACAATGCCGCGTCACTTGTTATCGATAAAGGGATGCCGCTCGGACGCAGGTAGCCAGGATGCCGCGGTCGTTGATGACTAATGCAATTAGGTAGTTTTCATTACTATAATAAAAATGTAGGTATTATTAATATTCTAAGATGTACATGTTCTAATCGTCAGCGCTGTGAGTCGGACGTGTAATTAGTTATTAATTAATTAATAATAGTTTAGCGCGGCGCGAGCCGACGCAAGTGTCATTTTTCACCATGAGTGATAAACTTGTGGAGAATGAGTTGCTGGCTTTTGTACAACAGAAGCTGGACGTTATAGGCGAAGTTTCTGCGCTCCAGATTTGTGTCTCGAATTTCAGCGAGGAAGAAATCGCGGCTGCCAAGCTGTTGGTTTTTCGATCGCTGAATAAAGAGAACCGGATGGTGTCACGTAGACGTGACGGACCTTTGAAAAGTATGCAGGACATCATCACACTGCTCAAGACGACAGATCCCGCAGACGTGCCCGTATTTGTAGCTAGGGACTTGAAAAAGTTACCCCTGGTTACTTTAGACCACGTCGACGTAGCAAGTCTTCTAAAGGACGTGGAATACTTGAAGACAAGTCTGGCGGATGTCCAGAAGAAGTTGGAGACATCCGAAAGAAACGTGACAGAATTACGTACCGAACTAGACGAGTTGCGTAATTCTGTCAAAGTATCTGGGTCACCGACATCGGCGCGTGTAAGCGCACGTCACGGTGCATCGTCTACAACAAGCTACGCGTCAGCGGTCTTGTTGTCATCGCCGTCTACAGCTGACAATGCAGAGTGTGACGCACGAAGCTACGCGCGCCCCGCTCCCGTCAAGCAGGCTATTCACTGCGCGCCTCGTCGAGCTCCTTTAGATAATGAGCCCAAGGCCATTGTTTTAAAGAAGTCATTGCAAGATCAAGACAGCAAGAATCGGTCTAATGATGATGGTTTCGTGACTGTGCAAAGGAAAAGACATCGCCAGCGAAGCAATAAGAACTGCTGCGGCACAGCACCTATGGAGCCAAGTGTCAATGTCCGTGCTGCAAAACCGAACACCCCGGTGTACATTTCACGCCTGCATTACACCACAAAGGCTGAGGACATCGTGGAGTACGTTCGCCATAGGTTGAAATACACGGCGAGAGTGCAGTTGTTGGAGTCGCGCCGCAACGTTAATTTCAAGGCGTTCGTGGTTCGAGTCCCAACGTGTTACATGCATCTCGTCATGGAGGACACCTTTTGGCCGCAGGGCGTGGTTTTCCGTCGTTTTCGCGGACAAGTGCCACCTGATCGCACTGTGACATAATTTACTTGTATTTATTTGTTATAATGTTCATATGTTTTTATTTATTATGTTATGTCACGTATATTATAATATAATTAGTAGGTATAAATAATTATAAATATAAGTATGTATGGCTGTTGTCTGGTACCCATAGTACAAGCTCTGCTTAGTTTGGGACTAGTCGGCATTGATAAGTTATGTGTTATTATAATATACATTATTTTGTTATAATTAGTATGTTTAAATAATTATAAATATAAAAAAAAATTATAAATATTGTTTAAAATTTGTTATATTTATAATTTGTATGTAACTTTGTTTTGTATGGCTATATTAATTTAATTTTTATAACATTTAATATATTGTATGTTTTATATAAAAAAATCATGCTAGACAATATTTTGCATTATTTCCTTAACCTTTCCCTCATTACCTGTTATTGACTATCGACAAATCACTTTTTTATTGTTACACACAACACTAGGAGTGCGAGCGAGAGTTCCGATATGCCTATAAGTGTGCGAGAGGTCTGATAAAAATGATTTATGACTCAGTTCGCACGTTTGTAATGGCCCTACTATAGTAGGTAAGTATATTAGCAGATAAGATACCTTGGTAAGTATTTGTTGTTTCTAGCTTCTAGCTAAGCGCATTTTACATGCCTTACTTCTTCGACAGGCTAAACAACTACCATATTATTCAAATTTAATAGTTTCTGACAAGAAACTACCTCTTCAACTTTAAAATAATACTAAAAAGTACTTATTTTTAGTATTATTTTAAAGTTGAAGAGGTACTTATGTAGATTAACGTAATGCAAGAACCGTATACCGAAGCCCAATGTAGTGAAATAAAATAAAAAATTTTGCATAAGTAGATTTACTATTTTTGCTATGGCCTATTTTTGCCAGGATAATTTTATTTAAATGCAGTTTAAAAACTACCGCAGTTTTTAGCGTTTTGTTTTGCCCATATATTCTTAATTTATTTTTACCATTTAAAACATGTTGAGAAGATAGAAAAAGAATAAAGTATTAGTTGAAACAATACATATTAGATAAAATGATTTACATACAGAATTGTTTAAAAAATAATGGGATTATAAAAATATTATATAAAATACAGAAATGCGTTTAGTTCGCAACCTTTAATAAGTAATGTCAAAGCTGTCAAAATCACGAGATCTTTGTCTTGTCAGGCACTGCACTTGTGATAAAATTGTAAACAAATTACATAGTTTTACATTTAAATAGGTACTAAATAAATTAAAAGTATGTGAGTCTTTTGTATCATTGCAATTATTGTGAACACCAAGGCGGCAAACTTAGTATCCTATTAATTTAATAACTTTGAAACTTTGAAGAAAATGGATATAAACAGTCTTCCACTAGAAACTTTTACAGCAATTCTGACTAGAACAGATGGTATAACTCTTGGGAAATGTCGTAGAGTATGCATACAATGGAAGGAGATTATAGATGAAGCAGATTACGTCTGGGAGAAAATATGCCAAAGAGAATTTCGTAATGCATCCTGGATTGCTAAAAAGAAGGCGGGCAATGACTGTCGATGGTATAATCTATACAAAAATTTAATTATGTGGAAAAATGTAACGAAAACTGAAAAAAATATACGCGAGTTTTACAAATTTTCATTCCATGATAAATGTCATGCTCTAAGCATCGACTATGGGGTTCTGCCACTAAAAGATATGAGAGGAATAGTTCTTTACGATATGGCCAGCTTAAAGTACATCCCAGTTGCAGTTCCTGAAAAAAGTTGCTTAAAAATAGCCAACAATGATTATGCTACAGTAATGCTACTAAAATGTGGCATTCTCTTACAAAGAACATCAGATAATTTAACTTTTATGACGGAAGCCTTTTTTAAAGCTGACAATTTCGTTTTACACAAGGAAGAACTCTACTTTTATAACAACAGAGATATTTATAAATGTGACCTTATGGTTCAAAATTTGGAATCCAAGTTGATCATACATTGCGATTATGATATTAAGGAAATACAGTACAAATCAGAAATTATTTATGTATTTACTGACTGTGGAAATATTTTAAGGGTTAATAAAGACAGAAGTACATCTTTAAGGTCTATAAACTGCCCACCAGAATGGGTGAAACAAATTAAGCATATATGCCCGATTAATGATAAAAACTTTGTTTGTTATTCTAGAAATTTGTTTAAAATTGAAACAGATGAATACAGGCATCTTTACCTAGACTTTCCTCCCATTACAGCTTTGTTTTTCTATGGTGATTTTGTACTTATCGGCACGAAGGCCGGAGAAATATTGCTGTACAGGCTATCCAGTCAGATATACAAGTCTAAACCTATATTTGAAACTATAGCTGAGTTGCCAGATGGAAAATTTGCTGTTCAACTGGATGTATGTGAAAGAAAATCTGGTCCAGTTATTATTGTGTCAACATTCTTTGAAATAATAATTATAGAGATTGATTTCTTTCCTCATGTAAGTATTTTCTTTATATGTATAAAGAGCCACACCAAAGTTATAAAACATTTATTACCCCTGATTGAGTTGGTGTTAAAAATGTTACTAAAAGTCATTTTACTGCAAACTGCCGCTGTGGCAAAGCGGTTGATACCTAGTGCAGGAGTTCTAATTTAGAAAAAGAAAAGAAAAGTAAACATGTTCTAAAGAAAAAACTTATTAAACCTTATACCATCTCACTGCATAGTGTGCCACTAGTAGCCCCAGTTACCCTCTCCCACTGGATATAAGACCTAATCTTAGCATTCATCCATCGCATGATAGAGGACGGAACACTGGTGTAACAGTGTCTGGGACTTACGACCCAGATGTAGGTTTAAAGAGGCCCCCTTACAACGTGTTAGCGGTCACCTTCACTGTCTGCTATGTTCCGTCCTCTACCTATGCAAATTTGGTATGAACCTATCAATGCCGTTTTGGACATTCGTGATAGTAGAGAGCTTACTGAAGTTCTCGGCAGTCCTAGTTCTTTTAATAAGCTGTAGAGGGATTTAGCTAGAGTACCCCTCGCACCTATTTCCACGGCATATAGAGTAACCTTGTAGCCATTTCTGGTTATCTCATTTGTCAAGTCAAAGTATTTATTTGTCTTAATTGCGTGGTCTTTCGGGATGTTAGTTTCCCACGGAACCGTGAGCTCAATAAGTACTACACGCTTATTAAAATAAGAGTAGAGAAATATGTCTGGTCTTAACGGCGACACACAGATATTCTCCGGGATTTTATAGTGTGTTCCATACGTGTCAACCAGTAGTGTCCAATCGCTTGCCGAGCTCAGAACTGAAAAAGGCTTAAAGGTGGTCTTTTTAGTGGTGCCTTTCTTTACGAAATGGATGTTTCGTCGTTCATTTGTAGTCAGTCCTTTTTTAGCTCTAGCAATCGATAGACTCACTGCCTCGCGTATAATCCCTAGTACTCTGTCGTGACGTTGCGAGTAATGACCCCTATCCAAAAGCACTTTGCAGCCTACCAATAAATGTCCAATTTTTTTGCCACATTCTGTGCATTTTTTGTCCGTGGCTTTTCCCCATCTTACAAGATTGCTTTGATCAGGAAGAGTCAATTGGAAGGCGTTGAGGTAGAATTTAAGTAATGATGGTGACCAGTCGTAAAGCAAAGTGCGCCACTTCAAGGCTAAAGGTATACAGTAATCACCTAGAGTAACCCATTCATTTTGCATTTCTAGGTTCATTGCGTGCACTCTATAGCTGTCATTCTCATCTTGGTTTATGAAAGATTTTGTAATTTCTTTGTCTGATTGTCTTTCCGTGTTTCCAAAACCTGCTCTATTAGTTTGCGCGCCTATCATGAACTTTTTGTGAAATTGTAACCGTGACTCGAGCGCAGATGAATTTCTATCAGTTGGGATGGATATTACAATTTCGTCTTTAGATGTTGATAAGACTTGCATTTTAGTGACTCTTAGATGTTTATAGAGTTCCGATGGTTTTTTTAGTTTCATCCCAAAGTTATTTGTGTCTCGATACAGAGCGGAAGAGTCTGCAGATTGAGCTAACCCAAGCCACGATTTCAATGTTTTCGTCACTTTGGCATCCAGTTTTTTCAAGAGGTTCTGGTTTAAGTCATACACGAGGAAAGGCCAGTTGAGACGTGATGTTAAATAGTTGTCGTATATCCAGACTTTTTTTACGTTATTTATCGGTTGTTGGTCTACCTTTTCAATGTCGTTTATAAAACTATTGACGACATCGTCTAGTACTGGAGAGCGACCTTTATCGTTTATCTTTCTACCAAGAAATTTAAAAGGCACGGTTTCTGATATTATTGAAACGTTTTCTCCGCCTATAGTGAGACCGGGGTCATATGAAGTATATCTCGTATCCCGCCTACCTAAACACAGACAATAACATTTGCTAGGTTTCACTCTCATTCCATCAGTCCACTCACAGAATTCATCAACCTTTCGCAGTAGTTCTTGGCACTGATTTCGAGTAAGTATCGCTAGGTCGTCAGCGAATGCTAGAATGGATTCTTTGCCATATATAATACTTACCATTGGACTTAAACCGATATCCCCACCTTTTTTCATCTATTGTTATGCTATCTATTAGAATATTGATTACTGTGTTAAATACTATAGGAGAGAAGCAGCAACCCTGGAACAGGCCCACGTTGTAGTTAAGGGGCTTTGTATGTCCGTCCTTCGTTGCAATTACAAATTTAAGTTTGCTATAGTACTTAGATATTGCTTTTTATAACTTCTACCGAAGTTGATTGATATCTATACTGTAATGGTGGTACTATGTTGCATTTCCTATGATATATTTAGGCGCGGTTTATACCGAGTGGCGCGGACGTATGGCGGTGGCGTTTAGTTAAGAAAACATAATATAAATCTTAACTGCATTAATAATTGCACCCATGACGGAGGCGGAGGGCATTCGTCGCCAAGTGGCGCGGACGCGTATTATCTTTATGTCAAATACGACTCTATATTAATTAAATAAATTAAATATTAAATTAAATAATCATTTATTTCAGGATAACCCATACATTACATTTTATAGAATAATAATACACTACCAATAACAACATTTGATTACATTATTTATTAAAATTACATTAAGTTATATTTATTAAATCATTAAAAATCAATTAAAATTAAAAATTACATTACATTAAATAAAATTTAAAAGAAGAATGGGCAGTTTTGTATGGGGTGCGTCCCATGTGTTGTAACACTTTGTGACCTATATCATTTGAAAGATCTCAGCGAGTGCTATGTTTTATTGTATGGGCACAACTCCGTATCTCGTGCAGGGAAACTGTTATAGGGTTTTAAAAAAATAAAAAAAATAATTAAAAATGTCTTAACTAATTCAGTATTCAGTATTCATTTATTTATTCAAAATAGTACAATAATATTGCATCTTTTTGACGTCATCTAACACTACTTAATCTAAGTTTATTAACATTTCAAAGTTTTGAAAACTTTACCACCGCCTCCAAAGCGCTAGTAGAGAAGAAGCGGCGCAACAAACTCTACTGCTGCATTTTCTTGACGTCATTTTTTACATAGGAGATAACTGTAATTTGGCGCTGCAACCATTGTATACCATACATAACCATAACCAAGGATTATTCAATGATAAAGGTAGCGTCGTGATGCAGGTAGTACATAAAAGTGGGAGCACCAAATCACATTCATAAATAACTATCCAGTAGTAAAGACGTCGCTCAGCCAAATGACCGAATTGGTATTTTAATAACTACTACTAAAGAGATTTAAAGGTAGAGTCTACTTTGACCCAACACTCTCTCTGCCACCATTGTAAGCGCAGCGTTGAGAAGATTGCAGACATGTAAAATGTGATTTACGGCAGTCCTTCTGGGAAGAAGAGTTCTCAAGCTTTCAGAAACGTTTGCGCAATTACATGGACAAAGAATAAACAGCTCTCTATGGTCCCCGCCATTTTGTTCCAAATATGACATCTGCTCTCTGCGTCCCAACCTTTGTAACATGTTGCGACTAGCATAAACATGTTACATTAAAATTGTGTGCAGGTCAAAAGTACTGAGCTGTTAATGATAAAATAATTTTTGTATCAAATAAGGCTTTAATCGTACTTTTTTACATTTTGTGACACGGAAACACATTATACTTATTCCACTTATAATAACTGTAGACAATTTACAGACAGTAATCGTTAGTATAGACCGTTATTAATAAGTACACAGTTAAAAATATATAAGTGAAAATGGTAAAGTTATCGCTAAATAAATCTTTTACGTAAATGTATAGATACGTTAAAGAGTTGAGGTTAAGAAAATAAAAATCCTCATCGCATTTTTCTCTACATAGCTGTTGATGTTGATAAGGTTGGCATAATTATAATGACAGTATAAATATACAACTCCTTTAAATAGACCTATTTTATTCACATATCTTTTAAAATATATTGAAGACACGAAAGTACAGCTTAGCAACAACACTACACCATGCTTCCAGCCCTCAGCCAATAGGCGTCCATTGCTGGAGATGGGCCTCCTACAAATATCTTACTTTGCCGATCCTGTGACTGCCTTATCACTTGGCGCCATCCCAAAATCACGCGATATACGCGGTCGCTTTTCGGAAACTTTTCTGCCTCATCGTCATTTGTAAGTTATTCGTGCTATGTCCCCCCTTTAACGGGCAATCCTGAGTGCTCTATCGGACACTTTAGTTCTCCTGCGGATTATCTCACTTCTGATTCAATTACGCAGGTCAACTCCCAATAAAGCTCTCTGCATTCCCCTGTAGATGACCAAAAGCCTTATGATTTGAGGGGTGATCCCCTTCTCGAAGTTGGACTTATTTGGCCTGATTGTCCCAGGTAAATATATTCGTGGACAACTTTGAGTGTAGCGCCTCCAACCGTGATTGAAGTGGGTGCAACATGAACATTTGCCCTGATCTTGGTCTTGTCCGTGTCCATTTTAAGACCCATTTATTGAGAGATGCTATTAGGGTAATCGAGCATTATATTGAGGTCCTCCTTGGTCTATGACATGACACCATTTTCGTTATATCTCGCTGCAGATTCATAGTTCTTGATAATCCATCCTCGAGACAAGCCAACATAATGGCGTTTCGGTATACTTAAGCACTGCAGTATTATGAAATATCGTTGATGTACTTGGCATCGTTGGAGAGACTGCAACACTACACCAGTAAGTTAATAATGGCATCTACACTAAGCGCAAACTTATTTGACCGACCTGAAGTTGTTGCAACTGACTGAGCAGATGTCATATTTGGAACAAAATGGCGGGGAGCATAGGAAGCTGTTTTTTCTTTGTCCATGTAATTGCGCAAACGTTTCTGAAAGCTTGAGAACTCTTCTACTTAGAAGGACCGCCGTAAATTACATTTTACATGTCTGCAATCTTCTCAACGCTGCGCTTACAATGGTGGCAGAGAGGGTGTTGGGTCAAAGTAAGCTCTACCTTTAAATCTCCTTAGTAGTAGTTATTAAAAGACCAGTCAGTTAAGACATTATAAATTATTTTTTTTATTTTTTTAAAACCCTATAACAGTTTCCCTGCACGAGATACGGAGTTATGCCCATACAATAAAACATAGCACTCGCTGAGATCTTTCAAATGATATAGGTCACAAAGTGTTACAACACATGGGACGAAACCGCCCATTCTTCTTTACACACATTATTAATAAGTGAAAAAATGAAAATAATTAGGTGCTTATACAAAATTTTTTTTTTTTTTCATCATCACAGTGCCAGCCGGGTATGCAAACCTATCCAATGTCGCAACAAGGGCATGTCCCACCTGTCTGCGAAAACGTTTAGCATGATGTTTGGGCTAGACCTAACGCGATTTAACATCGACGCATACTGTTTTCTTATAAGGGCATGAAAGCCATCGGTATGCGCTTCTGCAAACATATTCGAGGCGCTGCAAAATCGAGGCAGCCCCAACAGCACAGCCTAAACGCGTTATTGTATTGGACACGTAAGGCGCTATATGCCGCTAGTGTATAGTTGACCCACAGGCTACACGTGTATAGTGTTTGGCAAAATGACTTAAAAAGTGTGCAACGTGCAAACCTGCGTGCCAACATATTACACCTGACAGTTAACGCCCTACGTGCCCTTTCCACATCTAAGTTATCCTTAAGGTCGTCGGAGACCCAGTGACCCAAGTACTTAAAGCGAGTGACTTTATTCAATGCAGTACCGGCTAAAGTAACCGTTGGTACTGATAGGTAACTTTTTCCACGCGCCTTAAACACTACCATTTCGCTTTTCTTTGCATTGTATCTGAGCCCATGGGCCTCCGCATATGATTCGCTTCTGGACTAGTCTACGCAAAGCTCCTATCGATGGACCCAGGAGCACCACGTCGTCAGCGTAGCTAATATTATTATAGCAGACTCCATCTACGTAACACCCGACATTGGTACTGCTGAGCTCACCTATGAGCTGGTTTATGTACAGGTTGAATAGCTTGGGCGATGTCAGTCCACCCTGTTAATGCAGTTAAGATTTATATTATGTTTTCTTGACTAATCTGGGGTAATTCAGTAGACCTTAACAAATTGTTTATAGCCCAAAAGAGATGCATTAGAGCGATTTTTAATTGTAAATTTAATAAAAGCTGTAGTCCAATATTTAAACTTAATGAAATCCTCACTTTGCCTAGTATTTATATTTTTGAAATATGTTTATTTCTAAAAACTAATTCTGATCTATTTGCTAAACTTGGAGAAACAGAAGGGAGTCGTACCCGACACAAAAACCGACTAAAGGTACCTCAAACGCACCTCGAGTTATGCAAGAGAAACTCGTACTGCATGGCTGTTAAATTGTTTAACCATCTCCCAGACAAATTGGCTACTCTACCGTTAGCACAGTTTCGTAGAGAGCTGCGCAGAATACTGCTAAATAAAGCCTACTACGATATTAATGAATACCTTACGGATAAAATAAAAATGTGACATGATTATTTACCTAAAATTTAATAAATGAATAAAATGTACAATTCCTTTTATATAGATATTTTAACATAATTATTATAATTGTAAATAAACTGTTTAATTTAAATAAGCATGACATTATACATTAATATAGATTTAATTTAATAATTTGTATTGTATTTAACTGTTATTATGCATTAGATATTCAGAAACATGTATATTATGTACTTTTTCCATATTTGCACGCCATAATTTGGCAGAACATGCTGTATAAATGATTTTTTTAACACCTGTAACTCACCATGTTCTTGGAAATAAATGATTTACTTACTTACTTACTTACTAAACGCCAGCGCCATACGTCCGCGCCACGCCACTTCAGTATAACTCGCGCCTTAATACCTATACTATGATGTCTTTGAAGTTAAAGTATTTCACCACTAAACTTTATATTTACAGGAAAGAGACATCAAAACAAGTTTTCCACTGAACAAATTATGCATGTACAAGAGACTACTGGTCTTGAGGGATAGACTACGGCTTGGTGTACCTTCTATCAAGTCTATAGCATAGAAGACTAAGCTATCATTAGAACAAAACTGTATGCAATGTTCCCTAAATGATAATCCACCTCACATTGTGTCTCAGATGCCTTAACACTTGCATGCAGGATAAGCAGACATTACTGCCAGTGATGATTTGGGCTCTATCAATTTAGTTTTACAGTGTCTTTAGCAATTAACAGCTTTGTTTTTGAAATGTTTATAAACTTAGATTAAGTAGTGTTAGATGACGTCAAAAAGATACAATATTTATTATACTATAATTATTGTACTACTTTGAATAAATAAATGAATATGAATTGATACGATAAGGAAAGGAAGAAGTACAATATACAACCGGCGTATGTCTTTTCTTCTTCCTATGATATTGACACTGGCAAGCTGAAAACAAACACACTCAGTTTTTTTCTGGTCAGTCTCATATTTTTTATAAAGTCATCTATTATGTCTCTACACTAAAAGTCCACCACTGCTGGAGAAAAATAAACATATAAAAATGACAATGCAGTAAAATGTGGTAAAAGATGATAACTCAGGAGTGAACTCATAATTATGGACACCAGCTAGGCCCCTGGTAAAATATAATGTCACTGAAAAAAATAATATTAAGTTAGTGTTGATAACAGTATTTTAGTTTAAGAATTGTAAGTACCAAAAATATGTTTTAGTTTAGTAGTAGGCCAAGTATCCCTCCGTCATGGGAGAAGGCCCGTCCCTGCAGTGGCTGAGGCCCGTCCCTGGCAGTTGTGATTGTGATATTTTAGTTTCTATTTATTGATGAAATCTGTTATTAAATTATTTATTTATTGATATGGATAAAATAATAAATATTATTTACCAATGTTAGGTGTTTGTTTCATGAAATAATTAAAATTGTTGATACATTTATTTGTGGTTTTTATTGACGTTTTTCTAACACATTCATACAACTATGGATAAAGAATCAAATTCTTTATCTTGCAAATAAATAGGTACAAACACTCAGACCAATGCAAAAAATCATGTTTATACACACATGGAGCGTGAATAGAACCTGAACCCTCAAAGCAATCAAGCACTTTAACCACTTCGCCACAGAGCTCGTTAAAACAAAACAAGACTGGTTACAAAGCTAATACTTAGGTACTTACCTATTTTTAGTGATGTCAGATATTGCACCAAAAGGTTCAGGAATTCTTTTCTACCATTAAGTTGTGGTCGTGTGTTGTGAGTTGTGTCTCCGTGTGGTGACGGAGTAAGAATACAATATGTCACCACCCCATCTCATCTCATGGGTGTCGTAAAAACCGACTAAGGGACTGTCCGTGAATTATCTTTACGAAATAAAAAGAAGGGAAACTTGAAATGAAACCCTATACCAATCCGTCTGGCCAGCGTGGTATTAGTATGGCAAGTATCCCTCCGACACAGGAGCTTCTCCTATGTCGAATCCAAAACCATTTAGAGATTTTAGATCGGTAAGGGATAAAATCATATTTTTAGCTCAAAAAAACCGTAAGATTGTGGTCATTTTTAGAAATTATACATGAATTACTTTGACCTTCATTTGACATCTAAATCACGTCATGCGTCCGGCTGAACAGAAGTTTGTCTCTGCTATAATTGCTTAAGTAATTCACCCCCTTACTCATAAACGCCTCTTAAATTTAATCACTGTTTAACGAGATTTTTATTACGAAAACCAACCTTATACCAAACAACATAAGAGTTTAAGCTAATTAATCAATTGACTAAAATTTAAGAGGCGTTTATGAGTAAGGGGGTCAGTCGTATGTACACACATGACGTCATTACCAGTAAAAATTAAAAATAAACGACAGGTAGGAAACCAAAAATACTCAAATTAGTTGTTTGTAATTAATAAACCTTTAAAATAAAAAACATACCGCAAAAAAATCTTTACATAGGTACCGAATTAATTCAACAAAGGTCATACTTACCTAAATAAATATTTAATAAAATTAACAATGACAAAAAATATAAGATACCTTTTGAATTCTAAATTCATAACAACGCGTTATTTCGGATCTGTCTGATCCCAGTATTCGAGGATTATGTTATTTTCGCGATTCGTTAAGCACCCTTGTCGAATGTCATACGCCTATAGACTACGGAAACAGCCTTCTGTGTTAAATCAGTGAAATTAGAATTACGAAATCTAACTTAATTTTGTTTTACGAATCGAAAGTTTTTGATGGACGAAAGTTTGGTACCTACTGTAGAATTTTGACGATATTATTATAATTTGGGAATTGTATCGCAGGATTAAATAAAGATACTTTGAATTAAGCAGATTTAAATGTAAACATTCGTTTTATTTTATTTTATATTCTAATATTCACTGGCGGAATACAAAAGAGGTGAACCCTTGGAGAAATGAAATAAATTTATAAGATTGTCGAAAACAGTATTTAAATAATTTTCTAATTAAAAAACCGACTTCAACAGGAGTCGGTTAAAAACCATGCTGATAACAATTTCTAAGATTAGTATGAAATAAATTTCTGCAGTCGTCTTCATCATAAGATCATGTTTGTGTAAAGTTTTCATCAATACGAATAAAATAAGCCCAAACACTAGGTAGCTGCTATATACCGTTGAGGATTTCCCTCGATCCTCAATCTTCTTCATCACTAGATCATGTCTGTGTAAAGTTTTGTAAAGTTTTCATCAATACAATTAAAATAAGCCCAAACACAAGGTAGCTGCTATATGCCGTTGAGGTGTTCCCTCGACTCTCGGTGGTCTCCAGGATCTGACCAGTTCTAACTCTTGATTATTTGGTAGTGACGTCAGAGATGCACATGTATGACAAGATTTTACACAATGCGTCCCTACAATTTTCAAGAGATGCCCTCGATTTCTCTGGGATCCCGTCATCCAGATCCAGATCTGGTGACAATGGGACCAAATGGGAAGCATACCCATACGAACAAAAAAAAAATTTTTCAAATCGGTCTAGCCGTTTTCGAGAAATCAGGTAACAAACACAAAAAATAAAAAAAAAAAAAATACAACCGAATTGAGAACCTCCTCCTTTTTTTGAAGTCGGTTAAAAACGTTTAGGATGGGTGATAAAATTAACACGTTATAAAGTTACAAATAGACACCAAAATATTACACGACAATTTACTACTATAACTTTTTATTAGTTTGCCTTTGTTTATTTCAAAAATTAATAATGAATTCCTTTTAAAATATTAACGAAACAGTTGGTATAATTGCGAGTTCCCACAGATGCAAGGGTACTTTCATCCTTTCATAGGATAGTCTAGCTTAAGTCACACTATTGTATGTGGTATTTATTATTTCTATTGTAATAAGTTATTGTAACACTTTTACCTTCAACGAAATACACGAATAGGTAAATTACGAATGAATAATCTAACCAATTTTCACACAAAATTACACAACCTGACGTTTAAGTAAATCGATAATTCCTGATACTATACTTACTATACTATAACTACTTTTCGCTTGCTATGCGTGCTTTTTCCTCTTGAACTAGATACTGGTCTAGTCACCTTTGTTATTTTATCAATTACTTATAAAAAGAAGTTTAACGACTTTAAACGCTTTTATTCGTCTACAGCAATTTTCATGCGGCTAGAAATGGTAACAAAGTTAAATTATTATGTTTAAAAAGAGAATCGTAAGTTTATTCTGCACAGAGTTATGTAAACCTTTGTAATTTGCAAAAGTGGTAGTAGTTTGGCAGTAATTTCTCTCCGTTTAAACGTGTTACGAAGTAACTTGAATTTCTAGTGAAAGATAAAATAATAAAAATTAAATAGAGAATACTTAAATTAAACTTAAGTAATTATTAAGAAAACTAAAGATAATTATAATACATTAAGTAAAATGACTATTTAATGATGTGCACAAAAAGATATAGAACTCACTTAACTAACTAGAAACAAGTTAGTTTTCATAAAAGATCTGTCTAGACTATTACCAAAATTACTACAATTCAAATAATTCAGGTAACACCTATGATACTGTAACCATTCTTTATATAGATTTGGAGACAATCTCTATAATATAATAAGCAAATTCTTATTTTTATCTCAGGCAAGATAAGGCCATTGCTGGACATAGGCTTCCATCAAATATCTCCACCTTCCTATTAAGAGAATTATGATTTATTTTTGTTTAATTTCTACTTGTTCATCTTTTATAACCAGTGATTTAATATGAATGACACTATTTTTACATACCTAACCTACGAAACAACGTCCGAAGCCAACACGCTGCTTTTCGCAATTTATTTTAAAGATTTATTTTTTCAATGCATTGCTGTAACAAGTTTTATTTTCGCATTGAGAGTCTTAATGTAAAGCAGATAAAGTGCACTATAAACATGGTCACCCTACTCTCCTACAAGTTCCAAGTTCAGTGACAGAGTGCACAGAATGAATAAGTTCGCAGAGTTTCTAGCCAGCGCTAAATTACTGTTTGATATACCTCCAACATTTCAAGTAAGACCACTAGCTTTATATTTTCTACGTACAATTTACTTTTATATTAGTTAAGAACTGATTTAGCAGAGTATCTTAAGTGTTATTAAACTATTTTTATATTAATACAAGTCTGGAATCAGATTGCCCTTAATTTTTAGATAGCAAGAGGTCAATTAATTGTTTTAAGATAATTACTTTTTTTCTAATTAAGGACGTCTATCTCCCTGGATCATGTTGTATTTCACGAGGACTCTTAATAGCATTCATTTAACGAAAATAAAGGCGTTCATAACCACTTGTGTGACCACACATCTCCGTGTGGTGACGGAGTAAGAATACAGTGTGTCACCACCCCATCTTATCCCATGGGTGTCGTGAAAACCGACTAAGGGACTAACCGTAAACATTAATATTATTAGCTTTACGTAATAAAAAGAAGGAAATCTTGAAATTAAACCCTATACCAATCCGTCTGACCAGCGTGGTATAAGTAGGCTAAGTATGCCTCAGTCACGGGAGGAGGCCCGTCCCTGCAGTGCTGTTATGATAAGCACTTTAGAGAGCAGGTAGCTGGAATAATTCTCGACACCAGGTTAGTAGCCATATGCCCCCTTACTTGTAAACGTCTCTTAAATTTAATCACTGTTTAGCGAGATTTGTTATTACGAAAACCAACCTTATACCAAACAACGTAGGAGCTTAGGCTAATTAATCAATTGACTTAAATTTGAGAATTTTTTTATGAGTAAGGGGGATGAAAGATAAACAAAAAAGAAGAAGAAAGCTGGATTTAAGAATCACCATTTATAAATAAAAGCTATCTTAATAATTAGACTTAGAAGAAAAAGGTTCTGAAAAGTAAATAAACTAACTACATCTTAAATTGCCAGTGCATCCTCTTTGTAAACACGTTCAAGTGATACGATAGGTACACGAGAAGTAGGGTAAGATTGCGATCATTGGACTAGCGCTTTGTTTGGATGGACCACTTCAATACTTCGCGATCTATTCATATTTGAACCCGATATTTGCATCGAAACGATAGCTTTACAACCCCCCACACCGCCCTCCAACCGCCAGTACTGCAGCAGGCAGCATGAGGAATGGACGTACTTCACTTTGTTTCTCGGACCTCGAATATAATTTTTACGCGGCAAATAATAGCATGTAAGTACTGTTATATTAATTATTTTAGTGTGATTTTTTTTACTTGTATAGTAAACTAATTAAGAATACTTACTATCGTTTATTTTTGTTGAGTAACGTGCTTCTTTTTTTAAAATAAATATTTCAGTGGATGTTAGTGAGTTTCTATCAATGGACTGGCACGCAGCTCTTTCATTGAACCAGTCCAATCATGGCAACTTCTATAATGTGTGTTATTTAAAAAAACAAATCTTTTTATTTTAGCATGGCAAAAAGAGGAGGAGAGAGAGGCGAGTATGAAACTAGCTTAGGGAAAAAAGAAGTTGGATTGAATGAGGTTATCAGAATGTTTCGAGTGTCAAAAGCGACGTTAAAGAGAAGTTTTGACGAACCTGAAATATTTTTGTGATTTTGCAAGCCAAATGAAATCTAATTTGAATCGACTAATTAATGTAACTATCTATTTATTAATACTATTATAAACGGGTCTTACTCGCGGTATATACTATAGCCTAGATACTGGTAAGATAAATACCTAGGTTGGACGGACTGATCCCTGATCATTCAGTCCCTCCGCGATTACGGCCCTTGCAAGTCGGCCGAAACGTCGGAGAAAAACCTAGATATTTATCTTACCAGTATCTAGGCTGTAGTATATACCGCGAGTAAGACCCGTTTATAATAGTATTATGTATACAAATCGCGATAGTTTAAAATCTATTATCTACTTATTTATTTTCGAAAATAAAAGAAATTTGATAAAAAAAATATTTTACTTTATTAAGCTGCCACCTATAATCCTTAAGTCCAATTATAGCAACTAAGTGGTCCGATGAAAGAGACGGTGGTTCAAACAAGGAAACCATCACAAGGGTTTATTTTCTTCTTTTGTGACTAAATACATTATAAAATTAACCTAATTATGTTAGTTAACAATAATTGAATATACAGACTACTCGTTTACACAGATTTGGTTTTATTTCACACTCTATTTTAGGTACCAGGTCTGTTTAAAATTAAGTGGTCCAATAGTCGCAACCTTACCCTAACGTTAAATTATAATCTAGTACACTAGTACAGTACAAAGGAGTTTTGTTCTCAAATCAATCTTTAAGAAAGACGAGATGTACTACAACTACGAACGATGAGTTTTTTATTTTCCTTCACTTTGTAGTATAGGAGCTGTATGATTTAATATTATCGTTTTTTATTTAGAGGTTTTTACGTACATACGTAACCTCATTGTACCCTTTTAATGACCTCGTGTAGTCCCCGTGCGCGATTTCAAATCCAAGGTAAGATTTGTGTGGTCCATAAATAATTATCTTAAACCTAAAGTTGGTATTTTGTGTTTGCACTTCTGTACATTTTATGTCAGTTAAAGTCTTCGGGTTACATCTCTGTGTGATCCACAAAAGATTTTCTAGTGTGTGGATTTTAATTTCGGGTGTGTAAAAGTCCCCAGGACAGAGCTCAATTAGTGTAAAAATTGTTTTTTGAACAATCAAAACAGATTCATCATCATCATCATAACAGCCCATTAATGTCCCACTGCAAGGACGGGCCTCCTCCGATGACGGAGGGATAATAGGCCTACTAATACCACGCTGGCCAGACGCATTGGTATAGGGTTTAATTTCAAGTTTTCCTGCTTTTTATTTCGTAAAGATAATATTCACGGATAGTCCCTTAGTCGGTTTTAACGACACCCAAACACTGATTAGTTTGGTATTTATTCGTAATTAACTACTTCTGAGGTAAATAGATCTGTATTAAAAAAAAATTAAGTAAGTATGTTTTTGTAAAATAATATTTTTACTGCTACTTTTAATAAACAAAGAATGGTCAAAATTTTTGTGCGTCTAGCTCTTAGACTACATGTTCCCAGTCTTTGCGTTCAGATATCAAAAGAGGAATACACCTTTGTTCCTGATTTTACTTTGAATTTGTCGACTTATTTTTATTTCAACTCCAATCATCGACACAGAGATATTTG
This sequence comes from Schrankia costaestrigalis, assembly GCA_905475405.1. Taxonomy (NCBI): domain Eukaryota; kingdom Metazoa; phylum Arthropoda; class Insecta; order Lepidoptera; family Erebidae; genus Schrankia; species Schrankia costaestrigalis. The sequence goes on along the minus strand of FR997852.1, from coordinate 10,286,288 downwards.
TGCTTTTGGATAAAGATGGTTTATATTTGTATTCTTGAACTACCTACTTAAATAAATCTATACTTCTATACTAATATTATAAAGAGGTGAAGTTTGTGTGTTTGCGACGTAGGGGGTAATCTCTGGATCTACTAAACCGATTTTAAAAATTCTTTCTGTGTTAAATAGTCCATTTATCGGGGAGTGTCATAGGCTATGTAGTATCACGCTATGACTAATAGGAGTGGAGCAGTAATGAAATATATTTAAAAAACAGTCGCGTTTTTTTCGCCGCCCAATTAAGTGGGCACGGGTCAGCTAGTATAACTATAATAAAAATATATTTATTTATTTAGGTTAAGGCTTACCAACTAAAATACATACTTGTCATTGATAAATACATTACTTAATAATATGATATACGTACCTATGCTTTTAAATTAAAGGTTAGCACAACATTTATATTTTAAATGATATAGACATGTTTATTACTAAATTACCTATACAGTTTCCCTAACTTAACCTAACTATAATCAAAAAGATAGAAATTAAAGGAAAAAATAACAAAAATATACAAACAATAATACATTTACAATTTATGACTCTCAATCAACTCAATTAAAATAATATCCATTGGTTTTACAGTTCTCTATCAATAAGGCCAATTAACTCGAGCATAACAGCCGCACAGATGCTATAGGTACGCCACCGATGTAGTTTTATTTAACTTTCATTATTTATTTACTCTTCTATAATAAATGCAAAAATATTTATTAATTGATAAACGATTAAAAAGGTTAAGCAATATTACCGCGGACAGTATTTTGATGGGTGACCGTTGAGTGACTTCACATCTGTGAGAATTAATAAAACTGGAGACTTAAAAAAATTCAAAAGTATTTGAGAAATGTAAGTTATGTTTCGACCCCATTGGGTTTGTAACAAAATTAGGTATTATTTAACACCAAATGGCGCTAAAATTACAAAATGAAAAAGTAAAGTAAGTAAATACTTAAATATATACCCCCTTACTCATAAAAAAAATCATAAATTTTAGTCAATTGATTAATTAGCCTAAGCTCTTACGTTGTTTGGTATAAGGTTGGTTTTCGTAATAAAACAAAATCGTAAGAATTTAAGCTAATCAATTGACTAAAATTTAAGAGGCGTTTATGAGTAAGGGAGTTAATATTTATTATAACTTACACATAGGTATAAAATAGTTCAGAATAGCGATGAACGGGAACGCGAATCACGTTTATGCAAAAGTAATCCACATCGATTGACACACAGTCTAAAGGTTCTGACGTTAAAAACAAAATTTTGGATGTCAAAACAATGTGAAATATGATTTACTACAGAGTAGATGATCGGTAACCCTTATCTGGTAATGTGTGTAGATGTCAATAGCTCCTACATTATACACACCCGCGTCAATCTGACTGACGTCACATTATGTTCAGATCATAACTTATATCTACATGAGACGAGTTTGTTATCGATTATGTTAATAAAATATGGTTTGGAATATGGTGATAGCATTTTGAGGGCTGCACACTGATAGTTAAATTATTAAGCAACGTCATAGCAACCAACCTCTAAGGTGACTGTTTAGTGACATAACATCTGTTTAACGGACTAGACTACTTTTAGATTTAACAGACACAAGAACGTCTAGGATCAGGACAATAATTCGTGGATTGGACATAGAATTGTCCACCATGGACTTAGAATCTCTCTCAAGTATCAAATTTTTTCATTGTGTTTCATTCTTTTAAAAATTTTCTAGTTATACCTAAGCTTTCTAGGTTGATTTAAATGTTTTTAAACTTAAATAAATTCTGATGTCTAAAGAAAGTCGAATTTCTAATGCCAAAACAATGTGAAATATGATTTAGTACAGAGTAGATGATCGGTAACCCTTATCTGGTAATGTGTGTAGATGTCAATAACTCCTACATTATACACACCCGCGTCAATCTGACTGACGTGACATTATGTTCAGATCATAACTTATATCTACATGAGATGAGTTTGTTATCGATTATGTTAAGAAAATATGGTTCGGAACAGCGATTACATTTTGAGAGGTATTATATAACTTTAATAATTTTACTATTAAATAATAAATTAAATCATTTATTGATAAACGATTAAAAAGGTTAAGCAATATAATTGCGGACAGTATTTTGATAGGTGACCGTTGAGTGACATTACACCTGTTTAACGGGCTAGACTACTTTTTTATTTAACAGACCCAAAGAACATCTAGAATCAGCACAATAATTTGTATATTAGACAAAGTGTTGTTCAGCGTTTGATTCAAATCTATGACTTCATACATAGTACCTAATTTATTAAAATAATAGGTACGTGACCTTAAAATCAAAGTCGAATTTCTGAATTTTCTAATGTCAAAACAATGTGAAACATGATTTAGTACAGAGTAGATGATCGGTAACCCTTATCTGGTAATGTGTGTAGATGTCAATAACTCCTACATTATACACACCCGCGTCAGTCTGACTGACGTGACGTGACATTGTGTTCAGATCATAACTTATATCTACATGAGTTTGTTATCGATTATGTAGGTATAGAAATTATGGTTCGGATTTGTGATTTTTGACGACCTCTAGCGTAGTGGTTATATAACGATTAGATTAGATAGATAACGGGTTCGATTCCCGTTCAATGCAAATATTTGTGTGCATGAACATGATTGTTTGCATTGGTCTGGGTGTTTTCTATGTATAATATGTACTTATGTATTTACAAAAAAAAGTATTTCAGTGTGTTTATCCGTTGTCTAGTATCCATATTACAAGCTCTGCTTAGTTTGGGACTAGATGGCGCTGTGTGAATGTGCGAGGAATATTTACATATTTATTTTACTGTTTTATTTTATAAATTCTTTACACAACGCCATTTATTCCCGAACAAAGCAGATCTTGTGGTATTATGTGTAAAAGCTTTACTTAATTCGGGACAAACTTAGCTTATCACAGAGGAGTAAAAATCCAGGAAATTATTACGCCGCCTATCTCGACGAAAACAAAAGACAAAGAACTTAATTTATAACCTTATTACGAGTACCTATATCTCTTTATATTACCAGCATGGTACAGTTAGGCCAAGTTGTCCTCCGTATTTGGAGGAGGCCAGGCCCTATATTGGGACAATAATTGACTATTATGAATGTATTTTAATATCAATATATTATATTCTCACACATTCACACAACGCACTCTAGTCCCAAACTAAGCAAAGCTTGCAAACTATGGGTACTAGACAACGGATAAACATACTTAAATACTTTTTTTTTTGTAAATACATATATTATTATTAATAGAAAACACTCATACCAATGCAAACAATCATGTTCATGCACACAAAGATTTGCATTGAGCGGGAAACGAATGCGAGACCTCTGCGTAGCAGTCATATTATATAACCACTACCCGCAGAGGTCGTTGAGATTTGGAGGAGGCCAGGCCCTATATTGGGACAATTATTGACTATTATGAATGTATGAATAAGTAAAGGTTGGTAATTTAAAATAATTCGAAATTCTAGAGTCACTTCGCTACACACTGGGTTCCCTATTTTTCTGTGAAAGTTTTAAATTAATTTAAATGACACGGAACATCAGGCGTTTTGAACCAATAAACTATCGAACTAACGAGCAGTCGCTATAAGGTTTTTCGCAACAGAATTTTTCGCACTAACGTTACATCGCACCAATAAAGCATCGGTATAATATAACATATACTACTAAATTGTCGCGATACCGTGTTCGATATAATAAAAATCGAACCTACAACTTTCGCAGAAAAATAGGGAACCCGCTACACTGTATTATTTTTCCTACGTAAGTAAAAACGTGTAGGTCCTTTCAAACATCTATTGTTGAAAGACAAAGCTAAAATTCAAGACACGAGGAAGTATTTTCAAAGGCGAACTTTCTTTCTAGCTAATATTTCAGAAAAGAATCCTAAAAAACGGTGACTTTTTTTAGCGACCTCTACCAACGTTACCTACTGCACTAGGGCTGTGATTTTCTTTTGTTAATTTTTAATTATCCATTCCTATACCTAATAGGTCTTTACCTATGAAATAGCCGTTTTATTTCTGCGCAGTCTGTAGACTCTATATTCTTTTAAAACATTTATTGTTTAAATATTTTTTGTTATTTAGGAAATATAGGATATTACCAACATCTTTTTTTTTTTTTCGTGGAGGAAATGCTTTAGGCTTACACATCCTCGCCTTGGGGTGACGGCGAGGTGGTTATGTCAGACTCCCATAGACCGGTCTACTGACTAAAACCTCCACGGTTACCATCTTCGTGGTATACGAGGAGTCCCGGGAACTAGGAAAACAACATCCGAGATCTCCCCACCTTTGCATTGCTTACGCAAGGCTCTTCACAGGGGATTACCAACACCTAAGAAAAGGTAACAAATAAAAATAATTATTATTTGTTTTATTAATAAGCCCTGTGAACATGGGTCCAATTTAAAACATGGGATTTTATTTATTTATTTATAATTTATGCACACAATAAAATTGATGTACAAGGGTAAGCTTAATGCCTTAAGGCATTCTCTTCCAGCAAACCATTGGGTGATGCAGAGAAAAGTAATATATAAAGTAGTATATAATTTTCCCATTTGTTTAATTGTAACTTTTTACCAGATACTTTTTTTGTGAATATAACTACTGATTTAGCGTAGATGTGCTCCATTACATATACCAAACTTTATTCTATTAAGTAGTAATAGCTATTGAAAAATCTAAAAAAACGTTGGTATTAAAAATATCTTCCGTGGGACGCTTACCTGCGGCCTCGTGTTGCACTCAGCCGCTACTGTAACCATCATAACAGCCCATTAATGTCCCACTGCAGGGACGGGCCTCCTCCCATGACGGAGGGTTACTTGGCCTACTAACATCACGCTGGCCAGACGGATTGGTATAGGGTTTAATTTCAAGTTTTCCTTCTTTTTATTTCGTAAAGATAATTTACAAATAGTACCTTAGTCGATTTTTACGACACCCATGGGATGAGATGGGGATTGTGACATATTGTATTCTTACTCCGTCACCAAGTCACCACACGGAAAACTACCGCATTTTAACACAAGTACTCAAAATTTTATCCCAAATCACAGCATACTTTTATCTCCTATCTATTTCTTTAAACAAATGCCATTTCTTTACTAACACAATACAGTTAACATATTTACATGCATAAGTAGAGAGGAGGACGCGTTAGTAGTGTAAGTGGAATACAGGAAGAAATACATTACATGCACGTCAAGCGTACTGAATAGTTCATGCACACCACTCTCATTGTCTGCGGAGACGGGCTTGTGTTTAAGTTAGGAGATGTAGCGGGTGTATTATTTATACTTTTCCTTTTAAAAATACTAGGAACCATTGTCCTATGTCGCAGAGACTTTACATACATACTTCAATTTAAAAAGACACAAAGAACATCCAAACATGACAGTAGGTTGTGGTTTGCACAAAAAAATGTCCTGCGTGGGTTTCGAACCTAACAATCAATTTGGAATGCTACTACTGCTCTCCTTGTGGTGACGGAGTAAGAATACAATATGTCACCACCCCATCTCATCCCATGGGATGAGATGGGGTGGTGTGTTACGACACCCATGGGTGTCGTAAAAACCGACTAAGGGACTAACCGTAAATATTATCTTTACGAAGTAAAAAGAAGGAATACTTGAAATTAAACCTTATACCATTCGGTCTGGCCAGCGTGGTATCAGTAGGCCAAGTATCCCTCCGTCACGGGAGGAGGCCCGTCCCTGCAGTGGGACATTAATGGGCTGTTATGATACCTATCAAACAAATTATGCCTACAGCTGGAGATATGCCTCCTCTAATCGTTTTTACTACGAAGTAGCCTGTTCTTTTTTCAACTCGCACTTATCAGGTCTATTTTCATCGAGTTAAGGGTCTTAACAAGTTCCCTTTCGTGCTATTGGACACAATAGTAAGACGTTGGGTATGTTTCGTATATTGTAATACATGGCGTAGTGCAAGGGTTAAATTACGATATTGACTCCAACATATTTTAATACGTTAAACAGTTTTTTTCCAATTTGTACTGAAATTCAAAGCCATAAAGCTTATATTTTTAAAAACTTACCCCCTTACTCATAAACGCCTCTTAAATTTTAGTCAATTGATTAGCTTAAATGCTTACGTTTTTGTTTGGCATAAGGTTGGTTTTGCTAATAAAAATTTCGTTAAGCAGTGATTAAAAAGAGGCGTTTATGAGTAAGTCGTATCAAATCGTAATAGTATCAAAACTGAAGGAAAAACAAACCCCGCTACATATATGCGCTTATATCTTGCGCCGCACTATGACGTATGTATAAAGACAGCACCCTGTACAGTCAGGACGTACAGACTGACAAACACTCCGACGCGTCACAAGTAGGTTTTTACGTGTTTTTATACTCGCCGTAATGCGCTTCTCCATTTACCTGTTATCGACACAGACAGTTATGTAGGCAGCCTCTCTGACATTGTTGGTGTTACTATACTTACCAACAGAGCTGCCTGGTCATCTACTGCTATCATACCACCCCATTAATGTCCCACTGCAGGGACGGACCTCCTCCCGTAATGGAGGGATACTTGGTCTACTTATACCACGCTGGCCAGACTAATTGGTATAGGATTTAATTTCAAGTTTTCCTTCTTTTTATTTCGTAAAGATAATATTCACGGTTCGTCCCTTAGTCGGTTTTTAGGACACTCATGGGATGAGATGGGGTGTTGAAATATTGTATTCTTACTCCGCCACCACACGGAGTATTTTTTTATGACAGTATTAATGTCACACTGCTAGGATGTAACTCTTCCAGACTTGATATAAACCTCTATAAAAATCAAACTAGCATGATATTAGTAGGTCAAGTATCCCATGGGGATATTAATGAGCTGTTATGATGAGTGTATGTGATGGGTTGGTGACAACAGGTAGTATTACTTCATCGCCACAGGGTGAATAAAGGACAAAAGACTTGACCATAATTTGTAGTTCGATCACAAAAAAAGTCTTACTTATTGGGATTCGAAACCGCGACCATAGAGTCGATAAATATTTTATTTTAACATTATGTCACCCCTAACTTTATTGACCCTACGCCACAAACATCATTGATAATCTATCCCCACATAATCCTATTGTCACACAACTAATTAATCCAATACCGAACAACCCTTATAAGCCAAGATAAATTAACCTAAGTAAATTGAATTTTACATTTAAGTAAGCCTTTATACAAATAGAAAATTTTACTTAGATTTTCATAAATCATGCTAAAGGTCACGGTGGCTTAGTGGTTGCGTGTGTGGCGCGAAAGTTCGCAGGTACGAATCCTACATAAGGCAGAGAAGATCATCAAGAGATGGGGATCTATCTACAAAAAAAAACCTTGATTCTTGGAACATAATCGCGCTTTTAAAAAATCAAAAACACAGTATTGACGACCTCTGTGGCTTAGTGGTTATATTACATGACTACTACGCAGAGGTCTCGGGTTCGATTTCCGCTCAATGTAAATATTTGTGTGCATGAAGATGATTATTTGCATTGGTCTGAGTGTTTCTAAGTATGTATAATGTATTTATATTAAAAAAAAAATATATAAGTACCTACTTACTAATATCCGTTGTTCTGTTACCCATAACACAAGCAGGTTAAGCCTAGCTTACTTTAGAAACAGATGGCCCTGTGTAGATATGTCCGTTAATATTTATTTTTTTATTTATTTATTTCCTTGTCCCGTGTCGACACAAATGGAGCACACACAGTCTACAATTAGGGGTGACAACATCGCCACCTCGTTATGCCCGCAAGTGCTCTACTGTATTCAAACATAACTGTGTACTCGCCAAATTTTATGTTTTCAGTCACACTAGAGAGGGACAGTGGGGATGTGCCACTTACCTTATTTGCGTAGTGAAGTGATAAAAGTATTTTGTTAGTGCATGTACAATGTTTTATGAAGTAAGGTGAATAAATAGATTTGAATAGACTTTGGATGTTTTTTCCGTTCCCGTGACGGAGGAATACTTGGCCTACTTATTTTATTTATTTTATTTTAGCTACTTTCATAGTGTTATGTCGTATGGTATTCTGTTGTGGGGTAGTGCGGCTGATATCAACACAATATTTGTATTGCAAAAAAGAGCGGTACGTTGTATATATAATATGGGCCCAAGAGAGTCTCTTAGAGACAAATTTAAAGTGATTAAGATTATGACTGTGCATTGCCAGTATATATTCGAAAATCTAATATATGTACACAAAAATATAAACAAATATAAAAAAATGAGTGATATACACAATGTTAATACAAGAAATAAAAATAAACTTGCTGTTCTCCACACTAGGCTTCATAAAATAAGTAATTCTTTCGCTGGTAATGGTATTCGTTTTTATAATAAGCTCCCTATGGAAGTTAAAGAATTGTCAATTAATAAATTTAAATCTTTCATTAAACATAAGTTAATATTGAAATCATATTACAGTGTAAAGGATTACTTAAACGATAAAAATGCCTGGATCTGAATTGTCCTGATTTCTTAATAAAATATTTGTGAAGTGATCACCTAAAAGAGCGATAGGAACCCAGCAGAGTTTCTTGTGGGTGTCTTCTCTGTCATGGTAGTGTTCCGAACCCTCAGTAAACTTAGCCGTTAAGTTAGACGTGCTGTGATCACTATAAAAACTCCGACGTTCATAAGTGTCATTGATTTGACTTATATGAAATAAAATATTTTTTCATTTTCATTTTCATTTTCATTTTCTACTACTGGTGGTTATATAACATGACTGCTACGCAGAGGTCTCGGGTTCGATTCCAGCTCAATGCAAATTTTTGTGTGCATGAACATGATTGTTTGCATTGGTCTGAGTGTTTCTATGTATAATAAGTATGTATTTACAAAAAAAAAAGTATTTAAGTATGTTTATCCGTTGTCTAGTACTTATAGTACAAGTTCTGCTTAGTTTGGGACTAGATGGCGTTGTGTAAAAGTGTGGGGATTTTTTTTTATAATAATGCAACACGATAGTTACAAGTTATGGTAAAGAAAGATATCCATAGTTACTTAAGCAAGTAGCGTTAACAAAACAATCGTGCACGTATCTTCGTCACACAGTGAGTGAGTACCGTCGACACAACAATACTGTCTGTACTAACAGTTGAGTTAAAGAGTGAACGTGAGTACTGAACTATACTTTTGTATAACTACTCATTATAACAACAATGTATAGTGTTAGCTGGAAGTGACTAAAAATATAAAATAAAATATTCCTCACACTTTCACACAACGCCATCTAGTCCCAAACTTTACAGTTTCTAATGGTTTTAGTACTCGTATAGTACTGTATGTAATAAGATAGTCATAAAGTTAACAATAATTCTGTGCCGATAAACTGCTGCGCAGTTTGGCATTTTTAGAAATTAAGAAACAGTGTAGTAAAGCTGAATAAACGATAAACACAAATACAATACTAAGCAGAGCTTGTACTATAGGTTCTAGACAACGGACACACATACTTTAATACTTTTTTTTGTAAAGACATAATATTATACATGGAAAACACTCAGACCAATGCAAGCAATCATGCACGCAAAGATTTGCATTGAGCGGAAATCGAACCTGAGAATTCTGCGTAGCAGTCATGTTAAATAACTATTACGCCACAGAGGTCGTAAAAAATTAGTATTTACTGCAATATTTATGTTACTAAAACTGCTGACTTTATTATTAACTATTCTAGATTTTATTTCTCATTGTATGTACAATGAGAAATAAAATCTAGAATAGTTAGTGATCCAGTTACCCACTTAAGGTTTCCGTCAGTGTAGACGTTTTAGCTTGGAGGTGGATTAATAAGCATAACATTAGTGTAAAAATGTTACTGTGTATAGGTACACCATTCCATCTAAACACAGTGACATTTTCATAAATTAGCAAGTGAAATAATTTTACGAGGCTTAACAAATTTTGTCAAATAGATACAGCGGGTTAACTAACCAGTCAGTTTGTTTGAAAATTCAAAATTGGAAACTAAGAATAATAACTTCAGTAAGCTCTCTATTATTACGAATATCCTAAACGGCACTGTTAGGTTCCTACCAAATTTGGATAGGCAGAGGACGGAACATAGCAGACAGTGAAGGTGACCGCTAACGCGTTGTAAGGGGGCCTCCTTAAACCTACATCTGCAAGTCCTAGGCGCTGTTATGCAAGTGCTCCGTCGTCTATCACGCGGTGGACCCTACACCCGCACGGAGAATCCATGGAATGCTAAGATTAGGTCTTATCTTGTAATGAATTGTTAACTTTGTTTAGTCGGCTATTACCACACTCATAGAGCTTGAAGAAGTGGTGAATTATCAATTCATCATAACAGCCCATTTATTTCCCACTGCAGGGACGGGCCTCCTTCCGTGACGGAAGGATACTTGGCCTACTAATACCACGCTGTATAGGGTTTAATTTCAAGTTTTCCTTCTTTTTATTTTGTAAAGATAATATTCACGGATAGTCCCTTAGTCGGTTTTTACGACACACGGATTAGCCAGACGGATTGGTATATGGTTTAATTTCAAGTTTATCCTTCTTTCTATGTTAAGGTAATATTCACAGATAGTCCCTTAGTCGGTTTTTACGAAACCCATGAGATGAGATGGGATGGTGACATATTGTATTCTTACTCCGTCACCACACGGCGATCTTCTGTAATCTCTTAGGTTAAACCGTGGTTACTTCTAGTGTTCCTATATCTAGACTAGACCGTGTACCGTACACACGTATATCAGTGCTAGACGCTTTGTCTACCTCTCTGAGAATACGTCACACTGTTTCTTTGAACAACCATGTATGTATATCCGCACATATGTGTACAAAGTTTAGAGATGACACATACTCTATTATATATTATAAATATAATCCGTATGGTGACGGAGTAAGAATACAATATGTCACCACCCCATCTCATCCCAAGGGTGTCGTAAAAACCAACTAAGGGACTATCTGTGAATATTACCTTAACATAGAAAGAAGGATAAACTTGAAATTAAACCCTATACCAATCCGTCTGGCCAGCGTGGATTAGTAGGCCAAGTATCCCTCCTTTACGGGAGGAGGCCCGTTCCTGCAGAGAGACATTAATGGGCTGTTATGATAATGATACTCTATTATTGTCCATGTTATTGGACTGAGAATACAGATTGTCAGAGACTTAAGATAAGCCAAGGGTGTTGTAAAACCGATTTATAGTCACGATCTTAAGCAAAGAAGTGAAACTTGACAGAATACTCGGTAGTAGCCCTTTTGGCAAACGTGATGGCTAATTGCTATTAGTAGGCTTAGTTTCATTCCATCACTGGAATAGCTTCGTTCTTCCATATCTATACTTAATTTTATAAAGAGGTAAAGTTTAAAAATTATTTCTGAGTTGAATAGTTCATTTATCGGGGAGTGTTATAGGCTATCATATAGGTCATATAGGTAATTATATATATATTTCTTACATAATTTCTCTTATTTTAATTCTTTACTTTCGGTTAAAGTGCATTTTAATGATACCATCATCTTGTAAAATGCACACACACTTCCACTCATTCACACACACAATACTTCATACATTCATATTATGCAGTAAAAACATACATAGTGTTACATTAAATATGCCGTGGTATTACTTAGTTTGTACATATACATAATATGACCGAAACAAATTTTATATAAGAAACTAATTTATTCTGTGATAATATTTTCTAGTAGGTTTTATAAAACTAAAATAAACCTAACTAATTATCACCCAAAGTAACTAATCAAAATCATAAACTTGCTTAAGTCCGCAGTTACTGTAGCTTTCTCAGACTACTTGTTTTATTTCAGCACTATGTGGGTATATATAAAATGAGTTTTGCAATTGCATTTACCCGCGCAATGTTTCTTTTATTTAGTACATGCCATTTTGTTTTTGTGAGTGTGGCTTAACTATGATAGACTTTATAAATAAATTTGTATTGTGTATGTGAACGTAATTATTATTTAGTGTACTTATAGTATTATGTGTAGTGAACAGAACTGTGTCACATGAAGAAAACTGGCGTCTGAGATACAGGCTAGGCCTAGTTCAGACGCCAGCATCCATAGAAACAAAATGTACGATATTGTAAGTGCTTTGTATTTATGTTAACTTTACTAAGTTAAGTACCGTATTGTAACGTACTATTGTGTTGTGCAAATAAACAATTTTTTATTTTTTATATCAAGTCCGTTGTTTAAACATATTTCATTACTGCTCCACTCCTACTATATATATATGTCGCAGGGAAATGAGGAAATCAGGGACTTCACGAAATCACTAGGGATATCACGAAATCCCGGTAAATGTCGAAATGCCTTGCACTTCGGCGGCCGCTACCGCGGCACGCTCGCTTCGCTCGCTCGCCTCGTGCATTATGGTCACAGTTCTAACCTAACCTAACCCACAGACGATAGAATTTTTGTGTTTTTTAACCTACAAACAAAAATATGAGCATTTCTTTTCTAGTACAAATGGGATTTCGTCATATCCCTAGAGATTTCGTGAAATCCCTGATTTCCTCATTTCCCTGCGACATATACACACATCAAAAAAGTCTAAGCAACATGCATGATATTACAAATTTACCATTTATATTAATTTATTTTACCATTTATTTTAATTATAACGTTGTATTTTATTTTTAAAATAATATTTTTAGGGTTCTATGATGTAAAAATAACAGCTGTTTTCTTTATAAGTTCTTTTAATAACAGAAATTAACAATATTAGAATATACAGGTACATAAGAAACTAAACTTTTTTTTTACAAATTGAAATTTCTTAAGAAAATGAATTTATTGTGAAAGAATAGGACAATTTAATACAAAGTATGGCCTCCTCTGCTATTCAGAACTTGTCGGCAACGATTATTCATTGAATTAATGAGACTGTTTATGTCATCTTGCGGTATTCGCTCCCAATGGAATTGTAGCAAATCCTTCAGCTGTTGGGTTGTTGTCACTCCGTCCAAGTCCTTCAAAACACGTCTCTGGAGCATGTCCCATGCGTGCTCGATGGGGTTGAGGTCTGGCGATTGTGCAGGCCAGGGCAATACCTGGATGTTCTCCGTTGCCAAGTATTCACTGGTTCGCCGAGCTGTATGTGAACGCGCATTGTCATGCATTAACGTAAAATCGGAGCCAAAGGTTTGTGCAAATGGATGGACATAAGGTCTGAGAATATCCTCAACGTAATTTTCAGCGTTCATGTTTCCATTTACAAAAACGAGCTCAGTTCGCCTGTTCTTCATAATACCCGCCCATACGCTGTGAGTCGGACGTGTTAATAGTTATTAATTAATCAACAATAGCTTAGCGCGGCGCGAGCCGACGCAAGTGTCATTTTTCACCATGAGTGATAAACTTGTGGAGAACGAGTTGCTGGCTTTTTTACAACAGAAGCTAGACGTTATAGGCGAAGTTTCTGCGCTCCAGATTTGTGTCTCGAATTTCAGCGAGGAAGAAATCGCGGCTGCCAAGTTGCTGATTTTTCGATCGCTGAATAAAGAAGACCGGATGGTGTCACGTAGACGTGACGGACCTAAAAAAAGTATGCAGGACATCATCACACTGCTCAAGACGACCGATCCCGAAGACGTGCCTGTATTTGTAGCTAGGGACTTGAAAAAGTTACCTCTGGTTACTTTAGAGCACGTCGACGTAACGAGTCTTCTAAAGGACATCACATACTTGAAGACTAGTCTGGCGGATGTCAAGAAGAAGTTGGAGACATCCGAAAGAAACGTGACAGAATTACGTACCGAACTAGATGAGTTGCGTAATTCTGTTAAAGTATCTGGGTCACCGATATCGGCGCGTGTAAACACACGTCACGGTGCATCGTCAGCAACAAGCTACGCGTCAGCGGTCTTGTTGTCATCGCCGTCTACAGCTGACAATGCAGAGTGTGACGCACGAAGCTACGCGCGCCCCGCTCCTGTCTCGCAGCCTATTCACTGCAAGACTCCTCGAGCTCCTTTAAATAATGAGCCCAAGGCTACCGCCGGTAAGAAGCTATTGCAAGACAGTAGCAAGAAACGGTCTAATGATGATGATGGTTTCGTGACTGTTCAAAACAAAAAACATCGCCAGCAAAGCAAGAAGAACTGCTGTGGCACAGCACCTAGTGAGCCAAATATCAATGTCCGTGCTGCAAAACCGAACACTCCGGTGTACATTTCACGCCTGCATTACACCACAAAGGCTGAGGACATCGTCGAGTACGTTCGCCATAGGTTGAAATACACGGCGAGAGTGCAGTTGTTAGAGTCGCGCCGCAACGTCAATTTCAAGGCGTTCGTGGTTCGGGTCCCAACATGTTACCTGCATCTCGTCATGGAGGAGACCTTTTGGCCGCAGGGCGTGGTATTCCGCCGTTTTCGTGGACAAGTGCCACCTGATCGCACTGTCCCATGATTTATTTATAACTATGTATTATAAAATTTATATTATTATGTTTTTATTTATTATGTGTATAATTATAATTAGTAGGTACCTATAAATAATGGTAAATAAAGTATTTATGCCTGTTGTCTGGTACCCATAGTACAAGCTCTGCTTAGTTTGGGACCAGTCAGCATTATTAAATTATGTATTATTATGTTATAAATTATATTGTTATAATTACTTATTATGTATTAATAATATTGTAAATAAAGTATGTATGCCTGTTGCCTGGTAGCCATAGTACAAGCTCTGCTTAGTTTGGAACCAGTCAACATTAATAAATTATATTATACTGTGTATTGTTATGTAATATTTTATATATAAATAAATTTGATTTGAATTTGATACCATAACTGTTGAGCCGCTGTATGGATGAACTTCCTGAACGCACCTGAGTCTTTCAGTATTTCCGGGTCGACGGTACACTCGCACCCTTCTTGTATCAGGCCTAAACCCGAATCGCGACTCATCGGAAAACATAATTTTATCCCATTGTTCCTGGGTCCATGTTATGCGTTCTCTACACCATTCATTTCGACGAGCGCGATTCCCGTGACGTATCGGTGGGCACCTGATAGGGCGTCGAGCTCGTAGGCCGTACTCATGCAGTCGATTTCGCACAGTTTGGGGACTTACATCAACACCACTTGAATTTTGTAGCCTCAAACTTATCTCTCGAGCGGTTAACATCGGCTGGCGTCTTGCAGTCAGTTGTATGTACCGGTCTTGCCGAGTGGTTGTACTCCTTTTACGGCCTGGATGCTGTTCAGCGGGTTCCCCTGTATTATTGTAGCGCTGCCAAAGACGACAAATAACACTTCTATGAATACCAAAATGTCGAGATACCTGAGATTGATTACTTCCCGCTTGCAACATCCCTACAGCTCTTTGCATTTCATCTGCCGTCAAATGACGTCGCTCCATGACGTAAAGAATATCTAACAATTCAATTTTGTCGCCAACTGTATTTAAATGGTTGGTAAAATTATAAAATCAAGACTAAAACGTAGCAATTAACATGCACTCAAATTCAAACAAATTCGCAGTCATTTGAATTTTATGAAAAAAAACAAAACATAATCGAAATTTTTTTTTTACAACCAGCCAGTATGTCATCAATAACAAAAAAGTTTACTTACCTATACACTTTGAGTGAGTAAATACTTAGAAATTAATTAATATAAATGGTAAATTTGTAATATCATGCATGTTGCTTAGACTTTTTTGATGTGTGTATAAGTCATACCGTGATACTATATAGCCTATAACACTCCCCGATAAATGGACTATTCAATATAGAAATAATTTTTAAAATCGGTTTATTAGATCCAGAGATTACGCCCTACAATGTTACAAACACACAATCACACAAACTTTACCTCTTTATAATATGTATTAGTATAGATAAAAAAAAATGTATTCTCTATTTGTAGATGTTCATCAAACATCTAGCTTCTGTCTACAGCTACTTTGTTTACGTTGGAGTGTCACTTACAAACTTTAAGCTCTCCGTATTTTTAATTTAATTTTTCAAAAACTTTAAACAAGATTTTGTTTTAGAAAATGTCTTAAGTAGAGTTGAAAATACACGTTTTTCTTGTGAGTTACATATTCTTACGTTACGTCTAGGAAAGAATCTATGCACTTGATAATTTTGTGGTATATTGTATGTAGTAGACTCCGTGTGGTGACGGAGTAAGAATACAATATGTCACCACCCCATCTCATCCCATTGGTGCCGTAAAAACCGACTAAGGGACTATCCGTGAATATTATCTTTACGTAATAAAAAGAAGGAAAACTTGAAATTAAACCCTATACCAAACCGTCTGGCCAGCGTGGTATTAGTAGGCCAAGTTATCCCTCCGTCACGGGAGGAGGCCCGTCCCTGCAGTGGGACATTAATGGGCTGGTATGATAATAACTTTTGATGTACTTTTTTCTAAAATAAAAAATATTGGTCACAAATAACAAACCGCCTTAGAAATACTATGTATAGATCACACAAACATATAAATGTCTCACGTTGGATTCGAACCCACATACACCAAAGCCACAAACCACACCACAAAACAAGACCACACACAATCCATTTCACAAACCCAATAAAAAAGAAAAACAGTTAAAAACTCTTTTAAACTAGAAAGCATCGCAAAGTGCTGAAAACAAAAGAAAAACGTGGAATACAGAATGTGCAGATTCAAACAAGGGGCATTAGTAATTCAGTGGGGTGAAATTAAAAGGAGGAGAGAGAACACGATACAATGTAATGGTATCTTAGATGTTTAGAATCTACATCGACAGTGGTTCCGTGTGTAGAATGTAGTGTCACCATGCGTTATGTGTGTTGAGGATATACTTTATTTTGTGCAAGGGATTGATGAGTTATTAGTTTTAAAATTCAGTGATTGGAAAGTGATTAGCTTAATCTTCCTAGCAGCTTAATAAGGTTACATTTCAGGGAAAGTAAGAAGTTGCCATTCCAAAATCTTTCCGCCTGCTGGGAGGATAATATTCTCTATCTATTTTTATTGAGCGAAGGCTATCTAGGCCACATTTGTGGCGGCTCAATCCACCTCCAAGCAGTAGTGTGCTAACGTTACTGTTTTCAAGCGAAATGAGTACCGTAGCAAGTGACTAAAAAGTAATAATAAATACCTAAAACACGTCTAAATTTAAGTGACTTAATGAGTAGATTGAAACAAAGGGCATTACTAATTCAGTGGGGTGAAATTAAAAGGAGGAGAGAGAACACGATACAATCTAATGGTATCTTAGATGTTTAGAATTTACATCGACAGTGGTTCCGTGTGTAAAATGTAGTGTCACTATGCGTTATGTGTGTATGGGGGATATACTTTATTTTGCGCGAGAGTTTTAGAAAAAGAGGTGATCTCAATCATACTAGGAGTTTGATAAAGTTCCAATGTAGGGAAGGTAAAAAGTTGCCATTCTAAAAACTTTTCTGAAGATAATATTTCGCACTTATTTCTATTAAGCTAGTGCTGTCTAGGCCACCTTTCTAGGATGTCTAGGCCACCATATTTGTTTCTGGCGGCTAAATCCACCCCCAAGCAGTGTGCTGTTGTTACTGTGTTAAAATGGAAGGGTACTGTAGTTAGTGACATTATAGGACAATGAGAACTCTAGGGTAGGGAGAAAGTGACTTAATAAGTGGATTCAAACAAGACTACTAATTCAGTAGGGTGAAATTAAAAGAAGGCGAGAGAACACGATACAATCTATTGGTATCTTAGATGTTTAGAATTTACATCGACGGTGGTTCCGTGTGTAGAATGTAGTGTCACCATGCGTTATGTGTAATGAGGATAAATGATATTTTTTGAGAGAGACTTCGGAAAAAAGGTAAATTGTTTTAAAATTTACTGGTTGGAATATCTAAGCTCAAATTATCGTAGCAGCTCAATAAGGTTACATTTCAGGGAAAGTAAGAAGTTGCCATTCCGAAACCTTTAAAATATAAAGATACTAGACATAGTCTTTTAAAATATAAAGATACTAGACATAGTCAATTTTAAGAAGGCATTAAAAGCATTATTAACTAATAATTGTTATTACAAACTTGAAGAATTTTTAAATGATAATAATTTATGAATTGTACCACTAATTTGCTATTAATTTAATTATAACTCATTGACATTGTAAATTTATTATATTTTTTAATTATTTTTTGTACACCAGCAATGGTCAAACATGTTGATCAAAACCTAGTTTAAGTACCATCTGTCATGTAATAATATAAGTATTTTGTATTATTATGTACCTACACATGTTTATGCAAATAAAGTATCTTGTATCTTGTATCTTGTATCTTTCCGCCTGCTGGAAAGATAATATTCTCTTTCTATTTTTATTAAGCGAGGCCTATCTAGGCCACCTTTGTGACGGCTAAATCCAGTTCCAAGCAGTAGTGTGCTAATGATACTGTTTTCAAGCGAAATACGTACCTACTGTAGCTAGTGACGTTAACAACTACTTACTGTCTAGAGTAGGCAACAACTAAAATATATTAATAATTACCTAAAACACTTCTAAATTAAAGTGCCAGAATGTGCAGATTCAAACAAGGGGCATTAGTAATTCAGTGGGGTGAAATTAAAAGGAGGAGAGAGAACACGATACAATGTAATGGTATCTTAGATGTTTAGAATTTACATCGACAGTGGTTTCGTGTGTAGAATGTAGTGTCACCATTGTGTTATGTTTATTGAGAATATACTTTATTTTGCGCGAGAGTTTTAGAAAAAGAGGTGATCTCAATCATACTAAGAGTTTGAAAAAGTTCCTACATTGGAACTTTTTCAGGGAAGGTAAAAAGTTGCCATTCCAAAACTTTTTTCGCCTATCAGGGAGGACAATATTTCTAACTTATTGCTCTATTAAGCTAGGGCGTCTAGGCCACCTTTCTATTAAGCTAGTGCTACCACCATATTTGTTTATGGCGGCTAAATCCACCACCAAGCAGTAGTGTGCTAATGTTACTGTGTTAAAATGGAAGTGTACCGTACTCCGTCAACACACGGAGAAAACTAATAATAATTACCTATAGTACAATCACAGTTAAAGAGATTATAAAATGCTAATTACAGATATAGTAAAGTAAATTAAATAGTACTGAAGTTACTTAGCTATACATTGATCCATAATAAGTTGAAATAAAATTTACCATTGAATATCGATTCAAATAGCATGTCAATTCTCGTACCTCAAAATCGTTAAAAATTCGGTTTACTTATATAAACGGTTACTTAGTATTGTCAAATTGGCACACAATGGGTATTCTTGTATTTTTAATTTAATTTTTTTTTAAAGTAATTTAATCGTACTGTATCTAAGCTTAAAGCTCAGTACTCACATACGGTTTTACTCGATAGAGCAAACATGTTGAGTAAAACCCGCGGCTAGGTCTTTTGTCCACACATTCAGCATTCACCTATCGAGTAAAGCTCGCTAGAGTAGGTTCGAAGGAAATTACTTTTTTTATAAATCCATCTAGCCGGCTCGATGCGAGCCTTCGAGTTGTTGTTTTGTGGTCCACACCGTAAGTTTTACTCTGTTTGGAGTAAAACTATCGAGTAATATCGTATGTGAGTACTGAGCTTAAAACGGTATTCTTGTAATATTTAAAGTGACAGTTCATATTGTAATCTTCTCCATTAAGAAACGTCAAACTTGACGTCTATTTTATCATATAACTTTATTTTTTAACGAAATGTATAAGAACCAAAATATCACTTTTGGATTAATAATTTTTTTTTAAGTTGAATTAAATTGTATGTTACAAGAATTGACCTGCAGGTTAAAAAAAATGTCTCTTAAATTCCCCAAATCATATTGCTACGAATATAGGTTAACATGTTCAGTAATGAAGGAATGTATGTCTGTGTACTTAAGTACGAAGCAATCATTGACGCGACGTGCTTCTATAACATAATGATACCACCGATACACGCGTGAATAACTTACTTACTTTGTTTTCATTAAGTAGGAACTTGTTTACTCGAATTTGAACCGCTTTATCCAACTTTATGCTGTAGTGTGCTAATGTTACTGTGCTTAAGTAGAAGGGTACTGTAGCTAATGACAGTTTAATGTAAAAAACTTATCTCATAATTTACTCTAATATAATTAAATTTAAAGAAATATCGCGAAAAATCTTAATTAAAGATACAAAAAAAAAATACTATCCGATCATCCAAAAAAAAAATTAAAAAAAATGTCTCATAAATTTCCCAAATCATATGAGTACGAATATAGGTGAACATGTTCAGTAATGAAGGAATGTATTTCTGTGTACTTAAGTACGAAGCAATCATTGACGCGACGTGCTTCCATAACATAATGATACCACCGATACACACGTGAATAACTAACTCATTTTCCCCCTTATTCATAAACGCCTCTTAAATTTTAGTCAATTGATTAGCTTAAATTCTTACGGTTTTGTTTGGTATAAGGTTGATTTTGCTAATATAAATCTTGCTAAGCAGTGATTAATTTTAAAAGACGTTTATGAGTAAGAGGATTTGTTTTCAATAATTCTGTGCTTGTTTAGTTGAATTTGGACCAGTTGATACACCTATATGATATAGTGTGCTAATTTTTCTGTGCTTAAGTAGAAGGGTACTGTAGCTGATGACAGTTTAATGCAAAAAAATATCTCATAATTTACTCTAATACAATTAAATTCAAAGAAATTAATTAATTAAAGATACAAATTAAAGATACAAATAAATAAGTATACCTAAGTTAGCTATCCGATGATCCAAAAAAAATTAAAAAAAATATCTCATAAATTTCCCAAATCATATGAGTACGAATATAGGTTAACATGTTCAGTAATGAAGGAATATATGTCTGTGTACTTAAGTACGAAGCAATCATTGACACGACGTGCTTCTATAACATAATGATACCACCGATACACACGTGAATAACTTACTCACTTTGTTTTCATTAATTAGGAACTTGTTTACTCGAATTTGAACCGCTTAATCCAACTTTATGCTGTAGTGTCCTAATGTTACTGTGCTTAAGTAGAAGGGTACTGTAGCTAATGATAGTTTAATTTAAAAAACTTATCTCATAATTTACTCTAATATAATTAAATTTAAAGAAATATCGCGAAAAATCTTAATTAAAGATACAAAAAAAATATATTATCCGATCATCCAAAAAAAAAAATTAAAAAAAATGTCTCATAAATTTCCCAAATCATATGAGTACGAATATAGGTGAACATGTTCAGTAATGAAGGAATGTATTTCTGTGTACTTAAGTACGAAGCAATCATTGACGCGACGTGCTTCCATAACATAATGATACCACCGATACACACGTGAATAACTAACACTTTTTCCCCCTTATTCATAAACGCCTCTTAAATTTTAGTCAATTGATTAGCTTAAACTCTTACGGTTTTGTTTGGTATAAGGTTGATTTTGCTAATATAAATCTTGCTAAACAATGATTAATTTTAAAAGACGTTTATGAGTAAGAGGCTTTGTTTTCAATAATTCGGTGCTTGTTTAGTTGAATTTGGACCAGTTGATTCACCTATATGATATAGTGTGCTAATTTTTCTGTGCTTAAGTAGAAGGGTACTGTAGCTGATGACAGTTTAATGCAAAAAAATATCTCATAATTTACTCTAATACAATTAAATTCAAAGAAATTAATTAATTAAAGATACAAATAAATAAGTATACCTAAGTTAGCTATCCGATGATCCAAAAAAAATTAAAAAAAATGTCTCATAAATTTCCCAAATCATATGAGTACGAATATAGGTTAACATGTTCAGTAATGAAGGAATGTATGTCTGTGTACTTAAGTACGAAGCAATCATTGACACGACGTGCTTCTATAACATAATGATACCACTGATACACACGTGAATAACTTACTCACTTTGTTTTCATTAATTAGGAGCTTGTTTACTCGAATTTGAACAGCTTAATCCAACTCTATGCTGTAGTGTGCTAATGTTACTGTGCTTAAGTAGAAGGGTACTGTAGCTAATGACAGTTTAATGCAAAAAAAATCTCATAATTTACAATTAAATTCAAAGAAATATCGCGAGAAATCTTAATTAAAGATACAAATAAATAAGTATACCTAAATTAGTTATCCAATGATCAAAAACAAATTTAAAAAAAAAATGTCTCAAAAATTTCCCAATTCATATGAGTACGAATATAGGTTAACATGTTCAGTTGTAATGTAATGAAGGAATGTATGTCTGTGTACTTAAGTACGAAGCAATCATTGACGCGACGTGCTTCTATAACATAATAATACCACTGATACACACGTGAATAACTTACTCACTTTGTTTTCACTAAAGAGGAGCTTGTTTTGGCTAACTACCAGGGAGAGTAAGGTTTTAAAATCTTGCTGCAAAGACCTAACAAATGCTGTGTCAGTTTTAACAAGTTTTACGTCACTATTTTTTTTTTTGCTATGAGTAATTAACAACTATAGTCTAGAGACAGATATATGTGTGCCGATTAATTTTAAAGAGATTTAAAAAAAAAACTTTAGTTACTTATTCTCTAAAATGAGGGAAAAAATCTGTCTCAAAAAATACCCAAATCATATGAGTACGAATATAGGTTAGCATGTTCAGTAATGAAGGAATGTATGTCTGTGTACTTAAGTGCGAAGCAATCATTGACGCGACGTGCATCTATAACATAATGATACCACCGATACACACGTGAATAACTTATTCACCTTGTTTTCATTAATTAAAAGCTTGTTTACTCGAATTTGAACCGCTTAATCCAACTCTATGCTGTAGTGTGCTAATGTTACTGTGCTTAAGTAGAAGGGTACTGTAGCTAATGACAGTTTAATGCAAAAAAAATTCTCATAATTTACTCTAATACAATTAAATTCAAAGAAATATCGCGAAAATTCTTAATTAAAGATACAAATAAATAAATACCTTTTTTTTTAAAATAAGTATACCTAAGTTAGCTATGCGAAGATCCAAAATAAATTTAAAAAAATGTCTCTTAAATTTCCCAAATCATATGAGTACGAATATAGGTTAACATGTTCAGTAATGAAGGAATGTATGTTTGTGTACTTAAGTAAGAAGCAATCATTGACGCGACGTGCTACTATAACATAATGATACCACCGATACACACGTGAATAACTTACTCACTTTGTTTTCATTAATTAGGAGCTTGTTTACTCGAATTTGAACCGCTTAATCCAACTCTATGCTGTAGTGTGCTAATGTTACTGTGCTTAAGTAGAACTTTGTTTTCTGTTAATGGTGACGTAAGTAGGTAGATGGGCGCATGTTAAAAGAAAAAAAAATCATAATTTACCCTAATACAATAAAATTCTAGAAAATATTGTAAAAATCTTAATTATAGATAAACATAAAAATGAATTTAAGCTAAGTTAGTTATCCGATGATTCAAAATAAGTTGAAAAAAAAGTGTTTTAAAAAAAATACTATAAGAGAGTAATAATTGCCTAATAAAATAATAATTGTCTCAAAAAATCCTCAAATCATATTAGTACGAATATAGGTGAACATGTTCAGTAATGAAGGAATGTATGTCTGTGTACTTAAGTACGAAGCAATCATTGACGCGACGTGCTTCTATAACATAATGATACCACCGATACACACGTGAATAACTTACTCACTTTGTTTTCATTAATTAGGAGCTTGTTTTGGCTAATTAGGGGTGAACTCCTGCAATGGCCTCACTGAAAATCAGCGCTGTAAGCGACTAAGCAAAACTGTTTGGTGTGCCGCAGCATTATGCTGAGTGGGGATTCCTGCACAGATGTGGCTTTGTCATGATTTTTGTTTTATATTCTCTATTTTTGTTTTGTTTTTGTAATTGTATCTTAACCTTAAAGCAGGAATAAATGTATTTTCTTTCTTTCTTCCTTCTAATTAGCACAGGTACAGTTTTAAAATCTTGCTACAAATACCTATCAAGTGCTGTGTCAGTTTTAACAAGTTTTACGTTACTATAAAAAGTTTTGGCATACTCCGCCGCTTATGGTTCTGCCTTCCATAGCAGCCAGTGCGGACGTTGACGACGGCGTGGTTCCCGAGGTCTCGCGGGTGGAATTGCGAGTGGCGATGTTAAGGCTTCAGGCCAAGAACACCGCCCAGGACCCGATGGCATTCCCGGTCGCGCTGTATAATAAACTAGCTGACCCGTGCCCACTTCGTTAGGCGGCGAAAAAACGCGTCACTTTTTTAAACATATTCCATTACTTCTCCACTCCTATTAGTCATAGCGTGATACTATATAGCCTATGGCACTCCCCGACAAAAGGACTATTCAACACAGAAAGAATTTTTAAAATCGGTTTTGTAGATCCAGAGATTACCACTTATTAGATTAGATTACATACACACCGATTAGATACACACCGATTAGATTACAACGTCACAAACACATAAACTTTACCTCTTTATAATATTAGTATAGAAGTATAGATAGTAAAATCACAAAGTAAAACGAACCAATGTGTTAATGAGCCAAATTCTGTTTTCATTTTGTTACGAAAATAATTAACGGTAATGTGGTTGAATCTTTAATTATGTTTGTCATGCGAAATTGTCATTTTCACTGTCTTTCAGCTTACCTAATTCAGTTATAATTATTTACATTTACTGGGTTATGCGAAGAATTTGCCTTGACTGCCTTAGTGCATTTATATTTACCTACCTACTTTATTTTTGACAGTTAAGGGCCTACCTATACGATGTAAATTTTAATCATGATATTATGAACAATACCAGAAGGAAAACTGGAAATTAAACCCTATACCAATCCGTCTGGCCAGCGTGGTATTAGTAGGTCAAGTATGCCTCCTTCACGGGAGGAGGCACGTCCCTGCTGGACATTAATGGGCTGTTATGATGATGAAAGCCTGTTGCCATTTGTCATGATTGTGTTGAAAGCTCCAGGTAAGTCCTTGGATGGAAAATCATAGATATAATTACATCTACAATTATCCATCCAAGGATTTACTACAACACAATAGAAACCAATTCTCGAAATGCGTTTGCGTAAGCTTTTTTTTATGTTAGAGGAGGCAAACGAGCCAGCAGGTCACCTGATGGTAAGTGATCACTGCCGCCCATGGACACCCGCACCACCAGAGGAATCACAGATGCGTGGCCGACCTTTTAAAAGGGAGTACTCTCGTTTCTTGAAGCTCCTCAAGTCGTAACGAAAAACATAGTTTTGTATGAAAGATCTGATAAATACAATAGTTAAATATCTAAAACATTTAATTAAGATGCCCAAAGTTATCCCCTGTGGAACCCTGTATACCCTACAAAAGCGTTTGTACTCGTGGCCCGGACTTTATTTTTAACTTTTTATTTTCGTACCAATTACTATTCGGAGAAGTAATATTGAATAAATAAATAGCCTTAAGTAAGATTGAGTATTATTACAAATATTTCCTCTCAATCATAATAATAATTTAGGTTTTAATCAAAGCAAGTTGATCCAGACTATTCTAATATTTCCTGATATAAAAATACATTTTCCATTTTACGATATCGCCCAGTCAATTAATATTCAATTCAATCATTGATGAAATAGAACCTTTAATTGGTCCCAGTTCAGATTGCCAGTCGATATAATTGACTAAAGGTTGAGTTCTCAAAAAGAAAATAACTGTATTGCTAGTTGCGATTCTTTGCTCACGTTTTGCTAATAGGTCTGGCATAAAGGTTCTTGACATTTTATATTATGAATCAAAATACACTTCTCATCAAAAAAATCGAAACAGTTGCAAGTTTGTGTTTTGTAAGGATTATCTGAAAAATGTGTATATTTAGGATTATGTGTTGTATATCATTTAATAGGGAATTTAATGAGGTTTTCAAATAATAATTTTAATGTTCTAAATTCAAATTAAATTTTCAAAGATTTCGTATTTTGTTTAACAAGTCGTTTTTACCCTGTGCGTAGTTTGACGGAAATTGACAAAATTAGGCGCGTATATGAAAAAAAAAGCTGACAACGTTTATTTAATAACCCGTATCGCGCACTTAGAGTTCCTCGCTCCTCTTATAACTGCGTCCACGCGATGTTTACCCGCAAAAACCGCCAAGTGGTGGCATTGCTGAATTCTGGACTTAGTCAGGTTATTACGGCTGAAAGATTGCATCTAAGCTTGTCGTCTTTTCATAGAATCTGCAAACGCTATCAGGAGACTGGTTTGTTCACGCGCCGGTAGAGATCTGACAGAGAACAGGTAACTTCTGACCGAGTAGATCGATTTATAGTAAGACCTTTCTTACAAAGTCTAGGCCTTAATGTCTTTCAACCGCAGCAGCAGCTTCAAGATGAACCTATGGTGGCTGTAAATGACTCTACAATTAGAAGAAGGTTGAAGAAACGTGGACTTGTACCGTACAAGCCAGCAAATAGGGAGGAACTACCTGCAGATCATCGAAAAGCGCGCCTTAACTTTTCACGTAATTACTTAAATTGGTCATACATCTAGTGGAACAAGTTCCCCCTTTCTGATGAGTGCAAAATTGTATTGTACGGTAACGATGGAAGGACTAAGGTCTACAGAAGTGATGGAGAATGCTTTGCGCCATGCAGAATTAAAAGAAAAGGCCATCCATGGTGGAGGTTCATGGACTGTTTGAGGAGAAAATAGTGTAACGACAAGACAGAGTTTGTCTTTGTGTTTGGATCACGTCTGCCCTTACTTAACAGTCATAAGTACATCGAACAGTATCTTGAACCTCTTGTGATGCCCTATGCACATTTATTTGACCCCGGTTTGACATTTATGTACGAGGATGCTAGGGCAAACACCGCGAGCGTCGTAAGAGATTATGTTACTGAAGTCGATATCTTTATTATTGATTGGCCAGCAAGAAGCCCGGACATGAATCCGACTAAACATCTTTGAGATGAATAGAAATGACGAATTAGTGTTAGAAAACATGCTTCGAAAACACTTAGCCAGCTTTAAAATGCAATCCAAGAGGAATGGAATAGGACGCCACTATATTTGATCGTGACTCTCATCCTATCGATGAAGAACCGTACAGAAGCAGTAATGAGGGCTAGGAAAGGGTATACGATTTATTAAATAAACATTTCCTAGCTTTTTTTTATTTACGTGCGTCATTTTATCAGTTTACGTCAAAGTACGTACAGGGTAAAAACGACTTGTTAAACAAAATCCGAAATCTATGAAAATTTAATTTAAATTTAGAACATTTCCATTATTATTTAAAAACGTCATTAAATTCCCTATTAAATGACATATAACACATAATCCTAAATATACACATTTTTCAGATAATCCTTACAAAACACAAACTTGCACACCGTTTCGATTTTTTTGATGAGAAGTGTATTATACCTTAATACTTGTTTAAGTTACAGATTGTAGTAAAAAGTACTTTGAACATCTTCTATGACTATTACATAAAAACGTTGAAAGATTAAATATTCACGGACATCTCTACACAGCGCCATCTGTTCCCAAAGTAAGCTAGGCTTAACCTGCTTGTGTTATGGGTAACAGAACAACGGATAAACATACTTAAATACTTTTTTTTGTAAATACATACATACATATTATACATAGAAAACACTCAGACCAATGCAAACATTTATGTTCATGCACACAAAGATTTGCATTGAGCGGGAATCGAAATCAAAAACTTATAAACGAATAAAGATTGCCTGAATAGCAATAGAGCGCAATAAGCAAAAATGATATCAATGATATTGTAACAAAACGCTCACTAAATCGTGTCAGTAGTTACTATTAAGAAGCAAGACATCTTGAAACTGTAATCTGTTCAGTTTGTTGCAACATGCGCGTGTATATATATATATATGTTACTATACTCTGTTAGTGAAATATACATGGATTTAGTATGGCGAACTGAGCAAAGACATGTAACGTCCAAAGATTTGAAATATAGTCTCAAAATATATTTTTCACTAACACAAAAAATGTCACAAATGTAATTATTTATTTAATTTAATATGAATCAATCAATCAATCATTTTATTGCGAATATGGGTTACAGAGATATTATTAAACTACAAAAGTTTTACCATACCACCACCGACTGCTTGTTAAGCATGCAACAATTAAAATACCTACATTAAATAATTTAACATAATTACTAAAATACATTATTGAACTATTTGTCATAAATATTATTATTAATCAATTTCATAAAATACATTAATATAAATAAGTGACTAAGATGATCAGTGCTATTTTTTGTTGTTGTAAAAAATATTATGATTTGTGTAACTGTACACAATATTGAGTTTATGTTTATAAATAATGTAAGTACTTAAACCAAAATCTGCTATTTTTGTAAACCTTTGTTTTTACAATAAACTATATATAAGATCCACATGGATCGAAAAAGTAAGATTAGCAGATGTAAAGCTTTTTTGTCTTGTAATTAACTAACTAATCTACCTAAATATACCAAGTAAAATTAGCCCACTACTGCTTATGAGTAGATTTAAAAGGCATAGCGTTGCTACCAACCTAGGTATCCTACTATTGAAGGGACCTACCAACCAATAAAGTTCCGCTTAGCTTGCTGTAAAAAGCTGGTCCAAATAACGTGCCATATGTTTCCATATTCTGAACAATGCATTCGCAATGTAAACGTGCCAACGCAACCTAAGACAAGGCCATTAAATTTTATTGAGCAGAGCAAGAACACCAGTGTTTATTCATGCGGCCTCAATCTCTTGAATATCTTCTAGATTGTTGCCTGCAATTGTTCCGGCGTTTCAGCTCTTTGCAGGTTAACTACCTGAAAAGGGGCTTAACAACTCTAAGTTGTTCTCATTGAATTTTACTGTAAAATTAAAACTATTTCATAATTTAAAAGACTTTCTTTTAATTTATCAATAAATATAGCAGAAAAATGTAACAAATTGAAAACCATCCGCTTTATACAGTTCCTTAGAGATAAACCTCCCCCCTGAAAGAGCCGATGACCGATGCAAGACGCACAGAAATAACCGTATTCACTTCGAAGATATACTATTATTTGTCCCATAAAACAAATAGTTCTTTACTTAGTTCAAATATACAATGTATAAACGTAAGCGTGCAAAAAGAGTTCATACTTAGCTTGATGCATAATTGTGGGTCACCGTCACCGTCGATCTACTTAAATCAGGCCTGCCAAACAATTTTTTTATAAAAATATACTTACTATTATAAAAATATACTATACCTATTTTATAAATTAATTAGTGTTATTTTATTAGTTAATTAAGAAAAATAAAATCAAATAACTTTATTTCTTTCTAAATATGATATATACCAAAGTCAACAAGCAAGAAACTTGAAAAATACTAAGAAAAACGTGTTGTCGACGACAGACTTAAGAAAGGTACTATAAGAACTATAGTACAAAGAATTGGTTCAGTATCGTGAACTATCCGCTAAAGTACTTCAAAGGGAAACTTAGATCGTTAGCGAAAAGGTTATAGTTATACAAGTTTTTCGATAGAGGGCGCTATGCTAAAGTAAAAACTATACGAGTAATAAAAGTTGTATTATGAAGAATAGTCTTAAGTTCCTCAGAAAACTGTTGAAGAGTTAAAGTTTGATGGAGAATTTGCTTAACTGTAATTATTTTCTTAATCATTAAACGTTTAATTTTGGTTTGTAAGGATCGTTTTACTTGGCGCTCTACAGTATCCGCGTATACTTATCTAAAGTGCCGATTACAATAGGCTACATGTAGTCTCCTACTTAAGGACGTCCTAACTTTTTAGTGTTAGGACGTTCTGTTTACACTGTCCTATATAGGACAGTGTAAACAGAACGTCCTAACACTAATCTAGTGTAATCACATATGTGATTACACTAGACTACATATTGTAGTCTCCTACATGATGTAGTTGACTACATGTAGTCTAGTGTAATCGGTGCTTAATTCGATCACGCAGGGAAACTCCCAACATAGCTCTCTCCACTGCCCTCTGAGTGACGGTAAGCCTTCTGAGAAGGCCCATAGTCAACAACCGCCGACCAGCAGCTTAGCAAAGAAAACATAACTTTACATAAAACCCTATACCAAAGCGTCAGACCTATTTATCTTCCATTAGAAATTTATCAAAAAGAAAAATCTAAACCTTTAAACTTTCAATTATCCTAAGTAAACAGAATCATTAATTAATAGTCTATCTTTTAATTTTATTAATTAATCTTATTTTTTACAATGTCTGAACTTTAATTAATTAACAATACCTACATTGTTTTATAAAAAACCGTTATACTTTTGGTCACGATAGAAAGTATCTATTTTCGCAAAATCTCATCACAAGGGTTTTTACTGACTCCAAAGATTCATTAACCACGGACGTAGTATACGTTCCTGTCATTAACTGACTCCAAAAAGAGGTAGATAATTTTGAATGCAAACTTTTTTTCAAACAAACCCCTTTTTTGTATGAAAGTCTACGAGCACCGCACAAGTTAAACAATTGATTAATTAGCTTAAACTCTTACGTTGTTTGGTATAAGGTTGGTTTTCGTAATAAAAATCTCGCTAAACAGTGATTAAATTTAAGAGGCGTTTATGAGTAAGGGGGTTAGTCTCTAGTAAAATCTGTATTTAGTTATTTAAAAAAAATATATATTCATGTAGATTTTATAGAGCTAGTTAGCTCCTTAATTTCTTTATTTTTTGTACAATTAACCTGTTCTGCAGTGGGGCTGTTACAGGCTATTATGACTATTAAACATTGTCCAAAAGGCTTATTCAGTAAATAATAATATAATATACGAATTAGCACCCACAAATTAAATGAGCTAATTAATAAAACATTAATAATAGTAACACCATTAGTTTCAGGTTTAAACCACATCACAAATAATTACAGAAGGCAAAGTCTTATAAGTACCTGAAATTGTAACTAACTCCGTTAAGTAAACGTAGTTCTCATGTTCATCATAACAGCCCACTAATGTCCCACTGCAGGGACGGGTCTCCTCCAGTGAGGGATAATTGGCCTACTAGTACCACGCTGGCCAAACGGATTGGTATAGGGTTTAATTTCAAGATTTCCTTCTTTTTATTACGTAAAGATAATATTCTCGGATAGTTCCTTAGTCGGTTTTAACGACACCCATGGGATGAGATGGGGTAGTGACACACTGTATTCTTACTCCGTCACCACACGGAGAACTCATCCTATAAGTTTCGTAAAACCTGACATATAGATAAATCTACGAAAATAAAATAAAGGAATACTAATCTAATAACCCAGCGTGGTTGTGTACCACGCTGGGCTATTAGATTAGTATTCCTTTATTAGATTTTTATTTAGATTAGGTCCGAAGGTAAAATAATATGTTTGCCCAGTATCCCATATTATACACAGATAACACCAAGATTATTTTTCAAGCGACTTCAAAAAAAGGAGGAGGTTCTAATTCGGTTGTATTTTTATTTAGTTTGTCTCCTGGGACATTTAGTACTTTACGCGGGCTGTGGTGGGGCGGATGGCTCTCAACCAAAAAACCAAGACTAATGAAAACTTTTCAATACAAACAAAGATTTGGATTAAACAAGAATTAAACCTGAGACTTTTGCATACCTTGTAGCCACCAATACATTAGCCGCCGATGTCCTCAGTTATAATTTAAATAAAAAAAACTGCATTTTATTTTGATTTCTGTATTTATCTGTATAGTATTTGAGGTTTACAACATAATACGGGTATGACCAAGTAATGAATTGAAACTAAGTAGGTAAATTATGTATTTTATGTAATTAGTAACCATACAATTTTAATGGCTGAAATATATTGTGGAAATAATGTTATCTGTATGTACTTTGTCTATAATGGACTAAGAATACAGGTTGATATAACCTCAAAATGAGGTTGTCGTAAAAATTGACTAAAGGTAAACACAATTCTATACAAACGAGAGAATATTCAAATTCAAATAATGTATTTCCGACAAAGTCCATAGTGTTATAGTAGGCACGTTATCATCAGAGTAATCCAAAAAGAGATAGAAGATAATAAATAAAATTTATTCAATAAAATTTAACCTACTGTACAAATTACGGCTCACTTATGGCTAATGTTATACATTGATTTCTAATCATAAATAAAAATAAAAAAATCTTATATTATAACAATTAATTACATATATTTTTATTATTTATTTAATTACATATTCTAAGTTCTAAGTTATTTGGGGGTTGGTTTCCGCACTTAGTCCTTGAGGTGGACCATTGTACGTGAGGGCACTTGTCATTCCAGCCAGCCCACCTCCCTCCAAAAGCGTATAAGGTGTCTTATCTTGTTTAGGCATTCTGTGATTGATTTCGGGGCTCCTAGTGTGTCTCTTCGTATATCTGCGACACCCGTGCACTCAATGAGCACGTGTGACACTGTTTCCTCTGCCTCCATGCATGCTCTGCACAGGGGGCAATTACATATTATTTAAGAATAGAAGACCCGTAAGTGCCAGCGAGATATTTATAGAGAAATGGATAATTGTTATATAATAATTACTGGATAATTGTTTATGGATGTGATTTGGTGCTCCCACTTTTATGTACTACCTACATCACGACATGACGCTACTTTTATCATTGAATAATCCTTGGTTATATGGACCAAGGAAGGATTTTTTCGTGGTTATACGTAGCCATATAACCAAGGAAAAATATTTATGGTATACAATGGTTGCAGAGCAACGATGTGTGAGGAATATTTATTTATAAATTTTATTTTTTTAAGGTACCTATCGCCATTTTGATCGTGAAAACCTGATTGCTGTTGTAACATACATGCATATTGAGAAATATACACGCGAAAAACATTACTCTCCTTTTAGGCCAGTTAAGTATATCATTACAATAATATAAAATAAAGTATTCGTCTCCAATAATTAATTTATTGTAAGAACAAAGTCTCGAGATCAAAACTTATGAAGACTTGTTGTTCATTAATTAATTCTGTTTCGGCACACACAGTTGTCTTCGAAACAAAATTTATAAAACAATTTGATTTTCACTTTTGTTATTATTTACTTCTTAATAAAGTATTTTTGTACAATCTTTTGTTATTGTTTGTAAAGAAAATGTTTTTATTTTGTTAAATAAAACAGCTGAATTCTTCACCCAGCAGGTGAAAGGTATTTGAAGCCTTCTAGGTAGGTACCCGCTATGCCCGGTTATGGGTCGTAGCACATATAACGTATATAAATAGTGTAAAAATGTTACTGTGTTTAGGTGGAAAAATAAGTAGTGTAGTCAAGTTTTCCTTCTTTTTATTTTGTAAAGATAATATTTACGGATAGTCCCTTAGTCGGTTTTTACGACACCCATGGGATGAGATGGGGTGGTGACATATTGTGTTCTTACTCCGTCACCACACGGATAGCGTTTTACAGGGCTATGAAACTTATCAATTTCTGTCTATGGTAGGATGTAGCCTGGCTTTGCTTTCGGATTGCAAACGAATACTTTATCAATTTATAGTAATTTTAATTCTTAGGGTATGGCATCTAAGGAGGCGAATGAAGCTCTACGAAAAATAAAGAAGGATTTTTTTTGACAAGTCTTCTCTTAAAGGTAGAGGTCTCAAATGCAGTGGAACATAATTGGTTCCGTGTGGTGACGGAGTAAGAATACAACATGTCACCACCTCATCTCATCTCATGGGTGTCGTAAAAACCGACTAAGGGACTATCCGTGAATATTATCTTCACAAAATAATAAAATTGATTTTTACAAAAAAAACAAACCGACTTCAAAAACACAAATTGCACTAAAGAGTAAAAAATAATTAGTTGTATTTTGGTTTTACAACATTAAATCAGCCATTCCTTCTACTTAATTTTATTCTAAAGAATAGGTTCTTTTAATTATTGTAAAAAGTATTGTTTAAGATATTTCTTGAAGAGTCTGTAAATATATTGATTTGTAGATTCTTTAAAAGATAATCAAATTATTACAAATAATGTAATATTATTGTTATTTTTGGAGTCGGTGTCAGCCAACGCAATAAGTACGATAAAGCTATACAAAACTTTATTGCCTTTTCTAACACACACGAATCACTTTAAATGGTTTTTAATTAGATAAATATTCCATTTAAAACAAAAACGGCCGTTTCATTTTCTAATGCGAATTTTAAGTAATTGTTAGTCTTTAGCCTGTGTGTAACACGACGCCATAATGTTTGTTTAAATATTAAGTCAGAAATAAAAAATGGTAGGTATATAAACTATCGTGGCTGACACCGACTCCAAAATAACAATAATATTACATTATTTGTAATAATTTGATTATCTTTTAAAGAATCTACAAATCAATATATTTACAGACTCTTCAAGAAATATCTTAAACAATACTTTTTACAATAATTAAAAGAACCTATTCTTTAGAATAAAATTAAGTGGAAGGAATGGCTGATTTAATGTTGTAAAACCAAAATACAACTAATTATTTTTTACTTTTTAGTGCAATTTGTGTTTTTGAAGTCGGTTTGTTTTTTTTGTAAAAAATCAATTTTATTTTAAAATTTTTAGTGAATACCAATTCTATAAATCCGTGTGGTGACGGAGTGAGAATGCATGTCACCACCTCATCTCAACCCATGGGTGTCGTAAAAACCAACTTAGGGACAATCCGTGAATATTATCTTTGAGAAATAAAAAGAAGGAAAACTTGAAATTAAACCCTATACCAATCCGTCTGGCCAGCGTGGTATTAGTAGGCTAAATATCCCTCCGTCAGTGGAGGAGGCCCGTCCCTGCAGTGGGACATTATTTTGTCTGAATATGGGTAGACCTACGAAACGCGCTGCTCATGAGACAGCGCTGATTGTATGAGACTGTAGAGGTGATAAAGAAAACGTGACGGTTATTTACAAGACTATTTACTTAATGACACAGAATGAAAGAGAATACAGAGTTATTAAGTTAGTTAAGTTCACAGCACTGAAGTTAAGTTAAGTTATACAAGAATAAAAAACAAGATGTAGATTAGCTAGACGTAGCTTAGACTACGAGTATATAGGAGTAGAAAACAAGATGTAGATTAAAATCTAGAGATCGAGTTAATTGGCATGAAGCGCGGGCGAACGTGCATTCGCCGTCGGTCTACGTCTCGCCCTGTCGCTTGCGACTGAGCGGTAGCGGTCGGACCGGTCGGGTCGCGGGGCGCGCGGGGAGTGCAGCGCGGGCGCCCGCCGCGGTATGTTCGTTGGTGCACGTCACAGGTCACAAGACTTGACGCGCCCGCCTCGGGTTCGATTCGATGACAACCGAAGAAAGGAAGAAACGCCATTCTCGAAGTAGGAAATTTACCTCCAATGCCATTTCAAAAGAGACTAGTGAACAACGTAAGAATCAGCTTTCACAAAAAAGGACCTACATGAAAAAAGTTTTAAATAGGGAGAACATCGAAAAGCGTAGCCACACCGTCTCGGCGTGGTTAATTAGTAATAAAAAATTTTAATTTATTGTGCGACATGCACACTAAATTGATAATTTAAATAAATTGACATAAAAATAAATCAAATAAATATAATAGTTATTATTATCAATTTGTTGTACCTAAAGAATAAGTTTAAAATAAATGAAATGCAATTCAAAAATTTGTTTATAGTCTATTTTTATAATCCGGTATTAATTCCTATTTTAAATTCAAATAAGAACTTCATTATTAAGTCTTAAACCATACCTTCAATTACAGTCATAATGTTAGTGTAAAGTTTTCATCAATACGACTAAAATAAGCCCAAACACTAGGTAGCTGCTATATACTGTTAAAAAGTTCCCTTGACCCTCAATCTTCTTCATCATTAGATCATGTTTGTGTAAAGTTGTGTAAAGCTTTTATCAATGCGAATAAAATAAGCCCAAACACTAGGTAGCTGCTATATACCGTTGAAAAGTTCCCTCGACCCTCAGTCTTCTTCATCATCAGATGATGTTTGTGTCAAGTTTTGTAAAGTTTTCATCAATACGAATAAAATAAGCCCAAACACTAGGTAGCTGCTATATACCGTTGAGGAATTGCCTCGCCCCTTAATCTTCTTCATCATCAGATCATGTTTGTGTAAAGTTTTGTAAAGAATTCATCAATACAATTAAAATAAGCCCAAACACAAGGTAGCTGCTATATGCCGTTGAGGTGTTCCCTCGACTCTCTCTGGTCTCCAGGATCTAACCAGTTCTAATTCTTGACTATTTGGTGTTGACGTCAAAGATGCACATGTATGACAAGATTTTACACAATGCGTCCCTACAATTTTCAAGAGATGCCCTCGATTTCTCTGGAATCCCGTCATCCAGATCCAGATCTGGTGACAATGGGACCAAATGGAAAGCATACCGATACGAACAAAAAAAATTTTTTTCAAATCGGTCTAGCCGTTTTCGAGAAATCAGGTAACAAACACAAAAAATAAAAAATACAAAAAATACAACCGAATTGAGAACCTCCTCCTTTTTGAAGTCGGTTGAAAAGAAGGAAAACTTGA
Source organism: Schrankia costaestrigalis (assembly GCA_905475405.1). Taxonomy (NCBI): domain Eukaryota; kingdom Metazoa; phylum Arthropoda; class Insecta; order Lepidoptera; family Erebidae; genus Schrankia; species Schrankia costaestrigalis. The sequence continues at coordinate 10,249,650 of FR997852.1, read as the reverse complement.
AATGAAATCCTATACCAATCCGTTTGGCCAGCGTAGTATTAGTAGGCCAAGTATCCCTCCGTCACAGGAGGAGGCCCGTCCCTGCAGTGGGACATTAATGGGCTGTTATGATCATAAATGGGGTATTATGGAGATACTACGTCTAAATAGATAATTATCATATTATCAGATAAACAATTTCGTAGACAAACGAATCATTATTAGTCTTTGTCGTATTAATACAGATTTATTATATAACTAGCTGTGCCCGCGACTTCGTTCGCGTGGATGTTGGAACTTAACAATGTATTTTTAGTGAGAAGTGCTGTTGGAGGATAATGATAATTTTTTTTGTTTGAATAAAGTAAAACAAAAAATAATTTATCAGTTTAGGCCCTTTTATGACATTTATTAACGTCTTCGTTTTTCACAAAGTGATCACATAATGCACGTCTCACTTAACGGCTAAGTTTACTGAGGGTTCGGGAGACGACCATGTTAGAGAACACATCCAGAAGAAATTCTGCTGGGTTCCTATCGCTCTTTTGGTGATCACTTCACAAATATTAACTTATTGTGAAATGAAGATTGATTAATTTGAAGAGTAATAAAAGATTTAAATAAACTATATTTAAATTTTATGCTAGTGCTTCCTGATAAACGACATTAGCTGTGGAGCCACCTGGAGCGTACACAAAAAGGTTATTGGGGTTTTTTACGCGTGAAAGCGCTACGTACAGTTGTCCATGGGAAAAGCATCCAACACTTAGGTCCACCCCTGCAACGGATAATGTCTGACCCTGAGCTTTATTAATGGTCATGGCATAACAGACGCTGACTGGGAATTGGACTCGTTTAAAAGAGAAAGGAAAGTTGTTGGGAATTATCGGTATCCTTGGGATGAGTACAATATCACCGGCGCCGCAACCGGTTAATACTTCAGCTTCGATGATGTTTAGCTGCAGATTTTTGACTTTAAGCCGAGTACCGTTGCAAAGTTTGGGTGGACATAAGTTTCTGAGAAGAATTATAGGTACACCAATTTTCAAAACTATTTTGTGGGCTGGAAGTCCGGGTGAGTTGAGGGAATCCAAAAACTCCACCGGGTAATGCGTGGCGTCATCTTCTTCCATAACCCTATTTATGGAGGTGTATTCTCTACTGTTCCCTGACACATGACTTAATATTTTTAAATTAATTGCCGCAGCTTGGTCATTGCGGGAAGTCAAAATAGCTCGCTGACATAGCCAAGAACCAGCTTGATCTTCAATATTTGTTGAATCTCCGTACACAGAAGAAATTAGCTCCTGTTGTGATCTAACACAGGAACAGAGATTAGGAACCAAGATAATTTTTCCATCTTCTTGTACGGGGTATGTGCCATCGCCTATTTGTAATAATAAATTAGAAAACTCCTGTGCATTTTCGCAGCCTCCTAACTGTGCACGCATATTTACACTCAGGTGTGTAGATGATATATGGCGCCATAAAATCGAACTCTTCAGACAGGCAGCAATTTCATCAGCTCTCGTTCCTCGGGGTACAATAGGGAGTGTCTGCCGAAAATCACCGCAGAACAGTACCGTAATGCCTCCCATCGGCCGGTCATTATGCCTTATGTCCTGTAAAGTTCTATTCACGGCTTCTACAGCTTTACGGTTTGCCATTGTGCACTCGTCCCAGATAATTAAAACACAATCGCGTAAAACCCTTGCTTTATCGCTATTTCGCGATATGTTGCAAACGGGGTTTTCTGTACGGTCTAAGTCGATAGGAATTTTAAATGTTGTGTGTGCTGTTTTTCCTCCAGGCAGTAATGTGGCTGCTATACCTGAAGAGGCGACAGCGAGGGCAATTTTATGATGGTTCCTTATTCGAGCTAAAATAACTTTTGTTAGGAAAGTTTTACCCGTTCCACCTGGTGCACTTAAAAACAGGATTTCACCTGAGGCGTTATCTACACTGCAGCATACCCTATCAAACGTCTGGCGCTGTTCTTCTGTCAAATTTGCGCAACCATGTTGTAAAATTTGTGCGAGCTCCACGGGATTATAGCTGATTTCTGATACGTACTCTCTGTTTATACGTTCCCCATCGATTGTCGGTGTAGGCAAACCGTATTGAATGATCGGGTTCCCTCCTATACTTAAAACTATTTCTTCAATAGCCAATAAGGACCGGTTGTGACAAATTTCACGTACCCTATCAGAAATTTCACCATCAGTATTTACTCGTAGTTGAACATGTTGTCTCAAAAAATCTTCAGCAAACTTGTTATTGTACTTGTCCCATAACTGTTTAGCATCCGATAACCCACAAAAGGTCAATAAGATGGCAAATAAATGTCGCAAACGATGTGGACTATCGCTGACACATGCTTCAGCTAGAGCGTCATCCCAATGCTGATCTCCATCTAATAAATGGCGTGCGCGGCAAGCGGACTGATATGTAGGATGTTCAATATCATCTACTTTACGGAGCTCTGCAAAAGACGTAGGTCCTCGCACTACATGAAGAAGAAGGCGTAAGTAGTAGCACTCAGAATTGTTTGGGTGCACCGTGTACACCCTTCCAATGACGTGCTCTTTAAAAATACCCGGCTCGCCTTCTACAGCTCTTCCACGTCTTCTACGATTCCAAACCCCTTGCTGCTTGTTGTAAGTATAATAGGATGGAACCTCATTATAGAAAATGGATTTTGCGAAATCATCTGTTTCGCAAAGGCGAAAAAATGCCAGCAAGGTGGTTTGCCTTGGGTTTTCTAACCTTTTTGTTATATTTTCATTTTGAAAATATACACGTTGCCCGCCTTCGAGATGCACATCAAGATGTATTACTGGTGGATGTCGTTCATGTATAGGAAAACTTAAAATACGCCAAACCGCTTCTGAAGAGCTTATATATCGGCCAGATTGATATCGCGTGACTTCATCGTACTCATTGCTTCTCCTCAGCGCGATCATAGCTTGGTCACTGCCCTTATTTATGTATTTGCAAATGTATTTAATTGACTCTACGCTATTGCAAATTTCGACATTTATGTGTGCTTGAAATGTTTTTGATAAAACTGGCGAATACGGTACCACCCATCTATTGTCTAGTACTATTTCTTGTCCCCGGAGCCTGGTAGTAGTTGTGAAACCTCCTTGCGATGGTGATCTTCGCCGATACAATGGATAACCATTTTCCCCCGATAGGGTATCTTCTACAAATGCTTTGGGGTATCTTTTTGAGCACTGACCATCCTGCATGCATGGGGATTCCCTATTTAAGACACCACATGGCCCGTGAACCATATGTGTCCTAATTATGTCATGCAAAACCGGATCAGTATTTTGCTTTGGGAATTCAGCACTTATAACACTGTCCACCGCTTCAGGACGAATTTTGTCTTCTAGCCAAAGCAGAATGTGAGCGTGAGGCAAACCACGCTTTTGCCATTCAACGCTGTACATATAACAAAGAGCCGGACCGAAAATTTTCTCTTTTGTTAGAAGATTTATCAACAATTTTAGTTTTAAATGGAAAACTCTTGCAATTAGATCATGCCTATCATAAGACGCTTGTCCGGTTAGAAGGTGTTGAGTGATTTCGATCCACTTTGGATTGGTGGTAAAGGTAATGAATAGGTCTGGCCGGCCGTACTTCCGGACGTAACAAAATGCATCTTGGGTTCTTTCGTGCATGTACCGCGGACCGCCTGTAAAACTCGATGGCAAAATGACCAATCGCCCCAAATTCTCAACGTTATTGTCGGATTGTATTGCATCTTGTAAATGTACGTATTCCTCAGAGCGTAATCGTCGTTGATTGGTACGAATATACACTAAACGCTCCGTTTCAATTTTGGCATACATATCCACAATAAATTGGCTAAACAGTCCACGGAATCTTTGCAAATAAACGAAACGATTACGCCTTATTTGCAAGAGATAAGAGTAAAATTGGAGAGCTGATATTTTTTTATTGAAATTTGTTTCCCTGGTCGTAGGATTAACTTGGTAGAGGCCAAAATTATATCCATCTTCACCATGACAATATATGAGCGGATATTGCAGTGCATCGTATGCTCTATGTGTTTCATAAATACGCTGCAGACGATCACCTCGAGTGCGTAGTACGATGTCACGCTTTTCGCACTCTTGGTCGACTAAAACAACCGCAACTTCGTCTGAAACGGGAACGTTGTGTCTCCCGCGGTGTTCACTAACAGGACGCTTATCTGCGCTGATAATTATTTTAAAGTCGTTACTGCCGTGGGGAATCGATTCCAGGGCAACTTTAAAATTATGCACATATCTATTAATTTGATGTAACATGTCTTGTAATCCTAATATAATGTCATCGTTAAGCTGTGGGAAATGACGATTTCTAACATTAGCCTGTTCTGTATAATCCGACACAAAATAAATTTGCAAAAATTTGGGGTCATTTTCTGGTAACAATGATCCAATGAGATGATATACTTGACCTTGTACTTTAAAGGTTGGCATAAACGGTCCCTCCCTTATTTGTTTTGCCCCAAAAGATGTCATTTGGAAAGCATTGTTATATAATCGGATGTTATCTAAAAAATGTTTAGACTGAGGATGATCTCCATCTAAAAGACTTTTAATAAAGTGTGGGGGATCTTGAAAGTGTGGGAGAACAATCTTTCCACTTGAACAACACACACCATTTGCCTCTTTATTCCACTTCATTGCATCACAAAAATTGCAAATTTCGGTCATACCACCCACAGACGCGAAAACCGCATAATCAATTCTAGATGAATACGCAAATCCTGCTTTTTCCCTATTGTCCCATGGTAGAGTAATATTAGAAACATCATATTCCAAAGACTCATCAGAGTCGCTAGTTGTAACTCTGTTCAGATGGTATCGCTCTCGTTCAACGCCGAGGCGAGATTGATTCTGTTCTGCTGTTTCTGCTCGTCTCATTTCACCTATTCTTTCCCTTTCAGATTCTAAATAGATTTCTTCGTTCATCCGCACACGTACATAATTATCTCTGGCTGTTACTAATCGTCGTTCTCTCTCTAAGAAAGACTCGCACTCGCGTGAAAGAGTGAGGCGCTGTCGGTCGGCCGATAACCGCATTTCGCGTTCTTCGTTGCTTTCTTGGGAGCGCAAAGTAGCAGTGTGAAGTCTTTGCGAACTTAAACGCGACTCCCTTTCGGTGAAAGTCTCAAACTCACGTGAGAGGGCATGACGCTCTCGGTCAGCTGATAAACGCGCTTCGCGTTCTTCGCTGCTTTCTTGGGAACGCAAAGTCGCAGTGCGAATTCTTAGCGACCTTAAGCGCGACTCCCTTTCGGTTAAAGTTTCAGACTCAATTGAGAGGGCGTGACGCTCTCGGTCAGCCGATAAACGCGCTTCGCGTTCCTCGCTACTTTTTTGGGAACGCAAAGTGGCAGTGTGAATTCTTAGCGACCTTAAGCGCGACTCCCTTTCGGTAAAAGTTTCAGACTCAATTGAGAGGGCGTGACGCTCTCGGTCAGCCGATAAACGCGCTTCGCGTTCCTCGCTACTTTCTTGGGAACGCAAAGTCGCAGTGCGAATTCTTAGCGACCTTAAGCGCGACTCCCTTTCGGTAAAAGTTTCAGACTCAATTGAGAGGGCGTGACGCTCTCGGTCAGCCGATAAACGCGCTTCGCGTTCCTCGCTACTTTCTTGGGAACGCAAAGTCGCAGTGCGAATTCTTAGCGACCTTAAGCGCGACTCCCTTTCGGTAAAAGTTTCAGACTCAATTGAGAGGGCGTGACGCTCTCGGTCAGCCGATAAACGCGCTTCGCGTTCCTCGCTACTTTCTTGGGAACGCAAAGTGGCAGTGTGAATTCTTAGCGACCTTAAGCGCGACTCCCTTTCGGTAAAAGTTTCAGACTCAATTGAGAGGGCGTGACGCTCTCGGTCAGCCGATAAACGCGCTTCGCGTTCCTCGCTGCTTTCTTGGGAACGCAAAGTCGCAGTGCGAATTCTTTGCGAACTTAAACGCGACTCCCTTTCGGTTAAAGTCTCAGACTCAATTGAGAGGGCGTGACGCTCTCGGTCAGCCGTCAACCTCGCTTCGCGTTCCTCTAAACTCTCCTGTGATCGAGAAGCAGCTGCACTAAGTGAACGCTGTATACGAAGTCGAGACTCACGTTGAGAAGGCGTTTCTGACGCATGAAGACGCGCTTGCCTTGCTAGAGTTGCAGTTAGCCTCACTTCACGATCTTCTTCTGATCTCTGGGACCTATTTAATCTCATCCTTTTCGCGTCTCGGCTACTATGCGAAAGGTTTGTTTTTTTTCTAGAAGGCATCTTAAAAAAACTAACCCAAACAAAATATGGAAACCAAATAAATCAACGATTTACCAGCACAAACTTTCCAAAATTCAAGACAAATAACCTTCAAACTAAATTACGAAGTAAATAGAAATACTTGACTCATAAATTGCAAGTTATCATTTACCTAGCAATTCAATTTAAGACCGAATCTAAACAAAACTTTTTTTGAATCATAAAACGAACAAATAAACTTCAAACGATTTACGATACTAACAAACCAACACCTTTTTAAAAACAGAACTTTAGAGACTGATTTAAAAGTCATACTGGCAGACATGGGCGAAGGTTATTCTTGCAAGGAAAATCTTAACACCGCAATACAGAAATGACGTCACACGCACAACGTCATCTGTTGTCAAATTTATAAGTTAGAATTAATGACATGGCTTTTAAATGAATAACTTTGCACGTCACGTTATGGTAGAATTAGAATTAGATTAAAAAACTAAAAAAATAATTATAAAATTAAATTAACTATTAACACGTTATGTTTGTACATGCCTCGTTTAAGTGTATACATAGTGTATGTGTGTGCTTATATATATAATCACTATTTATTATGTGGTTTTTTATTGAATGTTTATATATATACCGTTGGCATGTCTATTGATAAATAAATAAATAAACTGCCTCGATGGTGCGGCGGTCGCATTAACTGGCTGGCGTGCATGAAGTCACGGGTTCGGTTTCCATAGAGTACCTTACTACCTAGAGTGTGGGATTTGTCTTTTGTCTATAAAATCAATTAACAAATTATTGCTAATTATTAACATTGAAAAATACATAAGTGACAATAAAATATAGAAATACAATCACAAAACATTAAATTATTGTTTAATGTTCTATTTGTTTAACATAATAAGTTTAATTAAGCCACCAACAGATGGCGTTATTTGATATATAGTTAAGATATTTTTATGTTCATCTTATAGCATAACTATGTTTTGTTGTTAAAGATAAAAGCTTTTACACTCGCCATTGAAGTTTTATTACATAAAATTCCATCGAGTACTTTTTGGGATTTGTTCATGGTCCTTCGAGCCGGATAAAAAAATGTTAAATGTCTTTATTTTATTTATTCAAAAATACTGCACGCAGCTTAACTCTAAATATATTCCAGTCTACATTCCTAAGATAGCGCTGTTTAGTATTTCACTTTGTAAACATAAACTACGTATAAAACTAAAACTACTTATTCTTGAGCACTTTAAATTCAAATATCTTTTGATAGACTGAACCGATAGCAATGAAACAAAAATTAAATGGAACTTCAAGTTACGCTCAATCGTTGTGTATTAAAGGCATCTACACATTTTACGTTACATTTAAAAATACTGCACGCAGTTTAACTCTTGATGTAGTTCTGTCTAAGTTTGAAAGATGGCGCTGTTTAATATTAATTAGTTAAATTCAAATATCTTTTAATAGACGGAACCGATTGCAATGAAACAAAAACTAAATAAAACTTCAAGTTACGCTCAATCGTTGTGTATAAAAATCATCTTAATTGCTTTGGTACTTTTTACGTGATGCCCGAACAAATTTTAGGTTACAGATAAACAGACATACAGACATACAGATATACAGACATACAGATATACAGACAAACAGACAAAAATTCCAAAAATGGTGGAAATGGGTTCTATTGGTTGTCTTTTAATACCCTGGCTATTTTTTTTGGATTTATTTTCAATGTACAAAAACGACTTTTCTACAGTTTTATTATATGTATAGATAATAGAAATTAATTATCATTCAATTGAATAATCTGTAGTAATCTCAAGTGTGAATATAGCATTTCGAATTGATTTATTGGTATAATAAAGCCTCCTTTGTGTGTAAAATTGCTGTAATTTTATGGATAAGTGACTTATGACCTTATGGATGTAATAAATATCGAAAAAGTCGGCTAATGAGCAGAATAAAGCAGTATTCAGTAGTAAGAAGAATACAGAAAGTATTCAGGTAAAAATCATCACCTAGACGACCTCTGTGGCGTAGTGGTTATTTAACATGACTGCTACGCAGAGGTCTCGGGTTCGATTCCCGCTTAATGCAAATCTTTGTGTGCATGAACATGATTGTTTGCATTGGTCTGAGTGTTTCCTATGTATAATATGAATGTGTTTACAAAAAAAAAGTATCTAAGTATGTTTATCCGTTGTCTAGCACCCATAGTACAAGCTCTGCTTAGTTTGGGACTAGATGGCGTTGTGTGAAAATGTGAGAAATATTTTTTATTTAAAGCAAAATATAAGTCTGTTCTTTTTTTTTTGTAAATGCACCGTGATATAACCGTCTCGTATTTAATTGAAAGCTTGAATACAATTAAGAAATGAAAGCTATAAATAAATGGCACCTATAGGCCAAAAACAAATTCACTCTTGCTTCTTCTTATTAGGTTTAAAGGACCCGATTTTTCCTATCATACGATGGGAAACATACATGAAACGAAAGTTTGTTGCACAACTTAATAGTTCACCATAGAAAAGAATTGTGTTGACTTAGGGTCGTAGCACATATAACATAACGTAAACGGATCGGCATCGCCTCGCCTTTTTTCTCGGTATCAAACGTCAAAAATCCGATTACGTTACGCTTCAGATTAGTGTGCGTTGCAGTAAGGAGTTTCATACAAATAATACTGAACGGCTCGAGTTGATACGGTGCCGATCCCTTAACGTTTCGTTATATTATGTGCTACGACCCTTAACCAATATCGTAACGAAAAGCATTAGTAAATTTGTTAGTTTTGTAAAAAATCATGTTTCTATATCCAGACCTTATTACACTAAAAAAGAAAAATTGTCTAATAAAAAATAACGATACATTTTACTTATTAACTCATTCAATCCTCTATCCTACTAAAAAGTACCATAAACCCTAAATAGATAGAATAACGTGAAAACATAAAAACAGCCCTCAAACACGCAACAACATCAGCCCATTCAATCTATCAATCTGTACCATTCACTCACTCATACATTCATTCACTCACCACAATATGGCGGACGGGACTTCAACGTAGAAAAGGTTTTGGTAAGTAAATCCCAATAAAAGTCAAACAGATGTTTTTAGAGGGTGGGATAATAAAATAGGGGCAATAAAGCCAATATATTTAAAGAATGGGTTTTATTCGTAATCAGGCGTTCTCGGTCGAGGTAGGACCCTACTCAAGCCACATGGTACGTCGAGGGATCTTATCTGAAAACCTTCTGCCACTATACAGATGGGTACAGAAGTTAATAGACACCTTATACTCTTTGGTTGAGACCATTGCGAGCGTGAGTGCCGCTAAATATTCTTTGAGATGTACCCTCTGTGGCGCAGTCGGTATATTACATGGCTGCTACGCAGAGGTCTCGGGCTCGATTCCCGCTCAATGCAAATCTTTGTGTGCACGAACATGATTGTTTGTATTGGTCTGAGTGTTTTCTATGTATAATTATGTATGTATTTACAAAAAAAAAGTATTTAAGTATGTTTATCCGTTGTCTAGTACCCATAGTACAAGCTTGGCTTAGTTTGAGACTAGGTGGCGATGTGTGAATGTATGAGGATTTTTTATTTATTTGAGATGAATTTGAAATGACATTAAAAATACATATTTTAGTTTTGGTAACAAATTGTTAGTGTCCTATTGCACGATATGTGAGACGATCTTTCTCCAGTGACGGAGAGAAACCTGGTCTACTAATATTATGTCAGCCAGATGGAAACGGGAGGGATTAATGTAAAATTTTCTTCTTTGTTGCCGTAGAGGTATTTGCAAACCTTCCATTATTCGGCTTTCAGGCCAGCCATAGAATGAGATGAGGCATAATATTTGTTGAAATTTCCTATTTTACTTTTATGTTTCAACCAATCAAACAACTCAATAATGCGTTCGTGTTCCCCATGCATCTCTTTTGTTATGAAAGAGTTAAACCCTACCTTTCATTTTATAAGGGCCTACTTAGGCACCACCTTATATTTCGGGGTAGGGACTACTGGCTGGTGCCCCTCATAAACCCGACCTTTTCGAGTGCAAACATGAGTTTTATTTCTAAATCTATCTGTATTATGCTACAGCACTGGTTATAAATGAATACATTGTCAGCTGAGCTATTGTTACAAAGGGGTACAGTCACACATTTGACAGTTCATTGTTAGAATACTTTCAAATTCGAATAGAAGCCCACTTTTTATTTAATTACATTTTTAATTAATTATGCGGTAAAAGGTAAAAAAAGGGTAAAAATTACGACTGTTTCTTAGCCAGGGCCCTATTTAATAAACGCGACAATGACAGGTGATAGGTGACAGGCGAAAATCCGACAATTGTCGATATTTTGTTTAAAAACTTGTTTTATTAAACACTAATTTGTCATTGGAAGCCGACATATGTGACAATTGTAACAGATTTTCGACAGGCATTTCATCCAATATCAACGCTATTCTATAATGTTGCAACAATTATGTCGAAATTAGCGACACAATTGTCATTGCCACAAATATTTTCTTAGAGACTCGACAATTAAAACCTGACAATTGTCGCTTTTATTAAATAGGGCCCTGGTATGTACACTTCGTTCTGTCATAATGATTGGAAAAAGGAATGTTTGTGACGTTAAGACAACTCCCGCACTAGGTGTCATTCCCTGTGTCGCGGGGACTTTTATGAACATCAATTTAACGGACACAAAGAACATCCTGACTTAGGACAGTAATTTGTGGATCACACAAAGAACTGTCCTGCGTGGGAATCGGATCCGCAGCCTTGTGCATGTCAGCCTCTTACTGCGACCGCCACTCCACGTGTTACTTATTTGTTATTTAGGGACAAATCTTTGTGTTGCGGTTTACAGTAACCGCAACAAACTATTATTTAAAATACACAAATAAACATCTAGGTTTGGGACAATCATTTTTAAATCCCACAAACTATTGTCATATGTGGAATTCAAAGCTGCGTCACCTTAACTTGTTTTATACAACTTTACTACATATTAATTTGGAATATCGAAAGCCAAAAAAAGTAGGTGTTAACTCCTCGAATTTCCATTAAATATTGTTCAAAGTCCGTCTTGGGAATAAAGGCATCTGTTACAAATCTATCCTTCAATATTTTACAAACAGGATCTAAAGTTAGTAAATCTTCATTAAAACCCGATTAGGAAAATACTGGATTTACGTTTAGGTAACATTTTTTACAATTTTATTTAGGCTAAGTTAGAAAACAATGTTTTTTTAAGATGGCTGATTTGATTGCCGCAAAACATTTAGGTCGAGTTTAGAAGTTAGGTTATTGTAATAAAATCATTGTTATTCGATTGCCGTTTGGGAGTGAGATGGGAGTTTTCACTTTCCGAAGTGTCCGAAGTTTCACTTTCCTACTCTCTCAAATCGGACTCTAGGTCCTGATCTAGACTTCGATTTGAGAGTACACTCTCCACTTTTACTCTTCTGTAAGGTGTAAGGAGTAGGACTCGGAGGAGACCTTTGACCTTTACATTGATTTTCACGAGTTGAATCCAGCACTTATTGGGTACCTATACCCTTCTGCTTGGGCTCATGCCATACACCTAAATCGTAAAACCTTTTCGGCGTGAAAAAGAACCAATTTGACACTAACTTCTCTTTTTATAATATTTGAAGAAAGAAAGTAAGAAAATTTATTTATTCACACACAAATAGAGGCACAGAGACAAATAGGTACATTACATGAAATAGATAGGAAGTGACAACACTGAAAATAAACAAAAACAATAATTAGAACAATAAATAGTACAAGAAATGGGTACCTGTAGTCACTGAACGCTCCACTGCAGTGTATGATATGGATTCAGTTTAGCATATAGCCATAACAGAATCTATTTGAGTGCTATAGGTTAATGCTTTATGTAGAAGTTTCATCTAAGTAATCATTTTACGATTTTCGATTTTCTTTTTCATACGGAGCCACGGGTAAAAGCTTGTTTCTTAAAAAACAACTCTTCCACGCACTTCCGTGTAAAGTTAATACAACTTTTCAAATTATACGCCATTTCAATGTTGGGAAATTCGTTTTTTTTTGTTTGCCTTTATTCTGTCCCTTTATTTTTAAAGTTACCCTCGAAGTTTTGAAAGTATATTGAATTATAAGGGACGCTTTAAAGTGACTGCTTTTGTCTTTTAAATTGACTTAAAACAAGGACTTTTCAATACGCAACGCGATGAAAAACGTATAACGGTTCGATTTGTATGAATTTACTAGCTGACCCGTGCCCACTTCGTTGGGCGGCGAAAAAAACGCGTCCCTTTTATAAACATATTTCATTACTGCTCCACTCCTATTAGTCATAGCGGAATACCTATAGCCTTTGACACTCCCCGATAAATGGACTATTCAACACAGAAAGTATTTTACCTATCCCTTATCTAGTAGTACAAACTCTACTTAGCTTGGGGCTTGTGAGTATGTTATACTCATACGTAATAGAATTTATTAACATTAAAACAGAATAACGTCAAACGTACCTCGATATTTCATAAACAATAATAATATTTGGTGCGGGGCAAATTAAATTAATTATTGATTATGTGCCAGTGCATGAATAATAAAACAGATTTCAATTGCATTTTGTTATTGTTCAAATAAATGCTGTTTATTGCAATTATTTCTGTTCGGTGATGGAATAGGAATGTGACCACACTATCTCATACCTTGCTGTTATAAAAGCTGATTAAGAGAACGAAGATATTGAGTTTAAGAAAAACAAAATGAGGAAGTCTCCGTGTGCTGACGAAGTAAGAATACAATATGTCACCACCCCATCTTATCCCATGGGTGTCGTAAAAACTGACTAAGGGACTATCCGTGAATATTATCTTTACGAAATAAAAAGAAGGAAAACTTGAAATTAAACCCTATACCAATCCGTCTGGCCAGCGTGGTATTAGTAGGCCAAGTATCCCTCCGTCGTGGAAGGACGGCCGTCCCTGCAGTGGGACATGAATGGACTGTTATGAAAGGAGGTCTTTAAATAAAACTCAATACCAATTGGTCTCTCAGGAGGACTGTCTTTGTAGATTTTTAATTCGTCAAACCATATTATAGACGTTTTGCATGCAGCATTTTCTTTCTCTGATTTACAGTACTAGTGTGAAATATTCCTCACACTTTCACACAACGCCATCTAGCCCCAAACTAAGCAGAGCTAGTACTATGGGTACTAGACAGCGGATAAACATACTTAAATACTTTTTTTTTGTAAATACATACATTTTATACACAGAAAACACCCTGACCAATGCAAACAATCATGTACGGTCGGGGTATTTGCGCGGCGCATGCGATCCAAGCGATTCTCGCCTAAGGGTGGTCGAGCGGCAAATACCCCGACTGTACGTGCACACAAAGATTTGCATTGAGCGGGAATCGAACCCGAGACCTCTGCGTAGCAGTCATGTTAAATAACCACTACGCTACACAGATCGTCAAACGTCATTTTTTTCAGAATCGGCTTTTACGGCAACCACGGTTTGATATGAGATGGTGACACTGTGTTAATGTTCCTACACTACACGGCGGAAAAACAATATAACATATATTTTTTAGAAAACATAAGTAAGCTTTTGAGGTATTTATTTATAAACTACTAGCTGACCCGTGCCCACTTCGTTGGGCGGTGAAGAAAACGTTATTAAGCGTCCCTTTTTTAAACATATTTTATTACTGCTCCACTCCTATTGGTTATAGCGTGATATTATATAGCCTATGACACTTCCCGTTAAATGGACTATTCAACACAGAAATAATTTTAAAAATCGGTTTAGTAGATCCAGAGATTACCTACCCTTTACAACGGCACAAACTCACAAACACACAAACTTTACCTCTTTATAATATTAGTATAGATTGTAAAAGCTCTATCTAAGAAGGACTAGAAGGCGTTGTGTGACTATACTACTAACAATAAAAAGTGTTATACTTACTTTAAAAGGATAAACCTAACAATAGAAAAACAAGGTTCTGTTAACAAATATTGTGAGTTGCGAAGTTTTGAAAGTTGTAGACGAGCAACTTATTAATCTTTAATTGCGTTAGTGGTATGATCGATTTGATGATCCACATATATAAATGTTCTAAACTTTGATATTCTTTGTGTCCATTAAATCAAAATTAATTAAAACATAGGACACTCTAATGTGGAAGTTGAATTTATAAAATATATAAAGTGCTATAAAATAGCTAAGTATTTACAAGCTTAATCATGTACCAATTACTTAAAAGAGCACGAGTAGTAACATACTAAGAACACATGATAATAACCCCAATTTTTTTCATGGGTGTCGTCGTAAAACCTAGTCGAACTGCTATTTACTAATTACTTACTCATTTTTCTTAAACTTAAAACACTAAACTAATCCTTCTGGCCAGCGTGATAGTAGAAGGCCAAGTTTCTCTACATACCTAGAGACAATAACTTCCCTGAAGTGTGATATTATGGGCTTGTTTCAATGACTAAATTCCATATTAAGAACGTGGTCCAATCCATATTCGCCACTTTAGTCATTATCCACATGTATTCAACACTGAATTATGCATGCTGTGTCACCTGAGTTGTGTATTACTTTGCATAAACTCGTGTACACACTGACTAAACAATGGAGGCTGGCGAGTTGGACTGTTGCCAATACCTACAGGTTAAAAGATAAGGTAAATACTACACATTCTTGTTTGAGCGTAAAGGCAATATTATTTACATATGAAGCTTTATCTTCATGACCCACTGCAAGTATGAACATCCTCTAATCATAAAAGGAAACTTGGTCTACAAATACCCGAGTAAGAATACAATATGTCACCACCCCATCTCATCCCATGGGTGTCGTAAAAACCGACTAAGAGACTATCCGTGAATATTATCTTTACGTAACAAAAAGATGGAAAACTTGAAATTAAACCCTATACCAATCCGTTTGGCCAGCGTGGTATTAGTTGGCCAAGTATCTCACCGTCGCGGGAGGAGGCCCGTCCCTGCAGGGGGACATTAATGGACTGTTATGATGATGATGATTGATTAGGATAATTGTTAATGAATTAGTGATCGCAAATGGCTGTAAGCTTAATAAAATGACAAAGGTTCAGCCATTATTATATTGTAAAGCCCTACAACGCAACTACCTAGCAACAATAAATCAACTTAAAGTGGCTCGTCTGTAAATATTAGACAACGCTATCGGGTTATTTGAGTTTTATATAACTACTATGTATTGTTTGTGCAGGCACCTGCTGTATGTTGACATAATGCCAGATTGGATGACGCAATAACCTAATACAGAGTGTTTCTATTCTAAAAGTAATTTTTGTAATGTAAGGACGGGACTTGGGTAAATCAAAAGAGATGTAATTAGTTAGATGTCACGTTTAATAATGAATAATAAAATACAATATTAGAATCTTATATGCTAATCTTTATTACTACGTCACACGCCCTATCAAAAAAAGAAAAAAAATGAATAATACAAATACATTTTTTTTTAAATATAATTAATAAAAACACTTAATTAGTGAATAAAGTGAGAAAAAAAAATTAGCAAATATTATATCTAATTGTATATAACCATAAAGTATAACATAGTTATATAATGTAATTATAAGATCTTAGACATTATAATATTGATACGCTTACAAGCTAAACATAAACAATGTTATGAGTACATGAGTACTATTTGATAACGTACAGTTACAAACAAAACGGGTACAAAAAGTAATTCTATTCTTGATAAAGTCTAGTTCTATTTTTATGAACAGTTTTTTCTCTTCCTTTAACTAAAATAACAACATTTGGAGATATATCCTTAACTACTGAAAATGGGCCTAAATATAAAGGTTCTAGTTTGTTACAATTTTCATTTTTTACTAAGACTAAGTCTCCAGTTTTATATTTTATTGGGTTTACATAATTATCATATTTACTTTTTCTGACCAATTTACAATTCATAAGATTATTTTTAGCATCCATTTGCGACTTTTGCAAACGGTATTTTAACTCAATAGCATAGTTATCAAAGTTATAAATCGGGTCTAATGTTGTATTGAGATTGGAAGGTAAGTTACATTGTTTTCCAAACACTAGTTCATATGGAGTAAATTTTGTACTCGACTGTACTGATGTGTTATATGAGAAGCACCAGTACGGTAACCATGAATTCCATTCCTGAGTATGACTGTTAACTTGCATTCTTAAATAAAAAGTTAAATGTTTGTGGCTATTTTCTATTGAACCTAATGTTTGGTGATGGAATGCTGTGGACTGTAAATGATTTATGTTTAAAATAGTACATACCTCTTTCATTATAGTGTTGACAAACTCGGTTCCTCTGTCGCTCACAATCTCTCGTGGAATGCCATACCTAAGTATAAAATTATTTACCAGTGTTGTGGCCACCGTACGCGCATCCTTACTCTCTATCGGATACGCCTCGACGTACTTGGTGAGGTCACACTGAAGCGTTAAAATGTAGTTATACTTACTATCTCTTGGTAAAGGACCTACTAAATCTATATATATTTTATCGAAAGCTGAGTTTCCGCAATCCGTTATGACCATTGGTTCTTTTACTGTATTTAAATATTTGAACCTTTGGCATTTACTACATTTCGTCACAAAATTAGTTACGTCACGCTCTAGTCCACTCCAAAAATATTTTTTCCGAATATTACATAACATTCGTCTTATCCCCGCGTGTCCACTAGTGGGAAGGATATGATAATCGTTTAAAATAACTTTCTTGGTATCGTCGTCAATTATCTTTTTAACGCCTTTTACTACACATAAGCGGGGTCCGGACCACTTAGGCAATTTATTTATATATTGAGCTAGCTCTTTAATTATTTTAATATTATTATCATCTTTAATTACGTATAAAGTGTCTATTTTTAAATTCGCACAAAATAATTCCATTTCTCTCACAGAGACCGCTCGTGTACACTGTGATTGAGTAAATAGTTTAACATAAATAGTGCGATTTGACGACGAATACGCATAATCACCGTTCTCTAAGGATATATATTTTTTAATTCGTATCCACTCCTTTTCATTTATAAATACCAATTCTGTGTAATCCTTCGGTAAATTTAACATTTCTACAACTCTTGGGTGATCAGTCCAATTGTTTTTAGGAATATTAGACACCGAAGTACGATTACAAGAATTATTCTCAAGCTCCCGTCTCTTTGCTCTAGTAAGTACAGATATGACATGTTCGTTCATCGACCGTAATTCTTCACTAGACAATTCTATGCGCGATAATGCATCTGCAGCTACATTATCCCGCCCTTTCACATAAACTACTTTATAATCGTACTCTTCCAATAACAAACGAAATTTTAATAACCTACTTGATGGATCTGTCAAATTATACAAAAATACTAAAGGTCTATGGTCCGTTTCTATAATAAACCGCCTTCCATAGAGATATGGTCTAAAATATTTAACAGACCAGACTATCGCTAGCAATTCTTTTTCAATTGTGGGATACCTACATTCGGCCTTGTTTAAGCTACGGCTGGCGTAAGCTATTGGCCTACGATCAGCATTACATAAAACTGAGCCTATAGCGTATCCTGATGCATCGGTTTGAAGAATAAACGTATTATTGTCATCAAATAAAGGGTATTGCAATACAGGAGGTTTCACTAAACAGTTTTTCAACAAAGTGAATGATTTCTGACAGTTTTCATTCCAATTATAAATAACATTTTTACGACATAAGTTGTTTAATGGAACACAAATTTCAGCAAAATTTGGAATAAATTTTCTGTAATAATTAGAAAATGCTACGAAACGTTTTAATTCGTCACTATTTTTCGGAACTGGATAGTTATTTAAGACTTTAATTTTTTCTGGATCAGGCCTAATACCATCAGCTGATACGACGTGACCCAAATATAAAATTTGTTTCCTAAGAAAATCACACTTATCCGGATTTAATTTTAAATTTACCTTTCTTAATCTAGACAAAATATCAACTAAATTTTTATTATGCATGTCCAAATTTCTTCCAAAACAAATTAAATTATCCAAATAAATAAAACATTTTTCATAGTTCAGTCCTGACATAGCAACTGTCATCAGTCGGGAAAAAGAACTAGGGCTTGTCTTTAATCCCATCGGCATACGGGTCATTTGATACTGACCGGAGGGTGTTGTGAATGCCGTATACTTTCTACTGTCTGAATTTAATTTTGCCTGGTAATAAGCCTGTGTTAAGTCTAATTGTGAAAAATATATTGCACCGGAAAGAGAATCTAATATATCTGTTATGTTGGGCAGAGGGAATTTATCGTCCATTATGCGGTCATTTAATTTCCTAAAATCAACAACTAAACGCCAACTTTTATTGTTGTCATCTTGTTTTTTAGGTACAAGTAGTACTGGACTAGACCACTCGCTACTCGCGGGTTCTATGATATTATTAGAAATCATATTTTTTATTTGATTTTCAATTTCATTACGCTGTGAAAATGGTAAGCGATATTGCTTAATATACACAGGGTCCGAATGTGGCTTTAATTGAATATTTTGTTCATAAAGGTTACAAGTGCCTAATTTGTCTTCCGGTAAGTAGAATACGTCGGAAAATTTAGCACAAATATTCTGTATACTTATGGACTCTTCTTCATTCAAATGCTGTAACTTTATTAATGACAATAATTTTCTAACCCTTTCTCCGCTTAAATTTTGTTTTTCAAATGAACAAATATTATAATTAGATAAATTATCGATCTCAGGTTTAAAATAACTAAGCTGAACTTCAGTCTCACGTGTATTTAAAATTTGTATTAATATATGTCCCTCTTTGGGTTGACAAATACTTCCGGCAATAAATACGCCTTCGCATAGTTCTCTAGGGAATACAACGCAAGTCTCTTTCGTAAAACAATTAATATGAAAAAATTTCTCACACCTTGGGGGAACCGTAATATATAACTTTTTACCTAATTTTCCTAATATTAAATCAATTGTTACCGAACTATCGCATTCATTTATTGTCAAGGTGTTATGTTCATAATTTAAAATACAATTATATTTTTTCAAAAATTCCTGTCCAATTATACCATCTTGTAAACAAGGTAAATTCTTTAGAACATAAAACTTATGTTTGAATACTTTTCCGCTTATGGAAAATGGTATGTAAACATAACCGTCGGTGATCGATTTGCCACCAATACCATTAATGGTAATGTATTCTGGGTGAATTGGAATCTTCCATTCTCGTATTACATCATATTTAATCACTGACAAAGAGGCGCCCGTGTCAACTAGCATTCTATATTTGGTATCAAAAATACACAATTCTACGAAGTTATTATGGTTACACATTAAAACAAAATTAGGATCGAAAAAACTGTAAATCTAAATTTTGATTGTTTGTTGACGGGCCTACACTATCACTACTCGATTGATCTAATAAATATGTATTATGACTCCTATTGCGATTGGAGGTAAATGAATTCGATGCCTGGCCGTAATTACGCCCGCGCCCGCGTGAATAGTCAATAAAACCTCTACCACGGCCTCGATTAAAAGTCCTAAAAGGTACCTGAGTCCTAGGAGGAGGCTGAGCAGTGGGCCTATAGTTACGATTGGGAATGAATCGACCTCGGTTTTGTCCCTTAAATCTATCGACCTGAAACTTATTGTGGTTACGTCCATGTTGAGAGACAAAGACTGTCTCTGACGAGGACGTGCTGGGACCTGGATGCGCTCGTTCCTCATCTTTAGCTGCGCGTATAACGTCCTTGAGCTCGGAGTAATCCCTTGCCGCTAAAATCGTACTCAATCGACCATTTCTCAAGCCATCTGTAAAACGCTGAATAGCAATTTTTTCGTTGACAGGTCTAAACATTTTATATGCGTCCTCTTTTCCATCAGCTTGAGATATAGTCAATTCAACAAATAAATCCTCAAGTTTCTTACCAAACTCCTCGATGCTCTGAGAACCTTGTTTAGTTTGCAACAGCTCCAATTGAAGGGCTGTGGCAGACTGCTTAGTCAGCAAATTATTTTTCATGTCATTTATAAGATCTGTGGAATTAACATAGTTAGATGCCAAACGAAGTTTAGCATGTCGAGTTAGTCGCGTTTTAAGAACAAATGAAATTAGTAATGGTTCATGGTCCTTTTTTATTGTTTCACTATAAAATTCAATAGCGTCTATCAATTTCTTAGTACATTCCTCCTCTCCTGTCATCACAGGTAGAAGGGAAGTTGCAGTTTTCATGTCAAACTCAGTCATGGTGCTCTTGGTAGATACCTGTTCGCTTTCTAAACAAAAATTTTTAATTTGTTGAAAGTATGACTCTATTTCGTCACATATAACTAAAATATACTTAAATTGTTCCTGCTTAATAAAACCTGGAGACACATCTGTTTCTAATTCTCTACGACATAAAATATATTTTTCATATAATTCAGAAGCTTCTAAATATTTTTGCTCTAATAACTTCTTTGTTCTTTTTACCTTACTTAATTTTACTAAATTTTTCTTAATAGTTTTAATAATATTATGAATCTCTATTAAATCAGACATTTAACTTATTCATGAAATACATTCTTAATTAAGCGAGAAACAGTAGAACGAAAAGGTTATAATTCTATATTACACTAAATTACGATTACTGGTTATACCGCACTTTTTATAACGCACGCACCACACTTTTCCAATTATTTTTAACACATAATTGAAACTTACGCGGTTTTCGTCTAACCGAGTTTTCACTCAAGGCTAAACGTGTGAACTTGTATCCTTGCTCCGTGCCTCGCGCCTTGTGCTAGAACGCCTAAACGCATTCCTGGCTATTTCTTCTCGCATCCAGCTTATGTGACATCGTCGGTATAATTTGTAAATACCGTAAAATACACAACAAAGTAGGATGATCAACATCACTCCAAGTATATAATTTGTTATAGATTGGTTCTGATGCAGCTGAGTTATATCGGCT
This sequence comes from Schrankia costaestrigalis, assembly GCA_905475405.1. NCBI lineage: Eukaryota > Metazoa > Arthropoda > Insecta > Lepidoptera > Erebidae > Schrankia > Schrankia costaestrigalis. The sequence continues at coordinate 10,228,368 of FR997852.1, read as the reverse complement.
ACATTTGTGCCACCCGCAGCGTTTTGAGCAATCACGATCTCCTCTTTACTTTGAGTCTTGCCCATTTTTAAAAATATTCACCACACTTGTGTTGCACGAATAACTAATAATTAATGCCATTGTTTCACTAAGCTATTACAATGTACTCTACGCCCGGATTTGACACCGAACCTTAAATGGCAGGGTCGCCATGTAAGGACGGGACTTGGGTAAATCAAAAGAGATGTAATTAGTTAGATGTCACGTTTAATAATGAATAATAAAATACAATATTAGAATCTTATATGCTAATCTTTATTACTACGTCACAGTAACCTCCTTTAGCTTTGGCTCATATTTATGCACACAAATCTATAGATTGAGCGGGAATCGAACCCCTGGCCTCTGCGTAGCAATCATGTACTGTAATTGATAGACTACAGATATTTAGATATGTTTATTCATAATTAATTATAAATTTAAGTTGATATTTTTCGTGATTCAATGAGTTAAAGGATAGCAACTATAAGTCAACTAATAGTGGCACATCTGTAAATATCAGACAACGCTATTGGGTTATTAGAGTTTCATATAACTCTGTATTGTTTGTGCAGGCACCTGTACGTCGCTATAATGCCAGATTGGATGACGCAATAACGTTATACAGAGTGTTTCTGTTCTGAAAGTAATTTTTGTAACCTCCTTTAGCTTTGGCTCATATTTATGCACACAAATCTATAGATTGAGCGGGAATTGAACCCCTGGCCTCTGCGTAGCAATCATGTACTGTAATTGATAGACTACAGATATTTAGATATGTTTATTCATAATTAATTATGAATTTAAGTTGATATTTTTCGTGATTCAATAAGTTAAAGGATAGCAACAATAAGTCAACTTAAAGTGGCTCGTCTGTAAATATTATACAACGCTATCGGCTTATGAGAGTTTCATATAACTCTGTATTGTTTGTGCAGGCACCTGTACGTCGACGTAATGCCAGATTGTATGACGCAATAACGTTATACAGAGTGTTTTTGTTCTCTACGTATTTTGTGGAACACCCTTTGGTTTTGGTTTCTGTTTAGGGAGTATAAATCTCGATCAGTTTATTTTGTGATTGTTTTTTTTTATGAGACGATGATGAAAGCAAGTATTTAGTTGCTTGTAGTACTAGTAAGCTTGTTATGGATTAGTTAGATGAAGAAGAATGTGCTTCAGGGAAATAAGGTTCAAAATGCCCTGCACTGCGTTCGTAACTTTGAGACATAAGTTGTTAAGTCCTGTAATGTCACTAGCTACTGTAGTTTTCCAAAAAAGGCGAACAACATACTTGTTCGCCTTTTTTGGAAAACTACAGTAGTAAGACCGACACAGACCTATATTCCTATGTACTTCAAAACTATGAAGTTTCATAGTAATCATAAATAGGCAGTAAATGTTCCTCTGCGGGCACGGGCCTCCTCCAGTAACCGATGAAAAATGGGCATACTAATGTTTTTGAAGTTTCTTTTATAAAAATCCCTGGTATCATTCTATAAGCCCTAAGTCGGTTTTTACGACACCTTTGGTATAGATGGTATGATGGCACCATAAATATTCTTAGACTGTCACCACACGAAAAGAGACTAGAAAAAGTCTAAGTAAAGCCCATCCCTACTGTTTAAAAATAATGCATTTCCTTTAACTTCCTAGAATAAAACTTCAGTCAGTCTACATTAGATATATCTATTTAAAAATAAATTATTAGTAATGGAATATCGATGTTGCTTCTAATTTTGTTGCCGACGGTACTTAAGTGAGCAAAGTGCATCGATGTCAGTCAACTTCAATAAGTGTTTGAGATAGGTGTTAAGGTATAAGCGATTTTGAATTTCTTTTAACTTTTATTTTCTTTAATTAAAAAGTTAAGGTAAAGCAAAAGAAAAAGACTTCCGCAGTCATGTTTGTAAGTGACTGTACGCAAACGACGCATTTAGCGTCTTACGCTTACATTTTAATGAAGCTGTTTTCGAAATCGGCGGGAGCGGGGCGTTGCAAACAACGAGCGCCCGCTGCCGCCCCGGCGCGCTGCCGCAAAAGTCGAGGCAGCGGTCTTACGGCCTGACCACGAGGATCGGCGGCGTAAACGGCGGTGCAGCAGGCGATGCGATAGTCGCGCGGCAGTCGTTTGCAGGCCGCGAGCAATCGCGTTATTCGCCGCGACCAATAAGGAAGTCCGACAGCGAAATGTCGTTATAAAAATTATATTAGGTAGAAAGTAATACATAGTTATTTTGTTCAAGACATAATATTTGGCAGAGATTCTGGAGTAGGTACTTGGCTTGTACGAAAAATACAGAAAAAAAATTGTTTTTATAACTTTAGCAATGAACGTCTCGTCTCGACTACGACTAAACAAACTTTTAGTCACTAGACTAAAAATTGGCCACGTCAGCCACGGCCGCGACTGGCGCTCGCTGCCGTGGCTGACGACGTATTGATTCATGTTCATTTGTTTCACTCGCCCGCCGCGCCGCCAGTCGCCCAGCAATTGTCTCTACGATAATAAGAAGGAAATCTTGACATAATTTCATACTACGTGTAGTAGAAATGTTGCACGGTTTCAGCATTTTGAACCGCTTCTGACTCATAATATTGTACTAAATATCTTCCGTCGTTTTAACTCGCTTGGCGCTTATATATTGCACCATATATCTTTACGTAGCAATTTATAAATTGACGGTGTTTTACCATTACATCTTGCAGTTAGTTATTTGAATATATTCTTTGTTTACTCTATGATGGTGGTACACAGAATAGGAATATTCTATTAACACAACGCCATCTAGTACCAATATAAGCAGAGTTTTTACTGCAGGTTCACCGAAAGTAAACGGCAACATGAACTGCCTGGTCCCACTGTAAGGACGGGCCTCCCTGTTATAGGGAAACTTGACCAGGTGCTACCACCCTGGCCAGAATAATTAATAACGGGCTTTATAACAATCTTTTTTCATCGATAATGATGTACTAGACTAGACCTTGTGGTGGTTAAGCAGTAGTCCTTTTATGACACCCTGGAAAAAGGGTTTGGTTGACATTCTGTGGTCTAAGTCCGTCACGTAAAATTAAAAAAAAACCTAGCCAAATAAATAAATACATTTTTTCAAACGGGAAATTTAATTCAAGTTCAAAATAAGAACCCAATAAGAAGTCCTTACCATTAGGCCACGACAGTTGATAACGGTCAGAATACATATCAACATGAGACCTATATCACTTTGATATATTTTCGTTTCACCGAATGTTCACCGCTCAACCTATGGGTGTCATATCACAAAATCATTTCATATATCGGGTACGTATTACAAAGTAGTATTGGTACAGTTGTTGACAAATGCGGTAAGAAATTTTGAAATCTTTTTTATATTTTTCTCATACGAATGCTAAAACTATGTGGTAAACTTAAAACTATTAAATTGTATGGTTTCCTTACGCTGAAATCAGTTGAGTCAAAAGACCCTTAGTCTCAGCTATTGCTTCAACAGAGTTATCGTCGACATGTTATTCTCAGAAGAGTCTCATCATAACAGCCCATTAATGTCCCACTGCAGGGACGGGCCTCTTCCAGTGACGAAGGGATACTCGGCCTACTAATACCACGTTGGCCAGACGGATTGGTATAGGGTTTAATTTCAAGTTTTCCTTCTTTTTATTACGTAAAGATAATATTCACGGATAGTCCCTTAGTCGGTTTTTACGACACCCATGGGATGAGATGGTGTGTCACACAGTGTATTCTTACTCCCGTCACCACACTCATAATACAGAAGTGTCTGCAGATTCGTAATTATAGATTCCTGAAACACAAGTTACAAAATCTATTTTCATTAAAATTTATTTAATTTTTGCGACGTTTTACTTACTTGTTAACAGAACAATCTGTTATTAAAAGCAGCGGTTAATCATAACAATCAAAATAATGAAACGATATCGTTCATTATCTTTTAATTTAATTAATTTTAAAAAACTAGAAGAGAATAAAACCTTCTATTAAGAAAATGTAGATCGTCACATTTTTAAATGAGGTTTTGATATTCTATATTTAACGCGACGACCACACATCGGAGAAAGTAGCTACACCCAGAGGTAGCGAGTTCGAATCTCATAAAAATCAATCACTAATGTAACCTATAAGTTATTGTCTTAAGCATGGATGTTCTTTGTGACTTTTAAATTGGTGTTTAGAAAAGCTCAGCGATCCAAGCATGATTTTATACAATCATTAGGATAAAAAAAAGTAAACACGACCTGGTTAGGACGGCAGGAAACCGATAGATATAATATATCCATCGGTTTCCTGAAAAAAATCAAAAATCACAAACATTATCATGATGATGATGTTTTTATACAGCCATTTTAATTTTTCGAATACTGTCTTACCGAAACTGGCGTAATATCCCTCGTAATATAGTAAGTATCCCTCCACCAGGGGAGGAGGCCCGTCCCTGCAGTGGGACATTAGTGGGCTGTTATGATGATAACAAACAAAAGAGTGTTTTTTTAGAACACTGCCTCACCAAAGCAGGCATAAAGTATGTTGGCTAACAAATAAAAAGTGTCACCCTAAACACTTTTATACACGAGTATACACTATCTCTCAAGGAAGTGGTCTCTGATTGTGGTGACAACGCGAGAGGTTTCTCTGATAACAGCTGATGCAAGTACTCTATGATATGAGTGAGAAACATTCTTATCTATAAACGTAGTTTTATCCTTTATTTTCCATTTTTCTTTTTGGCACTGTTTCATTTGGCTTGGAAAACGGAGTTTTATTTGTAGCAAAAATACTTTTGATTCTATTTTATGCTAGTAATTTTAGACGTGGGTGTGATCTTTTAACGATCATTAGTGACCCACTGCTGGGACGGGCCTCCTGCAGTGATGAAGGAATACTTGTAATTCTAGTAACCCTTTTAGCCAGAGTATATAAAAGCTCAGCGATCCAAACATTAGCCATGCAGCGAATAAACTTAGTTAGTTTTTTAATAAATTTGTTTACTTAGATGATTTTATGAAGTCATTTTATTTTTTTTGCCGATTTCGTTATTTTACCTTGCTAACAAACTAAAAAGTGTCACCCTAAACACTTTTGCACACGAGTATACACTATCTCTCAAGGAAGTGGTTTCTGATTGTGGTGACAACGCGAGAGGTTTCACTGATAACAGCTGATGCAAGTACTCTATGATATGAGTGAGAATATAACATTCTTATCTGTAAACGTAGTTTTATCTTTTATTTTTCTTTTTGGCACTGTTTCATTTGGCTTGGAAATCGTAGTTTTATATGTAACAAATACTTTTCCTTCTATTTGATGTTAGTATTTTTAGGCGTAGTTGTGATATTTTAAAAGCTCATTAATGTCCTACTGCAGGGACGGGCCTCGTTCAGTGATGAAGGTAATCTTGTAATTAACCACATTGGCCAGAGGGATTGTGGTATATAAAAACTCTCTGCAAATGTAAGTAGGTTTTAATAAATTTGTTTTATTGGATAATTTTATACTTACAGTCATTCTGATTTATTCGAACACTGCCTCAACGAAGTAGTCAAACTATTTTACCTTGCTATCAAATAAAAAAGCGTCACCCTAAACACTTTTGTACACGAGTGTACACTATCTCTCAAGGAAGTGGTCTCTGATTGTGGTGACAACGCGAGAGGTTTCTCTGATAACAGCTGATGCAAGTACTCTATGGTATGAGTGAGAATATAACATTCTTATCTGTAAACGTCGTTTTATTTTCCATTTTTCTTTTGGCACTGTTTCATTTGGCTTGGAAAACGGAGTTTTATATGTAGCAAATACTTTTATATTCTATTTTAGTAGTTTTTTTTTGGTGCTTGTAATTTTTTAAACTGCCAATTAATGTCCTACTGCAGGGACGGGCCTCCTTCAGTGATGAAGAGGGATTGGTATATAGAAGCTCTGCGATCCAACTAACATAGTTAGTTTTTGAAATATTTCTTTACTTGGATGTTTTTATACAGTAATTATTATTTTATCAAACACTGCCTTACTGAAGCATATTGTATATTACCTAAAAACTATTGTATATGCTAACAAATAAAAGAAAGTCATCTTAAACACTTTTGCACACAAGCGTACACTATCTCTCAAGAAAGTGGTCTCTGATTGTGGTGACAACGCGAGAGGTTTCTCTGATAACAGCTGATGCAAGTACTCTATGATATAAGTGAGAATGTAACATTCTTATCTGTAAACGTAGTTTTATTTTCCATTTTTCTTTTGGCACTGTTTCATTTGGCTTGGAAATCGTAGATTTATCATTTCTATTTTATTTTAGGGTTTTTTTACACGTCATACTTATTTTTTTGTAGTTATTGTCCCACTGCAGGGTCGGGCCTCCTCCAGTGCAGTTTAAAAGGTCCTACTTATACCACGCAGGTCAGAGAGATTGGTATAGGGTTCTACGTAAAGTTTTTTTTCGTGAACTTAAAAAATAACTCCCGCTCTAGAGATTGTGCCCTGACAGGGACTTTTACAGACTTAAAATTAATGACAACAAAGAGCTCAACATCCGGGTTTTTGACAATAATCACATGTGTGGGATTAGAACCCACTATCTCGTTCACAGAAGCCGCACACACGACAGTTTTTCCCCCGAGGTGATGATTTCTAACAATCTATTATTTGTTTACCATCTTAGCTGTACATATGATAGAACTTCAAGTAATGATAATAATATTATTATCTTCACTTTAAAACCACCTCATTATGCTTCCACACGCACTTTGAACCAACTTAAAACTTTAAAGTTGATATTTATGCATAGCCTATACATAAGTATCAACTTACAACAATGTTGGGAACAAAGAAAATGTCACGAAACGGGACAGTAATTATACACTAGTTTTTGCCCGCGGCTTCGCTCGCGGTAAATTCAGGGTAGCAAAAAGTAGCCTATGTTACTCTCCATCCCTTCAACTATCTCCACTTAAAAAATCACGTCAATTCGTCGCGCCGTTTTGCCGTGAAAGAAAGACAAACAGACACACTTTCCCATTTATACGAGGGTGCGTTTTTAAGTTCGCGGAATGGAGGGGAAGGAGGTTGGTGGGGGTGCACGTTTAGGTACTAACGTGTTCAGCGACTAATAGTTAGTATATATACCGAGTATTATCATAATCAGGTCATTAGTCTTTGAACTATCGTCCCTCAATCAACTTAATCTGGAAGAAATTGTGAAGTATGGAGAAAATCGAGTACCGCGCCGTTATAAAGTTCCTTACCAAGCAAGGAAAAATGTTCAAACCATTTTGGAAGAGATGTCATCTGTATACAGGGACTCTTGTCCAGGTAAAACTATGGTATACAAGTGGCACAACCTCTTTAAGCAAGGCAGGGAATCAATTGAAGACGATTCCCGCCCTGGGCGCTCTGTTGAGGTCTCCACTCCAGATCTTATCGAAAAAATCGAAAAATTAATATTGGAGGGTGCACGTTTGAAGAAAAAACAACTTGGAGAGATGGTTGGAGTATCTAAAACGACCATTTTCAAGGTCCTCAATGATCACCTTGGCATAGTCAGTGCAAGATGGGTGCCTAGAATGCTCACACCGCCTCAAAAACAGAAGCGCGTCGAGTGTTCGCGTGCGTTTTTAAGCCAGTGTAATGAAGACAAGGATGGTTTTCTAGAGCGAATTGTTACTGGGGATGAAACTTGGGTTCATCACTATGAACCTGAGTCTAAACTAGATTCCATGCAGTGGCATAAAAAGGGCACACCACCGCCTAAGAAATTCAAAGTGTCGCAATCGGCGGGTAAGCTCATTGCGACAGTTTTTTGGGACACAGAAGGAATTTTGTTGGTTGATTACAAAGATAAAGGTGTTTCTATAACCGGAGAATACTACGCTTCAATTTTAGAGTGGTTAAAAGAGGCAATCAAAAAAAAAAAAGAAGAGGAAAATTGACCAAAGGTGTCCTGCTCTTGCACGACAATGCTGCTGTTCACAAGAGTCGAGTTGTGTTGGCTGCTTTGCATAAGGTGGGCTTCGATATCATTGATCACCCACCTTATAGTCTAGACTTGGCTCCAAGTGACTATTATCTCCTTCCAAATTTGAAAAAAGAGCTTCGTGGAAAGCAATTTTCAACCGATGAAGAAGTGAAGGATGCAGTTTTGGCGTATTTTTCAGAGAAAGATAAAACATTTTTTTATAAAGGTATTAACAAGTTAATTCATAGATCTGAGAAATGTATTAGGGTTTCAGGTGAGTATATTGAAAAGGAAAAATAATTTTATAATATTATTTCACCCCCTTCTATTCCATTCCGCGAACTTAAAAACGCACCCTCGTAATATTAGTATGAATTTTGAGTTATCTGTCTCAGTGGTAACGGGGTCATGCGTGGGCTTGTTGTACGCGGGGTTAAGTCTTCGAATCCTACGCAAGATTTCTCACAAACAATTGTTTTAATTATTATATAGCCTTCTCCGTGTGGTGACGGAGTAAGAATAAAATATGTCACTACCCCATCTCATTCCACAGGTGTCGTAAAAACCGACTAAGGGACTATCAGTGAATATTATTTTTACGAAATAAAAAGAAGGAAAACTTAAAATCAAACCCTATACTGATCCGTCTGGCCAGCGTGGTATTAGTAGGCCAATTATCCCTCTGTCATGTGATGAGGCCCGTTTCTGCAGTGGGACATTAATGGGTTGTTATGATGATGTATAGCCTAGATTTGTGTCGTTTAATTTGTATATTAATAAATATAATAACCGTATGAAAAATAACCGTTTTTTCGTAATAGATTTCAGTCGTTTTGTTGCTTCATGTGTCATTAGATTTGTAGAAAGTATTGTAGTATTGCTCGGACTTGCTCTATAATGACAGCAAAAAACAATATGCTTGAAGTAAAATAAATTAACTCCGTAAGAGTATGTATACAATATGTCACCACCCCATCATATCACATGGGTGTCGTAAAACCGACTAAGGGACTATTCGTCAATATTGAATTTCGGATTGGACCAAAAAATTGGACCAATCCGTTTGGCCAGCGTGGTATTAGTAGGCCGAGTATCCCTCCGTCACAGGTGGTCACTGATAAGAATGAGTGAACGAGAATAAACTATGAAAAAGGCTATTAAATACTATTGAAAATGTAGTAAAAGCCGTGGGCAAGGTGCTGTTTAATTTAAATAAGTACATAAGTCACTTTATCAAATGTCTTATATGTATTTGTAATAGTAGTGTTTCTAGTATTTACAATATTGATTATGATTATAGACTGTAGATGTTACAGTTAAATAATGAATCCAGTATTTCGACGACCTCTGTGGCGTAGTGGTTATATAACCTCTGCGTAGCAGCCATGTAATATACTAACTGCGCCACAGAGGTCGTCTCTCTGGAATCTAGGTAGCGATTACTGTACACTCGAGTTAAAGCCTGCTATTGTATAACAATACTGCTATTTCATAACAATACTGATTTCATTATTGAACTACAACGTATACAAATTAAGTTGTACAGATATAATCTTTATATTGACTAAACAAATTACTATAATCTGAATAAATTACAAACACCAACGATTTGCATTAAATTAATTCCTTACTGTTTGCAATGGTCTGGGTCCTGGGTGTTTTCTATGTTGGTAATGACGACCTCTGTGGCGCAGTCGGTATACTACATGGCTGCTACGCAGAGGTCTCGGGTTCGATTACCGCTCAATGTAAATCTTTGTGTGCATGAACATGATTGTTTGCATTGGTCTGAGGGTTTTCTACGATAGTATGTATTTATTTACAAAAAAAGTGTTTAAATATGTTTATCCGTTGTCTAGACCCCATAGTACAAGCTTTGCTTAGTTTGGGACTAGGTGGCGATGTGTGAATGTGCGAGAATTATTTATTATATGTATTTATAAAAAAGTTTATAGGTATTTTCTTGCCTAGGGTCCGAACTCGCGACCTTGTATTCGGCAGTCGTACACATATCTGCTTTGACATCGTTTCATTTACAGTTACAGCCTAAGGTCTATCTGTCAGTCTGTCTGAAATCTATGGTCTGACATTGGTTTCATTATTTATTCAAAAACTTTTCGGAAATTTTGTTATTTTTGTTAGCTAATTAGTCCCACAGCTGGGCAAATGTCTTTTATCTGCCTTTTCCTTGGCCCATTATGGACATAATTTCCGTGCCTTTGCAGCGCATAAACTTTTACAAAGACTATTATTATCGTGTAATATATGAAGTTTACATTAATATTGATTTTCAGTTGATGTTGACTGAACGGTTGATTTAACTTCATTTTTGGACTAAGTATATAGAAAAAAAAACAAAACATAATTTCAAAAAAGTAAATACATAAAAATATAATACCATAAGAAACAGTAATAATACAAAACAAAGAAGTAAACGCTACGGAACCATTTAAAAATAATAAAAAGCTGCATAGTCTACGTGGACCCTTAGGGTCATAGCACATATAACGTAACGTAAACGGATCGGCATCGCCTCGCCTTTTTCCTCGCTGTCAAACGTCAAAAATCCGATTACGTTACGTATCCGATAAGTGTGCGGTGCAGTAAGGAGTTTCATACAAAGAATACTGAACGGCTCGGGTTGATACGGTGACGTTCCGTTTACGTTACGTTATAATATGTGCGCTTAATTAACCCTCAAAAGCGTTGTTATTGTTGGCTAGAGACATGAATTTGCAATTTTGAGGCCCAACCGTCTTAAAAAACTGAGTTTTTTTAGCGATCAAGTTAGAAGGTTATGGCGTTTCGTTAATTGGCATTTGTATGTCTGGTGATGTCGTAAGAATTATGTCTCTACCTCATCTTATTGCATAGTTTGACGAACTCTGTGGCGTAGTGGTTATATAAAATGACTGCTACGCAGAGGTCTCGGGTTCGATTCCCGCTCAATGCAAATATATGTGTGCATAAACATGATTGTTTGCATTGGTCAAATCAAAAAGTATTATGTTTATCCGTTGTCTAGTAGCCATAGTACAAGCTTTGCTTAGTTTGGGACTAGGTGGCGATGTGGGAATGTGTGAGGATTATTTATTTATTTTTTATTGTATTTTTTCGTCTGAAAAATGACAGCTTGTTGTGCCGTTTTTTCTCTACTAGGGCCTAGAAAGACTCAATTAAATCGCTAATCGCTTATGAGTTGGACAGATATATTTTTATCTTGGAAAATAATAAAAAAATATAAGATACTAGTGACTTCCACATTCTCTGCTTAGATTGTATCATGTTTTACACTTGCATCAGATTTGTCGTAGATATATTTATGTAGGTATATAAAAATTTACTTGGTGGTTAACTTTTACTTACTTTACTGATTTAAAAGGAGGAGACGAGGAAATAGGAAGTCCCAGACGCTGTTACGCAAGTGTTCCGTCCTCTATCACGCGATGGACCGGGCACCCGCACGGAGAATCCATGGAATGCTAAGATTAGGTCTTATTGTATTTTTAAAATATTAATCGGACTTCCTAAAAGTTAGAACATATTTTGTACAACATTTTCTATCGTTGTTGGAGAAAACCCGATGGAATCCTTTAAGTAGCTTATATACCTCTGCTTCAAGCTTAGAGCCTCATTGTGTTCATATGACGTTCATTCTAACTTGTTAGCTTCTTACATGAAAACCATATTTACTTTAGTGTCACAGAAATTATTTATGGTGTGTCTAAATATAATAACTAAAGACTGAGTTAAAGAAAAGTACAGTCTTAGTCTAAAATTAAGCGTAAACAGTTAATATTGGTTCATCATAACAACCCATTATTGTCCCACCGCAGGGACGGGCCTCCTCCCGCGACGGAGGGATACTTGGCCTACTAATACCACGATGGCCAGACGGATTGGTATAGGGTTTGATTTCAAGGTTTCCTTCTTTTTATTTCGTAAAGATAATATTCACGGATAGTCCCTTAGTCGGTTCTTACGACACCCACGGGATGAGATGGGGTGGTGATACCATGTATTCTTATACACCGTCACGCAACTGACCTATTTACGCAGAAATACAAACTTCAAAACGATATTACACCTAAAATAACAGTACAAGATTAAATTTAACTCTATGAATAATTCAAACGAGTTTCAACTCCTTAGGAAGCGACCTATTACTGTGAACACTATTTGATTTTGAATGTATATCTATTTGTGACTGTATTTTAAGCAGTTTTGGTGGTAAAGACATGGTTAAAAGTATGATTTTCTTGTGATCCACGATCTATAAATCATTCTCTTTAACTTGTATGTACAGTCAACCAAAAACGACCATAAAACGCTGAACACGAGTATTCCAAAAGTAGCTGAACAATAGTATTCCAAAAGTAGCTGAACACTAGGATTCCAAAAGTAGCTGAACACTAGTATTCCAAAAGTAGCTGAACAATGGTCGTTTTGTATGTAAAGTTTATTTTGTACTCTTCTTGTGACACTGACTTATGAAATTTTTAGTGTTCAGTTGTTTGGAACTTAAAAAGTGTTTAGCGACTTTTGGAGCTGACTGTACTTTGTGCCCGTAACGTCATGTGTGACACAGCGACATAGGGCTCCGTCAGTAGTGCAGAGTAGTATTTAAAGGCCTTTAGGTGGCTCACTAGCGCCGCCAATTGAAAAAAAATCATAATTCGCAAATATAATTCGGATAAATAATGTAAAATGTTGATAACAATAAGTCTTGAGAAAAGGCAATAGTGATAAAGGCAAGTATTTGTATAACACACTCTCAACACTTTAAATGTTTTTCAATTAAATAAATATTGCATTATAAACAAAAACGGCCGGTTTTTTTCGCATGCGATATTCAACTAATTGAAAAACATTTAAATAACCCACAAAAATAGTTTCGATTAAATACTTTTTAAATAGCGCTAGACACATTATATCAAAAGTCTCGATATTCTTAGTGTATCGTTTTATATTTAAGATATAGCAAAATATAAAATATTTTAAACGTAGACGAAATACCTCGAGGCTATTATATTATATTATGCTTCTTACGGGCATCGAACCCGTTAGCTAAAATTTCATTTTTATTTTATTTCTTTTCATTTTTATAACATTTTGTTCGTTGTATTGAGTTTTTAAATAAGAACTTTGTTTTCGATAATGGCTTGAGTATTTATTTTGTATTTTTGTTTATTTAACACTAGCTTTTGCCCGCGGCTTCGCTCGCGTTGTTCCCCTTTCCTAGACACAGAAGAAGAAAAAACAAAAAAAAAGTAGCCTACGTTACTAAAAATCACGCCAATTCGTCGCTCCGTTTTGCCGTTAAAGAAAGACAAACAGACACACTTTCCCATTTATAATATTAGTATGGATGGCTCTCAAGATTTAAACAACAGATTACAAATAAATAACCATACAAACTTTTTTCTGTAAATACATACAGTCACGAGCAATAATATGTACACATTTTCGCATTTTGTAAACCAGTTATCTAAAGTTCTGCCAATCCAAAATTGAAAATTCGAAGATTAACTCAAAACTGTACGGAACCTCTTCTAAATTAGCTTGGTAGCAGTTTTAGGTTCCATTCCCGCTCATTGCAATTTTTTGAGTACATGAAATTGAAAGCTTGCATCAGTCTGGGAGATATCTATGCATTCATCATAACAGCCCATTAATGTCCCACTGTTGCAGGGACGGGCCTCCTCCCGTGACGGAGGGATACTTGGCCTACTAATACCACGCTGGCCAGACGGATTGGTATAGAGTTTAATGTCAAGTTTCCCTTCCTTTTACTTCGTAAAGATAATATTTACGGTACTTATTTGACTAAGGGACTAGCCTTAGTCGGTTTTTACGACACCCATGGGATGAGATGGGGTGGTGACATATTGTATTCTTACTCTGTCACCACACGGACAGTTATCAATTCTTCTTAAGTAATTAATATAAGATTAATACAGGGATTAAATCAAGTATCAAAATAAATCCCTACAAAATAAGATTTAAGATGATTAACAAGCTTTTGTAAAACAATAGAGAAAAGGAAAATGCATCTCTTTGTTTGTTCAACAAACAAATAAAGATTAATGATGCTCTCTGATTTCTGGCTGGTTTTAGTAATGGAGCTACTTAGGAGCTATGAATTATTACTGTACCTACCCCTTATAAGAGACACTCCCATAAAAGGAAAGTATTTTCTATAGCCTTAAATTTTCACACTAACTAGGGACCCTTAATTTTGCGATCTCAGAATCTTAGCACACCTTGCTAAGATTCGACTAAGGCTAATTTTGGGTACAATTTATAGGAAAACAAAAGAAGGAAGTATTAATATGGAACCTTATTTCAATCCGTCTCTTTAAGGTACGTCATTCTCTCTTTGCTGAAGGAGCGGGGCATCAAAGGGCTGTTGCGGCGATGATGCAAAAATCCGAATTTGGGTTAAAAAAATTTTTTTTTTTTTTTTTAAGGGTTAAAAACTTATATTCGACTGTTTTCTTACCTGACTGATCAAGAATTATCTTTTTGTAATTATTTTTTAAAGACAACTCTTAAGAACCACTACACTAATTACCAATACGGATATCGCCAGTTTTTAACAATAGACAAAAATTAAGTGAGTAAGCAAAAAGGCTGCATTTAGAAAATTACATTTTATAATTAATGCATCTATTTGTTTTAGAAAGGTAGCCAAGCAAAGCTACAAAGATCATGTCTAATAACATTTTGTTTTAGCTGACGACTGTACAATATCTGCCGTTTTCAAAATCTGTCGTTTAAAGAATCTGCCATTTACAGAATCTGCCGTTTTCAGAATCCGCCATTTAACGAAAAAAGGGTACTGAATACCTATAATAATAATTTAACTTGTCGTTACTGTAACAAACGTTAATAAATGAATAAATAAATAGGAACATCAAAGCTATCGTTATAAATTAGTGTGAAATACAGTTGCTCGTGCTTACTAAACATTACGTTGTAACCGCGAATTGCTTTCCTCTATCCATTTGTAAAATGAGCTTAGGTATCACTGAAAGCGTTTTTGTTTTATGTTTAAAAAAAAACAAATCTCGCAATATAGATCATGACCTATGTAGCAGCGACTTTATAATCATCAATATAACGGACACAAGAACATCTAGACTCAGGACATTAATTTGTGGATCGCAAAATTGTTCTGCGTGAGAATCGAGCTCGCGACCTGGTGCACACAAAGATTTGCATTGAGCAGGAATCAAACCTGTACTGGTTATAGTTCGATATCGTTATAAATTAGTGTGAAATACAGTTGCTCGTGCTTACTAAACATTACGTTGTAACCGCGAATTGCTTTCCTCTATCCATTTGTAAAATGTGCTTAGGTACCACTGAAAGCGATTTTGGATATTTATATTTATTCGCAGTCGCTACTGTTTTTCATTTTTCCTATAGTGAATGCTTCTTTGGGGTTTTGTATGAGTATACGAATAAATTTATGTATGTATTAGTGAATGGTTGCTTAATTTTTTTATTGGCTTCGTACATAACTATAACACTGACAGCCCTTAATGTCGTGAAGTTTTTAGAAAGCCTTTTTGGTATTTTAATTTAATTGCAGTCGCTACAGCATTCTCTAGGCTGTGTAACGTTTAGTCTTATCCATAATGTCCAACCAATTTTCATAACATTTAGATCTGAAGAATCAACATATTATTGCAAACAAAAACCAATACAATGTCCAAATAGCTAAGAAATTGGTGAGTTGAGAAGTAACAAACATAAAACGTACAACCAGCATGTCAATTCTCGTACCTTAAATTCGGTTAAGTTAACTTTTAGTTGTCAAATTGTCTTGTTTTTGCTATTGCAATTGTAATCTTTTGTGGTCGTGTTAAAGTTTTATTTAGAGTGCGACAATTTGACAACTAAAAGTTAACTTAACCGAATTTAAAGTACGAGAATTGACATGCTTATTAAAAATTGCTCCACGTTTTAAAATTGGTTAAAACTCTAGTTGGTTAAGTTTACTTATCAATCAATCAATCAACTACCCTATTGCAGTCCACTGCTCGACATAGGCCTCTCTCAATACACGCTACAGAACACGGTCCTGCGCCTTTTGCATCCAGTCCGACCCAGTTTACTTAACCTAGTTTCTTTTAAACGACTTTTAAACGCTGTGACGCTGACTCATTTATATCGCTAAACGCTAACAGTCAGACCATACCCAATACAAAGTTCACAGTAACAATACCTATAAAATTGCCACAAATTTCACTGAAACAGAGCACCTTCGTTATCGTAATATTTGTTCTTGAGATAATCATTTAGTTTATTGTTTTAGTTAGTTAGTTTACTAACTTACAAGCACTATTGTTTTCTATGACATAAATTGTGAGCTTATAGACAACTTATTGTGTAATTGTCATAGTTCATGACTTCTGCGTAGATATTAGGAGTTCGATTCCTGCTCAATACGAAATCTTTGTGTGTTTGAACAAGAATGCTTGCATTAATCTGGGTATGAGTATAACTTGCTGAGGCCCGCGGCTTCAACCGCGTTGTATAGATAGCTTAAATGTTATTCTACACCCTCTATACTATCTATATTTCTCATCAAAATCCATGCAGTAGTTTTTTCGTGAAAGAGTAACAAACATCCATTCATCCATTCTTACTTATAATATTCGAAATTATAATATTAGTTCGTAGGAAGTAGGAGGTTAAACATGTAAACTGTAAGGACAGAGTACCTATTTTTTCATATAGCGTTTTTGGGCAAATAGCTGATGTAAGAATTAACTGAAGCTACAGTTGTTTAGTACAAAACATGGCACATTCCAGAAAAATATGAATTGTTTAAAAATTGACTTTTTAGGTAAAAACCATTAGAAGATAACTTATACTAGCGTGGTTAAAATACAACCGAATAAAACTCCTTCTCTTTTTGCAGTCGGGTCAACTTTCCCTCTTTCGAATACAATAAGTCGTAGCGCGATAATTAAGTTAACCCTAAAATGTCCATTGGATCAAGTTTACATATCAAATTGGCCAAACTGACCCGTTATGTCAACCGCACTATTAAATATTACAGGCCATTGACGTCGACTAACATTGCCTGTGTAGGGTTAGTAATTAATTTAGCATCTTGTACTAAACTAGATTTTGTAATTTTATGTGAAAATTGTTTGTATTTTCTTGTGAAGGAATAAGGCCTCAATGCGTCTCTATTCTATTTTACTGTACCTAAGAGTGGCAGAAAAAGCGACTGAATAAATACTAAGTACTAAACACACATTACCCCTTTCTTAATTAACTTAAAAAACAATAGGGTTCTCAATTCGGTTTTTTAAATGTTTCTAACATCATTCAGTTATGGATCAGGCTATTATTCCCATAAAGTTGTTAGCTAGATAAGAAAAATGATCTTTTTCTTAAAAAAATTAAAACTTTAAATAAACTCTAGTAGGTACAAAACATTCAAGTAGGTATTTCTAATTATATTACAGTTCTAGTTCTAGATAAGTAGGTACGTAGCTTAAAAAAAAACATTTCCATTATTTTTATTTATTTCTATAAACTTATTTCTACAATTTATCAAACCTTATATTTTTGAATTCATTTCAAAAGTTTAAAGCAAACCTAACCCTTCTAGGTCCATATTATTTAGTGGGTATACAAGTAAGTATATTCCTAACACATACACAGCTCCTTATTACAGTATTAGACATAAGGCATACGAATTCAGTAATGTGCAGAGAAAATGGTCTTCCCAAGAGATTTAACTTTACTGACATTACCAATTTAGTTAAAAACATTAATGTAGAAATATATTGGTGGTAGATGCGGCATTGTTGATGGATGTGGCATTTCTAGGCTGTGTTTGTCTTTCGAGAAACTTGCAACACCTTTATTACCCGTGTTAAAACAAAACAAAACAAAACAAAAATTCATTTATTCACATGATATAACGATATCGCTTGTGAAAGTCGCTTTCTAGTGATCACATTATGCTCGTCTAACTTAACGGCTAAGTTTACTGAGGGTTCAAAACACTACCATGTCAGAGAAGACACCCACAAGAAACTCTGCTGGGTTCCTATCGCTCTTTTGATGATCACTTCACAAATTTTATTTTATTTAGTAAACAGGACAATTTAGATCCAAGCGTTTTTATCGTTTTAGAGTAGCACATATAACGTAACGTAAACGGATCGGCATCGCCTCGCCTTTTTCCTCGGTGTCAAACTTCAAAAATCCGATTACGTTACGATTCCGATTAGTGTGCGTTGCAGTAAGGAGTTTTTATACAAATAATACTGAACGGCTCGAGTTGATACGGTGCCGATCCGTTTACGTTACGTTATATGTGCTACGACCCTAAGTAATCCTTTACAATGTAGTATGATTTCGATATTAACTTATGTTTAATAAAAGATTTAAATTTATTAACTGAACTTTTGTTGCTACAAATCTCACTACTATGTCTGCTTCGAGCAGGATCGATGTTATAGAGACCAAGTAAATCTTTTGAGTTCAGATCAGTACCTTCGCTATGCTTAATTCATTTCCAAGTAGTAGTTAGTGTATACTTACTATCTTTATGTGGGGTTAAGGTCGTGGGTTCGATTCACACGTAGGTCAGTTAGTTGTGTGATCCACAATTTATTGTCCTAAGTCTGGATGTTCTTTGTATTCGTTAAATTGATGTTTTTAAAGTTCCCGAGACACGGTTATGTTCCCTAGTGCGGGGTTAGAATATTAATAGAGACTAGCTGACCCGTGCCCATTTTGTTGGACGGCGAAAAAATCGCGTCCTTTTTTTAACATATTTCATTACTGCGCCACTCCTTTTTGTCATAGCGTGATACTATATAGCCTATGACACTCCCCGATAAATGGACTATTCAACACAGAAAGAATTTTTAAAGTCGGTTTTGTAGATTCAGAGATTACCCCATACAACGACACAAACTCACAAACTTTACCTCTTTATAATATTAGTATGGATGAGGTTCTCGTCTGCCACCTTAAAGCCTTAAAAGACTTCTATTTAACATAGTTAGTCAATAATTATTAGTGTGTCTATGTAGATAGTACAGTTTACAATGCTAAGCACGTAGTCAAGTTGTTAGTTCGTTACTAAGTCTGTTATTACAATATCCTTTGACAAGTTTAAATGATAAGCGTGATTATATTATGTAATATTATGTGACGTAGTGGGTAGTTTAGGGAGATAAATGCAAACAACTCAGTACGACAATGTAGTATTATTCAGTTAAAAGTTTAGTACATACAATGTTATTAGTTTGTCACTATATATTTAGAAATCGCTACGTTACACAAATATAGGTATAAGCTAATTTAGTACATACAATGTTATTAGTTTGTCACTATATATTTAGAAATCACTACGTTAACACAAATATAGTTTAAGCAAGCCGGTCTAATCAGAAGGATTTTGAGAGGATTCGATTACAAAGCACGAGGTTCGAAGGCTGCCCTATAGAAAGGCAAACACTTAGCTTCAGTCAGCAAGCCGGAACAAAAGGGAAGCGGCCGCGCCCCGCGTCTTCTTATATAATGGCCGCTGTGTAGGCCCCTCCACGACGCGCTCGCGCCATTGACGTGTAGCGAAGTGGAGCGCGCGAAGATGGACGCGTGAGGCACGTCACATACCCCCCCCGCTAGACCAGAATTTTTCCTAGGGAAAATTCGGCTGCTAGCAGGGGGCGACAGGTACCTGAAACAGCCAAAAGAAAAGGCATTACAAACTATTTTAAAAAAAAAAATTAGGGTTAGTAGTTAGTATTATCTCGTGACGAGCCAGCGCTGTACGGATATTGTAATAAAAAAAAAAAAATGATAAAGATAGTTTTCAAGTAAGTATACTATGAAGATCAGATTCATTGAAATACGGAACCCATATTGCAAACAAAAGAACAGCTGTAGGCTGTCGCCGTGTTATAGAAAAAAAAATATAGTCAATTAAATCACAAAGAACAGGTTAACAACCTTCGAACAAAAGATCGTTCGAGCGAGGCCGCATTCCAATGGTTCAACTTATACCTAATATTTTAATTAAAATGTTTATTTTAGAACGTAAACAACCTTAATATAATTCAACAAAACATATCAACTTAGTGAGCAGTTTCGCCGTCAATTACTTAATGAAATAAAGAGTTTCAGGCATCGAACCTGTGATCAAGTTCGAAAAACCTCTCTTTTTACCACTGTACCATGGGGTAAAAAAAAATATTTTCTTTTAATCAGCTCGATGAACACCGAGTAACAAAAACAACAAGTTAAAATACAACACGCCACAGCGCAGTCTCGGGCTCGAATCCGAAACCTTGCGTAATTTGTAGATAAAAATACAAATCTATAATATTATTACACCGAGGTGTGAAGGATAAAAGTCGATAAGCGACATGCACGAGAGTGCGAGTAATACGACGATGCCTAAACAAAATAATAACAACTATATGTAGGTAAAATCTATTTATGTTTATTTCAGATAATTATCATTCTTTATAATTTATATTTTTAATATCTTTGATATGCCATTCACCCAGCGGTTTACCTGACATATCGGATAGTTTATAGACCAAAGGCGACTTTTTAGATGTGATTTTACACTTTATAAACTTAGGGGCCAACTTCTTACAAAAATATTTATCCTTATCGCTAAGATAAAAAGTACGTCTCCATACAACATCGCCCACCTGGAATTCCACCGGCTTACGACGGAGATTATAAGATTGACAATTACGCTGGTGAGCCGACAGCAAGGCTGCCTGTACCTTCTCAAAGATTGAAGATAAGTAGCCGAGTGATTCAGCGTAAGAGTCTCGCGGCTCATGGACCATATTGGGGTCAGAGTCAATATGGCGTGAGCCGCAATTTACAAGCTCCCGACCGTAAACAAGAAACGACGGCGAGAAACCTGTCACTTCGTTCACCGCAGAATTAATTGCAAATTGAATCTTTGGTATAAGTGTGTCCCAGACACGGTGATCATTATCTATGAAGGTTGAAACGGCCGTGATTATAGTTTTATTATAACGTTCCACAGAATTTACATGAGGAGTATATAAAGGCGTGTAGTGCAAGTTTGGAATTTTATATTTAGTTAATAAGTTTTTAAAAGTTGAACTAATGAATTGTTTGCCGTTATCGAGTATGACCGTAGAAGGAATACCATGAACTAAGAAAACGTTTTCCTCCAGTATTCTGGTAATAACCTCGGCTGTTGCACGTTTAATGGGAAAAAGTAAACAATATTTCGAGAAACAACAAGAAACGACAAAAATGAAAGTATTTTGCTTCCTCGTTGGAGGCAATGGACCGACTAAATCGATGCTAATTACCTGGAAGGGTTTGGAAACCGACTTAGGACCGCCCATGTGACCCAAGGTTAAATGTGTCTGGTGTTTATGGGCAATGCAAGATTCGCAAGAATTTACCGCCTTGACCACGTCACTATACATACCTGGCCAATAATAATTAAGATCTAGACGTTTATAAGTTTTAAAAATGCCAAGATGACCAGCCGTGGGCAACGAATGATTCTGAGATATAACCAACGCTCTCTCCTCGGACGGTACAATCTCCTTCCATTGAAATTCTCTAGTGAGAGGATTGAGACTTCTCTTAAAACGATAAAGTTTGTTATCAATTACCTGATAATCAACAAAGGAAGTAGGAGTTTTTAAACAACCGTTATATATTTTTAAATACCACGGATCGTTAGTAGAAACGTTATTAGATTTATTTTGCGTTTCTATACACATAATATTTTTAGAACGAGACAACAAATCCGGCACAACATTGTCAGAACCACGACGGTGCCTTATTTCGAAATTATAAGCAGAAAGACGAACACCCCACCTAGCCAACCGGCCGGTTGGGTTATTAAGCTTTAGGAACCATTGGAGCGCTGCGTGGTCACTATATACTATGAGGGGTTTACCGTTATCTACATAGCAACGCCAATGCTCAATGGCTGAAAGCACTGCGAGCGCCTCGCGCTCGGTAGCACTATAATTTCTCTCTTGGTCCGATAGCGACTTGCTATAGTAAGCAATGACCCTTTCCTCCCCATTCAAGATCTGGCAAAGTACCGCGCCTATGCCATAGTCACTGGCATCGGCGTGTATCTCAAATGGTTGAGTATAATCTGGACAAGATAAGACAGAAGGGGAAATCAAATGATTTTTTAAATTAACGAAGGCCTGATCGGCCTCTGGTGACCAAGAAAAAGGGGGAGACTTCTTTCCACTAGAAGTTAATTTATTAAGAGGAGTAGCCAAGGTACTAAAGTTAGGAATGAACCTCCTATACCACGACGCCGCTCCCAAGAAACGACGCACCTCCTTTCTATTAGCGGGCACAGGATAATTTGCAATAGAATCAACC
Organism: Schrankia costaestrigalis; assembly: GCA_905475405.1. Lineage (NCBI taxonomy): Eukaryota > Metazoa > Arthropoda > Insecta > Lepidoptera > Erebidae > Schrankia > Schrankia costaestrigalis. The sequence continues at coordinate 10,205,983 of FR997852.1, read as the reverse complement.
TTATCGGGATCGGGATGAAGGCCCTTAGAATCGACAACATAACCTAAATATTTAATTTTTTCTCTAAAAAATTTACATTTTTCAAAATTTATTGTTAAATTAGCGTCCTTTAATTTTTTTAATATTAAGGACAATAATTTAATATGCATTTTATAATTTTGCGTAATGCAGACGATGTCGTCTACAAAACAGAATACCCTATTTTCGAACTCAGGACCGCAGAATAGGCTGTCCGCTAAGCGCTGCTGAGTAGCGGGTGCATTGGTAAGACCAAAAGGCATACATTTAAATTGATACGTTCCGCGAGAGGGAATATAAAAGGCCGTCTTACAACGATCCTCCTCTTTTATTAAAGTTTGCCAAAAACACTTAGAAATATCGATGCTAGATAAGTATTTCGCGTCTGTCAAATTATCCAATATTTCGGCTATATAGGGCAAGCTATAGGCATCCTTTTTTGTGACAGAATTCAATTTACGACTATCAAGACAAAAGCGCATGTCACCCGTTTTTTTTTTAATCAATATTACAGGGTTCGACCAAGGGCTTTCGGACTTCTCAATCACATCGTCCTTAAGCATTCCGTCGACCTGCTGTATTAAAATACGCTGCTTTTCGGGAGACATGCGATAGTAACGCTGGCGAATAGGGGGACTGTCCCCAGTATCAATCGAATGAGTAATAAGGGAAGTGCGACCCAGACCTCGTCTTTCATAAGAAATATCCTTAAACTGGGAGATTATTTTATTAGCGTTCTCTCTTTGGTCACTTGAAAGATTATCAAGGGAAATTAACTGAGTCGTGTCATCGGAATGTAGTTCCGTGACGTCCACAATTTTTCTATCAACCAACACAGATTCTAATTCGACAGGAAACAAATCAAAACTCCTCCAAAAGTCTATACCAAGTATCAAGGAAATCTTTATGCCTGGCACTATGTGAGTGACAATATAATTAATTTTATTACCAAATTTAAAAGGAAGTACCACACTGCCAAGAGAAGAATATCTATCACCCCCAGCGGTGGTAAATTCTAATGATTTTGTTGAATCAATATTTAACTTGTTTAAAAAATAATTATGACAGTTGTTACCAAGAATTGTAAAACACGAACCAGTATCAAGAAGACCCACTGTACTTCTACCGTTCACTGTCACAGAAATATATGGCGTAATAGTTTGTTTTGAATTATCGATTGAGGAAAGTTTGTTACTGTTGCAGAAGTATAATGAATTGGAATGCAACAAGTCTTGCCATTTATTATTATTATACAATTTACTCTTTATTTTATTATTAAAGATTTTATTTTTCTTTCCCCAACCGTTACTAATTAGTTTTTTGAATTATTAATAATTGGACCGTTGCACTTCGGACAGTCCATTGCGCGGTAGCCCTTTAGGCCACATTTAAAACAAATCAAGTAACGCGGCTGCCGGCAAGTTTTCAAGGAATGCGAATCAGAACGACACCGAGGACAATGCTGCCTGGGAGTATTAGATACCGCACTAACTTGGGGTTCCGCAGATAAGTCAAAAGAAGTTGAAGGCTCATTTTTAAAATTTTTATGAAAGTTTTTAAACCTATTAGGTTGGTAAGAACCAGTATACTTTTTATTACTATTATTATTATTATAAGCGAATTCAGGAGCTAAAGTGTTAGAAGTAACCGTAGGAGGCTCAGAGAAATCCCTACTACGACTATTATATTTTTCAAAATTACGACAGACACTAACCAACGAAGGAATATCAGTAATAGTTGTAGTCAAGAGACAGTTGGTATAACAAGGCCTAATATTGTTTAATAAAATTTTCAGTTTCTCACCATCTGGAACTGGATTGTCAAGGCGAGAAAACAACCCCTGCATTTTCGCTACATACAGGGTTATTATCTCACCTTGACCTTGAGAGCGCAGTCTTATTTCAGACATTAATTTGAAATCATAGTTATGTGGGCTAAAATCCTGCTTCAATGACCCACACAACTCACTCCATGAATTTACATTGTTCCTAACGGAACGATACCAATGAAGGGCATCGTCCGAAAATATCTCATACGCGAAGGACAAGATCTTCGAGTCAGGAATGCCCCTAGACGAAATAAATTCATTCATTCTCTCTATGAAACCGCGCACACACGTTTTACCCGAGTACTTAAACTTGCCTAACTCCGAAAAAAGTTTACGGTCATAATTTAATGACTCGGAGGTAGGTGCAACACCGCCTGGTTGCTGTACTGCTGTCTTTGCGACGCTCGTGCCACTAATAGAGGAAGGTGACAAGGCTTTAAATAAGTTAAAGATGGAGTTGAACTCCTGCCAAATGGATTCATAACTTTCCCTGTCACTAAATTCAACACGCTGTAACCTATGATACACGTGGTGCAAGATGGATTCCGTCCTAGCGAACATCCTACTATTAAAGTCTACTTGCAATAGTTTTAAATTATTATTAGCTCGCGACAAGGACAATTCACTTTGCGATATATCCGCGGCGGGCTCGTAACACGACTCCGAAATGTCCTCCGACGGATAAAGAGGAAATAATTTTACTAATTGCTTCCGCAACTCGTCTACCGTATCTGACTTATCGCCCTTTCGTACAAGGACCTCATATTGTAGTTCAGTCTTGTTTAAATGGTGGTAGTTAATCGCGTACGACATTTTATTTAAGAAAAGAAAAAATAATACACGGCAAAACTGCAGAAGCAATCAATGTAAACAACGAACAATAGAATTAAATGTGAATTATGTGTTCCGTTCAGTAGGTATCGTCTACGAAGTCAGTTAAATATCTTGTTATGATATTTTTTAAAAGGACAACGCGGTCACGCCACGTGCGCTGACCGGTTGTTTATTTAACGTACAAGGTAGTTAAATTAAATAAAAAGTAGATAATTCGCTTGCAGAAACGAAAGGAAAGTTTAAACTCTTTTTAACACAAAAGAAAGAACAAGAACAGTACCAACCTTGAACGGAACACTTTTTTTTTTTTTTTCACGACACACAGAAAAGAAAAAAAAATATGGGCGTGCTCACCAAACCTCGTGCTTTTGCCTTAATACGTTGGACGCCACTGTGACGTAGTGGGTAGTTTAGGGAGATAAATGCAAACAACTCAGTACGACAATGTAGTATTATTCAGTTAAAAGTTTAGTACATACAATGTTATTAGTTTGTCACTATATATTTAGAAATCGCTACGTTACACAAATATAGGTATAAGCTAATTTAGTACATACAATGTTATTAGTTTGTCACTATATATTTAGAAATCACTACGTTAACACAAATATAGTTTAAGCAAGCCGGTCTAATCAGAAGGATTTTGAGAGGATTCGATTACAAAGCACGAGGTTCGAAGGCTGCCCTATAGAAAGGCAAACACTTAGCTTCAGTCAGCAAGCCGGAACAAAAGGGAAGCGGCCGCGCCCCGCGTCTTCTTATATAATGGCCGCTGTGTAGGCCCCTCCACGACGCGCTCGCGCCATTGACGTGTAGCGAAGTGGAGCGCGCGAAGATGGACGCGTGAGGCACGTCACAATTATTATGTTTATAAATGAAAAATGTCTGTCAGAGTAAGAATACTATGTTGTAGAAGCTTTGCTTAGTTTAGGACTAGGTGGCGCTGTGTGAATGTGTGAGGAATATTTAATACTAGCCTCCGCCCGCGGCTTCGGCCGCGCGAAATTAGTTTTTGTCAATCAGAATCAGAATTTGTTGTGAGTGAGAGAGAAGTAAATGTGAGTTTGGCTTTGTAGTTCCCGTTCCGAAGCCGTACGTTTCAAATTTCGGAAATTCGATTTGTAGAAAAAGCCTACGTACCAAGATTTATTGTCTTATCTTCAATTCAACCCCTATTTCACCCCCACACTGGTAAAAATTTCAAAATGCTAGAACATACGATTTTTTTGTTAAAAAATATATTTTTTTTGTTAATAAAAAGTAGCCTATGTTCTTTCTCAGGGTCTAAAGATTGTCTGTACCGAATTTCATCAAAATCCGTTCAGCCGTTTAGGCGTGAAAGAGTAACAGACAGACAGACAGACAGAGTTACTTTCGCATTTAAAATATTAGTATGGATTACTTATTTAATAGCTACTAACAGGGTTTAATAAATATGTGTTACCACCGTGACTCATTCTGTGTTGTATGTACGAAAACAAGAACAATTTTCTCTTGTTTCATTTTAATTGATGTTAGTATATACTAGCTTCTGCCCGCGGCTTCGTTCGCGTTTAATTCAAGGTAGCACTGTTCCCCTTTCTTGGAAAAAGAAGAAAAAAAAAGAAAAAAAGTAGCCTATACTCTGCATCCCTTCAACTATCTCCACTTAAAAATCACGTCAATTCGTCGCTCCGTCCTCCTAACGGATTAGTGGTTTAATTTCAAGTTTTCTTTCTTTTTATTTGGTAAAGATAACATTCACGAATAGTCCCTTAGTCGGTTTTTACGACACCCATGTGATGAGATGGAGTAGTGACACACTGTATTCTTACTCCGTCACCACACGGTTAAGTATTACTTTTAAATCCAAATCAAATCAAATGACCTATACAGGTCACTTTAAAAAAGAAAAACTTAAATCATTCAAAGCAGTTCCTTAAGGTACCTTATCCTTGTTTTAAATAGCTTTATTCCGGCATTCACGTACATTTAATGTTAATTGCAGACATAAGATTTTGTTACAATGAGATAAGCTTGTGAATGGGCCGCTTTATAGTCTGGTGTAATGATAACAATACCTATATTTATTGTGACGCAGTCGGTTAATGGCATTGAATACTGTTTGTCTTTTATCTTTCGATCTTTTCTTTAAACGAAATGTTTTAATTGTGAAACATTGTGGAATTAAATGTGTTAAAGTTTAACTATTGTGTCTTAATAATTGACTTACATAAATAAATAATCCTCACACATTCACACCATCTAGTCCCAAACTAAGCAAAGCTTGTACTGTGGGTACTAGATAACGGATAAGCACACTTAAATTCTTTTTTTTTGTAAATACATACATATTATACAGAGAAAACACTCAGACCAATGCAAACAATCATGTTCATGCACACAAAGATTTGCATTGACCGGGAATCGAACCCGAGACCTCTGCGTAGCAGTCATCTTATATAACCACTGGGCCACAGAGGTCGTCAGTTATGTAAGTAAATAGATCAGTATAGAGACCAGTCTTTAACATAGTATTATGTCATCAGTCTTCTCTGCCTACGCTTAAGAGCATGAGGTGTGAGTTTATGTATGTACCTACCTATGTATCAAGTTATATTCTGACTGTAACACGAAACAAAAGCCTCCTGACAGATCTAAATAGAAAACAGTGCAAAGTTGGCCTAAAACAAAAGATTTATAGCCCCATCTCCGCTAAAAGAAATGTATTCGCGTAATACATTCATAAGTTACTTCTGACAAGGGAAAAGCAACCTCATGGGATTGTAAACCTGACTAGTAGACATTCAATTTAGGTTACACTTTTTCAAAAACTCACAACAGCATCTAGTCCTAAAATAACTGAATTTAAATAAATAAATAAATAATCCTCACACATTCACACATCGCCACCTAGTCCCAAACTAAGCAAAGCTTGTACTATGGGTACTATACAACGAATAAACATACTTAAATACTTTTTTTTTTGTAAATACATACATATATTATACATACAAAACACGACCAATGCAAACAATCATGTTCATGCACACGAAGATTTGCATTAACCGGGATCGAACCCGACACCTCTGCGTAGCAGCTATGTAATATACCGACTGCGCCACAGAGGTCGTCAATTTGGGAGTAATTTTAGTAAATAATTGTCATGTCGTCGTTGTGATTTGGCGTAGAAAGTCAATTTTGAATGATCTGATTAACTGAATTACTGGCTAATTGTAAACCTTAAGATGCTCCCTCACCGGGAGCATTCGGGTGCATGGTAACGTTACAGAGTCGAGCATTACATCAGTGGGGGAGGAGAACTGAGCATTCATCATCATCATAACAGCCCATTAATGTCCCACTAAAGGGACGGGTGTCCTCCCGTGACGGAGGTATACTTGACCTACTAATACCATGCTGGCCAGACGGATTGGTATAGGGTTTAATTTCAATTTTCCTTCTTTTTATTTCGGAAAGATAATATTTACGGTTAGACCCTTAGTCGGTTTTTACGACATCCATGGGATGAGATGGGGTGGTGACATATTGTATTCTTACTCCGTCACCACACGGACAATTATTAACTATTAAAATTTTAAAGTATGATTAACTAAATCACAATACGACTCCCCAAAATGTCAACACTCCTTCATACCTACCGATTTTGAATTTGGAACAAAAGCTTGATCAATTTGAATACACATCTCTACATAGCTAAAGAAATAAAACTTCTCACATTCTGACGTGACTTACGTCAATCAACGCAGACTCTTTGCGAGTTTCTAACTTACTTCTCATAAGTAACTTACTACATAGCATTATGAACCTTAAATTAAGAAACATAAGTTAGAAATTCTCTTGTAAAGATCTCGTGTATCACTGGTATGGACTAACTTCCCTTATATAACTTACTACACGGGATTCTGAACCTTAAACTAGGGGATATAAGTCAGAAGTTAACTTGATAGGAATACGTATCACTGGTATAGAGTTTATGCGGTATTGTCTAACGCGAGTCTATAGAGATATAATGGTTGTTGGTTTGTACAGCTTGTTGTAGAAGATTTATATTTAAGCCTTTTACCCACTGGTATGTCATAGGTACCTATGATTATGCTTAATTTCTAAACGAGGCGCAAGCCTATGGTCCAGTGGGTAAAAGGCTTAAATATAAATCTTCTACAACAAGCTGTACAAACCAACAACCAATATATCTCTATAGACTCGCGTTAGACAATACCGCATAAACTCTATACCAGTGATACGTATTCCTATCAAGTTAACTTCTGACTTATATCCCTTAGTTTAAGGTTCAGAATCCCGTGTAGTAAGTTATATAAGGGAAGTTAGTCCATACCAGTACCTACCTACCACTTACTGCGTAACAACACTTAACGAACGAACTCTCAGGATACATGGAAAATAACCCATATTTTTAAATTGAAAAATTAATATAAAACACAAGAAAGAAAGTAAAAAACATACTCAAATGCAGCAAGTTGTACAGGGCCAATAAAAACCAAACACGCAACCCCTGTCTATTGCACAAAATACCAAACATAATTCAGCAACTGGTTGCTATGAAAATATTTGCAGGCGTTTTTAATCTAAATACTTTTAGGACGGTTTTACAAACGCCAAACAAAGTTTGTATGGGAACAGAAATAAGTCATAAGTCATAAGTTATTTATTTCTTAAACAATATACATTGTGTTGAAATTTTTTCTTACAATTAAAATATATTATAAAAACAAATGTATCATTCATATTAACTTCTAAAATAAAACTAAAATATGCATTCAACAATTATACAACATTATTAACAAATTATAAATAATTCAAATAGTATTAATAAATTATATAAAATAAAATTATCTAATAAAACAGGCATGCCAAAATGATATAAATTATTATAAATTAAAAATAAATAAAATTAGAAAATTATAAGGATTTGTCATTTAAAAATTCTTCTACACTGTAATATGATTTTGACAGGAGTAAAGATCTTAGCTTATTTTTAAAAATATGCACACTATAAATACCCCTAAGTTCTATAGGTAGTTTGTTGTATAATTTAACTGCTTGTACTGCCTGACAATGTTGCACGACTTTTAACTTGGGTTGGACTGCATTAGTCAGGTGTTTTCTACGACTGTTTTCCCTAATGATTCTTTCTTCCTTTGTTTCAAAATTATCTAATTTAGCTACAAGATTAGTCAATATGATTGTAATGTACAGGCATGGAGCAGTCAAAATTTTCATTTCGGTAAAATGATTCCTACATGATTCAATTTGTTTCAATCTCAACATGGTTCTAATAGCTCGTTTTTGTATTACAAATGCTGCCGTAATGTTGTATTTGTATCCATTTCCCCATAGTGCAATGCTGTACCTAAGCTTAGATTCCACCAATGCAAAGTAGACAGTTTTCAGCTGTTCGATTGTTAACTCGTCTCTTAAATTTCGTAAAGCATAGCAGGCTGAGCTTATTGACTTAACTATTGCTGCCAACTCAGCCTTAAAATTCAAGAAGGAATCAATCAAAACCCCTAACAATTTTACCGTTTCAACCATTTCTACCTTATAGCCTTGTGAAACTATTTCTAATTTTTCATTACTTTTTGCCGTCGATTTAAAAAGTACACATTTAGTTTTACCAACATTTAATTTTAGCCTATTAATTGCAAACCAATTTTCAAAGTGGCCCATTACTAAATTAACCTTAGTTTGTAAATTATTTATATTATTTCCTTCTACAATAGCGTTGGTGTCGTCTGCAAAAATTACGAGTTTCGTATCAGGGCTTAAAGCATGTATGTATTCAGGCAGATCGTTGAGGAAAAGTAGAAAAAATATGGGTCCTAATACCGATCCTTGAGGAACCCCTCTATTTACTAATGTAAGCCTAGATTTATATGTTTTTTCGGTGTCTCCTACAGTTTGTCTGATTTCAATGTATTGTTTCCGGTTATTCAAATAAGATTTGAATAGTTTAAGTACATTGCCCCTTATTCCATAATGTTCAAACTTTTTAAATAGAATTTGATGATCTACGTTGTCGAAGGCAGAACTAAGATCTAGGAACAGGCCACCTACTTTCATTTTTTTGTTTAAGCTATTTGCGATATCATCGATCAGAGTATCTACTGCATCTGCAGTGCCAGTACTTTTCTGATAGCCAAACTGTCTACGATTTAAGATATTATGTTTATTAATGTGTTTAAGGAGTCTGGATTTAATAATCTTTTCAAATATTTTAGAAAAAACTGGTAGGACGGATATCGGTCTGTAGTTCGTCACATCCGTTTTTGAGCCTTTTTTATATATTGGGATTACTTTAGCTACTTTGAATTGATCGGGAAACACACATTCTTCAACACATTTATTTAACAGATAAGCAATTGGTCCCGCTAGGACATCAATGTTTTCCTTAATTAATGAAAGAGGTATTTCATCGTGGCCATGGGATTTTTTTGAATCACATGATTTGACTAATTTCAGAACTTCTATTGGTTGTATAATTTCAAAAGACATGGAATCTGCTACCCTGTTTACGTTGTTACACAAATAATTAATTGCAGTATTAATGTCACAAGAATTTAAAACTATATTATTATTATTACTAAAATGGTCAGAAAATTATGTTAGCAACTTGCTCAGGGTCATTGATAATATTATTGTTAAATTTTAAAATCGAATTTTGATGTTCTTTAAAATCATTTTTGCTACGATTTACTATACGCCATAGAGTTTTACTGGAGTTTGAGGATTCGTGTACCTCTTTTCTAACCGCGTTTCTCTTAGCACATTTGATTACTTTTCGGTATATACTCAAGTATTTTGTTCTGTATTCCCGAATGGATATGTCGCAGCAGTCGGTATTTATTAAACTAAGTACACGTTTAAATTTACTGGATATTCTAATACCTTTGGATATCCATTTGCTTCTTCCGTTGCTGCTTATGCGTATTTTTTTATACTTCTTTTTAAAAGTGTCGTTATGCAATTGTGTAAATTTAGAGATAAATGTGTTAATATCCGTATTCCAATTACATTTCAATAATAAATTTCTAAATAACGTTTTACTATTTTCATTATACAATCTCACATGTTTATTTAAAAACTTACTCTGTTGTAACTTAGTAACTGGTTCTAGTTTAACAGAGCAAAATAAACCAGCATGCCCGTCTGAAAGAGCGTTATGGTCGACATGCACATTTGACAAGCAGTTTTCAGGCAAGTTAGTTATTATATTATCTATACACGACCTTGAGGAGTTCCTGATAAAAGTAGGTGTGTCAATTAAATGTTTAAAATTATAACAAGTCAGTAAGGATAGAAACATCTTTTGTCTAGTATCATTATTTAAAATATTGATATTGAAATCTCCACATATGACACATTTCTTGTTAAAAAAATACTCTAATAATTTTTCAAAGCTATCCAAAAACACATCGAAGTTGTTATTTACAGGTATCCTATAACAACAGATAATATTTAAAGCAGTCTCACAATCTTTTACACCACATATTTCAAATACATCTTGTTTATATAATTTTTTACATATTTGCAGAGTTTCAAAGCTATTATTTTTATTACCTAGAACTAAAGTCCCTCCTCTCTTTTTGTTTTTTCTATAATTAAATGCGCCTAATTTATAGTGTGGTAGATGGAACTGTGATATGGAAGTTTCATTAAGAAAGTGTTCACTTATACATAAGTAGTTTATCAATTCATTTCTATTATTTATATAAATTTCGAGATCGTCAACCTTACTTTGCAGCCCACATATGTTTTGATGGTAAATAGTTATTGTTTTGCATCTATCAGGTCTTACTTCATAATTAGCCTCGAAAAAAATCACTAGACTTATCATCGAAAGAAGAAAACATGGATATATCTACTAGAATTCTAGACATTATATTTACAAATACATAACTTAACCCATAGTAATTAAGAGTGCCTGTTCTATGAGAAAACATATTATACTGCAAGGCTAGGTTCGTGTCGAAAGGATATGCATACTGATAATGTTGCATATCAAGTAAAAGTAAATTACCAAATAGTTCAACCTTATAATTGTAAATAGGAGCACCCATTATGTAAGTAGGTAAACAAATAATGATGTTGGTGTGTTTTATCATCTGTAAATTGTCTCTAATATTGTTTATCAGTTCTGTATAATTTGCTACACTATCAATATCTGCATCACCAATCATTATTATACAGTAATCGTTCATGTCAAAATTCGTGAGTTTATTATTGATATTAGTTAATAAATGCATAATTCCACAATTTTTACCTATGTAATGACAAAAGTTAAAATGCTTACCAAAAATATCATCTATATCTCTTAGTTTAGCGTTAAAATTCATGTTAGATATTATACATAATTTTCTTTTATTTACTTTAATATTGCGCGTTGAAATTATTTCATTATTTTTCATAGTTTCGTCAACTTGGATGTAGTTGCGTACGCTAATGTTGTCTTCTATGTTGTCTTCCATAAATGTATCTCCGCTAAATGTAGTAGATCCTAACCCCTCATTGTTTGTGGAATTACTTAACCTTCTTTTTTTATTTAATGCAATTCTTCTAGGTGTAGAATTACATATTTTCTTTAAACCTTTTATAGTTTTGTCATTGTTATTTATTATTTCCTTCAATGTACTATTTTCAGACAGTAAGTTAACAATTTCGTTTTCAGCTGTAGCTAATTTCTCCTCTAAGTTTTTTACGAGACATTCTAACTCTTCCAATCGTTCATATTTATCCGTCTGCCGATTGGGAATACTTCTGTTAAGAATGCTACCCTTTTTAATCGGTGTATGGTCCTCGTCTTCAATCGTTGACAACGATTCAAATGAATTATCCGTGCTAACATTAATAATGCACTGTTTTCTAAGTGTAACATTGTCGGTCAGATTTTGAGTAATTATTGTTTTATTTTTATGGAAACTCATGGTTAAAATACTATTATAATATTTTTATTCCGATTCACGAACCACTGTTTCAATGATCCAACTAACGCCCTCTAGCGAAATAAATTAGTCAACTGGTAAGATGTTTCGTATTTAGTTCTTTTTAGAAATATTTAAAACATCACAAAAAGAACAACTCCTTACCGAGATTTGAACTCAGGGTCTCTGATTCGGAACGCTATAACGTTCCCAAATGCGCCACCGCAACAGTTATCTAGTTGATTGAAATTGTCCACCTATTTGAACAACCGTAGATTTTAAATTTAATAAAACGGTTGGAAATGATTCACCGTTTAGGAATTTTTTCTATGTTCTTACACTTTTTTGTTGTCTAAACAAAATTCACTTTTTAGTTATTTCTGGTTATTACACTAATACACTTACTATGTTCTTTACATAAATAATGTTTTGTTTAGTAATTGTTCTTTTTTTATAGGTTTGAATACACTGATTGTGTCACTTTATGTTCACTTTATGTTTTGTATTTTATTTCACTAATTAATAAAGCAAATGCTTATATAACACTTAATGACAATTATTAGTCCAATGTAGATTTAAATCACTAATATTTAATTATTTATTGTCACAATAACCATATAAAATCAATTTATTAACACAGAGCACTTCGTCGTACTTGTTTATCAAACAGCGCCATCTAGCGGAATTAGGACCATTTGATAAATTTTTCATACATTATTTTATTTAGGTATCCTTAGCCAATATTTGGCTATACAAGATTGATTAATTTGATCATCATAAAAATGATTAAGTAATTCGTTTATTACAACTACTTATTAAACTATTGCGCTGCATTATTCATACTAATATTATAAATGCGAAAGTAACTCTGTCTGTCTGTCTGTTACTCTTTTACGCCTAAGCGGCTGAACGGATTTTGATGAAATTTAGTACAGACAATCTTTAGACCCTGAGAAAGAACATAGGCTACTTTTTATTAACAAAAATAAAATTATTTTTTTTACAAAAAATCGGATGTTCTAGCATTTTGAAATTTTTACCAGTGTGGGGGTGAAATAGGGGTTAATTGAAGATAAGACAATAAATCTTGGTACGTAGGCTTTTTCTACAAACGGAATTCCCGAAATTAGAACTGTACGGATTCGGAACGGGAACTACAAAGCCAAACTCACATTCACTTCTTTTTCACTCACATCAAATTCTGATTCTGATTCTAAAACAAAAACTAATTTCACGCAGGCGAAGCCGCGAGCGGAAGCTAGTTATAAATATTATCGGGAGATAGACGTTTTGGCACAGGTTATACTGTGCTGAAACGTCAGCTTGAGACCACAGATTATGTAACAATTTTTACTGTTTTGTACATGTTTCTTTGAAATACGCTTTTTCTGTACGACTTAGCGCTATGTTATAAGATCTACTCCTGTTATTAAGATAATGGTAATTTAAGACAGATGGTTGTAACACAAAATACTCCGTGTGTAACAAAAGAACTGTTCAGTAAAGTTTTCTTTTGTAACAAAAACCGATACAAGTATCACGAAGTACAAGTTCGTGTTCTTTGACTTTTTGTATAACTGCCTTAGAAAGAGTATTTCGCTCTTGGTGATGGGTTTATATATAGATGTTATCTATTTAACTAAGTATATAATAGGACCGTTCTGGTTAGGGCGGCGGGAAGCCGATGGATGAGGGAGGCACAGGACCGCACAAGGTGGCAATACTCTTGGAGGAGGCTTATGTCCAGGAGTGGACGTCGATTGGCTGATATGATGATGATGATAATCTATATGTAAGTATACAATGGCTTTGACGACCTCTGTGGCGTAGTGGTTATATAACATAACTGCTACGCAGAGGTCTCGGGTTCGATTCCCGCTCAATGCAAATATTTGTGTTCATGAACATGATTATTTGCATTGGTCTGAGTGTTTCTATGTATAATGTTATATAACCACTACGCCAGAGAGGTCGTCAAAACCTCTATATAATAAATATGACGTTACGCCAAAGAGGTAGCTATTAAGTAAAGGATAGGCCATCTAAAAAGCCTGCCTTATACGTCTTATAAGAAGTACGAAGCTTTTGTATTTATTCAAATATATATTTCACATAAGTTATCAAAATTTACATTAATCGACACGGAGTTAGCAAAGAGTTGGTAATTAGAAATCATGTCATTTCTCTGAGGCATATCTACGAAATTCCAAAAAGTTTATAATAACAATGTTAGCATAAAATTATACTAAATTTTGAGACTTTTAATGTCAAGATATTTGTTGAAATGTTGCCAAATATAAATATTAGTACCTATCTATTAATTTTCTACAACTTCCAGGATAATTAGTTGTGTGATACCCAATTGATTGTTTAAGTTGGGATGCCAAATGTGTCGTTGTGTATGTAAAAGTATTTATCTCCAGAGTTAGATGTCGCCACCCCATCTCATCCCATGGGTGTCGTAAAAACCGACTAAGGGACTATCTGTGAATATTATTTTTACATAGAAAGAATGAGAACTTGAAATTAAACCCTATACCAATCCGTGTGGTATTAATAAGCTAAGTATCCCTTCGTCACGGGAGGAGGCCCGTCACTACAGTGGGACATTAATGGGCTGCTATGATGATGATTAGTCTGGGTGATTTCTTACGAATTTAATACGAAAAAACAAGATTATTTACTTAAAGCACAAGGTCTGCTTAGTTTGAGACTAAATGGGGCTATGCAAATGTGTGATAAATATAAAATATTATACTTATTACTTAATAAAATAATATAAAACTAAAGAGATTCTTCTTATAAAGGAGAATGTTTTTTTTACTAGGAGCTTTGGGCTAAAATAAAAATTGCTGCCCCCACGTTTGTAACCATTGTACCTACGTTGACTTATACCATTGAGCTTATTACATGTTTAAAGAATCAATAAAATTCGCCCCACAGAAATCTAGATATCAGCTGTTCAAAAAATTAAAAGCCCTGTGGCACAATCATTGTAATGAACCTAGTTGGTGACCTGGGGACAGACTTGCTTTTTAGTAGATAACTGCTTGGAGTGCCACAGGGCTTTTTATTTTTTTAACAGCTGATATCTAGATTTCTGTCGGACGAATTTTGTTGGTTCCATAGAAGAAAATGTTGTTTACATATCAATCTTTGTAATGAACCTAGTTGGTGACCTGGGGACTGACTTTGACTTTTTAGCCCAAAAAAAAACATTCTCCTTTATATAGAAACCGCAAACACTCTCTAGATAAATGTACAGTTTGTAAAACTGCAAGTTTATAGTGTAACAGAAATAAAACGTCCGTAGTTTTAGGTTCAACTGCAATCGTGCTTTCTACGTGAGGTATTCCGCAGCACTATAAAACAAGATAAAAGCTTGTGAAGAAATTCATGTATAGTCTAGAAACCCGATGTCATACTTAGTTATAATTCATCATAATAACTAAGTATGACATCCGTGTGGTGACGAATGATGAATCATCATAACAGCCCATTAATGTCACACTGCAGGACGGGCCTCCTCCCGTGACGGAGGGATAGTTGGCCTACTAATACCACGCTGGCCAGAAGTTTTCCTTCTTTTTATTTCGTAAAGATAATCATAATCATAATCACGACGACACCCATGGGATGAGATGGGGTGGGGATATATTGTATTCTTACTCCGTCGCCACACGAACAATTAAATAGCTTGACAAAGAAATAAATTACCAAATCTTTCAGAATCATGACGCCTCGTAGCGCGACGGTAGCGCAAGCGGCTGCCGTGCATTAGGTCACGGATTCGGTTACCACGCAGAATAATTATTTGTGCAAACCACAAATTATTCTCCTGAGTCTGGATGTCCTCTGTGTCCGTTAAATTGATATTTATAAAAGACCCCGCGACACTTGACGGAAATGTCTTTTTTAGATTGAATTGTTGTAGAAAGAGGAGGCAACTAAGTAGATCAAGTAACTCTTTAGAACCTTAGTGATAATAGATTTAAAACTTTAAAAAATAAAGTTTAGTTAAATAAAATTAACGTTAATAAGTAGTTTACAATTATAACTAATGCTATATTGTTGAAAATAAATGAATTAAAATTAATTCGCATGGTTCATAATTACAAATTACCATGATAGCTTAGCACGCGAATTAAACCAATTAATAAATACTATACTATTTTTCAGATCTTATGGGTACGGTGACGTTTAGTATTTGTCATTACTAGAGATGTAGTAACACTAATATCGTTTTTAAAAATACCGATTCCATATCTAACCGATATAATTTACAAACAAGAATAAATCGATTATAGGTACAAAATAAGAAACTAATCTTTTTTTAAATATTTATTAATTATGCCGAATCAATGCGTGATTCATCTGATGAACAGCTTGATGAATTACTTGATTCGTCACTTACATGACATAATAAGTGAAAATCTACTGAATTGTCTAATTTGATGTCTCTTCCTCTCACAGTCTTGAAGTATTAGATTTTGTTTTTTCCAATCATCGGCAGTTACGTAGTCACAGGTCACAGGCCTCTCTTAATAATGACATCATCAAGATTTTACCGCTATGACGTACGAATCCCGCCAAAAAAAAACTTGCGGCCTATCCTCGTAAAAACTAATATTGAGTTATAAGACAACTGAAATTATTATATTAATTTGTATGATTATAAAAAAAAAAAAAATCGATTTAATCAATTTTATAAAAAAACCATTCGATTTTAACAATTTTATTGTGTCAATCTCTATTGACATTCGTTCCGAGTCGCGCATATGATTTTAAAATTTATATGTTTATATTTTACATATTAGGGTTGAAGATGGAGTATAAAACAAATATTTCATATAATTTAATATATAAACGTCTAAATAATATTTTTAATTTTTTATCATCTCGGATTCATAAATTGATAGCTTTTATTTTTAAATTCTACAAAAGTAAACTAAGTAACATGGAAAAGATCAAATGTCACCGTACCTTTCCTGTCTGATAAAGACTATATTAGACTTTACAAAATAGCATAAAAACAGTGTATTTCATTGTCACTTAAGATGTTCTGACATAAGAAAACTCTTCGTTTTGGCGGGACAACAGAGCGCCATTTTATTTTCGTTTCTTTTTTTAAAAATAAAACCGGCCGCAAGTAATTGACAGTTGCGATCTTCGATTTGTGATCTCTTTGGTCATATCTTTTCTTGTAAATTATGCGGATTTTAATTTAATATGGCAACCGGAAAGGCTGCTTGTTACTTATGATGGGATTAAAAGTGTTTTTTTACTTTTTTATTTATATTTAAGAACGAATTAAAGGCGGTTACGTTTGTTGTTTGACTTGAAGGGTAATTTTAAATTCTGTTTTTTATGTGCAGTTTCATAATTAAGAGATTATCTGGATGTTTACAAGCACTTATAGATCTTAATAATTTACCTTTGAGCCACTTATAAGAAAGCCGATAGATGAGGAAGGCACAGGAGCGCACGAGGTGGCAATACTTGGAGGAGGCCTATGTCTAGCAGTGGACGTCAATTGGCTGATATGATAATGATGATGAGCCACTTGCCTTTGGCCAGGTTACTTTGGCTGGAATTTATTTAATTAAATACCTAATATTAAATTGAACCCGAGTCCTTTGCGTAACCATTGCCATTGATTATAACCATAACGCGAATCGAATCTGTATTCGCACTGAGCAACGACTATAACACATTTACATAAAAGCCTGCAGGCTTTATAAGTTGTTCTTCGTAAATATTATGTAGATTTTTATCAGAACATTGCCTTCTAAAGTTATAAGAATAAAGTTGTTGCAAATATTGCTATTTTAATTCTAAGTTGTGTACGAACTAATACCTACATAGTTTAAGAGAGTTCAATTTTAAAAAATGTATTAAGTAGATTGCTTTAATGTTATTCAATAAGTAGAGTAAATTAAACTACGTGTGGTGACGGAGTAAGAATACAATATGTCACCACCCCATCTCATCCCATGGGTGTCGTAAAAACCGACTAAGGGACTATCCGTGAATTTTATCTTTAAGAAACAAAAAGAAGGAAAACTTGAAAATTAAACTCTATACCAATCCGTCTGGCCAGCGTGGTATTCGTAGGCCAAGTATCCCTCCGTCACAGGATGAGGCCCGTCCCTGCAGTAGGACATTAATGGGCTGTTATGATGATGATGATCCATTGCCATTATAGCCCCCTAGTATTAACTATTACCTACTCGGAATATCCTACTTATGAATCCGGTGTAAATAACTATTTAGAGAGAAACAAACTTAATATTATTTTATTTTTCATTAAAATTGAAAAACAGAACGTATTTATGTATGTGTATCCGTTGTCTAGTCACTTACCCCCTTACTCATAAACGCCTCTTAAATTTTAGTCAATTGTTTATTTATCCTAAACTCTTACGTTGTTTGGTATAAGGTTGGTTTTCGTAATAAAAATCTCGCTAAACAGTGATTAAATTTAAGAGGCGTTTATGAGTAAGGGGGTTACTTATTATGTAAACTTAATATCTTGTACTTTGTATTTATCGGGATAAAATAAATATTTTTTTCATTTCATTTCATTTTAATTTTTCATTTATGTATGTTTATCAGTTGTACCCATAGTACAAGCTTTGCTTAGTTTGGGACTAGGTAACGATGTGTGAATGTGTGAGGATTATTTATTTAGTTCTTTTAAATTCTCTAAGCTCTTAAAATTTTATTTATAATAGTTAAAAATAATTACAATATTATAGTTATAAGACATGGTTCGTATACATATTGTATTCCTAGTAATATTGAGAGCGTGACATATCATGAATATACTAATAACATACTCTAGTAATATACTTGTATAGTAGCAAATATTCATTAACAGTGATGCCCGGGGCGTATAGTACCATGTAGTCACGGTTAAAGTGTACATTCTAGACGTTTTGATATTGTACCTAATCTTTTTTTTGTAACTTAAGGCTGTAAATGATTTTCTTTTTAAAAAATGACTCCAAGGCATTGATGACGACGATCCGGAAGTTTATAAAAAAATTCTTTTTTTATAATTTTATAATTAATTTTTAATTTTGAGTAATTATAGAGAGTTAATATTATTCTTGTTAAGCACCGTACGTAAGTTTTGTTAGCTTGATGATTTTTACACATTTTTGAGGTAGGTACCTACTTACCTAAATTTAATTTAAACTATGTACTTTTTTTTGATCCACCTATCATTTTGGGAGTCGATTTAAAAGTACAAAATAGATTTATTATATTAAGTACATTAGGATTTTCCCATTGATAATTCAAAAATGTATAAATTCATAATTAATAAAATAGTTAGTTCTAAACTGGGAACAAATGAAAAACAACAATTAAAACAGTAACTTATAAAAATGTCTAATTTATTTTACGGCCTACAACATCACATTATTATCTGATGAGCCTACGAGATATAATAAGATGTTCATAATATCTTTAGATACCATCTTTATATTAAAATTGGGTGACGTTCCCTGAATGCCTAATGATGTGGACTAAACAGGATCATTCTAAATTATGTAAGCTTTACAGGGGGATTCTTAGCTAAGAAAAATATTTTAAAATTCGTATTACATACCAAAAAAAACAATAATATGAATATTCACGGACACAGCGCCATCTGTTCCCAAAGTAAGCTAGACTTAACCTGCTTGTGTTATGGATAACAGAACAACGGATATTAATTCTTATATACTTTTTCTTTTGTAAATACATACATA
This sequence comes from Schrankia costaestrigalis, assembly GCA_905475405.1. Lineage (NCBI taxonomy): Eukaryota > Metazoa > Arthropoda > Insecta > Lepidoptera > Erebidae > Schrankia > Schrankia costaestrigalis. The sequence goes on along the minus strand of FR997852.1, from coordinate 10,186,604 downwards.
TTATACATAGAAACATTTAGACCAATGCAAACAATCATGTTCGTGCACACAAAGATTTGCATTTAGCGGGAATTGAACCCGAGACCTGTATGATGCTTACTATACACGCTGAACAGATGCTTAGAACAGGGTTACACAGTTTATTTAACTGGTAGGCAGAAAAACTCAAGTAAGTATGTATTAAAATATTTTTAATTTTGTATATATTAACCTCTTTGGCGCTTTCTTAATACCAGGTTCCTCCAATTTTTTTACTTCTAAGTCTGCTACCCAAAGTTCTTGGGTTCGGTTTCCGCTTTAAGCAAGACACAGTCTAACTAAACAAAATTTCCGACAGTACAAATCAAAACGCATTTTATAACATAACAAAATTCACCATTTATTTTATTTCCATAAGTACTATATGCAATAGCATTATTTACAATTTAAAATGCAAATAGTAACAATCTGAGCACTCCCAATCGACTAACTGTATGCAACTTTTTGTGGGCTTTCATGCAAATTGCAACTTTCATGCAAATTGTTTGAGTAATGGCTTAGCCTTTTTTACTTTATTTAGAGTTGTAAGCTAGTACGGGAGCTGTATGTGGGGGCTGTAAAGATAATTCGACAAGCGATCGTTATCATATTAAAGATGGTATGTGGATGTTTTATGCAAGAAGTTGTAAAGAACAAAAAAAATATATTTTTGTTTATAAGGAGTACACAATTAAGTAAGTTTATTGGCTATGGAGCAAAGCGTTCTTGATGATGATGAGATGTTTATTTTCAAAGACGAGGCCGTAGGTTCGAATCGCTTAATATTTGAGTATTGTCATAAGTCTTGATGTTTCTTGTGTCCATTAATTTAATGTAAATAGAAGTCCCTGCGACACACGGCATGATCCCTAGTGCGGAAAATGTATTAAAAAAAATAGTCCTAACACACCACGAAATCTTGTCTTACTAAATCTAATTCATTGGCCAAAAGCAAATCTAATAAAACTTTTTCACAAATAAACCTTTAATCAAATAGTTCAAATTCAATTCATTCAAATTTAAATGTTAATTTAGTATAACTAAATTTATCAAATAGTTATAATTGCCTGTCTAATTAACAAGTTCGTTAATTAATGTTTAAGCCTTTCTCTGAAAGTTTCATTTTGTTGAAGTGATAATTTACATCTAGGTATATCTAATAAATCCCAAGGGTGTCGTCAAAGCCGAATAAGGAAAAGTTTTCGGGGAATATCCATGGAAAAAAGGATGTAAACCTAAGATAAGACTCTTTACCAATCGGACGACGACGTAGACACTGACCGTATCACTGTTCTTAATTCCTTTTTTGAACGGTCGGTTAACGTACAGAACAGTGATACGGTCAGTGTTGTGTGCAGGGACATTATAGTAACATCTCAAGATACGAGGGTAATGATAATAATATTATCTATCACGAAGACGAAGCTGTGACCTCGCATCACCAGTCAGCTTGCGACCACGGCCAGTGCAACCTGTGCCGAACCGTCAAATAAAATAAAGGTAAATAAAATGCGCGATCCCGTTTGTATAATATTTGACCTGAAAAAGGTTTGGGGGTCGAACTGGATGCGGAAGGGGCAGGACCGTGTTCTGTGGCGCGTTTTGGGAGAGGCCTTACGTCTAGCAGTGGACTGCAGTAGGCTAGTTGATTCATGAAAACTATGGGTGGCCTTTATTCCTTGACGGTCGCGTTGTCTACATCGTGTCATATTATTGTCGTGTCCAATACACAAATAAAAACTCTATTTTCCAAGAGGGTCTAATTTAGAATGGCATACATACATACATAAACTCACGCCTTATTCCGGCCGGGGTAGGCAGAGACGACAGACCGCCACTTGTCACGATCCTGGCAAACAGATTCGGCCTCGTCCACATTCATTAAGCGAGTCATACATGCACGTCGGTTACGAGTGCTCTTTATTTGGCCCTTCTCCAATATGCAATCTATCTGGTCAACATATGTTTTCCGTGGCCTACCCGCATCAACTAGTCCTTTCACACTAGCCTTGTATTACTTGTTCCGTCAAACGCTCATGGTTCATTCTCTCAATGTGACCAAAAATAAAAAAAATTCTTAATAGTAAAACTTAGAACGAACGCTTTAGTTACTTTATTATTCAATTTACTTTTTAAATAAGCTTTTTCAAGCATGCTAATGAAAACAGTTTTAATGAAAAGATTTTTGATTAGTATTTAATTGAATATTAAACTTTTCTATAATTTATTTTAGTTATTATTTACAAGCAAATATTCATAGGAACTTACCCGTGTGGGGTGACGTAGTAAGAATACAATATGTTACCACCCCATCTCATCCCATGGGTGTCGTAAAAACCGACTAAGGGACTAACCGTAAATATTATATTTACGAAGTAAAAACAAGGAAAACTTGAAATTAAACCCTCATTGGTTTTCATTAATGGGCTGTTATGTGTTGGGCTGTATGATGTTTATATCTTGAAGCTTTCATTAAATCGCATTAAAGTTAAAGATGATAAAGTGGGATAAGTTGAAGTGAAAAGATATATACTTACGTAAATAAACTGTGTTTGGCACCATATTGCATAATACCATTCATATCATCAAGCGGAGCGAGCTCAAAGAGCGAGATGTGCGCTCATAAATTTATCGTTATTACTGAAAGTCGTGTTTTAGTCTTCTTTTTTATTTTTTTTGCATCCTACACAGTTTAATAACTTAATTTTGTGTTGTTTATGTTTAAGTCTTTTTGAATAAATGTAGCTAAGTTGCTACATGAATAACTAATAATATTATATAATTTTTATTTAAAAAAATGTTCAAATTAAGTTAGTTATTCATTGACTTTATTATAACGTTAGATAGTTTAGTTCAAATCACAAGCAATTTTTGACTCTCCACAAATTATGATTGACATGAGAGTTGATCAGTTCTTGATTTTTTGTACATTTTTTGTACAAAATATTTTATTTGCTTGAAAGTGGCAGACCAGAAGACTGTGTACCCTTTTACAGAAGTTATAACTCTTTATATGTTACTTAAGCGTCTGGATACGTGTGGATTTAGTAGGACAAGTTTTCCTCAGTCATTGGAGGAGCCCATCCTCGCAATGATACGTTACTGGGCCATCGGCAAATAAATTTAATTTCCTCCTCCTTGCGTCGTTTATCCTCAATGCTGAGGGTCGTGGCCTGTTTGAATCACTTTCTCGTGGACTATCTCGCGCCAGTTTGCTCTATCTTCGGCAGCGTGAATGGCATCACAGACTGAGGCGTTTAAGGCAGATCGAATCTGGTCTGACCAGCGTGTTGGGTTTCTGCCTCTAGGTCTTCTCCCGCTCACTTTGCCCGTTATGAGCAGTTTTTCAAGGTTGTCTCCTCTCTTTCGGGCAATGTGGCCAAAAAACTCCATAACTCTTCGCAGACATGTAGTGCTGAGCCTCGTCGGTAGATTGAGCTCGGCAAGGATGGATTCGTTGGTTCGGTGTTCAGTCCAATGAATACCGAGCATTTTTCTCCAGCACCACATTTCAAAAGCGTCAATCCGTTGGCGGTCAGCTTTCTTAAGTGTCCAAGTCTCCGAACCGTACAGGAAGATAGAAAATACGAGGGTGGTGACGAGCTGCTTCTTTGTCTTTCTCGAGATGTTTCTGTCTTTCCATATGCTCTCCAGTTGGGACATAGCATTTTTTGCCATGCCAATCCGTCTTCTGATATCTTTCTCACACGATCCAGTATTAGTTATTACAGAACCTAGATACATGAAATCATCCACGACATCAAGGTTTAGTTTACCGGTCATAGTCAGTTGTTTACCGCGATCGACTATCATAACTTTGGTTTTGTTCCTGTTTATGAGAAGACCCATCTCTCCGCTGACTCGCTCCAACCTTTCCAACAAGATGCACAATTCCTCCTCATTAGAAGCGAAGAGTGTGGTGTCGTCGGCATAGCGCAGGTTTGTGATTTTAACTCCGCCGATGGAAATGCCGCCTTCCCAGTCTTCGCACACTCGTCGCATAATATACTCCCCGTAAACGTTGAATAGAATGGGGGACAGAATACAGCCCTGCCTGACTCCTTTTCTGAAAGGAAATGGCTTAGAGAGAGTATGGTCGATTCTGACCACACCCTGGTTGTCAGCGTATAGAGACTGAAGCAGAGCAGTCAGATGTTCCGGCACCCCCAACTCAGAGAGTACCTTCCACAGACTTTGCCAGTCAAAATTTAATTTACGATACAATAAAATAAAATAATCGATAGTTGTAAAATTTGGCACAAGGTATTGAGAGCACAAATTTTATTATCTGTTTCAAAATCATAAATCAAATGTTTTATTTCTTAATTTCTTCACAACTTAATACTGTAAAACAATGCTGTTTATACACACATCAAAAAAGTCTAAGCAACATGCATGATATTACAAATTTACCATTTATATTAATTAATTTCTAAGTATTTACTCACTCAAAGTGTATAGGTAAGTAAACTTTTTTGTTATTGATGACATACTGGCTGGTTGTAAAAAAAAATTTCGATTATGTTTTGTTTTTTTTTCATAAAATTCAAATGACTGCGAATTTGTTTGAATTTGAGTGCATGTTAATTGCTACGTTTTAGTCTTGATTTTATAATTTTACCAACCATTTAAATACAGTTGGCGACAAAATTGAATTGTTAGATATTCTTTACGTCATGGAGCGACGTCATTTGACGGCAGATGAAATGCAAAGAGCTGTAGGGATGTTGCAAGCGGGAAGTAATCAATCTCAGGTATCTCGACATTTTGGTATTCATAGAAGTGTTATTTGTCGTCTTTGGCAGCGCTACAATAATACAGGGGAACCCGCTGAACAGCATCCAGGCCGTAAAAGGAGTACAACCACTCGGCAAGACCGGTACATACAACTGACTGCAAGACGCCAGCCGATGTTAACCGCTCGAGAGATAAGTTTGAGGCTACAAAATTCAAGTGGTGTTGATGTAAGTCCCCAAACTGTGCGAAATCGACTGCATGAGTACGGCCTACGAGCTCGACGCCCTATCAGGTGCCCACCGATACGTCACGGGAATCGCGCTCGTCGAAATGAATGGTGTAGAGAACGCATAACATGGACCCAGGAACAATGGGATAAAATTATGTTTTCCGATGAGTCGCGATTCGGGTTTAGGCCTGATACAAGAAGGGTGCGAGTGTACCGTCGACCCGGAAATACTGAAAGACTCAGGTGCGTTCAGGAAGTTCATCCATACAGCGGCTCAACAGTTATGGTATGGGCGGGTATTATGAAGAACAGGCGAACTGAGCTCGTTTTTGTAAATGGAAACATGAACGCTGAAAATTACGTTGAGGATATTCTCAGACCTTATGTCCATCCATTTGCACAAACCTTTGGCTCCGATTTTACGTTAATGCATGACAATGCGCGTTCACATACAGCTCGGCGAACCAGTGAATACTTGGCAACGGAGAACATCCAGGTATTGCCCTGGCCTGCACAATCGCCAGACCTCAACCCCATCGAGCACGCATGGGACATGCTCCAGAGACGTGTTTTGAAGGACTTGGACGGAGTGACAACAACCCAACAGCTGAAGGATTTGCTACAATTCCATTGGGAGCGAATACCGCAAGATGACATAAACAGTCTCATTAATTCAATGAATAATCGTTGCCGACAAGTTCTGAATAGCAGAGGAGGCCATACTTTGTATTAAATTGTCCTATTCTTTCACAATAAATTCATTTTCTTAAGAAATTTCAATTTGTAAAAAAAAAGTTTAGTTTCTTATGTACCTGTATATTCTAATATTGTTAATTTCTGTTATTAAAAGAACTTATAAAGAAAACAGCTGTTATTTTTACATCATAGAACCCTAAAAATATTATTTTAAAAATAAAATACAACGTTATAATTAAAATAAATGGTAAAATAAATTAATATAAATGGTAAATTTGTAATATCATGCATGTTGCTTAGACTTTTTTGATGTGTGTATTTGGCTAAAAGATGTTGAAAGCATTGTTATTTCCTTGTTTTTATTGTACACCAATATTCATCATCATCATAATAGCCCATGTCCTACTGCAGGGACGGGCCTCCTCCCGTGATGTAGGGATACTTGGCCTACTAATAACACGCTGGCCAGACGGATTGGTATAGGATTTAATTTCAAGTTTTTCTTCTTTCTATTTCATAAAGATAATATTCACGGATAGTCCCATGGTGATTTCAAGTTTTCCTTCTTTTTGTTACGTAAAGATAATATTCACAGATAGTCCCTTTGTCCGTTTTTACGACACCCATGGGATGAGATGGGCTGGTGACATATTGTATTCTTACACCGTCACCACACGGAGGGAGGCACCACAGTTCTTTAATGAGCCGCTTAAATACAGATGGAATTTCTGACCCCTTTCTGGTAATTATGATGTTCTAATAAAGAGCACTCGTAACCGACGCGCATGTATGACTCGCTTAATGAATGTGGACGAGGCCCAGTCTGTTTGCCAGGATCGTGACAAGTGGGGTTCTGTCGTCTCTACCTACCCCGGACGGGATAAGGCGTGAGTTTATGTATGTATGTATGAGTTCCATAACCTGACAGCTTGCACTGTAAATTGTATATCATGTATGTTTGTCAGTTTCTTTGTACATTTTAGGAGCTTAAACGGCTTGACCGATTTTAACCTTTTATCCACGTTAACAAGTCGGCCCGTCTGGTCTGAAATTTATGACTTAATAAAGTATTTCAACGTATATTAAATTAAATCATAATTTTATAGTTTATATGAATATGATGAATAAATTTAACTATGTCAATCCGCACGTGGTGATGTTTTAAACATGGGTTTAATAGCTTTTTTATTAACATCATTCAGTGGCCCAGTTTATATAGCAATAATATCTACAGGTATATATAAAAAACTGTCTCACAATCATTATTTAAATAGGGCGTAAATATGGTATTGGTGTAGGAAACGACAATATTATAACGAACTTGATGGAAAGCATACAGTTCAGGAATAAAGACAATGGATTCAATTTTGTTTTTTAATTATTCATTCTACCTAAGTGTTTCTACTTTGCATGATAGGCAATCAGTAAAGACCATAAATGGCCACCACCTTTTTTCATATTCTAAATAAATATTCCTTATACACATTCACACAACGCCATCTAGTCCCAAACTAACAGCGCTTGTACGGTCAGCTGCAGAGACATCTAACCCCCTTTAAGAACAGAACAGTGCGCTAAAGGGGTTAGCTTTCTTTGCAGCTAGACAACGGATAAACATACATAAATACTTTTTTTTTCGTAATTACATACATATTATACATGCAAACAAAGATTTGCATTGAGCGGGAATCGAACCCGAGACCACTACGCAACAGAGGTCGTCATTCTTGTGGATACCATCATGCCAGCATTTGTATCAACTATTTGTTGTGACTTAGTCTTGCCGTCCTTTCTATGATGCCAACCTGAAAAAAGGAGGCACACTGTTTTAATAACTCCATGATTATTATCATAATCATAACAGCCCATTAATGTCCGACTGCAGGGACGGGCCTCCTCCCGTGACGGAGGGATACTTGGTACCTACTAATATCACGCTGACCAGGCGGATTGGTATATTGGTAATATTCACGGATAGTATACCGACTAAGGGAATTGTTTTCTACGACACCCATGGGATGAGATGGGGTGGTGACAATTGTATTTAGGTACTCCGTCCATGATTATAGCTGTTAATAATTATAATTTAATTATTAAATACACCTCCCACTCCCCCATACTCATAGAAATTTCTAGGGATCGTTCTTTATGTCTCGGGAACTTTTATAAGCATCAATTACACGAACATAAACAATATCCATTTGTAGATTGCACAGTAGGCAGGTAGCAACAAATTACACTCTAATATCAATTTATCTTAATAAGTATACTCGTATTAAATAGCTATTAAGTATCTTGCACTTTGTCCAGCACATTTGCTGACAAATTGTTTTCTTCTAATGTGTGTCTATTCATACATACCTACCTATCTTTATATTATGTATAATGACTGTCGGTTACGAGTGCTACGCAATTTACCTTTTCTGAAGGACGTCACCAATGTCCAAGTCTTGCTAGGGCATCCTATCAAAAAGTTACATTCGCGTTATCAATTTCTTTTGCTTACCTTCTAACTTATAAAAATGTCTGATTTATTTTACTGCCTACAACATCACATTATTATCTGATGAGCCTACGAGATATAATAAGATGTTCATAATATCTTTAGATACCATCTTTATATTAAAATTGGGTGACGTTCCCTGAATGCCTAATGATGTGGACTAAACAGGATCATTCTAAATTATGTAAGCTTTACAGGGGGATTCTTAGCTAAGAAAAATATATTAAAATTCGTATTACATACTAAACAAAAACAATAATATAAATATTCACGGACACAGCGCCATCTGTTCCCAAAGTAAGCTAGACTTAACCTGCTTGTGTTATGGGTAACAGAACAACGGATATTAATTCTTATATACTTTTTCTTTTGTAAATACATACATATTATACATTTAGACCAATACAAACAATCATGTTCGTGCACACAAAGATTTGCATTTAGCGGGAATTGAACCTGAGACCTGTATGGTGCTTACTATACACGCTGAACAGATGCTTAGAACAGGGTTACACAGTTTATTTAACTGGTAGGCAGAAAAACTCAAGTAAGTATGTATTAAAATATTTTTAATTTTGTATATATTAACCTCTTTGGCGCTTTCTTAATACCAGGTTCCTCCAATTTTTTTACCTCTAAGTCTGCTACCCAAAGTTCTTGGGTTCGGTTTCCGCTTTAAGCAAGACACAGTCTAACTAAACAAAATTTCCGACAGTACAAATCAAAACGCATTTTATAACATAACAAAATTCACCATTTATTTTATTTCCTTACTAACAATATTCAATAGCATTATTTACAATTTAAAATGCAAATAGTAACAATCTGAGCACTCCCAATCGACTAACTGTATGTAACTTTTTGTGGGCTTTCATGCAAATTGTTTGAGTAATGGCTTAGCCTTTTTTACTTTATTTAGAGTTGTAAGCTAGTACGGGAGCTGTATGTGGGGGCTGTAAAGATAATTCGACAAGCGATCGTTATCATATTAAAGATGGTATGTGGATGTTTTATGCAAGAAGTATTAAAGAAAGAATTGAAAGAAGAAAAAAAATTGTTTGACTATAAAAGAGTACACAAATCATCATCACCATAACACCTTATTAATGTCCCACTACAGGGACGGGCCTCCTGCCGTGACGGAGGGATACTTGGCCTACTAATACCACGCTGGCCAGACGGATTGGTACAGGGTTAAATTTCAAGTTTTCTTAATTTTTATTTCGTAAAGATCACGAATAGTCTGCTTTTAGTACACCCATGGGATGAGACGGGGTGGTGACTTATGTATTCTTACTCCGTCACCACACGAAGTACACAAATAAGTAAGTTTATTGGCTCGGAAGCAAAGCGTTCTTAGATGTTTTTTTTCGAGGACGAGGCCGTAGGTTCGAATCGCTTAATATGTGTATTGTCCTGAGCCTTGAAGGAAAATGTCTTTAAAAAAAATTGCCCTTACACACCACAAAATCTCGCCTTACTAAATCTAATTCATTGGCTTAAAACAAATCCAATAAAACTTATTCCCAAATAAACCTTTAATCAAATAGTTCAAATTCACTTCATTCAAATTTAAATGTTAATTAAGTATAACTAAATTTATTAAATAGTTATAATTGCCTGTCTAATTAACAAGTTCGTTAATTAATGTTTAAGCCTTTCTCTGAAAGTTTCATTTTGTTGAAGTGATAATTTACATCTAGGTATACTCGTAATAAATCCCAAGGGTGTCGTCAAAGCCGAATAAGGAAAAGTTTGCAGAGAATGTCCACGGAAAAAAGGATGTAAGCATAATATAAGACTCTTTACCAATCGGCCGATAAAATGGACACTAACCGTATAACTATTCTGAACTCCTTTTTTGAACGGTCGGTTAACGTACAGAACAGTGATACGGTCAGTGTTGTGTGTAGGGACATTATAGTAACATCTCAAGATACGAGGCTAGATGATAATAATATATTATCTATCACGAAGACGAAGCTGTGACCTCGCATCACCAGTCAGCTTGCGACCACGGCCAGTGCAACCTGTGCCGAACCGTCAAGTAAAATAAAGGTAAATAAAATGCGCGTTAATATCCCGTTTGTATAATATTTGACCTGAAAAAGGTTTAGGGGTCGAACTGGATGCGGAAGGGGCAGGACCGTGTTCTGTGGCGCGTTTTGGGAGAGGCCTTACGTCTAGCAGTGGACTGCAGTAGGCTAGTTGATTCATGAAAACTATGGGTGGCCTTTATTCCTTGACGGTCGCGTTGTCTACATCGTGTCATATTATTGTCGTGTCCAATACACAAATAAAAACTCTATTTTCCAAGAGGGTCTAATTTAGAATGGCATACATACATACATAAACTCACGCCTTATTCCGGCCGGGGTAGGCAGAGACGACAGAACGCCACTTGTCACGATCCTGGCAAACAGATTCGGCCTCGTCCACATTCATTAAGCGAGTCATACATGCACGTCGGTTACGAGTGCTCTTTATTTGGCCCTTCTCCAATATGCAATCTATCTGGTCAACATATGTTTTCCGTGGCCTACCCGCATCAACTAGTCCTTTCGCAAACGCTCATGGTTCATTCTCTCAATGTGACCAAAAATAAAAAAATTCTTAATACACACATCAAAAAAGTCTAAGCAACATGCATGATATTACAAATTTACCATTTATATTAATTTATTTTACCATTTATTTTAATTATAACGTTGTATTTTATTTTTAAAATAATATTTTTAGGGTTCTATGATGTAAAAATAACAGCTGTTTTCTTTATAAGTTCTTTTAATAACAGAAATTAACAATATTAGAATATACAGGTACATAAGAAACTAAACTTTTTTTTTACAAATTGAAATTTCTTAAGAAAATGAATTTATTGTGAAAGAGTAGGACAATTTAATACAAAGTATGGCCTCCTCTGCTATTCAGAACTTGTCGGCAACGATTATTCATTGAATTAATGAGACTGTTTATGTCATCTTGCGGTATTCGCTCCCAATGGAATTGTAGCAAATCCTTCAGCTGTTGGGTTGTTGTCACTCCGTCCAAGTCCTTCAAAACACGTCTCTGGAGCATGTCCCATGCGTGCTCGATGGGGTTGAGGTCTGGCGATTGTGCAGGCCAGGGCAATACCTGGATGTTCTCCGTTGCCAAGTATTCACTGGTTCGCCGAGCTGTATGTGAACGCGCATTGTCATGCATTAACGTAAAATCGGAGCCAAAGGTTTGTGCAAATGGATGGACATAAGGTCTGAGAATATCCTCAACGTAATTTTCAGCGTTCATGTTTCCATTTACAAAAACGAGCTCAGTTCGCCTGTTCTTCATAATACCCGCCCATACCATAACTGTTGAGCCGCTGTATGGATGAACTTCCTGAACGCACCTGAGTCTTTCAGTATTTCCGGGTCGACGGTACACTCGCACCCTTCTTGTATCAGGCCTAAACCCGAATCGCGACTCATCGGAAAACATAATTTTATCCCATTGTTCCTGGGTCCATGTTATGCGTTCTCTACACCATTCATTTCGACGAGCGCGATTCCCGTGACGTATCGGTGGGCACCTGATAGGGCGTCGAGCTCGTAGGCCGTACTCATGCAGTCGATTTCGCACAGTTTGGGGACTTACATCAACACCACTTGAATTTTGTAGCCTCAAACTTATCTCTCGAGCGGTTAACATCGGCTGGCGTCTTGCAGTCAGTTGTATGTACCGGTCTTGCCGAGTGGTTGTACTCCTTTTACGGCCTGGATGCTGTTCAGCGGGTTCCCCTGTATTATTGTAGCGCTGCCAAAGACGACAAATAACACTTCTATGAATACCAAAATGTCGAGATACCTGAGATTGATTACTTCCCGCTTGCAACATCCCTACAGCTCTTTGCATTTCATCTGCCGTCAAATGACGTCGCTCCATGACGTAAAGAATATCTAACAATTCAATTTTGTCGCCAACTGTATTTAAATGTTTGTTAAAATTATAAAATCAAGACTAAAACGTAGCAATTAACATGCACTCAAATTCAAACAAATTAGCAGTCATTTGAATTTTATGAAAAAAAACAAAACATAATCGAAATTTTTTTTTTACAACCAGCCAGTATGTCATCAATAACAAAAAAGTTTACTTACCTATACACTTTGAGTGAGTAAATACTTAGAAATTAATGAATATAAATGGTAAATTTGTAATATCATGCATGTTGCTTAGACTTTTTTGATGTGTGTAGTAAAACTTAGAACGAATTTATAATATAATATTAATTGAATTATAACGCTTTAGTTACTTTATTACTCAATTTACTTTTTAAATAAGCTTTTTCAAGCATGCTAATGAAAACAGTTTTAATGAAAAGATTTTTGATTAGTATTTAATTGAATATTAAACTTTTATATAATTTATTTTAGTTATTAAGTATAAAGCAAATATTCATAGGAACTTATCCGTGTGGGGTGACGTAGTAAGAATACAATATGTTACCACCCCATCTCATCCCATGGGTGTCGTAAAAACCGACTAAGGGACTAACCGTAAATATTATATTTACGAAGTAAAAACAAGGAAAACTTGAAATTAAACCCTCATTGGTTTTCATTAATGGGCTGTTATGTGTTGGGCTGTATGATGTTTATATCTTGAAGCTTTCATTAAATCGCATTAAAGTTAAAGATGATAAAGTGGGATAAGTTGAAGTGAAAAGATATATACTTATGTAAATAAACTGTGTTTGGCACCATATTGCATAATGCCATTCATATCATCAAGCGGAGCGAGCTCAAAGAGCGAGATGTGCGCTCATAAATTTATCGTTATTACTGAAAGTCGTGTTTTAGTCTTCTTTTTTATTTTTTTTGCATCCTACACAGTTTAATAACTTAATTTTGTGTTGTTTATGTTTAAGTCTTTTTGAATAAATGTTGCTAAGTTGCTACATGAATAACTAATAATATTATATAATTTTTATTTAAAAAAATGTTCAAATTAAGTTAGTTATTCATTGACTTTATTATAACGTTAGATAGTTTAGTTCAAATCACAAGCAATTTTTGACTCTCCACAAATTATGATTGACATGAGAGTTGATCAGTTCTTGATTTTTTGTACATTTTTTGTACAAAATATTTTATTTGCTTGAAAGTGGCAGACCAGAAGACTGTGTACCCTTTTACAGAAGTTATAACTCCTTATAATGTTACTTAAGCGTCTGGATACGTGTGGATTTAGTAGGACAAGTTTTCCTCAGTCATTGGAGGAACCCATCCTCGCAATGATACGTTACTGGGCCATCGGCAAATAAATTTAATTTACGATACAATAAAATAAAATAATCGATAGTTGTAAAATTTGGCACAAGGTATTGAGAGCACAAATTTTATTATCTGTTTAAAAATCATAAATCAAATGTTTTATTTCTTAATTTCTTCACAACTTAATACTGTAAAACAATGCTGTTTATATTTGGCTAAAAGATGTTGAAAGCATTGTTATTTCCTTGTTTTTACTGTACACCAATATTCATCATCATCATAATAGCCCATGTCCTACTGCAGGGACGGGCCTCCTCCCGTGATGTAGGGATACTTGGCCTACTAATAACACGCTGGCCAGACGGATTGGTATAGGATTTAATTTCAAGTTTTTCTTCTTTCTATTTCATAAAGATAATATTCACGGATAGTCCCTTAGTCGGTTTTTACGACACCCATGGGATGAGATGGGCTGGTGACATATTGTATTCTTACACCGTCACCACACGGAGGGAGGCACCACAGTTCTTTAATGGGCCGCTTAAATACAGATGGAATTTCTGACCCCTTTCTGGTAATTATGATGTTCTAATAAAGAGCACTCGTAACCGACGCGCATGTATGACTCGCTTAATGAATGTGGACGAGGCCCAGTCTGTTTGCCAGGATCGTGACAAGTGGGGTTCTGTCGTCTCTACCTACCCCGGACGGGATAAGGCGTGAGTTTATGTATGTATGTATGAGTTCCATAACCTGACAGCTTGCACTGTAAATTGTATATCATGTATGTATGTCAGTTTCTTTGTACATTTTAGGAGCTTAAACGGCTTGACCGATTTTAACCTTTTATCCACGTTAACAAGTCGGCCCGTCTGGTCTGAAATTTATGACTTAATAAAGTATTTCAACGTATATTAAATTAAATCATAATTTTATAGTTTATATGAATATGATGAATAAATTTAACTATGTCAATCCGCACGTGGTGATGTTTTAAACATGGGTTTAATAGCTTTTTTATTAACATCATTCAGTGGCCCAGTTTATATAGCAATAATATCTACAGGTATATATATAAAAAACTGTCTCACAATCATTATTTAAATAGGGCGTAAATATGGTATTGGTGTAGGAAACGACAATATTATAACGAACTTGATGGAAAGCATACAGTTCAGGAATAAAGACAATGGATTCAATTTTGTTTTTTAATTATTCATTCTACCTAAGTGTTTCTACTTTGCATGATAGGCAATCAGTAAAGACCATAAATGGCCACCACCTTTTTTCATATTCTAAATAAATATTCCTTATACACATTCACACAACGCCATCTAGTCCCAAACTAACAGCGCTTGTACGGTCAGCTGCAGAGACATCTAACCCCCTTTAAGAATAGAACAGTGCGCTAAAGGGGTTAGCTTTCTTTGCAGCTAGACAACGGATAAACATACATAAATACTTTTTTTTTCGTAATTACATACATATTATACATGCAAACAAAGATTTGCATTGAGCGGGAATCGAACCCGAGACCACTACGCAACAGAGGTCGTCATTCTTGTGGATACCATCATGCCAGCATTTGTATCAACTATTTGTTGTGACTTAGTCTTGCCGTCCTTTCTATGATGCCAACCTGAAAAAAGGAGGCACACTGTTTTAATAACTCCATGATTATTATCATAATCATAACAGCCCATTAATGTCCGACTGCAGGGACGGGCCTCCTCCCGTGACGGAGGGATACTTGGTACCTACTAATATCACGCTGACCAGGCGGATTGGTATATTGGTAATATTCACGGATAGTATACCGACTAAGGGAATTGTTTTCTACGACACCCATGGGATGAGATGGGGTGGTGACAATTGTATTTAGGTACTCCGTCCATGATTATAGCTGTTAATAATTATAATTTAATTATTAAATACATCTCCAACTCCCCCACACTCATAGAAATTTCTAGGGATCGTTCTTTATGTCTCGGGAACTTTTATAAGCATCAATTACACGAACATAAACAATATCCATTTGTAGATTGCACAGTAGGCAGTTAGCAACAAATTACACTCTAATATCAATTTATCTTAATAAGTATACTCGTATTAAATAGCTATTAAGTATCTTGCACTTTGTCCAGCACATTTGCTGACAAATTGTTTTCTTTTAATGTGTGTCTATTCATACATACCTACCTATCTTTATATTATGTATAATGACTGTCTGCTACGCAATTTACCTTTTCTAAAGCCCGATTTACACATCGACAAGTACAGTAGCGAGTTAAGTAGTAAGTTGCTGATTATGTTGATTTAAATAGATCTCCATCCTATTTTTTGGCAAGTTAAGTTGGCGAGACGCGAGAGAGAGGGCTACTTCGTACTTAACTCGTCAAAAAATAGGATAGAGATCTATTTAAATCAACTTAATCTTAAAATACTACTTAACTCGCTACTGTACTTGTCGATGTGTAAATCGGGCATAAAGGACTTCACCAATGTCCAAGTCTTGCTAGGGCATCCTATCAAAAAGTTACATTCGCGTTATCAATTTCTTTTGCTTACCTTCTATCATTCATTCTCTCATCATCATCACTACTTCCTTCTTTCAAATCGCAACGCTTTATACAAGTCAAAATAAATTATCTCACTTATACAAGTCAAACGACTAGCCATTCAACATTCCACACCTGGACATAAAACTAGTCCAAAACGCACCACAGACCACGGTCCTGTCGGCGGCTTCCACTTCTATTCCACCCAGAAACCTTTTTAAGGTCGTCGGTCCACCTGATGATGAGATGAAGGGCGTCCTACACTAGGCTTTATACCTAGATACTGAGTAAAATTTTCACTTAAACTGAAATAAGAATAATACTCAGCATAATTTCAGCGGCGTACTTTCTGCAAATGTTAACCGATTTAACGCTCAAACATTCAAAGTTCGTTGTTACCATACTTATAAAATGATTATATCAAAAATGTTAAGAGTTTTTATGTATCTTTTTGTTTAACTTTTTAAGTTTTTGTATTTTATCTGGTGTTATTTCCGGCTTGATATCTCTGTTGTTTTGAAAAAAGATTTCAAGACTTTTTATAAAGTTTTTAAGTATTTTGACTTGTATGTCGCACGAGCCTATGCCTGCTATAAAGTGGTTTCGGATGTATTTGCATGGTGTAGGGATTACAGCAAAAGTGTTAAGCAGAAGGTTTGGGTTAAAAATAAAAAATAAGTTTTTATTTTTGTTTCTTACATATTTTATAACTAGATATACATATATTTAAACATACAAAGAAAGTTTAACAGAAGTAGAGGTGCGTGAAAGTTTAATAGGTCACGTGAGGTTCAAAAACTAGGACCAGTCTCAGCATCATGCTGCAGCTAATGCGCCTAGCTTACAGCGCTGTTTTTTTGACTGGCCTCTTTTGTGGCGTCACGGATGTCGAGCGGAACAATATAAATGAGAGTAGACAGGAACAGAATGGGTTCTATCCTCGGTCTATGTAAATCTTTCTGTCATCACTAAAATCAGCCAAAAGACGCTTCCACATTCGTCTTAATCTTTATCTGATCGTTGATTCACCTCGTGGAGAATCTGCTCACCTTTCGCAGAACACCATGCCCACGCCTGCGATATAGATTCAAGCTTGGTAAAAAAACTGGCATTAAATTTCGAACCTCTTCGTGCATGGCAGCCGCACACCGCGACTGTCATGTGACCAAGGCAGACTAAATCATAATCATAACAGCCCATTAATGTCCCACTGCAGGGACGGGCCTCCTCCTGTTTTAGTTATGATGATACGAATTCCTATATTCTATACATCCAAAAACACCAGGATGAAGATAACACTATCCTTATTACTACAGATTTCCTGGTAACTTGAAACCTGGCTACATTCATTCTTTTTTAAAAAAGACCCTGATTTGCATTCAGTTATAGGATAGCAAAAATAAAAGCCGAAGTGTAGGGTAACCAATGGCTACGAATTTTTAAAACATGTTTCATATTTAAATATTTTTTTGGATTATTTATGGAATAATATACATACATCATAACAGACAATTAATGTCCCAGTGCAAGGACGGGCCTCCCCTGTGACGGAGGGATACTTGGCCTACTAATAACACGCTGGCCAGACGGATTGGTATAGGGTTTAATTTCAAGTTTTCCTTCTTTTTACTTCGTAAAGATAATATTTACTGTTGGTCCCTTAGTCGGATTTTAAGACACCCATGGGTTGAGATGGGGTGGTGACATATTGTATTCTTAATCCGTCACTAAACGGACAACACATTCATTCTTTAATTCACGCCATATTCCTGTAGGGCTAAGCAGATATTACCGAGCGCTTTATACTTCAATGTTTATAATCATGGTTAACCAGGTCTACTTTAATTACTTGTCTATTCTGAAATATTTGTAATTTAATATGCTTTTATGTATAAAGTTCATTTTTGTCTTGACAACTTTTCTACTTCCAAATACGTGAATGATATGTTTTGCGTCTGTTACCGTAAAAAAAATCATCCAGTACTGTTTCATTTCAGCATTATTTTTCCCATGTACATGTAGGTTTTGAAATGAATAAACTGTAAAACACATATCACGAACGTTATGACTATTGCTCTTCTTCAAACGTCTTCTCTTTTACGTTATTTTACATATTTTACAATAATCCAAAAACCTTTTGTGAATCCTAAAAAAGTATATAAAATATGGTTACCCTACAAAGCTCTTTGGAGAAATCCCAAGAGCCCGTAGCCTGGACAAGGAATTATGAAATTAAGGAAAAACAAAACTATTTTTGTCAATACTTGTGATTTTCTTTTATTTCAGTGTTTTATAATGAACTCAGTCATACTAGCTCATTAATATCCCACTGCAGAGACGGACATCCTCCCGTAATGGAGGGATACTTGGCCTACCTATACCACGCTGGTCAGACGGATTGGTATAGGATTAAATTTCAAGTTTTTCTTCTTTCTATCTAAAGATAATATTCACAGATAGTCCCTTAGTCGGTTTCTACGACACCCATGGGATGAGATGGGGTAGTGACATATTGTATTCTTACTCCGTCACCACACGGAGACTGTCACCACACGGAGATTGTGATTAGTGGGCCTTCAATTATTCCGCTACAGAAGACACGTCGCAGGCCCGTCCCTGAAGGGCATTAAAGCCCTGTTTTGAAGATATTTCCGAAAAATGTATTGAATTTATTTATAATTTATAAAAGTTTAAAAACAAAGCTTACGGAAATACAATACAAAACAAAATTCATTTTAAAATTAAATCAGAAACAAATTGAAAAGCAAAAAGGTACTTATTTGGAAATGCCTTCAAAAATTTTTATGATCAAGTTTTGTCATTCGGTAGCCGTAAAAGCCGTAATTAATTTTACGGCCCATTAATAAAGATCCAGGGCTCGTAAAATAGTCGTAAATGGAAACTAAATATGATTTTAGTTTGGTGCCGTGGATGGCGTGCCCACAATATTCATTAGGTTTTAACCAAAATTGATTTAATTAATGAAGTATTTTACAGCTAACCTATTTTTTATTTCGAGTTTGATTTTCGCTTAATGCAAATCTTTGTGTGCATGAACGTGATTGCTTGCATTGATCTGGGTGTTTTCTATGTATAATATGTATGTATGAATTTACAAAAAAAAATATTTAAGTAAGTATGTTTATCCAGTATTCAGTATTCATTTATTTATTCAAAGTAGTACAATAATATTGTATCTTTTTGACGTCATCTAACACTACTTAATCTAAGTTTATTAACATTTCAAAGTTTTGGAAACTTTACCACCGCCTCCAAAGCGCTAGTAGAGAAGAAGCGGCGCAACAAACTCTACTGCTGCATTTTCTTGACGTCATTTTTTTGACATAGGAGATAACTGTAATTAGGCGCTGCAACCATTGTATACCATACATAACCATAACCAAGGATTATTCAATTATAAAGGTAGCGTCGTGATGTAGGTAGTACATAGAAGTGGGAGCACCAAATCACATCCATAAACAACTATCCAGTAATAAAGACGTCGCTCAGCCAAATGACCCCTTAAATAAAAACTCAGAAGTTTATTAAAATGTAAATTTATTAATGTCAGGGTCGACCAGTCACCCCAAGTAGCACCAGTTCACGAGTATAACGCAAAGGTCAGCCATCAACCCCCTCGCCATATTGTAGGGAAGGGATTGACCGGGCCTCCACGCCACCACAAGCAATGACATTATAGTGAGCATGACGAGTCCTGACAATAAGAGCAGCAACAAAGAAACTAAAATTAGGGGAGATACAAATGGCAGAGGGACGCCCTTACTTCACATCGACCAAAGTAATTTTTCTGCGAGTCCTAATTCATAGACGTATTTTAAATCCAGGCATTCCGGTCACTAACATAATTCTCAAGAGTGTAATATCCTTTGGCTACTAAACAACTTTTAATTTTTTCTTTAAATGAAGTAATCGGTAATTCTAATATCTCTACAGGTACTTTGTTATAAAGACGTATACTAAGTGCCATAAACGATTGATGTACTTTGTGTAAACGGTAATGAGGGACACACAGTTTATGTTTATTTCTAGTATTTACCGTATGAATTTCGCTTCTTTTGGTATATAAATGTATATTCTGTCTTACATGCAGTATACTGTTATAAATAAATTGGGAAGCGACGGTTAAGATACCTATTTCCTTAAATAATTCTCTAAGCGATTCTCGTGCTCCAAGCCGATAAATGGCACGGATAGCTCTTTTCTGTAAAATAAATACACTTTGTATATCGGCAGCTGTACCCCACAATCCATATGACATAACGCTGTGAAAATAGCTGAAGTAAACTAATCTAGCTGTGTCTACGTCTGTCAAATATCCAACTTTTCTAACAGCGTAAGCAGCTGAGCTGAGCCTCGCTGATAAATAAGAAATGTGCGCACCCCATTGTAACTTCTCATCTATTTTTATACCTAGGAACATTGTGGATTGAACAGCTTCCAGCAGTTCACCATTTAGAATTAGACTTGGGCCAAGGTTTTTACATTTGGTAATGCAAACTTAATACATTTCGTTTTCTTTGGGTTAAGTACAAGGTTATTGGCAGTAAACCATTTAGTTACTTCTGTGAGTGCATTGTTTACTTCGTCAAAATGCGTCCTATTTCTAGCAACTTTAAATATTAAAAATGTATCATCAGCGAACAGTACAACGTCACAAATGTTTTTTAAATGGTAAGGTAAATCATTAATGTACACTAAAAACAGAAATGGACCCAAAATTGAACCTTGCGGCACACCCAACGTTACGGGCAAGCCTGAGGACCTCGAATCTTCAACTTCAACATATTGAGTCCGACCACTCAAGTAGGATGAGAGAAGAGCTAAGGAAGAATCATTCAAACCGTAATGTCTAAGTTTATGTACAAGCGTTTCATGACATACGCAGTCAAATGCTTTTGAAAGGTCGCAGAATACACCTATAGCGTTGCAAGAATTCTCCCAAGCATTATAAATTTGTTTTAATAAAGCTACGCCTGTATCAGTCGTGGAACAACCCTTTGTAAAGCCATACTGATCCTCATGCAGTAGGCTATTCGTATCCGTTGTCTAGTACCCATAATACAAGTTCTGCGTAGTTGGGGACTAGATGACGTTGTGTGAATGTGTGAGGATTATTTATTTATTTATAATTAATTTATTTATTTTAAAATGTCAGAGAAAAAAAAAATTTATCGTTTGAATTGGTCAACCTATACTCTAACCACTCTAATGGGTGACACAATGACATGTAGTCTAAGTTTGGGTGTCTGAAATCTATTGGGAGATTTATCGATTCAGATAACCAACGATTAATCGATTTAAAATACATAGTTTTTAAATTAAGATTAGGATAGGTGTATGGTTAATTAAAAAATAAGGTATAGTACACATAATTCATCGACCGCCCTTTCCAATAATTACTTTAGTGCTAGTGGACGCGGTATGACCCGTCCAAGATAAGATTCAGAACAAGAATTAGTTTTATATATCTCTTAAACTCTCCGTGTGGTGACGGAGTAAGAATACAATATGTCACCACCCCATCTCATCCCATGGGTGTCGTAAAACCGACTAAGGGACTACCCCTGAATATTATCTTTACGAAATAAAAAGAAGGAAACCTTGAAATTAAAGCCAATACCAATCCGTCTGGCCAGCGTGGTATTAGTAGAGCAAGTATCCCTCCCTCACTGGAGGAGGCCCGTCCCTGCAGTGGGACATTAGTGGGCTGTTATGCAGCCCATTAATGTCCCACTGCAGGGACGGGCCATACCCATGGGATGAGATTTGGTGATGACTTAATGTATTCTTACTCCGTCACCACACTGAGGGAGGCTAGGCTTATTATAGGTACATTATTAAAACCCTAATACTCGACACTAAGGAAAAGTATTCGCACAAAAGCTATATAGCGCATAACAAGCTACCAGCGAAATACCTTGTAAGCATTCAGTAGGAAATTCTTAAATTCAACCAATAAACGTCTTAAATGGCCTGACCTTTCTTTACCTAACGTTTCTTAAGTACCCAGGGGTCATGTTTAGCTGGTGATATACAGTTTCATGTATTTACTTTGCAATGAAACGAGTGGCCTCTGTAACTGTGTTAGAGTTTGTGATGTTTGGTGTTTCATTTTGATGCGGATGTGAAACATTAATGAATGGTTCAGTAGCGGATGTCAGTGATGTTTAGAAGTGTTTCATTTTGATTCGGATGTGAAACTTTAATGAATGTTTTAGTAGTCGTGAAAGATATTGTGGTTTCGAATCCCATGTAGGACAATAATGTGCAATGTAGTACCACTAGTTTTGAATCCGGATATTATTTAATATTGTTCAATGAGTTTGTTAAAGTGCCAGCAACATAGAGCCATTATACCTGGTTCAAAATTTGTTTTGAAATAAATCTGTGTTGTTAAAGTCCGTTCGGGATTTCCATACATTTACAAAAACACCTTACTTATGTAATATGACATCTGGGATGAAAAGTATGTCATGTTAAGGCAGGCCCGCCCCGTAATTGGGACTTTTATTAACCCGTAAAAGTTACAGATTAGGTGTTTTCTATATAGTTTCGGATATTCGTATCATGATTCATTCACCCCATAAAAAAACTAAAAACATAATATTATACAAAAACTAAGATAAAGAAAAACTAAATCTATCACGGAATGCATGCTGGAAGATGCTATCGATTTAATGTTGTAGAAAAATACCACTATTTCTTTGTGTCAAGAATTCAAGATAGATGTTTCGGATTTATATTTGATATCAGCTACCAAGGCGTCAGAGTTTTACTAGATATTTTTATTTGTTATTTTTTATTAGACTATATATTTTTTATTAGACTATATATATTTTAGATGAGACTAAACCTAGTTAAGATGACTGGACACCGATGGATGATGGAGGGACAGGACCACACAAGGTGGCAATATTTAGAATAGGCCTATGTCCAGCAGTGGACGTCCATTGGTTGATATGGTGATGAGAAGGCAAGTTCCTTCATCGTGACATATATACTTACAATTCGGATACGTCGGATATTCGTATCATGATTCATTTACCCCATAACGCAAACTAAAAAAATAGTCATAAAGATATTTTATTTTATTAATAATAAGATAAAGAAAACTAAATTTACCACGGAATGCATGTAGCAAGATCCTATCGATTTAATGTTGTAGAAAAATACCACTATTTCCTTGTGTTAAGATAGATGTTTCATGTTTATATTTATTTTCAGCTACCAAGGCGTCTGAGATTTACTAGATATTTTTATTTGTATTTTTATTATTTATATGAGACCATAAAACCTAGTTATGATAGTGAGACACCGATGGATGAGGGAGGCACAGAACCCATAAGGTTATATTTAGAGGAGGCCTATGTCCAGCAGTGGACGTCCATTGGTTGATATGGTGATGAGAAGGCAAGTTCCTTCATCGTGACATATATACTTACAATTCGGATACGTCGGATATTCGTATCATGATTCATTTACCCCATAACACAAACTAAAAAAGTCTTAAAGTTATTTTATTTTATTAATATTAAGATAAAGAAAACTAAATCTATTCCGGAATGCATGTAGCAAGATGCTATCGATTTAATGTTGTAGAAAAATACCACTATTTCCTTGTGTTAAGATAGATGTTTCATGTTTATATTTTATTTTCGTGGGGAGAGTAAATGTTATTATTTATGATGTGTTTCTATCATATGTACGTTTATTAATTTGTGTGTTGATCTGATTGATAGTGGTGAGTAATTGTTGGTTTTTATTTATAGATATTTTATTGATATACTAGCTTTGAATGTTGGTTTGTTTACTTTGAGATATATAATTTAAGAAATGTCGAATAAAGAACAAATAATCATTATTTGTGTTATATCACTTCCGTAACAGAAAATCTAAAATCACTTGTCAGGGTGGGGAGACCCCTCACACGGTGGACCGACGACCTCGTAAAGACGGCGGGAAGCCGATAGATGAGGGAGGCACAGAAGCGTATAAGGTGGCAATATTTGGAGGAGGCATGTCCAGCCAGTGGACGTCAATTGTCAATAAATTAATGAACTTCCGTAACATCGAGTCCTTTAACTGTACACCGAGTGGCGAAGTAGTTATAGTTAATGACAGCTTTTAGGTACAGAGGTCTCGGGTTCAGTTCCCGTTTAATGCAAATCTTAATAGGCTATTATGATTATCACCAAACCCCAGGAATTCGTATAACCTTTAACAATATATTAAAATAAAAAATCTAAAGCATGACTTAATTTTTCCTCTTCTTTAGAATCATAACTGTTAACACAAGATTAGGTAAAGCTAAGGTCGTATAAGTGAAAGGTCTTGTGACCTTAATACGACTAGACAGGACTCTACAATGGCGGCGGCGTATAATTATCACATATATTATTAGTCTGTGACATTGTAAAGCTAATACAGAAGTTTAATTATTAATAAGAATTTGTCTATCTGTACGTAAAAATTGGACAACAGATACCAGGTAAAATATACATATGCAACGATACCAACATTATCCGTGTGGTGACGGAGTAAGAATACAATATGTCACCACCCTATCTCATCCCATGGGTGTCGTAAAATCCTACTAAGTCGGGTGTCGTAAAAAGGACTAACCGTAAATATTATCTTTACGAAGTTAAAAGAAGAAAAACTTGAAATTAAACCTTAAACTGATCCGTCTAGCCATCATGGTATTAGCAGGCCAAGTATCCCTCCGTCACGGGAGGAGGCCCGTCCCTACAGTGGGACATTAATGGGCTGTTATGATGATGATGAACGATTACCACGTTAGACAGACGGTTGGTCTTTGCTTGATATCTATCCGTCTGTAAAATAAAAAATAGATATCTTTCTGTGTTCAAATAGTCCATTTATCGGGGAGTGTCATAGGCTATATAGTATCACGCTATGACTAATAGGAGTGGAGCAGTAATAAAATATGTTTAAAAAAATGCACGCGTTTTTTTCGCCGCCTAACGAAGTGGGCACGGGTCAGCTAGTGAATAATAATAAAACCTATACCAAAATTAACTTCTGACCATTTCCCTGTACAATGCCACATCCACACTTTACAAAACAGTCATTCATCTTACTAATTGACGTTATCTCAACTCGCAGGACGTTTCACTTTTTCTTTATTTCCCTTCTTTCGCACACACATGTGTGACGTGTAAAGTCGAAATCCGGACTTTTTGTTTACCGACTTGTAGAGACTCTGTTGTGAGAGTATAATATTTGAATGCGATTCTATTGTTTGCAGTTTTAACATGTTGTGGTATATTTTTGGGGTGCAATGTGCAAGATAATGGGGTCAGTTTTTTTATTTTTGTTTCTTTGTCTTTTGGTGCAAATTTGGTGTAGAGATTTGTTTAAATTATAATGTAAATTGCCTGTGATGTGGCTATATGACTTTTTTCGCCACGACAACGACAGCTGGGAATGACTTTTAACATGCCAGCCAAAGCACGGAGACGCCCTGATAAGCTTTCTAGTTGTTCACTACTTTATTTACTACTGTCAATTAATGTCCCACTGCAAAGACAGGCCATCTTCTATGAGAAATAGACAAGTAGCTAACACTGGCTAGATGTATTGTGTTCCTTATTTAGTTTTTTTAGAAACACCATATATTATTAATTATGACAGACATGAGACAGAGCTGACAGCGTCTCAGCCGTTGTTTAACTTTTGCCCGCGACTTCGCTCGCGTTAAATTCGGAGTAGCACTATTCCCCTTTCCTGGAAACGAAAAAAAAAAGTAGCCTATGTTACTCTCCACCCCTTCCACTAACTCCACTTAAAAAATCACGTCAATTCGTCGCTTCGTTTTGCCGTGAAAGAAAGACAAACAGACAAACACACTTTCCCGTTTATAATATCAGTATGGATCATTCGTATATATACAGCTTCAAACAAGACATGTATTGTCAGAAACTTAGATCGAACTGTATACAGTCTCCTTTGTGTACACCGCCTTTGTTTGTGATTTAGACTTGAGCTTGTAATGTATTTAGTACATCTGAAGAACTATGTCTGAGGTGACTAATTGTTTATTCATTTGTTGGTTTGTGAATAGTAATCTAGCTGCGAATATTTTGGTGGTTTCTTGTCAACGATTAACTAAACTTTTTTAGTTAATCTGTTTTATTTAGTTGTTTGGTGCTGACCTCTTTGGAAGTGGAGCATACTTGAAAACTTCTTGTGTGGTGGATTAACGTGCCCATTGGCCAAAAGGTATGTCTTAAAGGTTATCTAGGTTGATATCACCGCTTTTATCACCTTATACCTTAACTAACTTAAAAAAAATACTTCTCATTGATCTTGTTTCCCAAGCCAATACAAAAGATTAGGCTTTATCAAGGTACAGTCATGGTATTTAAAGGTCCGCCACCTTAAGGCCTATTTTCGTGTGCATAAGCAGTATGAGCGATACTCTGCTTTACCGATTGAATATGACGTAATATTGCAGTCAATGGTCGGCTGTCATTAGTAGGGATGACAATACAATATCGGTTACCTAGGCTACAAAATTAGTCCTTCGTGAATGCTCGCAAATCGGAAGTAATATTTATTATTATTTAACATTACTTATTTAATGTTCAAGTTTTATATTCTGTGGCTATAGGTATAATAAATTATTAATTAAACAGTAATAAACAAACAGTAACAGACATTGACAATGAAACAGAGGATATCACAGCAAATTAAAAGTTTGTAATGACTAAACAGGCCTGTTGGCAGAATTATCGATTAACTTAGCAGCCATTATTAAAAAATAGAACAGAACAGACTAAATAGTTAATTAAAAAGGTTTGATGTTGACATGTAACTAGACGTAAGCCAAAGGTGAAAATGAATTTGAACCTTATTATCATACTATGTGAGTATAGTTTTATGTGTTTTGTCTATACAATGCTTTAGTTTCAAAAGGTATTAAGAGTTTTCGGGTTCACAAACGAATGAACGGACGTTTTCTTACCCCTACTGTACAAGTAACAAGGTACATTACTTTCGAACTACCGTACCACTTGGAATTATTTTCGAAATAACGTGCGTCGGGATAACGTCATTCGAATCGTCATATCAGACCCCTACAAAGTAATAGCGGAAGCTACAGGTAATGTCACTGGTTTAGATGAAAGGTAGCTAGTGTAAAATAACAACTTCTGTCCAGTACTCAATGAGTTATTCATAATATTTTTAACATCACGTTCAGAACAACGAAAATATCCATGTTTATGCCCACAAAGATTTGCATACACCGGGAACCCAACCCAAGACTGCTGACTGCAACACTGCGTGCGAGATAGTCGTATGAAAAGGTAAAACAAAGATATAAGTACAGTCAGCTGCAAAGAAACAGCAGAATTAGCGCGCTGTTATATTCTTAAAGGGGGTTAGATTTCTTTGCAGCTGACCGTACCATGACTGTATGCACTACAAGCTTCTTGAGTGACCATTCCGTTCGGTACAAAATTAGTATGGACTTTCATTCAACCCTCTCGATATTGAGTCCCTTGTAAGACTGTAATACGACATCCCCGAGGCCACTCGAAGAGTGATATGGGAAAGATCCCCTACCATTTACAGTGTCAAAAATATTTTATTGGTGACTCGTTTGCAACAAAAAATAAGATATGATTATGTAGCGGTATTTACTTGGGTAGCGTGTGGTGACGGAGTAAGAATACAATATGTCACCACCCCATCTCATCCCATGGGTGTCGTAAAAGCCGACTAAGGGACTATCCGTGAATATTTTTTTTATCTAAATAAAAAGAAGGAAAACTTGAAACTTAACCCTATTCCAATTCGTCTGGCCAGCGTGCTGTTAGAAGGCCAAGTATACCCCCGTCATGGGAGGAAGCCCGTACCTGCAGTGGGACATTAATGGGCTGTTATGATAATGATGACAAATAATTGCTCTGTCTGACGCCTGCATTTCTGTGGCATACTCCATCTGCGATACTTACTTAAATATTTGTACAATCCACAATGTTAGCGGTCTACATTTCATAACTCTTTAGACAAACGCTTTAAGCATAATAAATATGTAGTCGAAAACTAGACTTCGATTAGTGAGAAAGCAGATTCAAATCGTGTAATTAATAAATTCTATCAACAAAGCCAGTGCTCGATGTCGATTTGCCGAAGCAGTTCATATTAAAGTTTCTGTGGCGGCACATCGCCATTTTCTGGAGCAAAATAAAGGGCGAAGCTCAAGACTGACCAGGATGGAGACTCACTGTGGACGCCCTCTGCCCCATCGAGGGGACTTAGGAACATAAGCAAACACACCGCCATTTTCGACTGTGTATGTGACGACAGAAACCTTGAACTTACAAGCATTTTGCTTCTCTTATGACCATCTCACACTAGGAACAGATTTTAAGGACTTTTCGTTTCCAGTTCAAGCGATTCTTGTCTGGAACGCATTCCTACTTAGATTAGGAAGACGATTAATCGATTTAAGTACATTCAAAGCCCGTATTTTGTGTCATTTTTCAGCACGGTGTTGTCATTTTCCTGCATGTTATTATTCCAACCCGTGATTTCGCACACGACATCTTACTACAACCGTCGTCCTTTAAAAAAAGAGTGTCAAATTCATACGCAATAAGAACCCTTAGTAAGGGTCTCTTGTATGTAAGTGTGACCGCTGTCGAAGTTGTGAAGGATCCCTTCAGAGCTCGGAGACAATGTATCATGTACACACACTGAACAAACTTGCTAGACAACTTGCACACTCATTTGTTCTGCTATTCTATTAAAACTTCAGTTAGTTTGTATGGTTTTTGGCGTTAGTTTGTCTTGTTTCTTTCATCATCATCATAACAGCCCTACTGCAGGGACAGGCCTCCTCCAGTGACGGAGGGCTACTTGGCCTACTAATACCACGCTAGCCAAACGGATTGGTATAGGGTTTAATTTCAAGTTTTCCTTCTTTTTATTACGTAAAGAATTATCTTTTAAAATATGAATATTAATTCACGGATAGTCCCTTAGTCGGTTTTTACGACACCCATGGGATGAGATGGGGCGGTGACATATTGTATTCTTACTCCGTCACTACACGGAGAACGGGAATTGTTTCTTTAGATATGTGTTAATTGACTGAAGTAATTACTACTATACCCCTTCCAGCGTAAGTTTAGCTTTTTGACAGTTCACGTCCATGAAGTTTCGTAATACTTCCGCTTATTTTTCGAATAAATTATATTGTATTTCATGGACGTACCCATGTTTTTTTCAGTTACCATGGTTACTTAGTGATGGACACTCATAACGATTACCACCATTATGAAACAAATTATAAATAATCGGTAGAAATAAATGCTATGAATAAACCTGAACTCTTCATAATACGTGTATAAAATGTAATATGATATTTTAGATTAGCTATAACCCGCGAAGGTGTCACGATAAATTATGTATTTTAAATAATACCTAAGCTAACTATAATTTTATCATTTTAAGCTATAGGCTAATTCTCTTAACATAGAAGAAATAATCACTAATAAAATGATAATGTAAGTTGATGTAAGGATCCAAATGTGTAAAACAAAGTAATTTGAAAAATCGCGAAATCGCTTACAATCGAATGGCATTACATTCGAGATACTACTGAACGTCACTAACATCAATCTGTCAAATGTCGTTAAATATAGTGGAAAGGGTATAGGTACTATGTAGCAATTTAGACACTTTCCGTGCTACATCCGTTTGTTACTCTTTCACGCAAAAACTACTGAATGGATTTGGATGAAATTTGGAATATAAGAAGTTTAGGGTGAAGAATAATATTTAAGCTACTTATACAACGCGGGTGAAGCAGCGGGCATTAGCTAGTGCTAAAATATTTTTTTTACTCATTATCATTATTTAAAAGGTCATAAAATCATTCCGTGTCAATAAAATAAAAACATTTACGTGTATATAAAGAGCTTATTGTAACAAAAGACACAACGTTTAATCTAATTTCACTTTTAAATGTAAAATAAATGAAAATAGGAAAATAAACTTTGTCACATTTATGACTAAAAGCCTACCGGAAGTAGGTTAGGGTTGCTTTCATAGAGTATCCGGCACGAAGCCGGATGTATACATATGAGTAGAAGGGGGAAATTATGATGGGTTGCCGTTGCTTACTTTTGTTAAAAAAAAAGTTATGACATTTATTTGACAACCTTTGTGGTTAGTAGTTAGTGTTTATTGCTATGCAGGTCTGGGGTTTGATTGCAGTTTAAAGTATAACTTTTTGTGTAATTTTTTTTTTGCTTGAAGTTTGGAAGTTTCTATTGCTCTATTGGTCTTTAATTAGTAGTTTCCCTGGTATCCAAAGTAAAAGATCTGCTTAGTTTGGAACTAGATGGCGTTGGGTTAGTTAAAAATGTTTGCCTTTGTGTCAGTTATTTCCTTGTCTGTAAAAGTCATGGTGACACTGGTTTTGAATCATAATGCAGGGGTCGTTACCCCTTTTCTTTTTTTTTCTTTTTAATAAGATTTTTTAGCCGACTTACTCTATACGATGTATGGCTTTTAAATAAATGAGATTTAAAAAAAAAAGATATTTTTTCAATTTAAATTAAGCAATAAAGCAACTAATTTTTTTGTGGTTAATTGAGATTTTTTTTATGGCCGCAAATAGCTTTTATAGACTCGCCTTTGGATCTTTGCGGATATTTACCATCTAAGTCACACTGTTCCTTTACCACCCATAAAGAGCTAGGATGGCGTGAATTAAAGCATTACACCAACAGTCAAGCCGGAAGTATGACGTTGCGTGACCGCTAATCGCAGGTATGATAACTTTTTAATTAAGAAACCAACTACAAGTACAACACAACTTGTGCGGTTGACATCGATTATAATGGAAATACTAGCTGAGCCGTGCCCACTGCGTTGGGCGGCCTTTTTTAAACATATTTCATTACTGCTCTACTCCTATTAGTCATAGCGTTCATATGTTACGCATACATTACGTTATACTCAGAGCGTTGACATCGATTGTTAATATTTACGCAATTTCGTGTACTGGGACGAATGACGTGAACATACTATAAGCCGCAGGACTGTGTTCTGTGGCGCGTATTAGAACAGAATAGAATAGAATAAAACTTTATTTTAGAATACCTCAAGAACACATAACATTATTAAAAACATGATAAGCAAATAGTTGGATACATAGGTAATACAGGTAACAAACTTTTCAAACATGATAGGTACAGTTGTTTAAAAAGTATGTGTCCCTCGGCTTATTCTAAAAAGGGCGTTCAGATCAGCATTAAGTTGTTAGGAGAGGCCTTTGTCCAGCATTGGACTGCGATAATTAAATAAAAATAAATAAATATTCCTCACACTTTCACACAACGCCATCTAGTCCCAAACTAAGCAGAGCTTGTACAGTCACGAGCAATAATATGTACACATTTTCGCATTTTGTAAACCAGTTATCTAAAGTTCTGCCAATCCAAAATTGAAAATTCGAAGATTAATTCAAAACTGTACGGAACCTCTTCTAAATTACGAATTCATTTTGATATTGTAATGTCTAGATAAACGTGCAGATAGTTTAGAAAATTTGAAAATGTGTACATATTATTGCTCGTGACTGTACTATGGGTACTAGACAACGGATAAACATACTTAAATACTTTTTTTTTGTTTAAACTTACGTATTAGACATGTTATATGTTCATGCACACAAAGATTTGCATTGAGCGGAAATCGAACCAGAGACCTCAGCGCAGCAGTCATGTCTTATAACCACTACGCCACAGGGGTCGTCAATTGATGGATTAATTGGAAGACTTACAGCAATTCATATTTTGTCATGTAACAAAACCAACCTACTGAACTAATTTTGACATAATTTCTATGCGACTAATAAGGAAGAATATTCTTTTAAACAAGACAAGGTTTTAAATATTAAACGTAAACGGGAGGCTAATGTGGCATATCCTTTTACCTTTATTTTGATTGACGTTTTGGCAAAGGTTCAAGAGTCAGTTTGAAACCACATATTTATAGTGTAAACTATTCTGAAATATCCGAAATATAAAGATTTATATGTATTTAACTATAATCACGCAACGCGATATTTCAAAAGTTATAAAAATAATTTATTACAGTTGGTCAATACATTGTAAATGATGATAATGACTAAAAAAAATATGTAGAACTAACTGATGCCCGCGGCTTCACGTTGTATATGTAGCTTAAATGTTATTCTACACCCTAAACTACCTATATTCCAAATTTCATTCAAATTCATTCAGTCGTTTTTGCGTGAAATAGTAACCAACCTCCATCCTCATAAACTTGCACGTTTATAAAATTTGTCGGATTTTAGTAGTAGGTTTTCCTAATAAAAATCTCGCTAAACAGTGATTAAATTTAAGAGGCGTTTATGAGTAAAGGGTACAAACTTTAAACACTACTTTATACAAGATTTAATTTCGTTTAAAGATTGTAAAATTCTTTTTGATTCGAGCTGGGTGGTGAGGATAGACCTTTAGCCGGGAGCTTTACGTAGACCAAGTTTTCTTCCGCCACTGAAGGAGGTCCTTGAAGGAGGTAATTGATGGACACAAAGTACAACAGCAATCATTTGCGAACAATCATTTATTATGTTCGTTGACACAGAGATTGAACCCGATACCTTTCCTCACTATAAACACTACGACACTAAGATCTAATCACACAAAAAATCCCAGGAAAAATAGGATAGGATGGATAGGATGGATAGGATATCCTATCCTATTTTTCCTTAAAACATGCCTAACACAGAGTAAACCTTACAAAAGCTATGTATCATTCATTACATAATGAAAGTACTCAGCCAGAGATATATACGCGGCGTATATCTTGTAGACGCCACTTTATCATGGCGGACTACGACTAAGGGTGCGTTCACACAGAGACGCGACTCGACGCGACGCAACGCGGTTGGAAGAGACAACAGATTTAGCATTGCGACGCGCGCGGCCGCGAGATGCATCGTAAATAGCATAACCACAATACAACCAGTAGTCCATCTCGGCTGAATATTTATTATAAATGCCTACGGCTGCGCGGTACGTAAACATGCGATAGGGCTGCCTACCTCCA
Organism: Schrankia costaestrigalis; assembly: GCA_905475405.1. Lineage (NCBI taxonomy): Eukaryota > Metazoa > Arthropoda > Insecta > Lepidoptera > Erebidae > Schrankia > Schrankia costaestrigalis. The sequence continues at coordinate 10,153,472 of FR997852.1, read as the reverse complement.
GCTTTTTTATAACATTTACATACTTTCCCGCTCGTTACTCGCGACTGTTCACTCCGCAAAGCCACTGCTATCGAGCGTGTAGGTATAACTCGCGTTTCGTCCGTTTCTATGAAGTCGAAATACTGTATATAATATTTGTACTAAGGCATAACGCCTCGCAGCGCAGCGAGGTGCAGCGGAACGTGCTCACTCGCCGCGGTCGGCCGTCTAATCACCCACCTGTAATCTCAATATCAACATGCAAGCGCAAAAGAAAGGCCTCAGGCTGCGGTCTTGCGCCAACACCGTTTTTGCACGCTGCACGTAAGGGCGATTTTCATCTCATCATACCAGCCCATTAATGTCCCACTGCAGGGACGGGCCTCCTCCTGTGACGGAGGGATACTTGGCCTACTAATACTACACTGGCCAGACGGATTGGTATAGGGTTTAATTTCAGGTTTTCTTTCTTTTTACTTCGTAAAGATAATATTTACGGTTAGTCCCTTAGTTGGTTTTTACGACACCCATGGGATGAGATGGGGTGGTGACATATTGTATTCTTACTCCGTCACCACACGGACAATGTATCTTTTCGTTTAGTTAATAAAGCATACATTAAGTCGCTCTTTAAAAAACGCGTAGCTTCGCGTCTAGTCGCTTCTCGGTGTGAACTGACCCTAATAGTACATTGTGACTTAGCATTTACAATTTGCAGCTTTTATTGCTAAAGGCTGTATATGCTTAAGACACGCATTGCTTACTTGATGTGTATAGAAGACTTGTTTAAATACTGCGGGTTTTCTTATAGTACTTAATATAATATAGTTGGTTAAAAAAAGGTTCCTACAGGGCAAAAGGCGGGTTGCAGAGTGCTGATATATCGCCGATACATCTAGCCTCTAAGTATTGCCTACCCCACATGAAAAAAAATGTGCTAGCTGATGCCAGCGGCTTCACCCATGTTGTATAGGTATCTTAAATGTTATTCTACACCTTAAGCTACCTATTTTCCAAATTTCATCAAAATCCATTTTGTAGTTTTTGCGTAAAAGAGTAACAAACATCCATCCATCCTTACAAACTTTCCCATTTATAATATTAGTAGGTTGTATTTCTTCGTTGGGTTAGAAAGGATCTAGAATGACGACCGCGAACCTAAGAGTACGAGTACGACTTTACCTAAGAGTAAAAATTACGTCGCGTCTCGTCGCAGACGGTCACATAGGTCACAAGTAGGGTACGCCGTTGTTTGTATCGCGTACGTCGCGTTCGTCGCGTCGCATCACAAATAAGATAATTATTTGCGTGATCCACAAATTATTGTCCTAGCCTTGTTCTTTGTGGCCGTTTTAATGTGTGTAAAAGTCATCACGACACAAGGCTTGATGCCTGATGCGAGAATTATCTTTTTCAAGGAAAACAATAAAAAGAAAAGAAAAGCAAATAAATCAACAAACAAACTCAAATCCTTATTAAATTGTTGACAAACAAAAAAAGTGCTTAACTGAATGCGAGTATATTTTTTTATATAATAATATAAATGTATTCCTGAATAAACTGAAACGATGAATAATTCAGCTTCCACACAAAGAATTTCTCTCAAGTTATTTGACATTTAATTTTAAGATTCCACCCTCCTACCCCTCGCCCCGCTTCCTACACTTTGCAGTATTTTATTAAGAGTTTCGTTACGTTGTGTGGGCTTAACATTGCTACCTTAAATAACCGACGACGACCTCTGTGGCGTAGTGGTTATATAACATGACTGCTACGCAGAGGTCTCGAGTTCGATTCCCGCTCAATGCAAATCTTTGTGTGCATGAACATGATTGTTTGCATTGGTTTGGGTGTTTTCTATCTTTAATATGTATGTATTTACAAAAAAAAATTATGTATGTTTATCCGTTGTCTAGTACTTATATTACAAGCTTTGCTTAGTTTGGGACTAGATGGCGTTGTGTGAATGTGTGAGGAATATTTATATATTTATATTTAAGAGTTTCGTAACGTTGTGTGTGCTTAACATTGCTACCTTAAATAGAAGACAAATGCCTGTAATACATACGAAGACATCGTGGCGTAGTGGACGAGTATTGGGTGCTACACATATGTCCCACTGCAGGGACGGGCCTCCTCCTGTGACGGAGGGATACTTGGCCTACTAATTCCATGCTGGCCAAACGGATTGGTTTATGGTTTAATTTTAAGTTTTCCTTCTTTTTAGTTCGTTAAGACAATATTCACGAATAGTCCCTTAGTCGGTTTTTACGACACCCCTAAAATTTTGTTGTTCAATTGTAAGTATTTAGGAGACTTTGAAAACATATTTAGGTATCAATCAATCAATCAACTAGCCTATTGCAGTCCACTGCTGGACATAGGCCTCTCCCAATATACGCCACAGAACTCGGTCCTGCGCCTTCCGCATCCAGTCCGACCCAGAGACCTTTATGAGGTCGTCGGTCCACCTAGCTGGGGGGCGTCCTACACTACGTTTGCCGAGTCGCGGTCTCCACTCTAGGACACGTTTGCTCCAACGGCCATCGGTCCTTCGACAGATGTGACCAGCCCATTGCCACTTTAGCTTGCTAATACTACGAGCTATGTCGGTTACTTTGGTTCTTTGTCGGATAACCTCGTTCCGGATTTTATCCTTCAAGGAGACGCCGAGCATAGCTCGTTCCATTGCTCGCTGCGCGACTTTAAGTTTGTGGACTAGCCCTACTGTGAGTGTCCACGTCTCGGCACCGTATGTCATTACTGGTAGGACGCATTGGTTGAAGACTTTGGTCTTCAGGCATTGCGGTAAAGGCGAAAAGAAGACCCGACGTAGCTTGCTGAATGCTGCCCAACCCAACTGGATCCTGCGATCGATTTCTTTCTCGAAGTTGTTTCTACCAAGCTGGACAACCTGTCCGAGGTAAACATATTCTTGAACAACTTCGAGCATCAATCCGTCGACATAGATCGGCCTCGGCGTTACATGTTTGTTAAACATGATCTTCGTTTTGTTTAGGTTCATGCCGAGTCCGACCCGTCGAGAGGCTCCATTTAGGCCCTGCAGCATCCCGTCAAGCTGTTCCAGTGACTCTGCCACGATGACGATGTCGTCAGCAAACCGGAGGTGTGAGATATACTCGCCGTTGATGTTGATGCCCCGTCCAGTCCAGTCCAACGTCTTAAAGACGTCTTCGAGCGCGTTGGTAAAGAGCTTAGGGGAAATTACATCCCCTTGCCTCACCCCTCTACGCAACTCAATAGGTGGAGTCTTTTTGTCCTGGAGCTGGACGGTCATAGTGGCAGTTTCATATAGAGATCTCAACACCTCGATGTACCGCCAATCGATGCGACATCGCTGCAGAGCATCCAGAACCGCCCAGGTTTCGATTGAGTCAAAGGCTTTTTCGTAGTCCACGAAAGCCATGCACAGCGGCTGATTGTACTCCTCAGTCTTCTGTACAATTTGCCGAACAACATGGATGTGGTCCACGGTGCTGTAGCCTTTTCGAAACCCGGCTTGTTCCGGTGGTTGGAAGTCGTCGAGTCTTCTGTCGAGGCGGTTTGTGAGTACTCTCGAGAACAACTTGTAGATGTGGCTCAGGAGTGATATGGGCCTATAGTTCTTCAGTAAGGATTTATCACCTTTTTTGAAGAACAGGACCACCGCACTCCCGCTCCACGCCTGAGGTGTTAGGCCCTGGTGAATGACGGAGTTAAAAAGCTTTGTGAGCTCTTTTAGGACAGGTGTTCCGCCAGCTTTTAATAGCTCTGTAGTGATTCCGTCATCACCTGGACACTTATTGTGCTTAAGTTGCTCGAGAGCAGTTCTGACCTCGCCCCGGTTGACATCGGGGATGTCCTCCGTATAATGGCGCCTGAGTGGGGCTCTGTGGTCATCCTCGCTAGGTCCCAAGGGCTTAGTCATCCGTGATGCGTACAGGTCCTTGTAGAAGCTCTCTATTTCCTCGAGTATCTCGAACTTGGAGGTCACAGTTCTGCCGCCGGCAGTATTTAGTTTCGTTAGATGGGTTCTACCAAGCTGGCGCGCGAATACTTTGGTGCCTCTATTCTGTTCGATTGCAGCCACAATAGCGCGGGTGTTGGAACATCGGAGGTCACGTCGCACCAGCTTCCGGATCTTCCGGTTGAGGTTTCTCCCATCCAACGAAGAGGACCGTGCAGGTGACATCTCGCGTCTTTGCCTCATAAGTTCGAGAGTCTTGGGGGAGAGCTTAGGCTGCCTGACTTTGCCTTTTCCGGGAAACACCTTTCGAGACACATCCTGTAGCGTTTTGACCACTGCGTCGGTTTTCTGGTCAACGTTGCCATCGGTTTCCAACAGGTCGAAACGATTTTGAAGCTCCAGTTGGAACTTGTCGAATCCCAGAGCTATTTGGGGCGCAGTAGGTCTAAGAGTAGACCTCACCATGCGACGCCTCTCGGCTCTAAAATTCATATTTAGAGTGCCTCGAACAAGTCGGTGAGCACTTAACCTTTCGAGCGTCCGACCAAATTTTGACCCACACCCCTACATGTCCAACTGTTTATGCGTTTTTTATGAGAAAAATACCCGTCTCAATAAATGAAAATTTATGAATGAAAACTATAATTATATGTTATGAAACGAGTAGCACTTATTGCCATGTTATATAGCGATAAAATAATGAATAAATGTAGAAATAAAATACATACATTTCTTGCCAGGAGCTGTTTGTTATTATCAAATTAAAAAAACAGTAACCAAAATGGCCCCGGGCGTCAACACTTTATTCTCAAAAACACACACTTTACACATTTCGACAATAAAACATTTTAAATAATTTACTTATTAACACAAGACAACACTTTAGTAACATTTAACACTACTTGGGATAATAAATCACTTTATTTACACAATTGAAACAAAATACTCCGTTATTACAATTCACTCACAAAAACCCGCGAATCACGAAGAATAAACACCTGCACTTGTTTCATTTCTTTAAAATATTTTTTTTTTGTAAATTGCCACAGTAAATATTTATTTGACCGATAGATTACGAACTATTTAAATAATTAGCATCAAACCATAGTGCATTTAGTGAATGAAACGTGAAATATTACCAATTGAATGAGCGCGGGAAATTTGGCCCTATATGTAGTGACGCGGACGGACCGGGATCATTTTGCATATGGACCGATATGTAGGGACGCGGACGTGTCACGAGTTAAGTATCAACAGACCATAAAAATAAAAATCTCTGAATAAGTGTTGTAGATATCGTAACAGTAACATAATTGTAACCCTTCAATATCGATAAAACCTCATAAAAGGTTTACGGAACATAAAATGAAGTAATTTGGGCAACCCTTATGAGGGATGGAGTGTTAACTAGCTTGTATAGATACGTGACTTTGCCTGTTTTTAACATGTTGTTGGACTATAGAATTAAGTACTGGGTCCTGGGTTCGTATTTCACGAAGGACATTTCTTTGTATGGTTCACAAATTATTGTCCTGAGACTGGATGTTCTCTGTGTCCATTGAATTGTTAAGTCCCAACGACACAGGGCATGAACCCTAGAGCTGTACTTGTCTTTTAAAAACACACAACGCCACCTAGTCCCAAACTAAGTTTGTACTACGTGTGGCTTGATCCCTAGTGCGGGAGACAAAAAATATCACTAACCCATCAATAAAATAACCGCGCCGCAATTGCTTAACCTGTTTCATTGTACATCGATCTCACCACAGAGTAAAAAAAGCCGTTGTCTAACTATACGCCGCATCTCATTATACTTGCAAAAATGCTGTTATTTACTGGCAGCGACGCTCTAATGAATTATTTACTCGTCCTCTTAAAGTGTATTCGGGTCAATCTCCAAATCGGGCGTATTCGTGTGATCGCTCTGGTGCTTTTCAGATCTTGATATTTTTTGGTAATTATGTATCTCATTGAAAAGAATGATATTAAAATACTACATTTTTACTATTGGCCTTCATTTTTGACAAACAGTTATGGAAATATTTAAGTTCAAACATTTTCGCGTCCAGAGCAATCATGATAGGCGCTAGAGCGATCATAAATGGTGAAACAAAAATAATAAAATTGGTATTATATTATTTATTTAGTCATTTTTAGTCTTGCATGTTACAAGATTTTATGATTTTATGTTTAGGGGATATATCTACAGCTTTTTGAGAGCTCATCAGTTGGAAACTTGTTCATTTTAGGGCAGCGTACCGATTTTGAAACAACGGAACCCTTATAGGATCACTTCGTTGTCCGTCTGTCTGTCTGTCTGTCAAGACCATTTATCTCAGGAACGCGTGGAGGTATCAATTTTCAACAAATATTATTTATTAATGATGAGACGTGACGTCATAAAATTTTTGACAGATAAGTAAGTCGTGACGTCACATAATTGTGGCAGGAAATTTTTTTTTGACAGCTGAGTCGTGACGTCATTGAATTTTTGACAGATGTGTCGTGACCTTACAGAATCTTTGACAGATGAGTCGTGACGTCATTGAATTTTTGACAGAATCTGTCAAAAACTCTCACATTCACATCTGATGTGTCGTGAAATCACAGAATTTTTGACAGATGAGTCGTGACGTCATAGAATTTTGGCGGGAAAAATAATATTTAGACAGCTGAGTCCTGACGTCATCACAATTTGGCGAGAAAGTAAATAGGTTTGTACGGAACCCTCGGTGCGCGAGTAAGACTCGCACTTGACCGGTTTTATAAGGGTTCCGTACCGATTTTGGAAAAACGGAACCCTTTGTTGTCCGTTTCTCTATCAAGACTATTTATCTCAGGAACGCGTAGAGGTATCAAGCTGAAATTTTTACCAAATACTAAGGTCTGTTGCCTTTTAGTGCTGTAAAAAAATCAAACTTCTAATCTAACGAAATCAAGACATATAGCCGTTTACGCAAATTTTCGATGAGCAAAGGGCAAAAAGCTACAGGGTACTTCCAGTCTACATACAAACTTGAAATTTGGCATGAAGCAAGGTCTTATAGTGCATGTAAAGGAAAACTTCCGAAAACTTAAAATTTTGGCTTCCATCATATTATATTTTGATAATTTCGTCATAGTCATAATAATTTTGACAGCTGAGTCGTGACGTCATAGAATATTGGCGGGAAAATATTTTGCAGAGGAGTCGTGACGAATTTTATGAAAGAATTTTTGACAGATGAGTCGTGACGTCACAGAATTTTTGACAGCTGAGTCGTGACATTTGTCGTTGTAACAATCTGGTATTATTACTTAAAGTAGTTTTATAACGTGCAATTATTGCAAAATATCATCGCTCTGGTCTTTTGGACAGAGCAATCATAGCCATAGCGATCAAAAAAAGTCATAAAAGCATTAATATAGCCCAAAATAAAAACAGTAGAAAGTTGTGTTTACGCCTCATAAAGAACATCATTACTATCACTTAATTCACTTAATAAGCACATTTACAACCTTACTATTTAATTTATAAAATATGCCATATCAATCATCAAATTCGAGAACCAAACCCAGATAAATCATAAACTTAGCCTCGTAATATTGTAGTGGGGGACCGTGGCACAAATGTATCTTCCTCGGCGGTTACACCACTACAGCCACTACCCCGGGGGAGGGGAATAGAGTTTCTATTTCGTAAAATGAGGGATGAGCGCGATGTTTTACTCCAGCGCAGAGCGATGAGATAAAATGCCAGGTCATGACGATAAATTTAAATTGTGCCAAAAATATTGTTAATATAATTTTAAAAAAAATATTACAATGAAGATTAACTATTTGTTATGTAATATAAAATAACATCGGACATATGAACCTTCTCAATAAAAAGTTACACAATGTTTTCTCATTCAATCGGGAGTTAGGTCAACCCAGAGCAATCAGGATTTTAGGGTTTATGATTTTTTTTTAAATATTTCTAATAAACTAATTCATAATTTCAACCCTGCACCACATAGATTAGACACCAAAGTATACATAAAAAAATGTAATGAAAACGTTTATCGATTTCAAAATGGGTTTCTCCACTCCGACACGATAAAAAATGCCTCTGGAGATCTACCCATTCACAAGTTTATTTAGGAAAGAAACAGATGGCGCTGTTGTATGTTTATTACTAGATTATAAGTTTATAAACTACCGTTACCTTTTTTTGAAGCTTTCAATATTAGCTTAGTTAGTCTAACATCCATATTAAAAGCTTTGCTTAGTTTGGGGCTAGATGGCGTTGTGTAAACGAGTAAGGGGTGCTTATTATCATAAGGCCTTTCTATATTCTTACTTCATCATTACAAGGAAATGCATCAATTTCCAATAACGACATTGTTTCACTTAGCTAAGGAACAAAAGAGTCAATTATATTTAGCATTTAAGGACAAATGGCTAACACAAGCTTTCTAATAACTCCATAATTAGAGTATATAATATATTATTGTTCAAATGGGGAGAAAGATTTAGTTGCACTGTTAAACCCTTTATTTGTATGTGTTAGTCATAGAAATGCAACCGGTACAGTGACGAAAATATTAGCGAAATAGCGGCTAAATGTTGAAATTACTGTCTGAATCATGATAGCAAAAGTGTCATTAAAAGGTCTTATAAAAGCATTACAAATTACAATTTGTTGACCCCTTGTCTCGAGAAGACGTTTCGATGTTCTTACATACATACATACATAAACTCACGCCTCATCCCGTCCGGGGTAGGCAGAGACGACAGAACGCCACTTGTCACGATCCTGGCAAACAGATTGGATTCGATGTTCTTGAAAACCATTAAAGCAACGAGGCACCAACACATTGCGGGTTTAGCTGGTAGGAATTATGGCATAATCAGGAACAGGATCCGTTGCTTCCAGGCGCTGGACAATGGATGATCCTGCGCCTCCTATATATTCATCGAACTGCTACCAACTTTAGTTAGTCTTTTGTTTTTTTGGCAATCAGCATTCTGCCTAATGGACTATCGGTTTTGCGAGCTGTTAGCTCTACCCATTGAAATATCAAACATGCAATCCTAAGCACTTCGTATTTACTAATATTCTATTCGATTAATCGGTAAAACACTATTGCTCTATTCCTTGTGAGATTTACTCTATAAAAGAGGTAAAATATAATTCTTATTACACGACGTTTCGATCGATTTAATCAATCAATCTGCTGGTCATAGGCCTCTCCCAACACGCGGCACAGAACTCGGTCCTGCGCCTTCCGCATCCAGTCCGACCCAGAGATCTTTATGAGGTCGTCGGTCCACCTAGCTGGGGGGCGTCCTACACTACTTCGATCGATTTAAAAGACCGCGGAAACAGGTAGACTCTTTAAAACATCCTTTACCAATCAGTCTTGTTCACGTGGTCTCCGTTCGGCAATTATTCCTCAAGTAGGACAGTCCTTGCAGTATGACACTTAAGAGGCTGTTATGATAAAGAGAAATTGCTCTATTTTCCAAAATAGAAACCTTTCTAAAACTACCAACATTTTCTTGTAAAGGTATTTCTCAAACAATAGCTTGTTTCTTACATTGCTTAACCCTATACACAAAGGTAAGTTATAATTAATTCCTAATAAGGGTCATTTAATTGTAAAAACAATGTGCTGTATTAGGCACCTATAACGTTTAATTAGTGTTTGTGATTGCATTGTGTGTCTTCGTTTAGAAACGGAAATTGGCGAATTAACTCGATAAGATTATGTATAAATTACCTATATCTAAGTAAAGCTCAGGTTATACTGCTAATTGTGTAAAATATTTTGGAATTTCGGTTAATACCTATTTAAATTAACCCTTAAATTGATTTGATCCGTTTTAAAAGACACAGTGTTTAAACGCATATTAGATTAAAGAATTACGTAATCCCACCTTGCGCGCGAGTCATATTATGTTTTGTAGACTATATCTTTCGCACTCACCCATTTACCCCCTTACTCATAAAAGCCTCTTAAATTTAATCACTGTTTAGCGAGATTTTTATTAGCAAAACCAACCAAAATTATGTAATTTGTACCAAACAAAATCGTAAGAATTTAAGCTAATAAATCAATTAACTAACATTTAAGAGGCGTTTATGAGTAAGGGGGTTAAATTTTGAAGTTGTGCTTTTCTTTAAATTAGAAGCATATAACTAAATATAATATCTCTTTGTTTATCATTATGTTTTAGATAAGTTTATCTATATAAAATAGATACAAATATCTAAGAAATAAAAATAAACGTTTACCTTATAAAAAGTCATAAGTTTCAAAGACAATCATTGTTACAACACTCTTTTCAAACACAATAAGTTAACTTTGTTACAATTTTAAACGTAATAATTCGTTTCAGAGTTGTTGTATCATAGGTTATCAATTTAAATTATTGCTTAGCAACAAATTAGTGGATCCCGTGATGGAGAGATACTTGGCCTAATAATACCACGCTGGCCAGACGGATTGGTATATGGTTTAATTTCAAGTTTTCCTTTTTTTTTCGTAAAGATAATATTCACGGATAGTCCCCTAATCAGTTCTTACGACACCCAAGGGATGAGATGGGGTGGTGACATATTGTATTCTTACTCCGTCACCACACGGATGAGAAAAATGAACTGACTCAAAACCGACTCCTCCACATCAGCCTCAACTGCAATGTATAACGTTTTTCTAAACAAAACCATCGCATTAACAAAGTCAGATCAGCTGCTCAATGGAATTTTAATAAGCACATTAATTAGTCGCGTCGTCGTGGCACGTGCTTAAAAACATTACTAAGGCCAGGCGCGCACTACGAGTTTTTCGCCGCGCGGCAGAAAAGCGCAGCGGTATAATGTCGCACTGTAATACTGTACCAAACAGTTTTACATTGTATTGCGCGCATTCGACGGCAGAGCCACCGCAGCCCACCAGTATTACAGTGCGACATTATGCCGCTGCGCTTTTCTGCCGCGCGGCGAAAAACTCGTAGTGCGCGCCTGGCCTAACTGTTCACAGAATCATTATCCATTAGGCTTTTTTATTCCTACGTGACAGTTTGTTTAAACAGGCACTAAGAGATATGAAAGAGATAAATATATGTAACTTCTACAAGACAGAAAAAGACGGAAATATAACATTGATAGTATAATAAGGCCGGACTGGAGCGTGGCGAAGAAACGGTGAAATAATATTAACCAATAGGAATGTATACAATTTTTTTAACTTCTAGGTGCAATTTATATTGGTTATTGCTTATCCTCCTCCGTATGGTGACGGAGTAAGAATACAATATGTCACCACCCCTTTTTATCTTAGGGCGTTGTAAAAACCGACTAAGGGACTATCCGTGAAATATTATCTTTACAAAATAAAAAGAAGGAAAACTTGAAATTCAACCCTATACCAATCCGTCTGGCCAGCGTGGTATTAGTAGGCCAAGTATCCCTCCGTCACTGGAGGAGGCCCGTCCCTGCAGTGGGACATTAATGGGCTGTTATGGTGATGATGAATAAATTTTCAATCTTACTACTAGTTCATCCCTTTAAAGCAGTAGTATAGTAGTCTCAGTTCTACAATCACAGGTAGCGTAACGAAATCCAAACATTTAATCCCAGCAAGTGTTTTTTATTTCTCACTGTTCCCACAAAGCTTTTGTTCCAAATTCTTTCTAAAGTCCTTTCTGTAGTAGGTACTCGTATGATTGTAGTTGGCTTCTAAAAAGTGCTTTTTGTGGTAAATTAAAATTCGTTGTACTGTATGTAGTACAAAGGAATTTTCAAAATGCTAGTGTTTAAAGTAGAATTATTATAAATGCTAAAACTAGAGGTGCTCACGACTAGGTTTTTATTTCACACATTCACACAACATTTATTTTTTCCAACTATACCTATAAAATATAATAAAAATAAAATAAACTGTTGATAACAGAAAGATTGTGAAACGAAAGTTTGTGAAGATGTATGGAACCGCGGACATCAGCTACTGCAGTCATATTTCTTTTATTATATAAAACAAAAACTGCCAATTTTTACCAAACCTAAGCTTATACAAGAGCTAAATTAATAAATTTTCATTTGTTTTAAATCCGTCAAGAAATAACTGAATTCTAAATTCAAACTTTAAAAGAAACTAAGACTAAATTGAGAAACGCCCCGTGTTTTTTAAATCGGTAAAACAAAAATTATCATCATCATCAACTAGCCTATTGCAGTCCACTGGGTAACATAGGCGGTATTGGTAGAGACCAATATGCGCCACAGAACTCGTAATATAAAATTATCATAATTACTGCCTAACCAATAAAAGCTTATACAAGACACTAAATTCACACATCTTAAGCCATAACACTAGGTCTCAGAAAGTCCATCTTTATTACAAAACGACACCCATATAGTACAATACCTTAACTTCAACTTGCACTCACTAAATGTAATTGAATACGCTCGTAACGTTGTCTATCACCTCCTTGCTCTCAGAGAGACATCCATCTATTTCCCGGACTCTATAGAGTAGAGGCATAGTACAACCAGTAGTCTATCTCGGCCGAATATTTATTACTAGCTGACTCGTGCCCACATCATTGGGCGGCGAAAAAAACACGTCCGTTTTTTAAACATATTTCATTACTGCTCCACCCCTATTAGTCATAGCGTGATACTATATGCCTATGACACTCCTAAAAAAATGGACTATTCAACACAGAAAGAATTTTTAAAATCGGTTCATTAGATCCAGAGATTACCCCCTACAATGTTACAAACACACAAACTTTACAATATTAGTATAGATTTCGACTTCATAGAAACGGACGAAACGCGAGTTATACCTACACGCTCACGATAGCGCCGGCTTTGCGGAGTGAACAGGCGCGACTGTGCCGCAGTAACGACCGGGAAAGTAGGTAAATGTAATTAAAAAGCTGGAGGTGGGCAGCCCTATTGCATGTTTACGTACCGCGCAACCGTAGGCATTTATAATAAAGATTCTCCGTGTGGTGACGGAGTAAGAATACAATATGTCACCACCCCACCTCATCCCATGGATGTCGTAAAAACCGACTAAGGGAATTACCGTAACTACTATCTTTACGAAATAAAAAGAAGGAAAACTTGAAATTAAACCCTACACCAATTCGTCTGGCCAGCGTGTTATTAGTAGGCCAAGGAACCCTCCATAAGGGGAGGAGGCTCGTCCCTGCAGTGGGACATTAATGGGCTGTTATGATGATTCGGCCGAGATAGACTACTGCTTGTACTGTGGTAGAGGTACCTCTATAGAGTCTATTACGCTACTACCATTTATATAAAACAGTTCAATAGTTGCAGGAAATTGACTATCTTGTACGTAATTTGTTCTCTGTAAAGCATTTTGTAATATATTTTGCAGATAAAAAGCTTTTTGATTGTAATTTTTGACGGTTTTTGTAGTGGTTTATGCCTGTTATGCAGAGGTTTTGGGTTCAATTCCCGCTTATAGGAAGTTTTTATGATCTTGAAAATTAATAAATATAAATAAATAATCCTCAAACATTCACACAACGTCATCTAGTCCCAAACTAAGCAAAGCTTGTACTTTGGGAACTAGACAATGGATAAACATACTTAAATACTTTTTTTGTAAATACATATATTATACATAGAAAACACCCAGACCAGTGCAAACAATCATGTTAATGCACACAAAGATTAGCATAGAGCGGGAATCGAACCTGAGACCTCTGCGTAGCAGTCATGTTATATAACTACTACGTCATAGAGGTCGTATAAAAGCTTATATCAAGATGGCTGACTGAATTGCAATCTTTTGTCTTCGTAGAGTAAACATCAATCTGCAAATCCTTGTTAACGTTAACTAACAGAACAATTGGTGTTTAAATCCTGTACTCCCATTCCCCGAAACACGCCAAAAATACAACCAAAAACAACTTCACCAAAAAAAATCACTGGTAACAAGGTAAAAAAAAAAAATACAAACGTCAACACATACCATTCACTCTAATAAAGTTGTTTCACTTCCGCAAAACGCGTTTCAAGTAAAAAAATAATTGCGTCGATGTCCCACAGGGAGTCATTCACTCAGCCATTCACTCGTTCGTTCATTCACAGCAGGTATTTTAACAAGCAAAAAGTATGGCCACGCGACGGACGACGATTGAAATTGGCATGGTTTAGCATCCACTGAGATTTTTTTATAATATTAAATTAATAACGGGAACTTTTTCATGTGTATTTATCCGACTTAAATTAATAGGAGTATAACATTAGGTATGGATAACACATTACAGCCCATTAATACCCCACTGCAAGGACGGGCCTCCTCCAGTGACGGAGGGTTACTTGGACTACTATTACCTCGCTGCCCAGACGGATTGGTATAGGGTTTAATTTCAAGTTTTTCTTCTTTTTATTTCGTAAAGATAATAATACACGGTAGTCCCTTAGTCAGTTTTTACGACACCCATGGTATGAGATGGGGTGGTGACATATTGTATTCTTACTCCGTCACCACACGGAGATAATATTAAATGAAGAACGGGATTTTTTTATGTGTATTTAACCGACTCAAATTAATAGGAGGAGATTTGCATTATGGATGGATCTTTTATTACATGAAAAGTTAAAAAATATATTAATTTAATACATTGTCTCACAAATCTGTTTGCGCAGTTTAACTGTGAGATCGTTGATTCTCTTAATATTAATACAATTTACATTAGTTATACCTAATTATTTAGACTTCATTTATTTTCCTAAATATAATATTATCATAGATCACAAAGAGTCTAACATTTTTTTTTCGTTTCTTTTATTATTTAACCCCTTACTCATAAAACGCTCTTAAATTTAATCACTGTTTAGCAAGATTTTTATTAGCAAAACCAACCTTATACCGAACAAAACCGTAAAATTTAAGCTAATCTATTGACTAAAATTTAAGAAGCGTTTATAAGTAAGGGGGTAAGTTGTATTGTATTTAGCAGACTACTAAAAGAGTAGGAGATTCTTGATTCTATTGTTTTTTTAATGTTTTTTTACCTCAGAACTTAGTAACTTCTTGATCAACCTTATAAAATACGGTTTTGTTTGAAATAATATCAATAATATTCATATGAATCAAATTCTGTTAGTAAGTATACCTGTATCTAAAATTAAAAAGGACAATTTTGTTTCTGAAAGAATGATTAATTAGAATATCTTACTATGAGATATTTATAGTTTTAAGTCAAGATTTCTTTTTTTTTTGTATTCATCCTTCTAATACCTATAAACTTTCCCTTAAACATCTTCTACGACACCCTTGTCAGAACAGTAACACTATATATTCTTACTCCATCTGTTTATACTTAAAGTAACATCTATATCCAATCACTTAAACACTAACATCAAACGTTTTTTTTTTAAAGTAAAACATCTAGTGTCTCGTCGACTGCAATAACACGAGTATCCTTGAATCGAGTCCTACCTGACATTGTAAGGGCGGCCATTACGCTACCTCTTTATGTATTTACTAAACTTATACACTACATTATACTTAATAACTAGAATTATACTTTCACAATACTGATGTTGATGTAAGATAGTTTGTATTTGAATCGAATGGGACTTTGTAATCGAGTAATTAATGAAAAATATTAGGTCTTATAAGGGGTATACCTCCACTTGCCAGAATTTCATTTGCTCGAATTTTCATTTTCTATAATTTCATTTGTACTAATATTGTTTGCCATAATCGTCCTTAACCATAATATTTACTTGCCAATATTCGATTATGTTTAAACTGAGAGGCTTAGAGCAATTCAACTTATATAATGTTAGGTTAGATTTATTCTTAAAGCCACGCTGTTTGCCGTTATGTCTAATAAAATTATGGCAAAAGAAATTCGGCCAAATGAAATTTGGGCATAAGAATTTTATGGCAAATAATTTTCGGGCAAACAATAGATAGCCCTTTTAAGGTTCTAAATTGGCAATCCTTCACGAGAAACATAGGTAGTAGATTCATTTGTAGAAGATACGAAAGCTATTATAATGACGCATGATACACAAATTTTAAACATGAATTTAAATGTTCTTTGTGTCCTTTTAATAGATGTTTGTCCCTGTCTCACAGTGCATGATTCCTAGAGCCTAGAGCAGGAGTTGCCTTTAAAAAAAATCAAAACAATGCAACATTTACCTACATCTCATCCCATGGGTGTCGTAAAAACCGACTAAGGGACTATTATCTTAACGAAATAAAAAGAAGGAAAACTTAAAATTGAACCCTATCCCAATCAGTCTGGCCAGCGTGGTATTAGTAGGCCAAGTATCCCTCCGTCACGGGACCGTCCCTGCAGTAGGACATTAAAGGGCTGTTATGATTTACCTACATGTTCTACAGAGCCAGAAAAACATTTTAAACACCCCTACGATAACCCAAAAAAAATACTTTTTTACTCTACGATGAACACAGATCATTTATCTTAATCAAGGAATAGAGGAGTATCGAAGATATCTCTTGAGGGGTTGGCACCCCCTGCTACCCTTACAAGAGGGTTGTAAGGTCGCTGTAGAGTAGAGCCTCATTTGTCAAGTCTAAATATTATTTAGTAAGGCGATGCTAGATATTTTTGAGGACATTTTTTGTGATAGCTGCTATTATTGACGACCTCTGTGGCGTAATGGTTATATAGCATGGCTGCTACGCAGAGGTCTCGGGTTCGATTCCCCTTCAATGTTTGTGTGCATGAACATCATTGTTTGCATTGGTCTGAGTGTTTTCTATGTATAATATGTTTGTATTTACAAAAAAAGTATCTAAGTATGTTTATCCGTTGTCTAGTACCCATAGTACAAGCTTTGCTTAGTTTGGGACTAGGTGACGATGTGTGAATGTGTAAGGATTATTTATTCATTTATAATTACCAAAAATGGGTTAATCATTACTTAAGCTACATCTAACTTCAACTTAAAAACAGATTGACAAAACTTATTTTTAAACTTACAAACTTTTTCCCCACTGCACTTTTACTAGCCACACAAAACGATATTTTTTTATCTATTCTGTCATTCAATTTACAACTCTATTCCTAATAATATAAAAGAAGTTTTCGCTTGTAGTTCTCTACCTAAATTAGTATTCTTTCTAAGTTGTATGAATAATTCGCTGACTGTGAAACCCTTACTTCTTGTTTCAATTGAATGGCCTGCTGCTATAAAACTGGGTGAAATGGTCCACTAATCAGCAGCCCAGGTTAAGTACAGATTTTAGTCTGGTTTTTTCTCTATGAATGACACTTTTATTTTGTTGCATTTCATAGAAATCTCGAACAGTCTTAAAATTCCCCCTGTCTCCTTTTACGACACCCACGGGTGATGCTTTTTATATTCTTAGTTAGCCATACATACCTAAATGTTTTTAACCTTTAAAGCTTGAGTCTTTGTTTGTAAAATTGTAGCTAAAAACGAATGTTGGTTTCTGTCAAGTTTACATTCTTTTATTTTCTTATAGATAGTATAAGCAAACTTTCCCATCATCATAACAGCCCCATTAATGTCCCACTGCAGGGACGGGCCTCGTCCCGGGACGGAGGGATACTTGGGCTACTAATATGTACCATGCTGGCCAGACAGATTGGTATAGGGTTTAATTTCAAGTTTTCCTTCTTTTTATTTCGTAAAGATAGTATTCACGGATAGTACCTTAATTCGTTTTTACGACACCCATGCTATGAGATGGGGTGGTGACATATTGTATTCTTACTCCGTCACCACACGGAGATAGCTTTTACGTCATTCATAGGATGAGGTGTGACACTATGAATTCTTACGCTTTTTATATTTTTACTTTCCAACTCTCGTACTTGGGGTTAAGCCCTGTGTCACTGAGACTTTAACAAACATTAAATGGGTTATTTTATTTCCGCTTAAATAAACGTGCCCAAATGAATCCAGACTCAAAACAATCATTTCGGGATCACATAAATAATTTTGTATGAGATTTGAACCCGCAATCTCGCACACGGTATTCACTTATTTACTGTCACTGTACAGAGAAGACGACACCATAGTAGGGGTAATATACGAGTACGTCTTAGTTTAATGTTACGGAAGCAAGCAAAGTTTATTCTTAGTTTTAATGCTACTTTAATTGTTCGAGAGGGATTGAAACTATAATTGATTTATTAATATATCATCTAGTTTAATAACTGTTTTAGTTGTAAAGTGGTTGTATAAGCGAATGTGTAAGTACGTAAATACGTTTTGGATTTGAAGCACAAAACAATTTTTTTTGTGCAATTTATAAATGACTAGCTAAACCTTGCCCACTTCGTTGGGCGGCGAAAAAAACGCGTCCCTTTTTTAAATATATTTCATTACTGCTCCACTCCTATTAGTCATAGCGTGATACTATATAGCCTATGACACTCCCCGATAAATGGACTATTCTATTCAACACAGAAATAATTTTTAAAATCGGTTCAGTAGATCCAGAGATTACCCCCTACAACGTCACAAACACACAAACTTTACCTCTTTATAATATTAGTATAGATATAAATCGTCTTAAGTCTGGATGTACTCTGTGTCTGCAATTTTTCAGGTCTGTAAAAGTTCTTACATCGCAAGACTTTAGGGGGCTCTATTTTTGTATCATTTTTATTTTTAAAGAGTACTTCCGCATGAGGTCCTTAGCCACAGGGACTTAACAAACCTTAATTAAATGGACACAAAGAATTTTCAGCTACAGGACAATATTTTGAAGATAGCGCAAAGCATTGTCTAGTGCAGGGGGTCGAACCAACGACCTCGTGCATAGAAACCCCTACTGCAACCGCTGATTATTATAAATGTATGGGCTTGATCTAGTTTTAGTAACATAATTAATATGTTCTTCTGCGTAGTTTCATAAAATTGTCACATGACGTCACCAAAGCTGTCAAAATGACCAAAACGAAAACTGTCAAAACTGACCATTAGTTTGGTATCCATTCTAACATCAAAGACATATTTTAGTCGAAAATCAATTAGTATTCCCCGAAGCCCGTAATTAAATGAATTTCCATTTATTTCTTTTTCTTAAAGTTTTGATCATTAATCTTTACTTAACAGGCGGAACTAGGACTGATGTGCGTTTTGACACTTATTTAAGCATTACTAATTAGGGACCACCCATTTTTATTTTATAAATAAATATTCCTCACACATTCACACAACGGCATCTAGTCCCAAACTAAGCAAAGCTTGTACCATGGGTACTAGACAACGGATAAACATAGACCAATGCAAACAATCATGTTCATGCACACAAAGATTTGCATTGAGCGGGAATCGAAACCGAGACCACTGCGTAGCAGTCATGATATATAACCACTACGCCACAGAGGTCGTCGGTTTATGTAACTTTAGTAATAAAGAAACTGCCGTGAGGTTCCCGGTTAGAATAGGACTGCCCCATACCCTTCCGTGGGTGTCGTAAGAGGCGACTAAGGGATACCACGACCCGGTGCATACCACCTAGCACCTCGAGTAAACAGCATACCCAAGGAGGGTTGGCGTCAGGCAGGCGGCCGGTCGTAAAATATAGGCAAAATTTTAGCAGCATGTGGAAGAAGAAGACAGGCTGCGCAGAACCAAAAAAAATATATAAAAATGGGATAAGGGTAGGGGAATAATGATGATGAATAATAAAGACGCTAAAACTTCATTGGAAAACAGTGGTTATAAATAATTTAAGATTACATGCTGTCATACATCCTATGTGTGTCGTAAAAGCAGACTAACATTTTTTTTAAAGATATAAAAAAAAACAGATGGCAAACAGCGAGGGTTTATACATTGGCTAAGATATATATATTTTTTCAATTTATTTATGGGATTTGTCGCTGAGCGACCATAAGTATTGCCTCGGCTAAGATATTAGTAGGCCACGATTCCCTCTGTCACAGAAGGAGACCAGTCCCAGTAGTAGGACATTAAAATGGTTTCCACAATTATGAAAAACAGTATGATCATAACAGCCCATTAATGTCCCACTGCAGGAACGAGCCTCCCGTGACGGAGGGTTACTAGGCCTACTAATACCACGCTGGCAAGACGGATTGGTATAGGGTTTGGTTTCAAGTTTTCCATCTTTTTATTTCACCCATTTTTACCCCCCGTTTTTACGACACCCATGGGATGAGATGGGGTGGTGACATATTGTATTCTTACTACGTCAGCACACGGAGAAAAACAATATATCAGTTTGTATTAATCCGTTGTCTAGTGGGTACTAGATGACCCTGTATGGGTCTAATATAAGCTCTGCTTAGTTTGGGACTAGATGGCGTTGTGTAAACGTGTGGCGAATATTACATTAAGTATTCAGTATTCGTAGTTATTTCTGTCGAACTTTAAATTAACTTTCAAAATCACATCTGCCATATCTTTTTTTATTATCTTTAAACGTTACGCTAACGAAGACGCATGGCCGTGAATGTATTATTAATAAAATGTCTTCGCGCAAAAACTTTTGCTTTTAATGTCGCCGACTTTTGATATTAAATTTATTATGTTTTTAAGCTATTAAGTATTTGGAGAATTAGCCTGGAGGCCATAACAAGATGAAATTGATTTTTAGAAGATATTATGATGGAGAAAATGCATAAAATTATTTACGTAACTGTCCGTGTGGTGACGGAGTAAGAATACAATATGTCACTACCCCATCTCAGCTTATGGGTGTCGTTAAAACCGACTAAGGGAATATCCGTGAATATTATCTTGAGAATGAAAACTTGAGATTTAACCCTGTACCCATCCGTCTGGCCAGCGTGGTATTAGTAGGCCAAGTATCCCTTCGTCAAGGGAGGAGGCTTTTCCCTGCAGTGGGACATTAATGGGCTGTTATGATGATTTATATAACTAAAAATTTCTAAAAAAAAGAAAAAGAATGGAAAACTATTTAGGACTCGGGACAGTTTTCAGGCCTGAATCTTCCGTTTATTCGACTCAGACGCCTTACATGACACTGGTGAAGAGAAAGGAGACTAGGGGACTTTCTCTTAGTCTCCTGTTACAACATCTTCGTAAAACACTCAGTATTCTTAACCCTTTCACAGTGCCGCCAGCAGACACACTAGTAAAACAATGCACGTGAACTATACATGGTACACTGCACTGGGAATGTGTTAATTTATCACCAAATTATCATTTAATGTCACAGCTCATACAAAACATAGTTTTATACCAGACTAGCCAAATGCATTGTTATAAAGGTTTACCATACCACCCTGACTTTCCAATAAACAATATTATAATTAAATACTTGCTATAACTCACGTTACCTGACTTACCAATCCCCTGACAAGATGGCCGATACGCGATCAAAACAAAACTGTATAAAATTGATCTTGTTTCGTATTATAAATACGATCATTAGCAACGGACAGATGCTCAGATCAACAGATATCATTAACGTATTAAAGCTTTTGTTGTAGTGTAAGATAAGCTAAGCGTAGTTACCTTAGCTTAGCTTTGGATACATTTATAACCCACTCTCAACACTTAAAATGTTTTTCAATTAGATAAATATTGCACTAAGTATAAACAAAAACGGCCGTTTTTTTTTCGAATTCGAAATGAAACTAATTGAAAACATTTAAAGTGTTGAGAGTGTGTTATACAAATACTTTATTGCCAAGACTTTCTCAAGACTTCGTTAAAAGCATTTTGAATTATTTATCCTATTTGCGAATTATGATTTTTTTCTATTGGCAGCGCTAGTGAGCCCTACAAACGCTCGTACAGATGAGCGAGCAGCCTAACTGAATATGGAAGAGCACAGGCAATCACGCACGACTTTCCAGAAATACAAACTCTTACGAGTATGTCCTATATATAGCCCTGTAATTGCACTATTTATTCTACGCTTCATTTAAACCCTGTAAGATTTTGAGACTGGTTCAATGTGGATTAAGCCGGCACAGCGATAGCACTGATCTAGACAGTATCAATACTTATACACTTTGTAAAAAAAAAAAATACATTAACATTGCTAGCAGTGTACACTATACCTAACTTTAAGTCAAGCAAACTGGGCAAATATTAAAAACAAGATAACTTGGATTTGAAGTGACAAGATAAGAATAATTTTATACAAAGTTTTGTAAAGCCTCGTCTTGTATAAAAAAATGTATTTTGTTGGATCACAAGTTTGGAAACTTTGTTACCGTGAACTTGAATTTAATGAAGATTGGATATTATGTAATCAATATCCTTGTTATAAGGATATTTTATACTGGAAGATTTGTTTTTTAAGAGTCCGTATAATTTTTTAAATTATTTTCTTACTTATCTTAGTGCCATAGTTAGCTAGGGAAATACATTATGCCGGTAATTACAAAACCCGCGTGTAGTGTTAAGGTTAATTAGTGTCTATCTCGTATTAAAATATTTATTTGTACGACATAAAATACGGGGTGCTGCAATGAGTGCAGCACCCCGTATTTTTAATTCACCCTAACAGCCATTAATGTCCCACTGCAGGTGTACTTGTACCTCCCGTAACGGAGGGATACTTAGCCTACTAATACTACACTGGCCAGACGGATTGTTTTAGTTTCAAGTTTTCCTTCTTTTTATTTCGTAACAATAATATTGACGGATAGTCCCTTAGTCGGTTTTTACGACACTCATGGGATGAGATGGGGTGGTGACATATTGTATTCTTACTCCGTCACCACACGGGTAACTACACGGTTTCTATTGGAGGACATAATAAACGCAAGCATTGTAGCAAGTACATTATCTAGAACCCTACTTTAAAAGTAATTTAATAAATAAACTAGCTTGCTGGCGCGAAGATCGTGGAAGCGACTCAAGTACACGAGGTCGCGGGTTTGATTCCCACGCAGGGCATTTCGTTGTGTAAATGTCAATTTTTGAGATTATTTTCTCCATTAGCTAGGGAAATTTACATAACATTATGTCGGCCAACAACAGAACCAGCGGGTAGAGTTAAGGTTAATTAGTGTCTAAGGTCACCTGATCTTAGACCACGGTGCCCTATTTCGTATTAAAATATTTATTTGTACGACACTCATTATGGCATCTCGTAAATTTAATTCACATTGATATTTAATGTAATTGCAAGTTTAAAACACACACTAGCCAGATACATTAAATAAATAATCCTTACACATTTACACCGCCACCTAGTCTCAAACTAAGCAAAGCTTGTACTATGGGTACTAGACAACGGATAAACATACTTAAATACTTTTTTTTTTGTAAATACATACATATTATACATAGAACATACTCAGACCAATGCAAACAATCATGTTTATGCACAAAAAGATTTACATTGAGCGGGAATCGAACCCGAGACCTCTGCGTAGCAGTCATGTAATATACCGACTGCGCCACATTGGTATAAGACTTACCATACTACTCTCCGAGTTCTACTAATCTCCTTGTCACACCCTGTACAAGCTAACACCTATATAAAGTAAATATATTTTCAAATATAAAACACATCTCAAGCACGTTTCCGTGAAATTTGTCACAACGAAACGCTTTGGCTCTTGACACTTCCCGCTTTGTCACATACAACTTATACTGTAATATTTGTAGAAAATATATTATTTAGAATAAAATAAATTTATTTCATTGAGAGAATAAAAAAATATTTAAGTAAAATTTTATGTTTTTATGTTGTGTTAAACTTAATTATTGTGAAGGTTAACTCGAGCAGAATTTGAGCTGTCAAAAATATATGTTGTTATATTTTACAGGTTAAATTTCAAGTTATATTTTTGACAGCCTCGGTGGCAAGCGAGTTACAGTAGCGGCTGCCGTTTATGAGGTTGAGAGTTCAAATCCCATGGAAGACGATTGTTTATTCGTTCCATAAATTGTTGTCCTAAGCCTGGATGTTCCTTGTGTCCGATAAAAGTATGTCAGCTAAATTATTTGTCGATCGTGCAAATAAATTGTACCACATTAGATTTAAAACCGCGTCTTTGTTTGTATGCAGAGCCCTACTCCGCTATTACTCCAGTCTGCCAATAATCAGTTATACGTATTTTAAATAGTATAAGACAATGAAAAGACAAAACACTGTTTCTTTAAGTACTTAAATATAACAGAATAATAAACACCGTCTATGTATAATAATGTAGAGTAATACTTGTAGCAGTACTCGAGCAAATATTGCACTGAAACAATTTCCATAATACTTGTGCAAGGAATTTTGAAGTTAAGACATTTGCTTGAGACGGTTTAAACTAGCTGTTTAACTATTATTATTTTATACTGATATTGTATGAATATTTTGTATTGTATGAAAAGGTGTTGTCGTGTTTTTATTTAAATATCAAGTAAAATCTTCGTGTGGTGATGAAGTAAGAATACAATATGTCACCACCCCATCTCATCCCATGGGTGTTATAAAAACCGACTAAGGGACTATCCGTGAATATTATCTTTACGTAATAAAAAGAAGGAAAACTTGAAATTAAACCCTATACCAATCCGTTTGGCCAGGGTGGTATTAGTAGGCCAAGTATCCCTCTGTCACTGGAGGAGGCCCGTCCCTGCAGTGGGACATTAATGGGCTGTTATGATGAATGCCATTATGGAAAACTTAATGCGCCCCCTAGTTAGGTGGACCGACGACCTCAAAAAGCACCTGTATGCGGAAAGCGCGGGGCCGTGTTCTGTGGCGCGTGTTAAATGGCCTATGTCCACCAGTGCTCTTAGAAGAATGTGGACAAAAACCTTAGGTCACTTTTAAACATAATAACTTAACATTTTACTTCTTGTATACACGGTGTGACATCATCATCATCATATCAGCCAATCGACGTCCACTGTTGGACATAGGTCTCCTCCAAGTATTGCCACCTTGTGCAGTCCTGTGCCTTCCTCAAAAATCAAAATCAAAATCAAAAAATCATTTATTTCTCTCAAAAGGTTACAATGGTGAAGGTACAGTACATTAAATATATTACAATTTTTTTGCCTCTAACCTTATGAGAGCTGGAGTCCGTAGTAGGTTCGAGACCTGTGTGACGGATCTCCAGGCCCTCTTCTTTTAGGGTACACTCAGACTCTTAACACCTAGTTTGACAGTAATTACAATATTTGTGACTTAGTTATCATTATTTTTGGTGTAATTTAACCTCATCCATCCATGCTTCCCGCCGTCCTAACTAGGTCGTCGTCGGTCCACCGTGAAGGGGTCTCCCCACCCTGCGCTTAAAAACGGTATGACATAAGTCGATGTAAAGCCGAAATCGGGCGATGATTGTAATGTTTAGAGAATGTAGTTTTGCGAATATTTTGTTAAATGATTATGATGTTTTCAGAATTTGATCTTATGAGAATATCGTGTTTTGCGAATGTGATGTTTTACGAATGAGGTCTTTTGCGAATAAATAACGATGTGAGCGAGTATAATGTACTGCTCCGGAGGGGTAGCCACCATGTAATAGTACCGGTTTATTTTTTTGACCAGTTATGAATTTTACTTCACTATTACTTTGTTTATTCATTTTCAATTCTCCTCTATTCACAAGACAAATGCACTTTATAATTGAAAAGGATAAATGTCACGATCACCATTATTATTATGTCATTCATATAAATAAGAAGAATAATGTAGCTGGCCAGTCAACAAAGGAGGTAGAAATCACCTACCTAACTTACCTACAAAATAGGACTACCATTTGTACTGGCATTATTTATGGATCCCAGTGTACTTTTTCAAATATGATGTTTTTAACTAGTAGTGTTTTGCGAATATGGTCTTTTAGAAAGAAAGAAAGAAAGAAAATTATTTATTTGCACACAACATACACAGTACATTCCACACAAATTGTACTTAATTAAAAAAACTTAATTTTTTAAATAAAAACATTAGGAGACAATTTGTGATTTTATAGGCTCGATCGGGTATTGTGCAGCAAAAAGGCAACAGCTCAGCATAATGCTGCAAATAGGTTTTCGCAGCGCTGATTTTCAGCTGAAGCCGTGGGCCCCCAGGAGGCACTTCACGCATTTCAGAGAGTGAAATTTATAAAATACAGGAAATCAATAAGTATCTTACACAATATAACAATTCAGCAATTCAAGATATTATGTCAGTATAGTGTTAGTGATAGTAGGTATAATGTCAGTTAGCTTTGTTAGTATCAAATATCTGCATTAATAATAATATTTACTTATTCGTTACAGTGTGTTCATTAGTAAGTAATTTAAAATTGATAAAAAATAAATAACAATAATAAATAATTATGCATACAATAAATTCAAGATGTCAGCGATGGTTCATAAATATCTGTGCAATAGTCAGTGTTTCATTGCACCTAAGATCAAACAATACACTGATTTTTTTCAAATTAAATCTGTAGTAGAGGTGTATAAAATAAGCATATAGTGCATACCATACTAGACGCACACTTTTTGTTTACTAAGCAGTAAGCTCTTTAGATGCCTTCTAAAACAATATAGACTGTACGTTTTACGTTTTTTTGTGTGTGTTTTACAATAATGATATTTTACGATTATCATGTGATGAGAATATGATGTTTTGCGAATATGCTTGTGAGCGAGTATAATGTACTGGAGTATAATGGAGGGTATACAGCGACAGAGGGTGGGCACCATATCATCAATCAATCAACTACCCAATTGCAGTCCGCTGCTTGACATAGCCCTCTTCTAACACCGCCACAGAATACGGCCCAAAATTATAAATAAAATTTCATTTTCTTAATGTGATAGGAGGCAAACGAGCCAGCAGGTCACCTGATGGTAAGTGATCACCGCCGCCCATGGACACCCGCAACACCAGAGAAATCACAGATGCATTGCCATTATGTATTTTTTGTATGTTTATGATCAAGTTATTACGAGTTTTCAAGTAAAATGTAATGTGCAAGGTTCTTAACTCTGTAGATTATAATTCTCGTTGCACTACTGAGGTCGACCTGCTATTACAAATATTTAGTTTAATTGTCTTGGTTACAACTAAGCATTAATTGTTAAACTGGAACGGGGAAAAGGAGAATAGACATTTTTATAAGGGGTGCGGCCCAACCTTTGTAACATGTTGCAACTAGCATAACCATGTTCACCTAGGTTTCTTTACTATGAAGAATATATAAATAGAAATAGATGGAAAAATGATGAGAAATGGATGAAGAAAAATAATGGACATAATTCTAAACTCAAGGCAGGGCTCGAATCTGTTTCCTTTGAGTATTAGCCAAACGACTTAAGCACCAGACCATCTGAGCACTTATTTTAAAAGTTATAAAATTTTATAAGTAGGTATTTCCTATAGCCGCTTCTTCTCTACTAGCGCCTTGGAAGCGGTGGTAAAGTTTGAAAAACTTTTAATATGTAAACTTAGACTTACCCCCGGTTTCTGAATGATTGATCAAGTAAAAATCAACAAATCAAGTGTCATAACTGTCATTTTAGTTCCTGAAAATGATAGTTGACAAGAGTATTGACACTTGATTAGTTAATAATTGACCAGTCATTCACTAACCGGGCGTAAGTAGATTTAAACTGACGTCAATAAATTGTTATTTTGTAACATTATGTTGAAAAATAAAAAAACTGATACTGAAACAATAGGTATATTGTGAATTCTACCTTAAAGATTTCATAATTTTTAAAGAGTCATCATCATCATAACAGTCTATTAATGTCCCACTGCAGGGACTGGCCTCCTCCCGTCACGGAGGGATACTTGGCCTACTAATACCACGCTGGCCAGACGTATTGGTTTAAATTTTAATTTCAAGATTTCCTTCTTTTTATTTTGTAAAGATAATATTCACGAATAGGCCCTTAGTCGGTTTTTACGACACCCATGGGATGAGATGGGGTGTTGACATATTGTATTCTTACTCCGTCACCACACGGATCCTATAGAGTATTTTTATATAAAACAAAGCCAAAACATCATTACTCTAGAAACAGCCACAAATTATGCCAAAATAATCTCAAATAAGCGTCGCTGTCAATAGGGAAACAACGTTTTATCTTTAACTCCCATGTTTCCTCACCAGTATGGTTTATAAGGCTGTGTATACATCGTGCTAGCACACAAAATACATTGACATGATTTATAGTGGCTGCTTATTTAAGCGTAAGTGTGCATGGACGAATTAGGTAGGCATGCGAGTAATACGAAAATTTTGTTCGAATTTGTGTGGCTTGACTGCGCTTTTCTCGGGAACTCTTGAGGCGCCTACTAGTGGTAATAACTAAATGATTATGCCAAGGTCTCGGGTTCGATTCCCTCTCACTACAAACCTTTGGATAAATCGGATATAATTTGAAGCTCGAAGTAGGATTGAGAACCTGTTTCCTCTATTCATAACAGCCCATTAATGTCCCATTGCAGGGACGGGCGTGAGTGTCGTAAAATCGACCGACTAAGGGACTATCCGTTGATATTATCTTTGAGAAATAAAAAGAAGGAAAACTAGAAAATAAACCCTATACAAATATGTCTAGCCATCGTAGTATGTATTACTAGGCGAAGTATCCCTCCTTCACGGGAGGAGGCACGTCCCTGCAATGTCCCAACATTAATGGGCCGTTACGATGATAGGGCTAGATGGTGTTGTATGAATAAGTGAGGATAAGTATTAGTAACAGTGACCTACTTTTATCTATCTTTGATAAAACAAGGAAGTTTAATACAATCCTTTTAATAAAATAGTATGATAAATATCTTTTGTATTAGATAAGGATATTAATATTTTTTTCTGAAGATATTAAACTTTTACTCAGGATTTTCTCATACACTCATCGAGAAAGAAAAGTAAATAATATAAAAGGGATAAACAAACAACATTATAAGTTCATTTCAAGTTAGTAAGTTGCTTTGCGTCGTGTATTAGAATCCTAAGCAATAAATTTACCTTTAAGCAGTAAGTAGTGTGAACATGTGTGTAAAAGTATAAGGGTAAAGTAGCTAGCTAGTGACATTATAAAGCTATGACACTCAATAGCTGATTCTGTCACTTTTTTTTAATATATCTTACACTTTCACACAACGCCATCTAGTCCCAAACTAAGCAGAGCGAGCTATAGATACTAGACAACGGATAAACATACTTAAATACTTTTTTTTGTAAATACATTCATATTATACATAGAAAAAGCCCAGACTAATACAAACAATCATGTACATGCACACAAAGATTTGCATTGAGCGGGAATCGAACCCGAGATCTCTGCGTAGCAGTCATGTTAAATAACCACTACGCCACAGAGGTCGTCTCTGCAAGCGGCTTGGCCGACTCCTAGTCCTTGGATGGCGATTGCCAGAGTTTTTAATAAGAGCATAAGACAGCAATTAGTTAACATATTTATATATATTTCCTAGGAAATATTATGTAAAACACCTAGAGCAATGCAATGCGATTTTTGGCTTGCACTCAAATATTTGTCTTGACTAGGAATTCAACCTAAAACCTTTGCGTAACATTTGTACACATAAAACCACTACACCACATAGGTCTTCAAACTTCAAAACTATCTATCTTTTTCAACATATTTCTCTGTTTTGTTTCACTATACCTAAGCCCTTATATCCACAATCCATCAAACATTATAAGCGTAGTATAAATCTCATGTTATGTTTTTTCTTTTCCCCTTACACGCCCTGCAGCGGTTAAATCTCAGACATGTATTTTTCATCGATAATTTTTCATCGTAAAATTTTCACCATGTTTTTTTTTTCTTTACTTGATGTAGCCAAACAAGGTTTATTCGTTGTTTGGCTTTTTTGTTTTTTATGTTTAAAGTTTAGTAGGGTATAAAATTTACTGAAATATGGGTCGTGCTTTGCGAGGTTGTGGGTTCGTATTTTAATCAATCAACTAGTCTCCGTGTGGTGACGGAGTAAGAATACAATATGTCACCACCCCATCTCATCCCATGGGTGTCGTAAAAATCGACTAAGGGACTATTTATAAATATTATCTTAACGACATAAAAAGAAGGAAAACTTGAAATTAAACCATATACCAATCCGTCTGGCCAGCGTGGTATTAGTAGGACAAGTATTCCTCCTTCACAGGAGGAGGCCCGTCCCTGCAGTGGGACATTAATAGACTGTTATGATGATGAATCAACTAGCCTATAGCAGTCCACTGTGATTTTTTTATAGTTCCATCGAATTACAAAGTAAACTTAGAGCTAGAATGTAATAAAGAAACTTTTAAATAATCTGTGGTAATAGATAAAGTCTTTAGTGCTTGCCATAGAAGGACTTACAAGGACCTAATCGGCGAAATCATTTTGAAAAGACAGGTGCATAGTACTGGTAAACAACGCGCCTATATTTATTAATTTAGGTAAAACAAAGAAGGTTTACATAGTATAGTACTACATAGTATTCACCTTCCTCCCGTGACGGAGGGATACTTGGCCTACTAATACCACGCTGGCCAGACAGATTGGTACTTATAGGGTTTAATTTCAAGTTTTTTTCATTTTATTTCGTTAAGATTATAATATATAATATAATATAACGTTTATTTATCTTTCACAAAGGTAATACATTTACAATCTTCATTCCTTTGTGAGAGACTGGTGTCTGTTGTAGGTTATAGTATTCACGAATAGTCCCTTAGTTGGTTTTTACGACACTAGGATGAGATGGGGTTGTGACATATTGTATTCTTACTCCGTCACCACACGGAGATTGGGGCTTTGCCTACTCTTATGAGAACAAGGTGTTAGTTTATTCTATCATCATGACTACATTTGCAATTGACGTCAACTGCTGGACATAGACCTCGAAACACTTATATTTTGCATCTCCTTTACTTCCCTCATCCATAGGTTTCCCGTCACCCTATCTTTTCACTATTTGAGGGGTCTCCCTACCTTGCTCTTTCCGATATGGGGTTTCTATTCTGGAATGCGACAATGGCTGCTTGATGAGCTGCAAGCCCAATACGTCGGATTGGGCTTGCAGCTAGGAATGAAATACCCACTGGATAGACCTATCTAACCATTGACCTGACCAACGGGAAATATTCGTCATTTCTACGCGCTTTGAATTAAAATGATAAAAACACTTTTAAGATATTGTAATAAAGAATGGCTATAAAAGGCCATACGTACCTACTATAAAATAGCAAAGAAAACTACTTTTAATAGATTTTAAACTTTCGCGATTTGTATACATATTACTATTTTACACGGGTCTTATTCGCGGTATACTTATAGGATAAATACCTAGGTTTTTCTATAAGTATTTTATTAGTATTTTATCCTATAAGTATCTATACTAAGTAGTAAGTATATACCGCGAGTAAGACCCGTGTAAAATAGTAATACATATAAAACTAGTTATATTACGTAAACAAAGTCGCGGTCAAAACCTTGTTTACCATAAATAATTTGCAATGAGGCGAAAGCTTATCCAATATTCTACATTCAAAGGATAAGCATGAGTGGTCAAACTGGTCATTGGCGCCTGTTCATTGACGAGTAAAATGGGTGGTACTTATAAAAAAGAAGATCAAAAATTACCATCACATATCAAGGAAAACTCTACCTAATTTTCTTAAAAACAAGGTTCAAATTTGCTTGTGTGATGAAGTGGACTTAAGCTAGTATTTTACGAGTATAATGTACACAGGATTGTTTCGAAATGTCAAGCATTCTTGTACTTACAATGCTAAACGGTGAATATTTTTTGCTTTTTTATTCAAATTGAATGCAATAAGGTTGGTATTTGCTTGAAGATTTCCGTTGGTTGTTAAGTCGTTTTCAATTACGAGTGGGTGTCACCTCTCCAGTGACAATTTAATTAAAGATACCTACCATTGAGTTTTAAATATGGCTACCTTTTTTTTTTTAAATGTTCAAGACCGTGTGAAACAGAACGTAGGAGCCATGAGTAAACGATCATGAAATACCAAATAAATGTTAATGTTTATTGCAGATTTTTTTAGATTTATAGTTTTAAATTCGCTGCTTTGGTGGCAAATTAGTAGTGGGTTCGAATGTCACGCAAAATATGCATTTCTATGATTCATTATGTCCGTTTATTTCATGTTTATAAAATTCCCGGGAGACAGGGCCAGATTGCTAGGAGTTGTCCTTAATTATTTTTTTTAATCTCCTGACCGTAGTATCATCATAACAGCCCATTAATGTCCCACTGCAGAGACGGGCCTCCTCCCGTGACGGAGGGATACTTGGCCTACTAATGCCACGCTGGCCAGACGGATTGGTATAGGGTTAAATTACAAGTTTTCCTTTTTTTATTAACGATAATATTCACGAATAGTCCCTTAGTCGGTTTTAACGACACCCATGAGATGAGATGGAGTGGTGACATATTGTATTCTTACTCCGTCACCACACGGGTAAGTTCATATTTATTTTATCCCTTTAACGTGGGAAATTTTTGGAGGTCTCCCACCCATCGGCGACGGACAGGTGTTTCAGAAACTGGTTTCTATAAGGATATAGAAAGCTGTCTAACGAGCACACTGCTCTACATTTGGTACACAAATCCTACATCAAGGGTAAGTGCTTAACATTCCTTAATGACGACCTCGGTGGCGCGACGGTAGCGCAAGCGGCTGCCGTGCAAGAGGTTGTGGGTTCGATCCCCACGCAGGACAATAATTTGTGAGATCCACAAATTATTGTCCTGGTCTGGGTGTTCTTTGTGTCCGTTAATTGATGTTTGTAAAAGGTCCCCGCGACACAGGGCATGATCCCTAGTGCGGGAGTTGTCTTTTAATTTAAAAAAAAAAGAAAAATAAGTTGTCTTTTAATTTTAAAAAAGAAAAAAAAAATTAATCCTACTAATATTATAAATGCAAAAGTTTGTGAAGATGTATTGATGGATGGATGCATGTTTGTTACACTTTCACGCAAAAACTACTAAACGGATTTTTAAGAAATTCGGAATATATGTAATTTAGGGTGTAGAATAACATTTAAGCTACTTATACAATGCAGGTGAAGCCGCGGGCATCATCATATTTATATAAGTTCATTATTTCTAAGAGGGTTATTGTTGTTATTGTTAACAGATTTTAAGTATATTGTTGATGTAACTAACCTTAAAATAAATAAAGAACCATGTTTTACACACTAAGGGCCATGTTCTGCAAACAAACATAAAAAGCTTATACACAACTACGCCTATTAATGCCTAATGATAACATTTCTTAAATAATAAAATGCTAAAATAAAGTAAGTATAACTTGTTTCACAAAGAAGTAGGTACTAAGATGAATGAGTCTCTAAGTGTACAGTTAACCTCCAGGGAGGAGATATCTGTCCTCTTTGTCGTGTACAAGTCAAGCGAGAAAACAAAATGACACAATCTACTCATAAAATTTTACGTGAAAATTTAAAATGTTGCTACTTTTTAAGGAAAATATATTTTTAAGTACGAGTAAATATTTTTTAAAGTTGAAGTGTTGTCTTATCATAACAGCCCTTTAATGTCCCACTGCAGGGACGGGCCTCCTCCCTTGACGGAGGGATACTTGGCCCACTAATACCACGCCGGCCAAACGGATTGGTACAGGGTTTTGTTTCAAGTTTTCCTTTTTTTATTACGTAAAGATAATATTCACGAATAGTTCCTTAGTCGGTTTTTACGACACCCATGGCATGGGATGGGGTGGTGACACTGTATTCTTACTCCGTCACCACAGTCGCACACCGTCTTTAATAATAAAATGCTAAAATAAACTAAAATTTGTTTCACAAAGAAGTAGGTACTAAGATGAATGAGTCTCTAAGTGTACAGTTAACCTCTAGGGAGGAGATATCTGTCCTCTTTGTCGTGTACAAGTCAAGCGAGAAAACAAAATGACACAATCTTCTCATAAAATTTTACGTGAAAATTTAAAATGTTGCTACTTTTTAAGGAAATATTTTTAAGTACGAATAAATTTGACAATAAATCTTTTTGTAGTCAGATTAATATCGTAAGTAGTAGTAGCCTATTTACTCGTAAGTTACAAGTAAATTAAGTAATACACATATTAAGTAATACATAAGCCTATAGAAATGAATTTTTAAGATCGCCAAATGAACTTTTTCCAAGCTGCTTGCAAGCATCATAGAGGTAGGTTTATTTGTTGTCTAGTACCCTTGGGTGGGACGACTATTTTGCGTTGAGTCTGTGTGATGGATATTATTATAACACACATACGCAATTCGCTATTATAATATAATGTAGCACGTAACATGAATAAAACTATTTAAGTAATTACTACACCATTAAAATATTTATTAAATTACAAACGTCAAAATAATAATGACAAGACCATAAATCAAACAATTATACCATAAAGAAAACATCAAAAAGAATAACTGGCCATTAATAATAAGAGGTTGTACACAAGCAAGTTTTTATTGTACAACTACAAAAAAATAAATAAAGCAATTATGCAAATATGGGAGCCTAATAGCCCCTTTTATTAATATGTTGTAGAACTATTAAACTAAGTGGAAAATGTTTTTAAAAACTTGCTTAAAACGCGAACGAAAATAGCCTTAGGGGATAGCTTTGTCAAACGCAAGACTAGTCATGAAACAGGTAAATACAGAAATCTAAATAATTCACGTTTATAGTCTTTTTTATCTAACCTTTTGATGAACTCTGTGGCGTGGTGGTTATATAACATGATTGCTACGCAGTGGTCTCGGGTTCGATTCCCGCTCTATGCAAATCTGTGCATGAACATGATTGTTTGCATGGTCTGAGTGCTTTCTATGTTTAATATGTGTGTATTTACAAAAAAAAAAGTATTTAGGTATATGTTTATCAGTTGTCTAGTACCAATAGTACAAGCTTTGCTAAGTTTGGGACTAGATGGCGTGTGTGAATGTGTGAGGAAGAATATTTATATATTTATCACGATGTATCCGCCTTTGGTGAAATTGAGGGCACGTTTCGTATTTCTTCCTTTAATAATCTTAATATTAATCTGCAAAAGACAAAAGTAATGCACTTTCATCAAAGATGCAATACTCCCAATATCAACATTAATTTTAACGGACATAAAATAGATGATACTGACAAGGCTAAATTTCTGGGCATAACTATAGATAATAAACTTAACTGGAAACCCCATATAGACGAGCTATGCCAAAAAATAAACAAATCGGCGTATGCTCTATTACAGTTATCAAAGAGAGTGGACCAGGAGTCGCTTCTAACAACGTACCATGGACTGGTAGCTTCCGTTCTGAGATATGGTATAATTTTCTGGGGGCAATCAACTGAAAGAGGTCGCGTTTTTCTAGCCCAAAAAAGATGCATAAGATCTATGTGTAGCCTGAAAACAACAGATAGCTGCGTACCGTATTTTAAAGACTTAAAAATTCTCACACTGACGGGCCCATATATTCTGGAGGTAGCTCTATTTGTAAAGTCCAACCCAAAGTTTAAAAAAAATATTTCAGACATAAAAAAGGGACCGATGCGTGCACAATATGTCGAGCAACTATGTAATGTGGAGTGTAAAACGGCTCTTATGAAGAAAAGTATTTTTGGTATAGCACCAAAGGTACTTATATAACAAAATTCCAATTAAAATTAAGGAAATGCCATTCAATAAATTCAAAAATTATCTTCAAATATTACTAATAGATAAATGTTATTATTCGTTAGATGAGTTTCTGAAAGACAAATTAATTTAAATAGTTTCAATATAAATAATATTTTTTTTTATTGTAGATATGTAATTTAGTTTTAAGAAGACATTATTATTATTATTTTTTTTATATTATTCTTTCTTGGGGTTTTTAAATTATTAAATTATTATTGTTTAAGTGAATAAATCGAAGAAAAGTCGTTTTGTTTGGTTTTTTGTAAATCAATGTTTTGTTGTAAGATTTTTTATGTTGTTTTTTTTTTCTATTGAATCTTTTAATAATTATACTTTGAATATAATTAATTGTATATGGTTTAGTTATAAGTAGACATTATTTAATTTATTTGATTTATTGATTGTTTAAATGATTATTTAATTTCCTTTATAATGATTTTGATTGTTTTGAATTATTTTGTAATTTGTATGTCCTAGCGACAAAACATTGAGAACTGTTTATAAATTTTAAGATCTTTTGTACCTACCAATGTTTGACAAATAAAATTCTGATTCTGATTCTAATTGGACATTATGATTAACTAAGTATACGTACATTTTACTGCTTGTAAACCACGAATGATGGAGCAGTACAGTGGCGAATAGTGTGTCTATAAGCGGGCTCCAAAAACACTTTTTCTACAAACAAAGAATCAAATCGTATGAGCAAAATGTTTTAGTTTATTTTTTAGATTTTTTGTTAAGGTTACTAAAATATATCCTGACACTTCTTCTCTAATTGGTCCCAACTAGTTCTAAATGCCGTATTAGTGAGCGGTGTCATCATAACAGCCGATTAATGTCCCACTGCAGGGACGGGCATCCTCCCGTGACGGAGGGATACTTGGCCTACTAATACCACGCTGGCCAGACGGATTGGGATAGGGTAAAGATAATATTTACGGATAGTCCCTTAGTCGGTTTTTACGACACCCATGGGATGAGATGGGGTGGTGACATATTGTATTCTTACTTCGTTACCACACGGAGAATAGTGAGCGGTGTATGTATAGCCGAAAACTAAATGGCTTTATCACCTCTAGAGTTACTGTTAGTTGCATGTCATAAAACTATTAGGTTCAATATCGCACAACAAAACATCAGCTAAATCATGACGCTACTTTGACATATCAGTTCTCTTGTATTAGCAAATAGTCGTTTTGTATTTATAAAAACAAATAGTAAAGTCAACGTTAGTGACTGTTACTAGAGCATATTTTCGGTAAAACGTTATAATCTAATGAATTTCTCTCTTTTTTCCGTCTATGTCCATCCCTATCATTTCTTGTATGACGTCATTGGTGCATATTTCAATTTAAAGCTTTCGTAATTTTATAATATAAAACAAATTAGGGTAAACCACCTAATCGTTAGAAGTCCTACAATTATTGTAGTTAAAGAGTTAAAAGTGAGTAAAAAGAAAGAAAACACTATAGATTATTCAAGTTCAGTATGATTATTCAAGTTCAAATATTATTTATTTAATATTTTTATCATATTTTATTTATTTCATGTGTCAACATAGCAACAGTAAATTTATCAGAATCCTTTTATTGGCAATAATAGTGCCAATAATATTTTTTTAATACTATTTAATCACATAATAATGATTAAGTATAAGCAAAGATTAAAGTATTTTATCATTTTATGGTATTTTATATTTTAGTCTAACACGAAGTACACTCTTAAGATGCCAACAATTGGGTGGCTTACCAGCCATTATTAAAATTCTACATTTTCAGTTTTTCTGAAATGACAAGCTTGTAATGTCACAAGTAACAAGTTGACTTTAGTTTTAAATTATTTAATGGATTTTCATGGTTTTTCACATACAAACTCTATAGTTTATTAATGACATTTGTATTGTGTTAGTAGATTTTATTATTTATCGCGTTGAAGTGAAAGTTTAAAATAGATTGCACTTGTAATCTAAGCAAAGTTTTGAATACGGTCAACCAATGACGTCAAGCTCACGCATAAACATTAAATAACGATCTTAATGAATTTGAATTATGATAGAATTTTTTGTTGAAACTGATAAAGCCATTTCGTTTTCGACTATACAAGTTTCTCGAGCATATTTTGTATGTAAATTAACTTCTGTTACCGTCTCTGTTATGTATATAAGTGCGTAATCGAAGCAAATCGATTTTCGTATATGATTAATTTGTGTCATATCCTATCGATTAACACAGGAAAGTTTATATACAGGCTGATACCAAAATATACGCACTACTAAAATAAAATTATAACGAAATTGATATGCCTTTTCGTCATAAGGCATTTAATTGTAATTTTTATTTTACTGACAATAATAATTTAAATACAATAATTTAATTTTTTAATTGACAATAATTTTATTAACAACAAAGTGAAACTAAGGATGATTTTAATTTTTCTTCAACTAGGTCATAGCTTGATCTGTGCGATAGCTGTAAAATTTTGAAAGAAAAATAATACTTTTACTGCCTTGAGTGCGGACATGAAGCTAACGACACTAAGTAATTCTAATTACTCTTACTTGTTGCCGACCTCTGTGGCGTAGTGGTTATTCAACATGACTGCTACGCAGAGGTCTTGGGTTCGATTCCCGCTCAATGCAAACATTTGTGTGCATGCTCATGATTGTTTGCATTGGTCTGAGTGTTTCTATGCGTAATATTTATGTATTTACAAAAAAAAAGTATATTTTAAGTATTTTTATCCGTTGTCTAGTACCAATAGTATAAGCTCTGCTAAGTTTGGGACTAGATGGCGTTGTGTGAGAGTGTGAGGAATAATTTAATATATTTTTTATAAAGATAAAGATAAAGATAAAGATAAAGATAAAGATAAAGATAAAGATAAAGATAAAGATAAAGATAAAGATAAAGATAAAGATAAAGATAATTTATTTGCAAAAACATGTGTGTACATACAATAATTTGATTACAGCATGAAGGATGTTACAATACATAGATATCTTTGTTCTGACATGTTTGCCATACAATGGCGTGCAAATTTTAAAATAG
Organism: Schrankia costaestrigalis; assembly: GCA_905475405.1. Lineage (NCBI taxonomy): Eukaryota > Metazoa > Arthropoda > Insecta > Lepidoptera > Erebidae > Schrankia > Schrankia costaestrigalis. Next base: position 10,114,892 of record FR997852.1, on the reverse strand, counting down.
GTATGTCATGAATTTATTTACATACAAAGTAATGAAATTTACATAGTTAAAATTAGATAATCATAAATTATGGCAGTCAATTATAATTAAATCAATAATAATCTAAACCAATACTAACAAAACAAAAAGAAATACATTAAACAAAACATACATTAAATATCATAATATATAGTAAGTATAAGTAAAAAAAATCTTTTTATCACTGAAGATGGATATCGCGATGATTCTCAAATGCTGATTTAAAATGCTACTTATTACTACACCCTGTATTGTAGAATGGAAATCGATCATTAATCACAAAAATCGATTTAAAACAGATCGATTATAAAGATCGAATTAAGTGTTAGATATTTTTATTTTATTACTTATAAATTATTATATTTAGTTAAATTATTTTGCTCAATTAATTTAATTTATGTCATAATAAGAAATATCGTTTGAAAGACATTTTATCGTAAGCGACAAAACTTCTATCAATTTTATAAAAATGAAAGTTTGTGTGTAACTTTTTTACGCTTAAAAAACTTGACTAATTGGGATAAAATTGTGTATGCTCCACATAAACACACACAGGAGGGTTTAAAAAAATTATTAATATGATTATCATCATATTGTTATCAGCCAATTGACGTCGACTGCTGAATATAGGTCTCCTTCAAACATTGCCATTTGCTCGGTCCTGTGCCTCTCTCATCCATCAGCAAGAAACATACATTGTATTAAAAGAATAACTAAGCCTCGTTAGCAAAACCACAAAACAAATCACCCACGAGTTGCCAGCCTTAAGCCATAAAAGTCCCGCTAATATCTTTTTAATAAACTCCCTTCATTAAGACATTCAATTATAATACTACCTTAAAGGTACTATATTATGGTTTTCTGATTACTGTCGTATTTTTACATTTTATTTTTTTTCGCTGGCAACATTTATTACTGAGTAATTTATAGTTGTCAATAAATTTTACGCGCAGCCGGCGGCTTGTTGCAAATGGTATAATGATATTGTATGCAATGCCATCTAGGTACGAACTAAGTAGATGGATTGATACTGCCAACATATTAATTTGTTTGTGTGATCTACAAATTATTGTTTTTGGATGTACTTGATACACACACACATAGGTATATATTATAATATTTGTATAGATTTCATGATCCTAAAAGTCGTCGCCACATGGCTCCAACACTCAGGTTTTATATAAAGACTACTATTATCTTACTATGTCTATTAACTAGCCTATCGCAGTCCAATTTTACATACATACATACATACATAAACTCACGCCTTATCCCGTCCGGGGTAGGCAGAGACGACAGAACGCCACTTGTCACGATCCTGGCAAACAGATTCGGCCTCGTCCACATTCATTAAGCGAGTCATACATGCAATTAGTCCAATTTTATTACTAGAAAACTTTATAAATGTAATTTGCTGCTCCCACTTTTATGTACTACCTACAGGACGATACTTTCTCGTTTAAGATATTTTATATTAATCATTTAGTACAATCCTTAGTTTTTACATGGTATACAATGGTTGCAGCACTTTATTACAGTTACAAATTTGTTGTAAAATTATAGAGACGTCTAAAAAATGCAGCTGAAGAGTTTGTTACGCCGCTTCTTCTCTACTAGCGCCTTGGAAGCGGTGCTAAAGTTCGAAAAACAAGTAAACTTAGACTAAGTAGTTTTAAACTGCATGTCAATTCTGGTTCCTGAAATTCGGTTAAGTTAACTTTTAGTTGTCATGTTTTTGCTATTGCAATTGTAATCTTTTGTGGTCGCGTTAAAGTTTTATTTAGAGTGTGACAATTTGACAACTAAAAGTTAACTTAACTTAATTGTATGTTCACCCTCAGTACAAGCTCTGCTTAGTTTGGAACTATATGGCGTTGTGTTAAATGAATGTGAATGTGTGAATAATGACTCTAGCTGAATAACGTGGTAAAGGTAAAACGTATTGAAAACCCGGAACAAAATTCAATCTAAAGAAAAATGGAAAAGTTGAAGGAATTACTCTCAATGCAATGCATTTCGGGGCATTGTCGAATTTACCCTTGATTTAGTTTCCCACAATTTATTACTGGAAAAGCTTGAACTAGTCGGTATCAGAGGTCCTACACTTCAGTGGATAGCCTCATATCTTAGTAACAGGCAACAAAGAGTCATTATCAATAAACTAGACGATAATCAAGACATGATACCTTTTTCATCAGTTTATAAGCACAATAAATGTGGTGTTCCGCAGGGAAGTGTACTCGGCCCTATTTTATTCTTACTGTACATAAATGACATTATTAATATAACCAACCACCAATGCACTTTGTTTGCTGATGATATCTCAATTATCGTGGCAACTGAAAAATCTAATAATTTTATAAATAATCATGTGACTGAAATTAATAATACTATAGACAAATTAATACAATGGCTTGACATGAATAATTTAATAATCAATCTTGATAAATCTGTATATATCAATTTCAATAAATGTAAGAATCCTAATTATAATATAAAACTAAACATATTGAAAATTAAAGAAGTGTCACAAACAAAGTTTCTGGGCGTAATTGTAGACGAGAATTTAAACTGGAAACAGCATGTAGACAATGTTTCAAAGAGAATTAAAAAATTTGTATATGCTCTTAAACAAATAAAAAATGTAACAAACCTAAAGACAGCCATCATGTGCTATCATGCATATGTAGAATCGGTACTACGCTACGGGCTTATCATTTGGGGAAATAGCACAGATTTGAACCGAGCATTTGTTGCTCAAAAAAAATGCATCAGGGCAATGCACGGGATGCATCCGGAGGAATCATGCCAACCAATATTTAAAAAACTAGGTTTATTGCCGTTGCCGTCCCTCTACATATTTGAAGTATGCATGTTCGTCAATAAACATAAAACATTATTTAAATCAGCCAACGAGGTTAATCCACGGAGCCGGCGTGATCCACAGAGACTCGCTCTACATGATCTTCCCAGGCTCTCTAAATATAAAAAAAGCTGCTTATATAATTGTGTCCGGATATATAATAAAATTCCAAGCAACATAAGAAATTTTAACCCTACACTATTTAAGAAGAAATTGTTCGAATGGTTAAACACTAATAATTTTTATAGCCTTAAAGAATTTATGGACAAGAGGTCTGCATAGTTGCTGGTTTATTAAGTACTACTCATTTAATAATTATGTAAAATTTGCATGCTAGGTACAATTCTGGCAAAACATGTAAGCTCTATAATGTAATTGTAACACCATGTATACACCATGTTTTATGCAAATAAAGATATTATGATTATGATTATTATTATTATGATTACCAATTTTATTCTTAGAAATTTTCTCCGTTTTTAGAATTTTGGATTTTAAAATATCTGGTTTTTGTGCTGTGAATACAAATAGGCTCTACACATGTTTTATTTGCCTTTAGGCAAAAAAAAAATAATTTAGTATAAAAATGTGCAAGTTTCATCATAACAGCCCATCAATTCCCACTGCAGGGACGGGCCTCCTTCCGTGACGGATGGATACTCGGCCTACTAATACCACGCTGGTCAGACGGATTGGTATAGGGTATTATTTTAAGTTTTCCTACTTTTTATTTCGTAAAGATAATATTCACGGATAGTCTCTTAGTAGGTTTTTACGACACCCTATGTATGAGATGAGATGGGGTGGTGACATGTTGTATTCTCACTCCGTCACCACACGGAAATGTGCAAGTTTATCTAATAACAATTCACACAAAAATCAAAACAGAGGATAAAAAGTATATTAATGAATAAAAATCATTTAAAACCAAGATTTAGGTGATAACCGACATTAACTTAGACGGATCCGGGTAAATAGCTAGTATACAATAAACAGAAAAAGGCATTATTAATTCAATTACTAGATAATTGCAACATTATGAATTTATTCTAATTATTTACACAATACAAAAAAGTACAGAATTTAAAGTCCCGTTTTCAAAAACAAAACTTCCTTTTTTTAACGGTCGCTGAACCTACAGATACGGTTAGTATTGTGTGTAGGGACATTATAGTAACATCTCAAGATACGAGGGTAGATGATAATAATATGTTGTCTATCACGAAGACGAAGCTGTGACCTCGCATCACCAGTCAGCTTGCGACGGCCAGTGCAACCTGTGCCGAAACGTCAAGTAAAATAAAGGTATATAAAATGCGCGTTCATATCCCCTTTATATACTAGTTGACCCGTGCCCACTTCGTTGGATGGCGTAAAAAACGCGTCTCTTTTTTAAACATATTTCATCACTGCTCCACTCCTAATAGACATAGCGTGATACTATATAGCCTATGACACTCCCCGATAAAATGACTATTCAACACAAAAATAATTTTTAAAATCGGTTCTGTAGATCCAGAGATTACCCCCTACAACGTCACAAACAAACAAACACACAAACTTTACCTCTTTATAATAGAAAGTATAGATTTATAATAATGAAACACGTTATTTTTAAAGTTATAAAGTCCCGTTTGTACTTCAACTACTGTAACTGTAACGGCCTCTATTGCATCTGCGCTGCGGAGCGAAAGGTCACTGTTTCAAATCCCACGTAATTATTAGTACGATCCACAAATGATTGATTTGGTCCTAATTTTTCTTTGTGTCCAGCAGTTTCATGTCTGTAAAAGTACCTGCAACACAGGGGTAGTCCATTGTCGACGACCGCTGTGGCGTAGTGGTTGTATAACATGACTGCTACGCAGAGGTGTCGGGTTCGATTCCTGCTTAATGCAAATCTTTGTGTGATGAACATGATGTGTTTTCTATGTATAATATGTATGTATTTACAAAAACAATAAGTATTTATACGATTTCACGCATAATACGCCTTTTTACGCCGGTCCCTGCAATTTGAGACATATTTTCATACATTTCTTAACGCTTAATACGATTCGTCATCCCATTTAATACGCCCGCGCTCAGGCCCTACAACCGCACTCGAGGCCAGCCGTGGGGCCCTTTTAAAGTTGTTTTAAGAAAGCCGGTTCTTGAAATAACGTGGTTGACGTCGTGCTGAAAGAAGAACTCAGGTGCTTCTTCCTGAGATACCAGCATTCAGAAAAACCCTGCAGTATCTCGGGATGCTGCAGGGTGGCTAAATAATCAGGCTGGATATTCTTCCATTGATGACAATGTAGCACGAACGAAATTCAATCAATATCTTATTGAGGATGTGAATAACACACAAAACGAGGCCGCTATGCCTAACTGATAATGATGAAGACGAAGATGAGTCAGGTATAATAGGCTATTAATGATTTAATGAATGAAGTTGCTTCTTTGGATGAAAGTGATGACGCGGTGCAAAAGTTAAAAATCCTGTAATTGCTAATGCATCAAAATCTTTCTGTCAAACCAAAATAAGTGATTATTTTTAATAATGTATTGAATGTAGGTACATAATTTTAAATAATAAGAACAAAAAACATAATAAATGTAGCACGTTTTTTTTCTTCCTATCCCGCGTAATACGCTTTCTCGGTTAAGACGCGTTTTCGGTGGGGTCCCTGGAAAATCGTCATATGCGGGTTATACTGTAAGTATTTATGAATGTTTATCAGTTGTCTAGTGCTTATAGTACAAGCTCAGCTCAGTTTGGGACTAGATGGCGTTGTGTGTATAAGAGAGAAATATTTATATTATTTATTTATTGTGCTTGTGTATCTTTAAATAAATGCTTACTAGACAGCCTGTAGGAATAAGAATTTGTGTTTATAGACTTTGGCTGTTATGCAGTGTTCTCGGTTTCTATTCCTAATAAATCCAAATTTTTATGTGCCTTTATGAAAGTTCCTGTAATTTACTTTCACCCTATACTTTATTTAATATTTATTTAATTAAGATATCCGCAGAAAACTTTTCTGTGTTATATTAACATCCCACTTTTGAAGGCTTTGGCTCCAAACTAGGTTTTGGCTACAAACATCGCAGCTCAGCATACGCTGGAAAAAACAATACAGCGCTGAAATCAGCTTTTTATGTTATTGACTTCTCCACCTTACCTGTTTTGTGGTCTATTTGCAAATAATAAAGACTAAGTTTACATTAGTTTGCAGTTAGTTGCATAATATTTGTATTTGTTAACAATATTGTACAATACAGTAATAATACAATAATATGTATATTACTTTGTTTGTTAATGATGAGCGCAGTGTTGAATTAACAATATCAATAATTATTTGACTGGATACCACGTAAATAATGATTTATTTATTGATAGTGAAACAGTTATTTGTCTTTACCACCACTCAAGGGGACATGTTTTTTTTGTTGAGGACGAGTAGTTTGTCTCTGACGACAGTTACTACTTTACAAGGCCTGTGGTGGGGTGGATGGCCCTCAACAAGGTGACATACTACATAAATGTCATTTTATGTAAAGTCTATGTACTATTACTAACCTAAAGACGGAGAGCGATATAAAAAGTTATTTATTTTATTCATATTATTTATACTCAGCGCGGAAAACTATTTTCTTTTAATCAAAATGTCAGCTATATCCACTCCAAACTATATCTAAATGTGATTAGCTATACGTGTTAATACCCGTGTTAATACTCGTAATCTATACTTATAATAAAACTGTAGAGAGATCAATTCTGTACATTGAATATATGTTCAAAATTAATATTGGAGGATGAATGGTGATCGATACTAATGCCAAAAATGCAATCAATAATTTTTTTGTCTGTCTGTCTGTCTGTCTGTCTGTCTGTCTGTCTGTCTGTATGTGCACGCATGGGTCAAAAACTACTGAAGGCATTTTAACCAAACTTGGTACGATTGTAGTCCATACTCCCGGACAGGTTATAGGCTGTATAACATAACGCTAAGACACATAGGAGCTGAGCAGTGACGAAAAATTTGAAGCAAGTCAGTTGACAAAAAGCGCATTCTAGCTCTTATCATCGCATACGTTGATCATACGCCAAAAATATGTATTACAAAAATAATGGTCTTCAAAAGATGTACAAAAAAGTCTTGAATAGTATATATCTATCTTTTATATATTAGCCACAATAACGTGTTTAATCGTTAGGGTTTTCTTCAAAGTGTATTAAATACATAAATATATTGTAATTTGCATAGACATATCTTTTTCAAACTCCCATATTTCAAAAGTACACTTTAATAACTTATTCATAAAAAAAAAATTATAGAAATCGGTTGGTAAACACACAAGATATAGATCATTTTACACATTATTGCTATTTGTCAACAATAAAAAAATACAAAACTGACAATAAAATAAAGAAATACAATCACAAAACATTAAATTATTATTCAAAGTGTTTGTGTTTATTTTATTAAGTAATTCAAAAATACTGCACGCAGTTTATCTATAGATAATAATATAGTCGAGTCTAAGTTTAGTCAAATATTTTTTGCTAGATGGTAAAAAGGTGTGAGGTACAATAATTTATTTCAGCATTTTTTTTACAAAAGACAAATCCCACACTAGCCTTTAAAAATATCAATTTAACGGACACAAAGAACATCCAGACTAAGGACAATAGTTTGTGTATCACAATTGTCCTCCATGGGAATCGAACCCGCGACCTCATGCACGCCAGCCATGTATCCGTGTGGTGACGGAGTAAGAATACAATATGTCACCTCCCCATCTCATCCCATGGGTGGCGTAAAACCGACTAAGGGACTATCGGTGAATATTATCTTCCAATCTATCCGTATATTATCAACCAATCCGACTGGCCAGCGTGGTATTAGTAGGCCAAGTATTCCTCCGTCACGGGAGGAGGCGCGTCCTTGCAGTTATGATGAAATAAGCGATGTCATTTATTTTAACTTACAAATTTGACAACAGATAGCATTGTGCCTGTGACGTCATTTTCAGTATCGCGGTGTTAAGATTTTCCTTGAAAGAATGACGTTCGCTCATGTCTTTCAGTATAAGTTTAGACGCAGTCTTCATAGATATTTTATTTACTATTTATTTACTTTGAAAAGGTTTTGGTTCGTTCGTTAATTTTACAATTCGTTTGTAATGTAGGTATATCTGTTCGTTATAAGGTTTTAAAAACGATTTTTCAGTATTAAATCGAATTGCGAAGTAAGTAACATCCGCCACGCGAACGAAGTCGCGGGCACAGCAGCTAGTAATTACATAAAATGAAACACGAAAGTAAAGTTAATATCAAGTGACCTTCTTTGACTTCTTACAAAGAATCGTAATCTCATGTAGTCATCTTTTACGACACCCACGGGATAATTTAGGATGGGAAAACCGTGTATTCGTACCACGACACCACAAGGAAAATAAAATTCTTAGAAGATAAAATATATTATTTATGAAACATTTTACAACATTTCGATATGTAATAATGAAGTGTCAATAGCAGACTTATACATCGTGTGTTGGACGCCGAAGCAAATGTTTGCCAATACAAAATATTTCAAATAATATGTCATACATGGGGATAAGGCTGACTACACACTGTTATTTTTCTTAACAGTATTAACTGTGAATATGTTTGAAGTGTCCGTGTGGTAACGGAGTAAGAATACAATATGTCACCACCCCATCTCATCCCATGGGTGTCGTAAAAACCGATTAAGGGACTAACCGTAAATATTATCTTTACGAAGAAAAAAGACGGAAAACTTGAAATTAAACCCTATACCAATCCGTCTGGCCAGCCAAGTCGGCCAAAGTAGGCCAAGTATCCCTCCGTCACGGGAGGAGGCTCGTCCCTGCAGTGGGACATTAATGGGCTGTTATGATGATGTTTTTAAGTGACGAGACTAAAAGATCCTTCAATCAATCAATCAACTAGCCTATTGCAGTCCAATGCTGGACATAGGCCTCCCAACACGCGCCACAGAACTCGATCCTGCGCTTTCCGCATCCAGTCGGACAGATCCTTTGCTAGGTGGTAAACTTTACAATTGATTTCTACGGTACCAAATAAAAAGACTCTCATAAAAAAATTGTTATATTTTTTACAATTGATCCAGCAATTAATGAAATGATCTGAGATACCGTACATAAAAATATCATCATCATCATAACAGCTCATTAATGTCCTACTGCAGGGACGGGTCTCCTCCTGTGACGTAGGAATACTTGGCCTACTAATACCACGCTGGCCAGACGGATCGGTATAGGGTTTAATTTCAAGTTTTCGTTCTTTTTATTTTTTAAAGATAATATTAACGGATAGCCCCTTATTCGGTTTTTACGGCACCCATGTGATGAGATGGGGTGGTGACATTGTATTGTTACTCCGTCACCACACGGAGACAGGTCAGGTCAAAAGTACCATTTCTAATAATAACTTGACTCTAACATTCATACCTGTTTACGAATGCACGTTTGTTCTTTCGCAGGCGGATATAAGTTGATCCACTAAGCTCAAATTAAGATGAAAATTGATCTCTCGGTCTTATGACCTACTCGAGCATAGAAAAGGGAGCGAGTTGTGTTCTAAAGGCGGCATTTTATTTTTTACTTGCAGACCTGTGCCCCCTTCAATGGGCGTCAAAAAAAGCCGCCCATTTTTTAAACATATTTCATTACTGCTCCACTCCTATTAGTCATAGTGTGATATTATATAGTCTTTGACACTCCCCGATAAATGAACTATTCAACATAGAAAGAATTTTTAAAATCGGTTCAGTAGATTCAGAGATTACCCCCTACAACGTCACAAACACACAAACTTTACCTCTTTATAATATTAGTATAGATAGATATTAAAAACTACTACTTAGTAGAGGTACCTACTCTAATGTAAAATACTAATTGGCAATAAAATTACTCTCCAAAAATACAACTAAACAGTAGCTATAAGCGGAAACATGACTGCCTGTGCTCTAGTTATAAGTTTAATTTGAATTAATTAATAGTAATTAGTTTTAGCTTAAATTTAAATATTAATCCTAGTATTAAGCGCTCAGAAGCTTCAAGCTACCAGTATGGAAACAAATCGTGAGTATGTGAGAGTATGTATGAATTTTTTAACGGCCTCTGTGGCGTAGTGGTTATACAACATGACTGCTAAGCAGAGGTCTCGGGTTCGATTCCCGCTCAATGTAAATATTTGTGTTCATGAACATGATTAGGTATTTGCATTGGTACAGTACATGATGCCTAGCGCGGGAGTTAGTTGTCTAAAAAGAAGAAAGGAGGAGGATAGTCTCAGTAAGAGTCCATAGGTCTTCATCATAACAGCCCATTAATGTCCCACTGCAGGGACGGGCCTCCTCCCGTGTCGTAGGGATACTTGGCCTACTAATACCACGCCGGCCAGGCGGATTGGTATATGGTTTAATTTAAAGTTTTTCTTCTTTTTATTTCGTAAAGATAATATTCACGGATAATAGTCCCTTAGTCGGTTTGTACGACACCCATGGGATGAGATGGGGTGGTGACATATTGTATTCTTACTCCGTCATCACACGGAGATATCACATCACTAAATACTATCTCATTTTCCAAAATATTTTATCTCATACAACTCTCCAAGGCATTGATTATTATCAACAAGTAAACATTAAATTACAAAATGTTTTACTCTAATTGAAGTAACCAAATGTCTTTATCCATTAACTTTATAATTACTTGATAGCGGGGGCGTTACAATAACAAATGTTTATAGAACAATTATTATCCGTGTGGTGACGGAGTAAGAATACAATATGTCACCACCCCATCTCATCCCATGGGTGTCGTAGAAACCGACTAAGGGACTAACCGTGAATATTGTCTTTACAGAGTAAAAATAAGGAAAACTTGAAATTAAACCCTATACCAATCCGTCTGGCCAGCGTGGTATTAGTAGGGCAAGTATCCCTCCGTCAAGGCAGGAGGCCCATCCCTGCAGTGGGGAATTAATGGGCTGTTATGATGATGATGATGATGATAGAACAATTAGTGAAATAAAATAACAATCCATACTAATATTATAAATGGGAAAGTGTGTCTGTTTGTCTTTCTTTCACGGCAAAATGGAGCGACGAATTGACGTGATTTCTTAAGTGGAAATAGTTGAAGGGATGGAGAGTAACATTAGGCTACTTTTTTTTGTTTCTTCTGTGTCCAGGAAAGGGGAACAGTGCTACCCCGAATTTAACGCGAGCGAAGCCGCGGGCACAAGCTAGTATTAAATAAATCCCCCACCTGATGGTAAGTATGTAGTTGCCTACGTCACCAATGGCAGAGCATATAGACGATGCTTAACCTAAATAAGTTGTTAGGACACGTAATTGCACTAGTTTGTTGCTACTTAATATTTTTTTTGTGTAAAAATGAACCGTATTGCTTCCAATATAGAGTATAAAATAAATTAACAAGAAACACGCTTCTCGCGATGTAAACTTTTGGTGGAAAAGGGTCTCTCGGCCCTCTGGTGGAAAATCATATCATAATCATAATCGTGTTAAACATAGGTACATACACCATATATATCACCATACAAAAATATATCCACTAGTAATATTTCACTTGTCTCTAGCGAACAAGGCACATTTAAAACAAAATCTAATACTAACCCGACTAACCAGCATGTTATTCCTAAACCCAAGCATACACAACACAATCTCAATTCAAACTCCTAATCCAGCAGAAAACAAACTAAATAAATACATAGTTGTTATCCAAAGTGTCACAAATGATTAGAACCTGTTATACCTAACCTAGCACTTTGTGCATTATGCTCAGCAACGGACCATTAGCGCTACCCACCAATAAGATCTAAATACCGTCAGGAAATAGGATTTTCGTCAGCTGGGGTACTCTCTCGGTTTAAATTAGGTTTGTTTTACAATGCAAAGCTATAATGGTAAAATTTTCCTGGTACTTAAAAATTACAGTGATGGGGTTTATATTATTCGCTTTCCTGCAGCTGTGACTGCTGTAAGTAGAGACAGGGCAACCCTGAAAAATGCACCCTTTTTCTTTTGCATTTTGAAAAAGATAGCTTCTTCACACAGACATCATCATTACAAAAATTTTAATCTACGATTTTGTGCGCTCAATAGCCTTCCTTATGATAATTTTATTTTTGCGATCTTATTGTCGTGTGTGAACCCAAACTCATGTTGCAAAAGTCCTCATGTCACAAGACACGTTCCCAGGTAAGGATTCTCTTAAAAAAAAGATACATTAAATCGTTACAGCTGGCACCAAATTTGCATCCTTACATAAAAATATTTTTTTGTCGACTTGTACTCGTAAGTATCGCTTCACATATTATTATCTGCCACTATACAACAAGCCGATACAGTAAGCCACAGAGCGCTATTCTAGTATAAATTACAGCGCTTTTCTAATTCGCTACTAGTGCTAATGTGTATATATGTTACGGGCAATTTGATAAGTCCGGGCACTATTAATAATGACCGGTCTGTATTAATAATGCCCGACTCAATTGGGCAATGTGATTAATACAGCATAATTAATCACTTTTCCCGGCCATTATGAATAATGCCCATCCTATCTTGGGCAAAGTAATAAAATAGGTGAACCGTAGTGTTTTTGTTTATTAAATGAAATTAAACTTACAAAATTTTCATGAAAAGTTAACAAAAAATAAACTATTGGACATAGTAGTTTAAAAATAAACATTTTACTTAAATGTTTCTGACCCTAGCCGGCCGCTGCCGCGGCCCGCTCGCTTCGCTCGCTCGGCTCGTGCGCGTTGTGGTCGCCATACTAACCTAACCTAACCAAATGTTTCTGACTTTTGGCTTAATTTTAGGTTTTAGCTTTTTTTTAAGCTATCTCAAACACTAACTTATTACATGGACCACTGGCCGTCTGCCATTATTAATAAGGGCCGGTCAAAGTGAAAAATTTATCACTTTGGCCATCGTTATTGGGCATTATTAATAAAGACCGGTCCTTATTAATAATGCCCAGTTAATCACGTTGCCCGTAACTTATACACAAATTACTTTGTAATATTACTTTGTAATATTTACTTTGTAATATTTACTTTGTAATATTTAATATATTTATTTAGCACATACAAAAATACAAAACACAAATACAAAATATTTTATTTCATCATTACACAATTCCAATTATAGCATAGTTGATGGTGTCTTCTTTTAAGCATAGAAATGCCTGTGCCAGAAGACACCGCTCCTTTACAATTCGAATGTGTGTAACAATTATGTGAACAGTTGTGAAACAATTACACTAACAAAATAGAGAAAAAATAAAACTAAAAAATAAAAATAGAACAAAACATATGAGCTTGTGTGTTGTGATGTGTGTGTGTGCGTGTGTGTTGTGACGTGTGTGTGTGTTGTGATGTGTGTGTGTTGTGATGCGTTTGTGCTGTGATGTGTGTGTGAGTGTATGTGTGTGTATGTATCTATGGATGTGTGTAAGGAGGCATGTGTGTGTGAATGTATGTAGTAGGTATTTGTCTTCATTGGCAAGTGATGGCAAAAGGTGTTGGTGTAGGATGTAATATCATTGGTAAATAAATTCACCCTATGAACTAAGAAAAACTTCGATTTGGTCATAATCCATTTTGAGCATCCACTCAATCAGCATTGATTTACATTCTGGGTAGGATTTACTGTGTATGTCGATTAATCTATTTATTTTGTTATATATGTAAGAAGATCTTTTTTCAAATTGAATATTAGCAGATTCTGTTTTCACAATAGGGACAGTGGCAACTCTATATTTCCTTCTTCTACCTTCCAGGGATGTGTTTAATGGTATAGTTTTATGTATTTTTAAAGTAATCTGTAATATATATAGTTTACGTATAAGGTAAAAGCTCCTATTACGGCGGTAGTCAAAATCGCGTCCTATTACGGAGGTATTTCTATTTTCGTGTTTTATTTTGGTTTTATTCAGTTTACGTACAACAAAACGAAATCAGTTTATTCTACATCTATTACTTCATGATTTACCTGACTTTTGCAAGTAAAGAAGATAAATAACTAATCAAAATCAATCAATCTGTGTAACGGCATCGACGTGAAAGGGATTTCCATACAAACGCTAAACAACAAAATTAGGCACACTAATATTTAGAAACTAAGTTTTTCGTATTAATAAGCCGTTTAAGATGGTTTATTTCTTATTCATAGCATTTTCTTACTATTATACTTACTATTTCAATGACTTGTTTTATATTTATAACTCGTTTTATATCCAAAAAATAAGAAATAAAAAAGCGCCGTAATACGACACGATTTTTTTAGATTCGTCCTAATACGGTGGTATAACTCCGTAATAGAAAAAATACTGGGCATGTTTAATTGCTTGTAACTTTCAATTTACTAACTTATTGAACTTGTTTCAAGGTTTTTTGTAAAAATTATTAATCTCATAAACTAAAAACCATATTCTGCGGTATGTATTCGTAGTTAGAAATCGAATTAAATACGAAAATTGTTGAGTACAAAATGTAGATTTCTTAGAAAGGGTAAAAATAGGAAGGCGCATTTTAACTTATCATATATCATTTATTTTGTATAACTGTTGACTACTGTTTACACTTATGAGCCAAAAAACTGTTATAGTTTCATTAAACATTTACATTGTTCCATTTATCGAAGTTTTGATAGGTCAGAATTAGGATTATGAAAAACAGGAGTAGTTTTCCTATTGCGGTGGTAATTATTTCCAAGTAAGTCTGTGTTAGGATCTATGATTTCCTATTACGGCCCTATTCATAGAACATAAAATTACAAGTTTTAGGGTACCGTGATTATTGATTCTGAGAATAGAATTGTTATGTGATACGTAAGTTTTTTTGTTTTGTATAAAACCAAAAGCGATAAAAACTTTTAAATATACATATTCTTTTTATGTAAAGTTATGCAATCTATGTAATTTTATATTTCTGTTTTTATTTTACTAAGCATAAAAAGAAAAGTTAACCTTATTTTAATAACACAAAACTCTTTTTAGAACGTGTATTTCTATCTATACTTATTACTTATATATAATATTATAAAGAGGTAAAGTTTGTAACGTTGTAGGAGGTAATCTCTGGATCTAATAAACCGATTTTAAAAATTATTTCTGTGTTGAATAGTACATTTATCGGGGAGTGTCATAGGCTATATATTATCACGCTATGACTAATAGGAGAGGAGCAATAATGAATCATGTTTAAAAAAGTGACGCGTTATTTTCGCCGCCTAACGAAGTGGGCACGGGTCAGCTAGTAAAAAATAATTTCATTAAAAAAGATACAAATCAATGGTCAATGAATACCAAAAATACAACTTACTTTACTAATACATTTGAATTATTTGATAAATATTATTTGTACGGAACTTGGATGAATATAATTTCTGACCCTCCGTATTAGGAATCGTCTACCGCAGTAATAGGCTCTGACGAAAAAAATACCTCCGAATTAGGGAAAATCGACCCGACTATTTAAGTCTTTTTTAATAAATAACGAATATCATTAAAACAAACAAACTCGACAGTAATACAAAATATAAATTCCACTTTTGACGATGTCATTTTTTTGCAAAGTTAAAAATTTTTACAAATGCTTATTTTTGTTTCTTACTTTAAAATGTTGCGAAATACCTCCGTAATAGGAGCTTTTACCTTAGACAATAAGTTAGTAATATGATAAAGATCATTTGTCGAGAAAGTTCTTTTTTTAAAATACATCACTTTTAGCAAAGTCCTTTGGGCTCTTTCTACTTCAAGAAAGCGTGTCTTACGTGCTCCACCCCAAACTGAAATACAGTATGTAATTGTGGATTGAACCAAGGCGATATAGACTTCGTTAAGAAGATTTCTTGTGTCATTAGTGTTTGGGACAACATACCTCAACGATTTGAAGACCCAGATAAACTTTCGAATCCTAGCTGCCATTTGTTCTATCTGAGGATACCAAGACAGGTTCTGGTCAACAATCACTCCCAAATATCTTGTGAATTCAACCTTCTCAATTTGTGGACAGTTGCAGTCGCTATCAGCTGTGTTCCCACAGCTATGTATTTTGATATTCATATTAGGTTGTTAATTGTGGTTTGTATTAGTTAAATTTTATATTAAAGTACATTTGTATATTTTTACTGTCGTAAAAAACGACTATGGAAGTGCTCGCAAATATTATAGTCCAAATTAACTCGCTCTGTGGTCATGTCATCTCAAAGCGGTCATGTATGCCGCTGCTGTGCACGAGGTCGCGAGTTAGAATCCCTCTCAAGGTAAATATTTGTGTGATCCACAAATTATTGTCCTGAGCCTGAATGTTTTTTGTGTCCGTTAAGGTCTGTAAAAGTCCCCCCAACACAGGGCTTGAACCCTATTCGGGAAAATACTTCTTCAAAAAAAAATACCTACATATTGATGTATTTTGCCCGTATGGTATTAGTAGACCAATTTTTCTTTTGTCATTGATAGGGCCATGTCCTTGCAATGGGACGTAAATAATAATGACTGCAAAGCTGCATTTTTCAATTATACCACATAAATTTACGTAGGTGTGCATGGCGCTTACCATAAATTATAAAAACTACAATAAACAAGCCACTACTGAATCCAGCACATTTCTACAAACAATAACTACATAAACTACACAGCCATACAGGGTGTTGCTAATATACTCTAATAGTAGGAATTTATCACTGTGCTATTTGCAGCGGATAGCGATACTTTGTTTTTGTATGGAGTTGAGGTGTGGTCTCAGTTATAGCGATATGTATCAGCTGATAGTTATTTAAAACTTAATTGGATTCTTTTAACAAAATTTTTGAAATCCCATTAAAGTCTTTTTTAAAGAACCTTTGCCTTATCACATTACATTGAAAGGCCTAATTGGTAGTGGGAAATTTGTAAACTAAACGGATTGATTATAATGCCTTGGGGACAAAACAGTTGTGTATGTGGCTGCGGTGCACGGAATAGTGGGCTGGAATCCCACGCAAAACAGTTTAGCCTAGATTAATCCTAGATGTATGGTCGAAAACTAAATGGCTTTATCACCTCTAGAGTTAATGTTAGTTGCATGTCATAAAACTATTAGGTTCAATATCGCACAACAAAACATCAGCTAAATCATGACGCTACTTTGACATATCAGTTCTTTTGTATTAGCAAATAGTCGTTAGATATTTATAAAAACAAATAGTAAAGTCAACGTTATTGACTGTTACTAGAGTATATTTTCAGTAAAACGTTTTATTCTAATGAATTTCTCTCTTTTTTACTTCTATGTCCATACCTATCATTTCTTGCATGACGTCATTGGTGCATATTTCAATTTAAAGTTTTCGTAATTTTCTAATATAAAACAAATTAGGGTAAACCACCTAATCGTTAGAAGTCCTACAATTATTGGCACTTAAGAGATAAAAGTGAGTAAAAAGAAAGAAAACACTATAGATTATCTAAGTTCAGTATGATTATTCAAGTTCAAATATTATTTATTTAATATTTTATCATATTTTATATATTTCATGTGACAACATAGCAACAATAAATTTATCAGAATCCTTTTATTGGCATTAGTGCCAATAATATTTATTTAATACTATTCAATCACATAATAATGATTAAGTAAAAGCAAAGATTAAAGTATTTTATAATTTTATTATATTTTAGTCTGATACGAAATCCACTCTTAAGTTGACAACAATTGGGTGGCTTACCAGCCAATATTTAAATTCTACATTTTCAGTTTTTCTGAAATGACAAGCTTGTAATGTCACAAGTAACAAGTTGACTTTAGTTTTAAATAATTTAATGGTTTTTTATGGTTTTTCACATACAAACTCTACAGTTTAACATAGTGACATTTGTATTGTGTTAGTGGATATTATTATTTATTGCGTTGAAATGAAAGTTTAAAATAGATTGCACTTTTAATCTAAGCATAGTTTTGATTACGGTCAACCAATGACGTCAAGCTCACGCATAAACATTAAATAACGACCTTAATGAATTTGAATTACGATAGATTTTTTTGTCAAAACTGATAAAGCCATTTCGTTTTCGAGTATACATTGTTAAATCGAATCTAAATCAAAAAATTTATAAAGATATAACATTAAAAATTAGTCATTTATATAAGGAAGTGAACAAAATTAAGGTTGCCAGCACTAGGGTAAACCTGTGCCGCAGGCTGTAAGGGCACATACAATATTAATATAGTTATTTGTTATATAAGTTATAAGTTTTGTACCAAGTGCGGGACAGAATATGTCATGGCCTTATAAGATAAAGTCACTTTACCTTATCTTTTGCCAATTGGTCTCGGGTTCGATTCCCGCTTAATGCAAATCTTTGTGTGCATGAACATGATTGTTTGAATTGGTCTGGGTGTCTTCTATGTATAAAAATAAATGTATGTTTATCCGTTGTGTAGTACCCATAGTACAAGCTCCGCTTAGTTTGGGACTAGATGGCGTTGTGTGTATGTGTGAGGAATCTTTATATTTATTTAATTTTACCCAATCGTTCTATGTGACAAAGTACAAAAATATTTCCGCTACCAGTGACACCACACCTTACACAGACTGGTAGTTACCGTATCTCCATAATACGCTTGTGGGACCGGGAATGGTCATAATTAGTATTGGGTTACCACCTATGTTTACAAAGGAACCATACCGAGCTAATTAATGATCATAATTAGTTAAAATGATCTGGAGAAATTAAATCGGTAGGAGAAAGGAGTTTAGAACATTTTGTACTAGTTGAGCCAGTAGCTTAATTTGGTTGGTGATTCATCATCATCATAACAGCCTATTAATGACCCACTGCAGGGACGGGCCTCCTCCCATGACGGAGGGATACTTGGCCAACTAATACCACGCTGGCCAGACAGATTGGTATAGGGTTTAATTTCAAGTTTTTCTTCTTTTTATTTCGTAAAGATAATATTTACGGATAGTCCCTTGGTCAGATTTTACGACACCCATGGGATGAGATGGGGTGGTAAAATATTGTATTCCTACTCCGTCACCACACGGAGAATGGTTGGTGTTTAGTAAAAACCATATTTTACAAAGAGTTTTTACATAAAGTTGAAGTGATAAAGCTTCACCAAAACTCCATTGAGTAATTTCGATAAAATGAATAGTTGAAATAACTCCATGACAAGCATAATTAAAGTTTATCTAAAAAAAATACAACCGAATTGAGAACCTCCTCCTTTTTTGAAGTCGGTAAAAAACAAGCAACGTTTGGCAACTAGGTACTATTTATTTTGCAAATAACTTACATTGCAAATGTTTTATTTTATAAACATTCGTATTACTAAAGTTTATTTGGCAAACAGTTCTTTTTTTAAATACCTCAGATGATATTTAATCATTTGAATGTTTTTCATTTCATAATTAGATAGGTATAATTATGTTTTAGTTGAAATTTTGAAAACTTAATGGTAACCCCGTGTGGTGACGGAGTAATAATACAATATGTCACCACCCCATCTCATCCCATGGATGTCGTAAAAACCGATTAAGGGACTATCCGTAAATATTATCTTTACGGAATAAAAAGAAGGAAAACTTGATATTAAACCCTATACCAATCCGTTTTTCCGGCGTGGTATTAGTAGGCTAAGTATTCCTCCGTTACGGAAGGAGGCCCGTCTCTGCAGTGGGTACATAAATGGGCTGTTATGATGATGAATCTTATAATGCGAAAAGAAAAGCTATCCTTAGTTTGGCACTAGGTGGCGTTGTGTGAAAGCCTGTTATATATTATATTGTTTACTCTAGGCAACCTCAATCTTATAAGCTTAAAAGAGGGATGGAAAAACTTCGGAATGTCATACCTTAACTTTATAAATCGGTGAAATAAAATAACATCCATACAATCCAGATGCCGAACAAACAATAATTTTGTTTCACGCATCAGAAAAAATACACGCTGCGAAACGAATATGTAAATAGTTTACCACTATACAGAAAAATATACAGAAGGCTAACTACAATCATAACAGCCCATTAATGTACCACTGCTGGGACGGGCCTCCTCCCGTTAAGGAGGGATACTTGGCCTAATGGATAGTCCCTTAGTCGGTTTTTACGACACTCTTGGGATGAGATGGGGTGGTGACATATTGTATTCTTACTCCGTCACCACAAGGATAACTAACTACAAATGCGTTGGAAAATGCAAAGGTAAGCTTAAACAGCCGCTCTGGAAATACGGTCTTGTTTGCGACTGCCATGCACGAGGTTACAGATTCGATTTCCACGCACGATAATTTGTGATTGTAACATTATGTCTCTAAAAGTAGAGACTTTTACAGGGCTACATAGGGCTATTGTTGTACTTTTTTTCAGTTCTTTTTGTATGTTGTATACTTCTTTTTCTTTTTTAACAAGGGACATATTTGAGAGGCCCGCCTACCCAATGAATCTGCTCTGATGGAAGATTTGCCGGGATTCAAATAAATTGGCCTACAATAAAGCCCTCGAGAGCATTCCTGTTATGTTTTCATCCTTAGCGCTACAGTCAATAGGTATAGGTATGGAAACTGTAGTATAAACATTGATTTTGACTTCTGAACTTGACTGTCGAGTGACTTAACTCTCTGATCGACAAACGAATCATCACGTGAACACAGGTCACGAATTCTAAAAATCTACGCAATTTAACAGGGACAAAGTTGTACGTCAAAATATACAAGCTATGTTTTTTCAGACGACCTCTGCGGAGCAGTTTGTATGTGACTGCGCGAGAGCTCGGGTTTGATTTCCACTCTATGCAAATCTTAGTTTGCATATTTGCTTTAGTTGATATTGAACCTTTTTTCTCCGTGTGGTGACGGAGTAAGAATACAATATGTCACCACCCCATCTCATCCCACGGGTGTCGTAAAAACCGATTAAGGGACTATTCGTGAATATTATCTTAACGAAATAAAAAGAAGGAAAACTTGAAACCAAACCCTATACCAATCCGTTTGGCCAGCGTGGTATTAGTAGGCCAAGTATCCCTCCGTCATGGGAGGAGGTCCGTCCCTGCTGTGAAACTTTAATGGGCTGTTATGATGAAGTATTTCGACAAGATTCTATTTTACTTCGTATCCTACTAGTCCTACTAATATTATAAATGCGAAAGTTTGTGAGGATGTATGGATAGATGGATGGATGTTTGTTACTCTTTCACGCAAAAACTACTGAACGGATTTAGATGAAATTTGGAATATAGTTAGTTTAGGGTTTAGAATAACATTTGAGCTAATTATACAACGCGGCTAAAGCCGCGGTTATCAGCTATAGTCTATAATATAATTCGCATCTTAATTTCCAAAGTAATTACACACTACTTAAGTCTTACGTACACTAATAAACTTACAATTAAAACAACATTAGAATAGCATAGTACATAATTAGGGTACATAGTACAACCACCCAAATTGTGTCCTAAGCTTTAGAGTAAGCGGTTAGAATCGGGATCTACTTAGAATTCCCATTAATATTATATAAACCCCTTAAAATTACCTTGTTTATGGAAGGTTAATACATTATATATTAGGTCCTTAACTATGAAACAGGCGTTTTGTATAAAGATTTTACCAGGAGTTTCATACTAACGTTTTCTTAGTTATTTCAACAATAACTACCTACTAAAGTTAATAGAATAAAATTAAAAGCGCACATTTTAGCTAACTTATAGCATTTTAATTATAGGAAAAAAAAAACATCAGACAAGAAGTTACAATTAAAAAATTACATGGCTGCTACGCAGAGGTTTCGGGTTCGATTCCCGCTCAATGTAAATCTTTGTGTGTATGAACATGATTGTTTACATAGGTCTAAGTGTTTTCTATGTGTAAATATGAATGTATTTACAAAAAAAGTATTTAAGCATATTTATCCGTTGTCTAGTACCTACCCATAGTACAAGCTTTGCTTAGTTTGGGACTAGGTGGCGATGTGTAAATGTGGGAGGATTATTTATATATTTTATTTAAATGGTTAAATTAAACCCACATTTACGGGATTGTTATTAAGATAAGTAATAATTTTTATTTTTTATCTTTTGTTAGTTATTAGTAATGTCCTATATTTACCAAATAACACAAATAATTTTAGCAATCCATGTTTTAAAAGAAAATAGAGCCTAAAGATTGCGCAGAAAACAACGCCAATTTCATAGGTAAGGAACTAATACATTAAACAATTCATAATATTATGATTAATAGGTAAGGTAAGGCTTTCAAGTTGTGTAAGGTTTGATGTTACAAATTATTAAGTTACAGTACTCTTTATAAGTTTAAGGGTAGTTTTCAAAGGATTGAAACAGCTGAGGCGGGGTTCAAATGGGGTGCTAATAAATAAATAATTTACCATTTTCAATTACCAAATTGAAAATAGTAATTACATCTATTAAGAGAATGTTAGAGAATGTACTGGAGTAAGAATACTAATAATATGTCACCACCCCATCTCATCCCATGGGTGTCGTAAAAACCCACTAAGGGACTATCCGTGAATATTATCTTATAGAAGGAAAACTTGAAATGAAACCCTATATCAATCTGTCTCGCCTTCGTCATGGGAGGAGGCCAGATGATGATGATTAGATTGTTGGAGTCAAACGACACCCAAGGGGTGAGATGGGATGGTGACACACTGTATCCTTACTCCGTCACCACACGGAGAACTTCACACCCTAACAATCTAATTATTTTTTAATGAAATATCTGTCTAAACCACTAAACAAAGGCTCCTTAACCTCACCAATAAATACGACTACATTTATCAACTGTCCATAACAAGCAATAGTTTAATTCGTTCACAAGTAAGGCCATTCAATTTCCGCAAAATTGATGGAAAGGCATTTATACTGTGAAACGGTAATACCCTTAATAGTTCGTCCAGCCACATTAATTACCCAAGGGAGAGTAAATATTTAAAATAAATTGCTATTTTCCACGATATTGGCTATTATGGTTAAGCTGAATTATTTGAAAGCTTTTTGCGTTTTAAAACAGTGTAGCGGGATCGATTCCCACACAAGGTAATTTTGCGTGAGGTCACGGTTCGGATCCCATGCAAAATGCCGTTATTTGCACCCCATTCAGTTTTTCTCTTACGTTTTGTTCAACTTACAAGGGCCGCGGTCACTGAGGCCGTATTAATTCGGTACTATACTACGGCGAATATAAAAAAAACATCATGTAAGGGTGGGTCCAACCCCACATTTTACAAGGACAGCGCTGAGAAGACCACCATCGCGAACACGGGAAAAATCGATAAAGCAGTTTGGTATTTCAATCAACTAGCCTATTGCAGTCCACTGTTGGACAAAGGCCTTTCCCAACACGAGCCATAGAACACAATCCTGCGCCTTCCGCATCCAGCCCGACCCAGAAACCTTTTTGAGGTTTGGTATTTATGCCTTTTAAATCTAGGTCAAGTAGTACATTTTAAACTATCGCGATTTGTATATATAATACTATTTTATACGGGTCTTACTCGCGGTATATACTAATTAGCCTAGATAAGATAAGTACCGTAGTATAAGATAAATAACTAGGTTTTTTTGCAAGGGCCGTGGTCGCGGAGGGACTGGTGTCAGTCGGAGAAAAACCTAGGTATTTATCTTACTAGTATCTAGGCTAATTAGTATATACCGCGAGTAAGACCCGTATAAAATAGTATTAGGTAAAGTAGTTTATAAAATGCAAATAAGTTTTTGCGTTGAACTTGGCTCTTCCTTTTTTACATTTACGTTTTTGGTAGGATTTGTCAGTGACAAGATGAACGCACACGTGACAGCTTATCCTACGTACGACATAGTACAAATATATACAGTATTTCGACTTCATAGAAAAGGACGAAACGCGAGTTATACCTACACGCTCACAATAGCGGTAGCTTTGCGCAGTGAACAGTTGCGACTGTGCCGCAGTAACGAGCGCGTAAGTAGGTAAATGTAATTAAAAAGCTGGAGGTGGGCAGCCCTATCGCATGGTTACGTACCGCGCAACTGTAAGCATTTATAATAAATATTCGGTCGAGATCCGTGAGAGATAATTCGTGTGGTGACGGAGTAAGAATACAATATGTCACCACCCCATCTCATCCCATGGGTGTCTTAAAAACCGACTAAGGGACTATCCGTGAATATTATCTTAACGAAATAAAAAGAAGGAAAACTTGAAATTAAACCCTATACCAATCCGTTTGGCCAGCGAGGTATTAGTAGGCCAAGTATCCCTCCGTCATGGGAGGAGGCCCGTCCTTGCAGTGGGACATTAATGGGCTGATATGATGATTCGGCCGAGATAGACTACTGGTTGTACTGTGGCTACGTCAAGCAGTTTGTTACGAACACTTAACTATGTGTACTGTATGTTGTAACAATCTTATACAACCTTTATGTCAAGAAAGGGATTAATTGGGGTCTTGACTGAGTGTATTCTTTCTGATTTTATTGCGGTTTTGAATAGTCCTGTAGTTATTCCTCACACTTTCACACAACGCTATCTAGTCCCAAACTAAGCAGAGCTTGTATACTATGGATACTAGACAACGGATAAAAATACCTTAATACTTTTATTTTTTGTAAATACATACATAATATACATAGAAAACACCGAGACCAATGCAAACAATCATGTTCATGCACACAAAGATTTGCATTGAGCGGGAATCGAACCCGAGACCACTGCGTAGCAGTCATGTTATGTAACCACTACGCCACAGAGGTCGTTTTTTGTGAGATCCGCCAGTGGGCCTCCTCCTGTGATGGAGGGATATTAGGCCTACTAATACGACGGTGGCCAAACGGATTGGTAAAGGGTTTAATTTCAAGTTTTCCTTCTTTTTATTACGGAAAGATAATATTCACGGATAGACCCTTAATCGGTTTTTACGACACCCATGGGATGAGATGGGGTGGTAACATATTGTATTTTTTTTAGTAGGAACAACAAACAGCTACATTATAGATATAATACAAATAATATTCTTAAACTTATAAGTAAATCATAATGCAGCCCACAGCGCTGTTTACAGATTACCGCGAGTATTATATCAAACTCAAGTTTAACTCGCTAGGAAGTTAACAAGAATTAAAGTAGTAATAAATATTTATTTTGTCAGTCTTGTATTATATTGTAATGTTAATGTGGTGACATATTATTATAGTACTCTTACTCCGTCACCACACGGAGACGAATGCGGACATATTGTCATGTAATTGTACAAACCATAAACTAATTCTTGGTTTCAATCAAAGAAACAATAAATTCTATTTGATAATATTAAGATTTATATTTGTATCCTTAGTCATAACGTATGTAATATCTTTCTACGTCTAGTATTGTACTGGACATTTAACAACTTACGTCTTTTTATGTGTGAGGATCATAGGTTTCTTACAGACTTGCGATTTACGACCAGTATTTATTTAATCATTATTCGAAAATCAAGAAAATATACAGCTTATACTCTCCGTGTGGTGACGGAGTAAGAATACAATATGTCACCACCCCATCTCATCCCATGGCTGTCGTAAAAACCGACTAAGGGACTATTCGTGAATATTATCTTAACGAAATAAACAGAAGGAACTTGAAATTAAACCCTATACTAATGCGTCTGGCCAGCGTGGTATTAGTAGGTCAAGTACCGCTCCGTCACTGGAGGAGGCCCGTCCCTGCAGTGGGACATTAATGGGCTGTTATGATGAATCAAAAAAGTCCACAATTCCGTCGACAAGTATCAAAGTATGTAAAACTCCTTAGAGCTAGAAATGTAATATTATTTTCTTTTATCCCTTTTCACATATTGACATGAATATATACTGGCTTTTTAACCATACTTTCTCTGTTTATTAGATGTCCTAGAATACAGATTTTAGAGATCCCAGAAATATTACGGCGCGTCCTGAATATTGATTTTGGTTCTTTGTTAAACCCTTTTTTTATTTAGCTTGTGTTATTTTGTTTTAGAGGGCGGTAATGCTGGTTTAACAATTTTGGCAAGGTAATTCCTTAGATGGGTGACCGTTCTTTCTTATTTTAGATTGGTGGGATTCGAACCCGCGGCCTCGTACACGCTAGCCGCTGCCGTGACCACTAAACCAATGAAGCATACTACTAAGTCGTGGCCATCAATTAAGCGGTGTAAGGGATATATCGGTTGTACT
Source organism: Schrankia costaestrigalis (assembly GCA_905475405.1). Lineage (NCBI taxonomy): Eukaryota > Metazoa > Arthropoda > Insecta > Lepidoptera > Erebidae > Schrankia > Schrankia costaestrigalis. The sequence goes on along the minus strand of FR997852.1, from coordinate 10,088,764 downwards.
TCATCTTAAGTAAAGCAATCATTATCATCATCATAACAGCCAATTAATGTCCCACTGCAGGAACGGGCCTCCTCCAGTGACGGAGAGATACTTGGCCTACTAATACCACGCTGGCCAGACCGATTGGTTTAGGGTTTAATTTCAAGTTTTTCCTCTTTTTATTTCGTAAAGATAGTATTCACGGATAGTCCCTTAGTCGGTTCTTACGACACCCATGGGATGAGATGTGGTGGTGACATATTGTATTCTTACTCCCTCACCACACGGACAAAAAAAGTAAAGCAATACTCTCCATAAAACCTTCAATAACGCCTTCAAAAAGATCACAAAAAAAATAAAACAATTGGAAATAAGCCATCGGAATTATTTGCGCGTTCGCGTAATCCTTACAGCGTACGAAACGACCTTGGCGACGGGAATCTGTCACATTGATCCCTTCGACAAATACTGAGCATTATTTTGTGTTGAATTTCAGAATCAAATTGATCGAAAATAGGTACCTTGTTTTGTTCAAAATGGCTTTCGTCAATACGCGTGTTGGTCATTATGCGTCAAAAGGTTTTTTTTGTTTTGGATGAAAAGCTTTTAATGTACTGTAAAGTGTAAAGTCATTTAATATTTGCGCTCACAACGTGTTACAATCACTGATTAATTGACGTTAATGCTGGTCAAGTAATGTTAGCGCGGTATTTTTATAGATGGGTAACCACTTTGAAGCACTCAAATTCAGTTGTAGTTAGTCATAAACCATGCTGAGCTGCGTTTCATATTCTCTCTTCTCGCACTCCTCTAGTGTGACTATGTCGATGTTTACTACCAATATGTATGATTTTTTATGTAATTTTTTTATATTTCTGTGAATGTATCGCATGTTTATTGGCTAAATAAACGCTTACATACTTTCTTTCTCTTTCTTTAGAAACGGCGACGAGGTCCTTACGTAGATAGGTGGCCGCTCAATGGTAGTACATCTAAGCGTCTACCTCTCAAGTTAAAATTGACAAAAGATCTCTGCTGTCAACGTAGTGGCACAGTCGTTAAGCCATATCTTACACTACGATTTCTTATACTCGTAAGTCTACTTAAAATGTATAAAAAAGTATTCCTCACATTTTTACACAACGCCATCTAGTTCCAAACTAAGCAAAGCTTGTGCTATGGTGACAATGGATAAACATACTTAAATACTTTTTTTTGTAAATACATACATAAATTATAAACAGAAGATACCCAGACCAATGCAAACAAACATGTTCATGCACACAAACGTTTGCATTGAGCGGGAATCAAACCCGAGACCTCTGCGTAGTAGTCATGTTATGTATAACCACTACGCCACAGAGGTTATTGCTATAGATGAGCTTTCGTCACTATTGCTATAAGTAGATCACATTTTACGACACCAATATGATGAGATGGGGTTAATAACTACTATTTTTACTACATAACCACACAAACACATTTGTTATCATGTTCGTAAAAGCAGTTCCTTATCTAAAGCAATAATACATACTGACAGTGTTTTATATGACAAGACAACATTAATTTGTTTCAATGTTGCTATGTTACAGTTAAAATACTTTATCGTGCTTATGTATAAATGACTGGCAGTAGAGACGTGGAACGGAAGGGAAACTTGACATAGCACCGCTTGGCAGACAAAGGTTTGGAGTTATGCAAAGTCTAATTCGCTTACATATTGTCTGGTTAGATAGTAACCTATCCGTGTAGTGACGTAGAAAGAATACAATATGTCACCACCCCATTTCATCCCATGGGTGTCGTAGGAACCGATTAAGGGACTATCAGTGAATATTACCTTTACATAGAAAGAATAGAATAGAAGTAGAAATAGAAAAGAAAGAAGGAAAACTTGAAATTAAACCCTATACCAATCCGTCTGGCCAGCGTGGTCAGCACCCCTCCGTCACGGAAGGAGGCCCGTCCCTGCAGTGGGACATTAATGGGCTGTTATGATGATGATGAGGTAGGTAGTAACCTAGGTAGTAACAAACAAGGTAAATACTTACTTAGGTAGATAGTACCCTAGATAGATACTAAATCTAGATAACTACATTTAATATCTATCTAGGGTACTTAGGCCTTCTACGATGTACTTGTAAAGTTTACGTGTATAATGTTTGTTACCTAAAAAGCTAGTCAGTCAGAACTTTTGTTATGAAAGGATATAATGTAGCTACCTCAAGTAGTTCTCAAATTATCTTCATATAAATAGAGACATTTTAGTTTTTTTCTTAAAAAAATATGAAAAATATGCACTCATCACGCAACGCAATCAATCCAGGCAAATTGATATTGTCAGATTTAACATTTTAACAGCAACAACTACATTGAATGAATAGACAATAAATAGAAATAAATGCAACAAAGTATATATTATTACTGGCAATGAATACGTTGGTTATTTTATTACACTCATTGTCTATGCTTGAATTATGGCTTTTACTCTGTGGAAAGTAGATCATCATAATAACGATAACAATAATGTAGCTGACAAAGTTTTTGTATTTTAGTATGTTCTGTTAGATTCCAGAAGCTTTCTGCCCCGTTATTTGCCCAATGCCTCTTTAATCGGGTAATCTGCAAAATTTGCCTGGCCAGTGACATGAGCTCTTAAGTTCTCATAGCCCTGTTATGTCACTAGCTGCACCGTTTATTTTTTTTTTTGGTTTCGCTGGGGTAAAATATTTTTTCTTTCTTTCTTCTTTCTAAAATGCCTACGCATCCCCTCTCGTCGGGGGACGGGAGGGGTATGTGGGGCTCCCAGGGGTGCCCAGTGCACCCTACCTTAACACAGCAACATTACACTACTGCTTGGAGGTGTATTAAGCAAGCACAGCGGCGGTATCAACCTAGACAACCTTTTTATGAAGAGACCTGATAGCATCAGCCTCATTATTTTATCACCTATTTGATGTCCACTGTTGGACATAGATCACCTCCAAATACCTTGCGCGGTCTTTCTTTTTACTACCCTCCTGGTAGCATGGAACAGAAACAATTTATATTACATTTTTTCTTACGAGTCTTATTTAGTAAACAAACGCTACATTTTATGTGATCAATCACACGTTTTGAGGTGAGTCAAAACATCCACAACTCAGCAACATCATGCATAAATGTTTTTATGCAATATATAGTATAACTACCACACAAACTACTTGGAATTTAAATTAATGCCCACTTCGTTGGGCGGCGAAGGAAACGCGTCCGTTTTTTAAACATATTTTATTACTGCTCCACTCCTATTAGTCATAGCGTGATAGCCTATGACACTCCCCGATAAATGGACTATTCAACACAGAAAGAATTTTAAAATCGGTTTACTTTTATTTAAAAAAAAATTAATTTCAGATTTATTTATTTGCGTGAACCAGAAATTATTCTCATGATTCTAGATGCTAGTTAAATTGCAGTTATTGAAAGTTCCTGTGACACTAGGCGTGATTGGTGTGGAATTGATTTAAAAAATAAAACGAGTGTCGATGGGCGGGGCACATAGAGTAAAGAATTGACTACTTAGCATTGGTTTCTGAACTCTAGACTCCTCACACTGTGGAGGCTTGCCTCAGTTAGGGCAATAGTAATCCCATGTATAAGAAAGGCACAGGACCACACAAGGTAGAAATATTTAAAGGAGACTCATGTTCGCTCATGTTCTCCGTGTGGTGACGGAGTAAGAATACAGTGTGTCACCACCCTATCTTATACCATGGGTGTCGTAAAAACCGACTAAAGGACTATCCGTGAATATTATCTTTACTTAATAAAAAGAAAGAAAACTTGAAATTAAACCCTATACCAATCCGTTTGGCCAGCGTGGTATAAGTATACCTTGGCATACTAATACCACGCTGGCCCTTGATATACTTGTATCCCTTCGTCACTGGAGTAGGCCCGTCCCTGCAGTGGGACATTAATGGGCTGTTATAATGATGATGACTCATATTCAGCAGAAGATCAACAAATTATAATGTATGTTGGTACATTCCTGCATGCTAAAATTAATCTTAACGCCATCACATAAAACTGATATTCATTTTAATCACCAACATAACTTATTGACTCGTCTTGTTTTCATCTTTATTCTAACCTAAGACTTGTCCCCCTGCAATTAAAGTCTTATTTGCATAAGTGTTATGATCGTCACTAAGATCTTAGAATGATAAGTAAAGAAACAAAGTTAGTATCCAGTTAGAGCAAAATTGTAAAGGAGCACATAACATTTTTAAAATAGACATGACATTTTCATAACAGTTGCATGGACGGGCCGAGTAAGTATACAATATATCACCACCCCATCGCATTCATGGGTGTCGTAAAAACCGACTGAGGGACTATCCGTCAATATTATTATTATCTTACTAAATAAAAAGAAAGAAAACTTGAAATTAAACCCTATACCAATCCGTCTGGCTAGCGTGGTATTAGTAGGCCAAGGATCTTTCCGTCATGGGAGGAGGCCCGTTCCTGCAGTGAGACATTAATGGGCTGTTAAGGTGACCACGAATTATTGTGTTACGCTATGATGTTCTTTGTATCCGTTATTTGAACAGGGCTCAATCCCTTAGAAGTGTAAAAAGCAAAAAAGAATTGCTTATCTACTGTACCCTTCCTTAATCCAATTACAGTTGCACACTACTACTTACAGCTGGATATAGCAGGGTTAAAAGCTGGTACCGAACTTATCTGGGTCTTGCTGAAGAAACCAATCCAACCAGCTCAATTATTCTTCAACAAATAAATAGTAAAACATCTCTAATGTTTACAGACTCACTGTATTTTTGCAAGTAATTATCCTATAATAATTATTTGCACTATCATCCATTAATCAATGATTAGCACGCTCTTATTGATTTAAGACCTGTTTATGTAGATTTAAACGTTGTTTATTAATAGGTATACTATCGGAATAATCTACATTTAATAATTAGTATTTCAATCAAGAAATGTAGTTAGTTTTAAAATTATTTAAATAACGGAATCTGTATTTAATTATACTTTTATTCCCTTACTCATAAACGCCTCTTAAATTTAATCACTGTTTATCGAGATTTTTACTAGCAAAACCAACCTTATGCTAAACAAAATCGTAAGAATTTAAGCTAATCAATTGACTAATATTTAAGAGGCGTTTATGAGTAAGGGGGTTAATCATAATAATCCTTAATTAACTGAATAATTATCTCGACTTAATTCTTGGATCATGTTATTTATCACCGGCACTTTATTTTTCGGTACATTCTTCGTGTGGTGACGGAGTAAGAATACAATATGTCACCACCCCATCTCATCCAATGGGTGTCGTAAAAACCGACTAAGGGGCTATCATCTTAACGAAGTAAAAAGAAGGAAAACTTGAACGTACACCAATCCGACTGGCCAGCGTGGTATTAGTAGGCCAAATATTCCTCCATCACGGGAGGAGGCCCGTCCCTGCAGTCGGACATTGATGGGCTGTTATGATGAAGAGACGCTATGCAGTAAATGTACTTATGCATATGCGTTACTTTCAAATAAGCAGTTTCACAACTTGCACAGATTAAACAAATCTCATACATATATTTAGCTTATTACACTCATAATTACAAAAGGTCATAGGAATCCCATGCTCTGTATACCTATTAGTGACATTAAACAACTCTATTTCAATATAGAAACTAGATGTCGCTGTTATAAACTTCTTAATCTACTACTGTAACTAACGAATACACCTACGATATTTACTTCAACCTAAATTAGACTTTATTCCGATCATAGTAAGGTTGACATTTATTTAACAGCTATTTTGAACACCTACATCGATTTCTATATCAAACGCCAACGAATATTAGACTTTAATATTATATAATTAAAATTGAAATTTACGTGTCAAATCTTTCAAAATATATTAATTTCTCACGCAAGATATCGAACTTTGACATAAACTGGTATAGGAAGAGATATCTATATATAAATGTATACGTAAATAACTTCTTTGATTATATGACTAAAGTTCAAAATTGCTTGTATTTTAATACGTTTAGGTAGTACTTTTAGATAAAGGTACACAATACGATAAACCTATAGGTGGGCCACAAAAGCACCATTTCTGAGAACTCTTAATAATGAAAGAAATTGGGTTTGGGTTAGGATAGACCCGTGACCACTCTTTTATTTAATTACAAAATATACTTACGACAACACTGCACATTCATTTGCAACATCTTTAAGCCGGCCACCTTAAATTGGACGAAACGTACCTTCCGTTTCCGTATCCGTGTGACGAAGTAAGAATACAATAATAATATGTCACCACCCCATCACATCCCAGGGCTGTCGTAAAAACTGACAAAGGGACTATCCGTGAATATTTATACGTAGTAAAAAGAAGGAAAACTTGAAATTAAACCCTATACCAACCCGTCTGGCCAGCGTGGTATTAGTAGGTCAAGTATCCCTCCTTCACGGAAGGAGGCCCGTCCCTGCAGAGGGACATTAATGGGCTGTTATGATGTACCTTCAGTTTGCTTGACGTTTAGGCACAGGTTGCACTGGCTGAGGTTTCAAGCTGACAATCAACTCCAGCAAGCCAAATAAAACTCCCTTTACCTTTAAAAGTTTTCCCTCTCTCATCCCTGCAGTGGGATCACCCTGCAGTGGGATCTAATTTGACTTAAACCTTATTTGTTTTCGCTGTTTTCATAGCCCCATTGAACTCAAACATCAAATCAATTTAGATTCAATTATGCCTGTATAGTGAAATTTTGAATTTTGTGATTGTTGTGTACTATACGGCTTATACACAATATGATTCAACTACAAAAACATAATTAAATACTTCAATACACAGTACACAAAAGTTTTTTTTTTTGTGTGACTTCATTTGTGATTTAGAGCAATGAATTGAATTGATTGTTTGTTATTAGATTGGTTTAGTTGTTTGTTGTTATTGTGGTGGCTGATTAAAGTTTCCAAAACGGCCGAAGGGAAAAAATATACTGCTGTTGATTTCCGCAAAGGATAATCGTATGTGCGATCCATTTATTGTGATCCAGAAGCTGGGTGTTTTGTGTAAAAACTGATGTGAAAAAACATCTAAGATCTACACCAAAGCCCTGGACACACCGACAAAGGCAAGGACAAAAGCATATTACAAATATTATACAGTATTTCAACTTCATAGAAACGGACGAAACGCGAGTTATACCTACACGCTCACGATAGAGGTGGCTTTGCGGAGTGAACAGTCGCGACTGTGCCGCAGTAACGAGCGGGAAAGTAGGTAAAATGTAATTAAAAAGCTGGAGGTGGGCAGCCCTATCGCATGTTTACGTACCGCGTAGCCGTAGGCATTTATAGTAAATATTCGGCCGAGACAGACTACTGGTTGTACTGTGACAAAAGCCTCCTTCAAATATCTATCGTTAAACATGGCGTTAGCGTTTAGGGTCTAGATGGGGATGACCACTTTCTCTTTATACGAATACCAAAAACCTTAAAAAAAAATAAAGATGCTTAAGCAGCTACCATTGTTACAAATACCTTCAAAAGTATAATGAATAAAATTTATCCGTTATTGATAATACAATCATCATAATCATAACAGCCCATTAATGTCCCACTGCAGGGACGGGCCTCCTCCAGTGACGGAGGGATACTGACATACTTAACAATATTTACAATAAAAAAGGCAATTTTTGTACAACGGACACAAAGAATATTATACTCAGGACAATAATTTGTTAATCACACAATGATTTTTTCTGCGTGGGAATCAAACTCGCGAACTCGTGCACTGCAGTCGTTACACTAACCACGCCGCGCCATTGAGCCAGTCAGTCAAGGCTTTAGGGCGCTTGTACACGCTAAGAAAATTTGCCGTGTCTGCGCCAGACAAGACAAATCTTCGTGTAGACGTCAAGAATTTTGTTTTTTTCGCACACGAAACCTTTTCGTGTCTTCCGCAGACAAGACCAATCGAAACGTGTACACGACAGGTTTTTTTTCGTGCAGTCGTCAGACGGGCGTAGGGCGCGCAAGTAATAACAAGTGTGATAATCAGTGTGAGTTTCCTTTAGTAAAAATGTTAACTAGAAAGCAAAAAAGTATGATACCCTAGTACACCGCTCCCGGCCCCTCCGCAACAACGTTCGCCGTGTCTTGTCTTGCGCAGACAAGAATAATTTATTATTCATCGCAGGCGCTGTGTACACAGGTCGTGCTTAGAAACGACACGAATTCTTGCGTAGGCCCGGCCATTTTTCTTACCGTGTACAAGCGCCGTTAGGAAACGTCCATATTGCCTCTTAAGCAACATCTTAACTAGGTCGAAGGAGTGGCTAATTTTGACAACACTTTGCCAATAGAATAACCACTGCTTAAAGTTAAATCGATTTTATAAGTAAAGAATTTCGTTAATCAACTGATTAATATTTAATACGAGTTTATGAGTAGCCCGTTATTAACGGTCTTACTCATAAGAATAAGATGTTTAATGAATAAAGTTTAAGCCTGATTAAGAATCTATAAGACTCTATTTACCAAATTTTGATCTAGAGGGCGCTGTTATCAATAGTAGATAACGTTTACAAGTAACAGAAGAAATTCCAAGTGGCGCCGTTATAGCAAACATCGGTATCAGTAATACATCGACTATTTGTCGCCATAATAGCAAATACTTCCTTTCTCGACGACTAAATTTTATTTTACACCCTAAACTACCTACATTCCTACCTAAACTACTTAAGTATGTATTAGTTTTCGCGTGAAAGAGTAAAAAACATCCATCCATCCTCACAAACTTTTGCATTTATAATAATATAAGGATTACCTACGGTTATGTTGTATGAATTACAAAAAAAAAAATTTTGCTGTTCAAACTAAATTCTTTTTTTTTACAAAAATAATTTTGAAAATAGAATGACTGAGTTGTACAATAACAAAAGTTTTGAAATTGATTAAAAAATGACAGCGCAATCACTTCACACAACGTCATCTAGTCCCAACCTAAGCAAAGCTATGTTCTAGTACTGTGGGTACCAGACAACGGATAAACATAATTAAATACTTTTTTTGTTATTAAATACATAATTATACATAGAATACTCCGTGTGGTGTATACCAATCCGTTTGGCCAGCGTAGTATTAGTAGGCCAAGTATCTCTCCGTCACAGAAGGAGGCCCGTCCTGCAGTTTGGAATATAGGTAGTTTAGGGTATAGAATAACATTTAAGCTACTTATACAACGCGGGTAATGTATGTGTGGTGCTGTTCCACAAACAATGCTATCTTGTCCTCTAGGTCCTAACACATGCACAATGGAGAATCTCATGCATGCCACTGAGAATGCAATACTCGTGGCAAAATTTTGGGCTGACACAGTTTGATTGTCATCGACACGCAAAGAAGAAGAACGGGGGTAAAGCCGCGGGAATCAGCTAGTGAGAAATAAATGTAGTAAAATAATTCCAAACACACTAACTTAGTTTCGCAAATAGGCTACGTTTATAGTAAGGAATATCTGTTTACATATTGTCCGTTCTCGAGCTATCTAGGACACAATATTTTTCTTTTGTTATTCGTTTCGTAATAATAGGTGTTAGTTTACCATGTAATGTAGGAGAAGTAGTAACTATGTTTTTTAGTAACTGTAGCTAACTGTAGAAAATCTATACTTAATATGTATGCATTTAGTATGTTTGTTCGTTGTCTAGTACCCATGATACAAGCTTTGCCTAGTTTAGGACTAGATGGCGTTGTGTGAATGTGTGAGGAATATTTATTTGTTTTAGAGTGACATACGAGCAAGTGGCCCACACGATGGTAAGTGGTACCTAGCTGCCACTTAACGATGGCAACAATGGCAGAGCGTAACTAAACCGCTGCCTAGTCTAGGTAACAAGCTATTGTGTCCCATTGCACTGTAATTTTGTCGGCCTCTGTGGCGTAGTGGCTATACAACATGACTGCTACGCAAAGGTCTCGGGTTCGATTCCCTCTCAATGCAAATCTTTGTATGCATGAACATGATTGTTTGCATTAGTCTGGGTGTTTTCTATGTAAGTATAACAATATAATATGTATGTACCTATTTACAAAAAAAAAGTATTTAAGTATGTTTATCCGTTGTCTAGTACCCATAGTACAAGCTCTGCTTAGTTTGGGACTAGGTGGCGATGTGTGAATGAGTGAGGATTATACATATATTTATATTAAATAGGTATTAGGAAACTGCATCTTAGTCGCCTATTACGACAACTTTGGATGTGGAACCCAAATAACTATGTATTTGTCGCCAGGTGGCTATCTGTATTAGTTTCAGACTTCTTCACGTAGGTAAAGGCTCGAGGTATTTTGGAAATAAATAGGATTTGTAGAACGTAAACTTATATTCACAAATTTTAAGCAAATACAACTTTCTAATAATCTTAAAGGTAAAGTGGACGCCAGCAGTCCGTCTAAAATCCAGGATCGACCACCAGCCTCACGGGTTCGATGGTTTCTTCCTGTTTTTCATGACGTTCTGCTAGAATGACTCCTTGTCATTCTCGTCCGAACATTTTGAATGTTTGTTTCATAATTTAATACGAACGTTAAAACCTCCTTTAACGTTATCCAATAAAAAGGTTAGTTTGTTTCACGGCGCCAGGGATGCGCCTTCACGGCCGGACTGACAATCGACCGTCCTCGGGCGTATACATTCCTGCAACAATGACAATACAATACCATTACTCAAGGCATCAGGCTCGTCCAACCTGACACGAGTCAATGCTTCTTACTTTCCAGCCAACATCTCTACAATTCAGCATCAATAAGTGAACTGAACCCATACATCACACACAACGCATACGACCCAACCAGGCAACCCTGCTGAACTAGCTACAAGTCAGGGTCTACATTTCTTCCCTGGGTGTTGCGTCCCTACTGCTAGCCACTAGCAGCCCAGGACCCACAACCACCCAGCACAGACCTTACCTGGGTGTTGCGTCCCCTTAACCAACCCAAACAAGTGTGGTCTGGGTGGCACATCGCCGTCTACCAATAAACTAGAAGTGTCAGTATAGTTAACACTTTTTCTACAAATAGTCTCAAAATAATACTGTCCTTTTGTGTTCCTCTTTACTCTTCCTCAGAGAGCAGTCGAGAATACATTTTGAATTCATTTCACCAGGAATAAGATATTTTGTTGACAGCTACACATCAAGTGCTCCACCGTTTCGTCTTCTTGACCACACGCTCTCCCTGTAAACATACAGTCAGATATAAGACTGCGGCTTAGGTTCAACAGCTTTTTTTTTTGTTTTGTTTTGTTTTCTTTTTGTGCTTTGGCAGTATTTACTTGGCGCTTCCTAAAGGCTATAATATTGACTCGCCTTCACATGACCGTCCTGACATTCACACGTCCTCGTGTGATCTACCTCAAGGAGTTATTTTCAACGACAGTCGAACCACAAAAACTATATTCTTATTTAGTTACTATTACTTGCAAAACAAGCATCACTCAGCCGACAAGCACTCTACCCACACCCTCACAGTGCCCTATCCAACAACACAGGACTCAGGCAACTCTTATGGTGCCTGATCCAACAACACAGGACTCAGGCCACCCTCACGGTGCCTGATCCAACAACACAGGACTCGGAACAACGTTGAGTGTGGGTTACCGTCCTTATCAGATAGCGGACAGCTTAATACTCCATCACGAGTTTACTCAATAAAATACTGCAAAGGATATGCGGTTCGACACGCATGATGAAATAACTCCTATTAACCTTGAACTAACTTGACTTTAAACGGACCTTGGTATATTTATGGTACTAATTTAATGTAACAGCGTAGCTTAGCAGTGGTACACGCCAACAAAACAGACTTGTAATAGTATAGCACATTGTAACAATATAGTACTTACAGACACATTGGACATCAATTATTGTCCGCCCTTCAATCTTACCTTATTTTTACCCAACTGTGTTATGTAGCATAATCGTCATCATTACCAATTAATTCATTCCCTAGTATCGATATCCATTTTCCTTGTCATGTCAAACACAGACACATTACTGTATTGCTGAAATCAAAAACACTTTAAACATGGCACAAAGCCGCCATGAGTCGCGCGGCATGATCACATTCTTTATTGCCGCAGTAGTAATCCATCTAATTTGTCAGAATTTTCCCGTCGGCAAAGATGGCGTCTTCATAGTACGAATATTCGTCATAAAATTCTTATTTTGTCGCTCAAGCGGCAGTTGCCATTTTTCATAGGTATTACCACGATTTCAAACACGTGGTGTGGTGTCTCGGATCCCACTTCTGATGTCGCCAGGTGGCTATCTGTATTAGTTTCAGACTTCTTCACGTAGGTAAAGGCTCGAGGTATTTTGGAAATAAATAGGATTTGTAGAACGTAAACTTATATTCACAAATTTTAAGCAAATACAACTTTCTAATAATCTTAAAGGTAAAGTGGACGCCAGCAGTCCGTCTAAAATCCAGGATCGACCACCAGCCTCACGGGTTCGATGGTTTCTTCCTGTTTTTCATGACGTTCTGCTAGAATGACTCCTTGTCATTCTCGTCCGAACATTTTGAATGTTTGTTTCATAATTTAATACGAACGTTAAAACCTCCTTTAACGTTATCCAATAAAAAGGTTAGTTTGTTTCACGGCGCCAGGGATGCGCCTTCATATTCTTAATCTGCATTGCACGGATGTTTTTAAATTAATTTGCACTAAACGCATAAACAGCAAAACAAAAAAAAACAAATACACATACACTATAACCATTCCTCGTATTGTACAATCATAATTTTCAAAAAACAATAAAATTCGATTCCTCAATCAGATGAAAATATATTCTGAGATTTCCTTGAACACCGGTAAAGCCGTAGGACATTACTATTTATATTTATAACTAGCAATAAAACGCAGCTCTGTCTGCACAAGTATCGTTTAATGAAGTCAATAGTACCTTGTGTCCATGTAGGGATTTTGAGTTACCACCGTGGCAAATTTATACGAATCAACTAGTCTCCGTGTGGTGACGGAGTAAGAATACAATATGTCACCACCCCATCTCATCCCATGGGTGTCGTTAAAACCGACTAAGGGACTATTCGTCAATATCATCTTTACGAAATAAAAAGAAGGAAAACTTGAAATTAAACCCTATATCAACTCGTTTGGCCAGCGTGGTATTAGTAGGCCAAGTATCCATCCGTCATTGGAGGAGGCCCGTGGCCGAGGCTGGGACATTAATGTGCTGGTATGATATGATGGGATTCAAACCGCGACCTTCCAGCGAAGACGTTATTTCTATTTTTCTTTGCCAAACAATCACTTTACTTTCCTCTGGGAAGGCTTCCTTAATTCACCTCATTTATTTAGACAGTACTAGCTCTGGAATAAAACCAGCCCCGTAATATAATACGTCAGTGTAAATATATGATAACGAGTGAGATTTAAACGCAAATACGTTTTGATAACAAATGCCTTGCGCTAAATTGTACTGAGAAGTTTTATTGTTTCAAGACAGGCTTAAGATTATGTTCATTAAATTAAAAGTTAGATAAATAGTATATGTATCCGTGTGGTGACGGAGTAAGAATACAATATGTCACCACCCCATCTCATCCCATGGGTGTCGTTAAAACCGACTAAGGGACTATTCGTCAATATCATCTTTACGAAATAAAAAGAAGGAAAACTTGAAATTAAACCCTATACCAATCCTCCTAGCCAGCGTGGTCTTAGTAGGTCAAGTAACCCTCCGTCCCGGGAGGAGGCCTAGTCTGTTTCTACGACAGCTATGGAATGAGATGAGGTGGTGACATTTTGTATTCTTACACCGTCACCACACGGATCACGTATTTACGAACACTAAATATATAAGTTAATTCCTTTCTCCTACAAAAATGTATGTGTTAACCCCAAGATGCAAGATGGTCGCTTATTTTTCTATTAAATATACTATTTTATTTACTCCTTCATCTTTTAAACGTCGTTTTGGGACCGCTTTTGTCTTAAATGGCAACATAGTTTGTTATTTTAAAAATAAAATAGCAAATGTTGCCAGATACGATAAAGAACGTTTCGCTTGGAATATTCCTTTGCTTTTATAGAAATGTTTTCAAAAAAAGATAGAAAAGTAAATTATACGTGTTTTTGTTTCAAAGAGCGTTTAAAAGAATGAAACGATTTTTTTATTCTGACAAATTATTTCTTACGATTTTAAATGTTACAATTAATGTACTATTATTAAAAGTCTTCGTGTGGTGACGGAGTAATAATACAATAGGTATGTCACCACCCCATCTCATACCATGGGTGTCGTAAAAACCGATTAAGGGAAAATCCGTGAATGTTATCTTTACGTAATAAAAAGAAGGAAAACTTGAAATTAAACCCTATACCAATCCGTTTGGCCACCGTGGTATTAGGCGGGCAAGTATCCCTCTGTCACGGGGGGAGGCCCGTCCTGCTGCAGTGGGACATTAATGGGCTGTTTTTATGATTTAAAAATAATTAACAAAATCGAGAACATACTTCTCTCTTATTAATCAGCTAAACAGGCCTATTCTTAGCTTAAACATAAGTTATACCAATTCTAAAACAAAACACACACTAAACAAGCATTAATATTTATCTATTAGGTTGCTACTAAGACAATGCCCATAGTACAAATATATACAGTATTTCGACTTCATAGAAACGAACGAAACGCGAGTTATACCTACACGCTCACGATAGCGGTGGCTTTGCGGAGTGAACAGTCGCGACTGTGCCGCAGTAACGACCGGGAAAGTAGGTAAATGTAATTAAAAGCTGGAGGTGGGCAGCCCTATCGCATGTTTACGTACCGTGCAACCGTAGTCATTTAAAATAAATATTCGGCCGAGATAGACTACTGGTTGTACTGTGCTACGCCTGACCCAAATGTTACATTACATAACAACACCTAAATCAATTCCTTTCTAACAAGACAATAAATTATATTGTAAACTAAATATCTTTTAATTTCGTACTATAAATTAGTTATTTTAATGCTTTTACTAAATTATGTTGTATTAAATTATGCTAAATTTAAACAATAACATATTTACTTTTTAAATTCAAAATAAGTAATATTTAACCGTTTAAAATCCCGGGTATTAAACCTTTTTCTTAAGCATAAGACGCTTACTGCAGAGCAAAAGTGTGGTATTCTTCTCTCAACCTGCCTTCTCCTTCTAGACCATTCAATCAATCAGATTATTGCAGTCCACTGCTGGAGAGGCTTCTCCCAACATGCGACACAGAACACGGTCCTTCAGAACTTCTAGAGCATTACTTGCTTTTAAAATAAGCCAACACAGACCCATTTGCTGGAAATGCGAAATGCGGTCTCGGTGACCAGTATAACGCTCATTCCCGATGTAAAGGCAATTTAACCATTATTATTTCACAGAATAGTCGTAAGCTGTGCCGGTTTATTACTAATATAGAAGCTAAATGTAATTCAACACAGCTCGTATATCGTCACAACATCACTAATTAGCCACTAAATGTGCGCCTTTTCTCGAGGATATAAGCGCTTAGAGCATTGATATAGAGCTGATTCCCTGGACTTTTTAGAGGCGTCAACTCGCTTATAAAGCTGTAAATGTAACATATTTTAGTTACTTGGGTTGTATTTGCCATAATTATTATGCTTACTATTCCACCAGTGCGTGGAGCTCAAAATTCTCATCGCAGACTCCGCCTAGGAGTTCGGTTCTGGCGTACGCCAAATTTTATTTTTAATTCAATACTTTTTGTGTATCAATAATAATGTATTAATGTAGACGAAGCGAATCAGGTTTGTCAGGATACTTACTACTTGGTGCCCAGAAATCTCTGCCTACCCCATTGGAATAAGTCATAATATTATATCTAACCTATTATATAAATACATTACATAATTTCACCTAGCTTTACATGATACCAAAATTTAGTATAATACCTCGACGTACCCACTTTGTCGACCACAGACTGCCGTAGGGTCACCACACTATGCGCTGCACTATTTAACGACAATAAAGGGCCCACAATTTATAATCAGAGCTCGGAACAGACTACGGGTACGATGTGGTCACTCTAGCTCACCGCCGCTTAAGGATGGCAATTGTCGATAGAAATGTGTCGATGAAGTTTTGGTATCGATGTTTTTGGTGAACTTTGTTGTCTGGCTTTTAGTGGTCTGCAGAATCCGGTTTTTCTTTACTGACGGACTATGGATGGCCAGGAGTTCTATACAAACCTTTTTGTTCTTAGGGACTAAGCTAAAATTAAAAAATATCTGATATAGTTGTAGAATAGGATAAATTGACAGACAAAGCATAGGTTCACTGTAACTTTGACTACGTATACTTGGTGAAATTTTTCACAGAGCAGATTAGATTATTCATCATATCGGCCCATTAATGTCCCACTGCAGGGCGGGCCTCCTCCCGTGACGGAGGGATGCTTGGCCTACTAATACCACGCTGGGCAGACGGATTGGAATAAGGCTTAATTTCAAGTTTTCCTTCTTTTTACTTTGTCAAGATAATATTTGCGGTTAGTCCCTTAGTCGGTTTTTACCACACCCATGGGATAAGATGGGGTGGTAACATATTGTATTCTTACTCCGTCACAAGGATTAGGTTATTAGATTGAGTGGTATTCGCAACCATGGCCTTGAACACTGTAGCCGCATACACCACTACTTTACCATCAAAGCAGAATACTAACGAATACCTTATTCTTTTATTATGATTTCAATTTAGATACATAATCATAGTAAACAGCCATATAGTGTTATAAATTACAGAACTCTAAAAATAAACATACCTCATCATACATCGTAAATGCAAGATGCAAAAGAACTGCGATAAAAATAATAAACTAAACCCAGTATTCATTAAACCACACCATCCAATATTTAATTCATACGTGACAGCACAAAATTACTTAAGCCTAAAGCTATTCATTTTATTGCAATTAATTTTATCTATAACTAGAGACTCGCCCCGGCTTTGCACGGGTTTAATACTTCTTATCTTAAATATTACGCATGTATTATACATATAAACCCTCCTCTTGAATAACTCCATCTATTAATAAAACCAATCGTAAGTATAGTAGTTTTAAAGATTTAAGCATATATAGGGACGGATAGTGAATATTACCTTTACGAAATAAAAAGAAGGAAAACTTGAAATAAAACCCTATAACATTCCGTCTGACCAGTGTGGTATTAGTAGGCCAAGTATCCCTCTTTCACGGGAGGAGGCCCGTCCCTGCAGTGGGACTTTAATGGACTGTTATAATGATATAGGGACGGAACGATTTTGTTTTATTATACTAAGTAGTGATTTTGTTTCCCATCCCTATAAGCGGCTAGTTCAATAGTGTTTATGCATCGTAACTCATGTTAAATGGTACTATAATTACAGTACACTCATTGTAATGTATTACAACACTATTTTTACCGGTACCTTTGATGGTTTAGTAATTGATCTGTCAAAATAATATTTAACCGATTGTAGAAAAAGAAAAGGTTTTACAGTTAAAAGGTTTTTACCATAGGTATTTGAAAGCCGTATTCGCGTGGTGACGGAGTAAAAATACAATATGTCACCACCCCATCTCATCCCATGGGTGTATACGTATAACGTATACAATTAATATTATCGATAACAAATGTATCCCATCACTTAAAGCGGCTAGTTCAATAGTGTTTATGCATCGTAACTCATGTTCAATGGTACTATAATTACAGTACACTCATTGTAATGTATTACAACACTATTTTTACCGGTACTTTGATGGTTTAGTAATTGATCTGTCAAAATATTTAGCCCATTGTAATGAGAAGAGGTCTTTATGATATTTGAAGCTTATGGAATCAGCTTACCAAAAGTTACCTGTAGGAAAGTACGCGTGGCGATTTAAGTAGTGGCTGGCATGCTCGAGGTTGCGTTTTCGAGTCTTACGCACGACATTGTTTGAAAGAAGAAGAAAAAAACAAGAAAAAACATTTATTGACCATAAATAAATAACATATTCAACAAATATACAAAAAAAAATACAAAACAATAAAACTACGTATATATTATGGCCAATAGGGCTCTGCCTCAGCTGTAATGATGGTACGTCATACTTTTATGTAGCACCAGCGCTGGTATTCTAGCAGCGCCCTCACTTTATTTTGGGCGGATACCACAACTAAATTTTAAATCTAATTATAACAACATTTGCGCGATTTACAAATAATTTAGCCACAGGTCATTTGAAGCAAATTGTTGCCGCTACCGCGCCCGGCGTACCGGTCATTGAAGATGACGACGATTTATGGGCATGGCATCTTTTTAAAATCCTATTTTAGATAACTCCAATGTTGCTCAGTTCTGGGTAATCTACGATTTTCTGCCCACATTTGTTTTTAGTTAAACCGCCGCCGGGATCACATGGTCACGAAACGCCATGGACAGAGATAAGTGGAGATCATTGGAGGAGGCCTATGTCCCAGGACAAGCTATGTAGCAAGCACAAACGGAGCAGAACAAGCATTTACTTGTACACACTGTATAGCTATCATTATAACAGCCCATTAATGTCCCACTGCAGGGACAGACCTCCTCCTATGATGGAGGGATACTTGGCCTACTAATACCACGCTGGCCAGACGGATTGGTATAGGGTTTAATTTCAAGTTTTCCTTCTTTTTATTACGTAAAGATACACGGATAGATATGTCCGTGTGAAAGAAAGAAAGAAAGAAAAAACATTTATTGGCCATAAAGCACACACATAACATAAAAACACATAGCAAAAAAAAAAAAAAACAAAGTCTAAATGGCCAATAGGACTCTGCCTCAGCTGTTATGCTGGTACGGCATAGTTTTATGTCGCACCAGCGCTGGTATTCTGGCAGGTGTGGTGACGGAGTAAGAATACAATATGTCACCACCCCATCTCATCCCATGGGTGTCGTAAAAACCGACTAAGGGACTATCCGTGTATATTATCTGTATAGCTATAAGGGCTTTAAAAAAATAAAAATAAATAAATAAGTCTGGCGTATGACCTTGGTCGTTTCTTTTTCTTCCAATTAATTTATAAGTCACTGGGCTGATATTGGTATATTTGTGAAATATTGTTCCCACTTTTTATAGCTAAAGGTTGTATGAAGGATATTTTATCTCGCCTACCTAAAGTCTAAACAGACAATAGTATTTGCTTTGATTTGTTTCCATTGTCAACTCTAAAAAAGGTTTCGAATATTAGAAAATCAATATAGTAATTTCAATATAGGATTACTAAAGGCCTACGCACGCAGACCGGGGCGGCATGGCAAGGGATTTTAATTTTTACTAATGGAAATTCAACCGTACTGTTACAGAAATACGACATAAATTGCTATGCTTTAAAATGAAAAATGATGTGCGATAAAACCCCTTTCAATGCAACGGCATCATTTTAAAGCATAGCAATTAGCCATGCCGTCCCGGTCTGCGTAGGCCTTAAGTATATTGAATTATACAAAAGATAAAAACTCTTAAAAGTATGTTAAAAATTGAATTAAATATAACTAATAACTTTACAGTTTTAGATAAAAATATTTTGGTAGGTAGGTACCTACTTATTTCAACGTCATTATTTTGAAAAACTTTTTTTTCGAATTAACAAACTCTGTCAAAGGGTTCAATACATCAACATAACAAATTAATAGTCGCTGGCTGGTCTGCGAATCCTACAATGCATCATCAATATCATAACAACCCATTAATGTCCCACTGCAAGGACGGGCCTCCTCCTCCAAGCAGATAATGCAGCAAACAGAACGAGTCGTGGTTTATGACAAAACCGTATTTTGTATTGATAAAACCTTGTGTATTCCGTCCTCATTATTTATTCAATAGTTGTCCTTGATAGTCAAACAAAATTACACGGTTCGGTTGCTATTTATCACAATGCGTTATATTCAAATAGTCGTGTAACATACTTACTATATAAGTGCGTTTTGATGGTAAATTATACGTAATATGGCTTTGTGTACTCCGTGTGGTGACGGTGTAAGAATACAATATGTCACTACCCCATCTCATCCCATGGGTGTCGGAAAAACCGATTATGGGACTATCTGTAAATATTTACAAGTTTTCCTTCTTTTTATTTCGTAAAGATAATATTATCTTTACGAAATAAAAAGAAGGAAAACTTGAAATTAAACCCTATACCAATCCGTCTGGCCAGCGTGGTATTAGTAGGCCTAGTATCCCTCAGCCATGGGAGGAGGCCCGTTCCTGCAGTGGAACATTAATGGGGTGATATGATGATGATGATGAAAAAGAATTGTCCAAAGTGAGTGGGAATCGAACCTGCTACCACGTGCAATATGCTGCTTACACGACCGTTTTGTTAACGATGCAGTTATTTAATGTATGAAATAAAAGTTTCATACATAAAATAAAATACAGCTTGTCGTTTATTTTCACATACGAAATCATTAAGTACTGCAGTATAGGTAATGTGTTCTGATAAGTTATCTTTATTTGTATACGACGACAAGAACATTAGTAACTCGTGTTTTATACAGGGTGTCCCAAAACCCGACGTTAATTCGAAACCGGGTGATAAGGCAAGTCATGCTGGTTATCAGAAAAATATTTTAAAAAATCTTAGTCGCATGGTTGTAAAGTTATATGCATTTCAATAAAAACGCAAAAATTCCCACTTTGTGACACTCTTTTCCCTCCTGTTGTCACAAATCTTAACTTTTTCCAACTTTTTTTTTGCTGTTTTACCCTGAATAGTGCTTCTTTAAATTCTAATAAATAATTTAAAACCACCTAGTCTAGTTTTCACATCAATAGGCCTTATTTCTTAGAATAAAATTTATTATGAAAAAAATGTCCAGTTTGAACTGACTGTAGTGAAAAAAAAAATGTACTACGCGAGTTTGGCAAGTTCCGCCAAAAGTTGGCGCATTTAGTAAGGATATGAAATGGTATCATACTTGGTAAATTGTTGCCGCTATCATGGACAAAAAAAATCTTTTTGGTAAAATTTAGGAGCCGATTCCAATGCTGAATAAGTTAAACTGCTAAGTAGTTGAACCGGAAAGAGTCATCATATCAAGTGAAAAGTAGATTTTTTTAAATAGTTTTTGATAACCAGCATGACTTGCCTTATCATCCGGTTTCGAATTAACGTCGAGTTTTGGGACATCCTGTATATGAGAAGAAAATTCTTTATTTTACTTCTTTTTTAAGGATAAAAATTAAATTTTGAACCGATTTCAGAAAAAGTAGGAGATTCTAAAATTAATTGTTTGTTTATTTCTTGAAAAGTTATTTTTTGTTTAAAAGAGTCATACATCCAGATTGGACAATTGATCAAAATAGGCTTAAGTAGTTTTTATCTTAAAAAATATGAATATTCTGTAAAAATTCAATGTTAACGTAATTGCGAAAGTATTTTAGTCGGTTTTTTAAGTAAAAAACTGTATACTTAGTTAATTTATTTAAAAACATACAATTACACAAATGTTTGCCATAAAGTCCAGGGTTTTTAATATTAAATGTATGGTAATTGTAAATGAAATAAAATAAATACACACATTCGCACATCGCCACCCAGTCCCAAACTAAGCAAAGCTTGTACTATGGGTACTGGACAACGAGTAAATATACTTAAATACTTTTTTTTTTTAAATTAAATTTTACACTGCTTGTCGTTTACGTTCACATACAAATATACACATTACCTATACTGCAGTACCTTATCAAGTACTGCAGTATAGGTAATGTGTTCTGATAAGGTTATCTTTATTTGTACACGACGACAGGGACATTAGTAACAACGTACCTACATCTATCATCATAACAGCTCATTAATGTCCCACTGCAGGGACGGGCCTCCTCCCGTGACGGAGGGATACTTGGCCTACTAATACCGCGCTGGCCAGACGGATTGTTATAGGGTTTAATTTCAAGTTTTCCTTCTTTTTTATTTTGTAAAGATTATATTGACGGATAGTCCCTTAGTCGGTTTTTACGACACCCATGGGATGGCCGGCGTGGTATTAGCAGGCGAAGTATGCCTCTGTCACGGGAGGAATGTGCAGTGGAACATTAATGAGCTGTTATGATGACACAAATATTTAACCCCTTATACAATATGGTCATATCTCCTAAACGGATGGACACTTTTCGATGAATTTTATTGTTTCTGGCTAGTAAAATTATGCCCTACCTCATATTACTTAAACTTATGCGCCATTGTCAAGTATACCTTCTCTGTATATATTATATCATTTAACAGCTCCACAGACGCCACATGAAACATCTACATTGGGCTTATCCACATTAACATTGTATAAAAAAAACGTACTCATCACTCTATCTACTTATATATATTTGTTCCAACCATTTTTATTATTAAACTAATCCTGCTTAAGAGAACAACTATACAGGTTAGTACAGAAGTCTATCGCGTAAACATGATGTATAATGAATGAAACAAAAACTTTAACACGAGGTTGGGCATAATTTACTAAGCAAAAACAAAGAAACATTGAAAAATGCCCATTTACTTGAGATAAATATTGTTTAAACGGGATAGTAACGCGTATTTTATTTACCTTTATTTTACTTGACGTTTCGGCACAGGTTGCACTGGCCGTGGCTGCAAGCTGCACCAGTCAGCAGTAGTTTAGCCCATTAATGTCCCACTGCAGGGAGGGGCCTCCTCTCGTGACGGAGGGATACTTGGCCTACTAATAACATGCTGGCCAGACGGATTGGTACAGGGTTTAATTTCAAGTTTTCCATCTTTTTATTTCGTAACGATAATAGGCACGAATAGTCCCTTAGTCGGTTTTTACGACACCCATGGGATGAGATGGGGTGGTGACATATTGTATTCTTACTCCGTCACCACACGAAGACAACCTCTTAGTAGTCAAATTATCACACAATAGGTATTCTTATAATTTTTAGTAGTCAAATTATTATCACACAATAGGTATTCTTAAATTAATAATTTGATTTATTTTAAAGTAATGTAATTGTACTGTAACTAAGCTTAAAACGGCATTCTTGTAGTTTTTAAAGTGACAGTTCATGTAATCTTCTCCATTAAGAAACGTCAAACTATTTTTATCGTTTAACTTTATTCTTAACGAAATTTTTACACTTTTAGATTTATTAAAAATGAAATTTAAATTAAATTGTATGTTACGAAAGTTGACCTGCTGTTTATATTTCTGTTTTGCGGCAAAATAGTCGATATTTATATAGACTCAGACTTATGACCACTGGTTTTTTTTTATTTTATTGTTTATACGGTTTGTCATTTATGTGGTAAAGGACTTAGAAGGCAGGGTGTCACTATCCTAGTCATAAACTTTTACTTAATATTTTAGCAACCAAACTAGATATCTAAAAGTGGGAACGGATGCGTCAGTTTCCCGTTGTAATGGAGTGTATATGTAGTGGGTTAATGATGTAGGATAAAGATGAAGTATCATGAAAATTATTATGTCTTACTTTATTTTTTCCGTGTGGTGACGGAGTTAATCACCAACCCAACTCATTCAATGAATGTATCGACAAAGACAAACAATCGACTTAGAGAAATTTCTTACATATAACCATTGAGGTTGTACTACGTAGTACATTTACCTCAATGCATATAAACTTTAATGCTGCTTCAACGATGTTTTGTTTTTATTGCTTTATGGTGTCATATTCGCAAGCGAGCTACCTGATCATAATTGGTAAACCAGAGCCATTCTTACTACCTTATGTTTTAGACTGAAAATGAGAATTACTATAGACTACTACTACTATAGAGGAAACGCTTTCTGGGTGAATGATGCCAAATTCTTCTCTTTATTTAAGTAGACACATCAATATATCATGCCAGCTACAAAACTAAAAGAAAAAAAGATATAGAAAGATAAAAAAGAAAATACCAAAATTGCCTATTTCATGAACAATGTGAAGACAAAAGAAAAATGGTTGATATTCCTTACCGCTGTCAGATATGGGTTAGACATATTTACAACACAGGATTTGATAAAAAGATTGAGTGGCATAATAATATGAATGTATTTACGTATGTATTTCTATTTGGATGTGCAAATGACATATTTTTGCCTCTTACAATTTGTTTTGATGTTATTGCTCATGTATTTATAAAACTCTCCGTGTGGTGACGGAGTAAGAATACAATATGTCACCACCCCATCTCATCCCATGGGTGTCGTAAAAACGATTAAGAGACTATCCGTAAAAACTATCTTTACGGAATAAAAAGAAGGGAAACTTGAATACACCCTATACCAATCAGTTTGGCCAGCGTGGTATTAGTAGGCCAAGTATCCCTCCGTCACGGGAGGAGGCCCGTCCCTGCAATGGAACATTAATGGGCTGGTATGATGATGATGACTTAAGTTTTAATTTAATCAACAAGCAAAAGTAATTGAGTAATAAATTAATCAATAAACAATAGTAATTAAGTAATAAAATACAACTTTTACATTCAGGATAGCAAGCTTAAAATATAATATTTATTTGTTCCAAATAATGGATGCGTGATTACAAAAGATAGCGAATTGGATAGTTTAACACGACGCCATTTTGAAAAGTCGCCATTTAATTGCTTATCTGACTAATAGGTTTGACAAGAATGCAAGACCATAAAAAAAGTGGGGAATAAACTCACCAAACCACTATGGGAAATAACAACTCCTGTTTAGGGTAGCCAGCGACTTGACTGTAAATCAAAGGTGGTGACTACTAACCACCATGTTAACCATTTTGCCCTAACTTCATCATAACTGCCCATTAATGTCCCACTGCAGGGACTGACCTCCTCCCGTGACCGAGGTATACTTGGCCTACTAATACCACGCTGGCAAGACGGATCGGTATAGAGTTTAATTTCAAGATTTCCTTCTTTTTACTTTGTAAAGATAATATTTACAGTAAGTCACTTAGTCGGTTTTTACGACACCTATGGGATAAGGTGATATATTGTATTCTTACTCCGTCACCACACGGAGATTGTTTTCCCTTACAAAGACTAAAAAGAAATCCTATTTTACCTGGTGAATAAAACACAAATAATAATAAAATATATTACATAAAAAAGTCGAGTACGCCATTGTTCAAGTAAAGAGAAGATACAAACTGAAATCATATAATATTTGGCCTTTTCGTTTGAGTAGGTACAAAGAGATAAATGTTATTGTAACTACTAAAAACGGCATGTTTTTAATATTATTTTATATGATTTTTAATTGACTACATGATGAGTATAGTATTGTAAGGTTTTTATGTATATTACACGGATAATATAGTAAGGAAACCTTTATTAATTTAGGTATTTCTAATGTATGGTCGAAAACTAAATGGCTTTATCACCTCTAGAGTGAATGTTAGTTGCATGTCATAAAACTATTAGGTTCAATATCGCATAACAAAACATCAGCTAAAGCATGACGCTACTTTGACATATCAGTTCTCTTGTATTAGCAAATAGTCGTTAGATATTTATAAAAACAAATAGTAAAGTCAACATTATTGACTGATACTAGAGCATATTTTCGGTAAAACGTTTTATTCTAATGAATTTCTCTCTTTTTTCCTTATATGTCCATCCCTTTCATTTCTTGCATGACGTCATTGGCACATATTTCAATTTTTTTCGTAATTTTATAATATAAAACAAATTAGGGTAAACCACCTAATCGTTAGAAGTCCTACAATTATTGGCACTTAAGAGTTAAAAGTGATTAAAAAGAAAGAAAACACTGTAGATTATTCAAGTTCAGTATGATTATTCAAGTTCAAATATTATTTATTTAATATATTTATCATATTTTATTTATTTCATGTGTCAACAGAGCAACAATAAATTTATCAGAATCCTTTTATTGGCATTAGTGCCAATAATATTTATTTAATACTATTCAATCACATTATAATGATTAAGTATAAGCAAAGATTAAAGTATTTTATCATTTTTATAATATTTTAGTCTGACACGAAGTCCACTCTTAAGGTGCCAACAATTGGGTGGCTTACCAGCCAATATTTAAATTCTACATTTTCAGTTTTTTCTGAAATGACAAGCTTGTAATGTCACAAGTAACAAGTTGACTTTAGTTTTAAATTATTTAATGGTTTTTCATGGTTTTTCACATACAAACTCTACAGTTTAATATAGTGACATTTGTATTGTGTTAGTAGATATTATTATTTATTGCGTTGAAGTGAAAGTTTAAAATAGATTGCACTTTTAATCTAAGCATAGTTTTGATTACGGTCAACCAATGACGTCAAGCTCACGCATAAACATTAAATAACGATCTTAATGAATTTGAATTATGATAGAATTTTTTGTCAAAACTTATAAAGCCATTTCGTTTTCGAGTATACCTATATAAATAATATACATACCTACATACTAATTACATCATACTCGTACCTACTCATTTCGTCGCCCAAGGGAGTGGGCACGGGTCAGCTAGTTATTTAAAAATAATGATTTACTTTGTGTTTTAAATAATTCTTAAAAAGACAATTCTCGCAGTAGAGATCGCCTACGTCTGTAATAATTTGTTGATCAAACAAAGAATTTGTCCCGCGCGGAAATTGAACCTGTGCACGGCGGTTGCTTCGCAATCATCGCGCCACCGAGACAATTATGTAACCTTCTAATGATGATAGTTAAAATCATAAAGGTATAGGGTAAAATAAGTAAAATAAACAATTACCACTTCCAGTAATTCCCTACAGCAACGTAACTTATAATCGGAAACAGGTCCCGGATCTCAGCCCGTTTGTCTTATGACGGGGTCGACGTACCTTTTCCCTTCGCGTATCTCAATCGTGTATTAAAATAGATATATTATTATGTTTACATGACAAAGTCTGGATAATTCAATTGATACTATTTTTACGACAAATGTTTACAAAAAAGAGTTTTTATTAGATGGTACATAGAAAGTGTAAAATACTGTTTACTAATTCTGTAATTAAAAGTGAAACTTCAGCATAATACTAGAAAGTCTTTGCAGTGGGACATAACTGGGAATTAATAGCTAACTGCAAGGTCCAGGATTCCTACTTTTGTGTATGGCAAAAACAATTGTCCTAACTGGATTTCAAACCCGTGACTTCTTGCATGGTATTTGCAGTTTACCAGGCAATTTATTTAGTTTCTTGTAATTTTTAGGGTTTTGTACCCAAAGGGTAAAAACGAAACCCTATTACAAAGGCTCCGCTGTCCGTCCGTCTGTCTGTCACGAGGCTGTCTCTTAGTTAAAATCAATTTAACAGACACAAAAGCTCAAAACAATAATTTGTAAATAGCTTAACCAATGTTCTCCCGGGCTTTTAACTCGGTATACACAGCAGCTGATTACCAGAAATCGGCATAACATCCTACTTCCTATCCTACTAATATTATAAATGCGAAAGTTTGTGAGGATGGATGGATGTTTGTTACTCTTTCACGCAAAAACTACTGCATGGATTTTCATAAAATACGATATATAGGTAGTTTAGGGTGTAGAATAACATTTAAGCTACTTATACAGCGCTGGTGAAGCCGCGTGCATCAGCTAGTTTGCCATAATTTTTTTCACTATAAACCTTTACAAGAGTAAGAATGCAATCTCACCGCATCTCATCCCATGGGTGTCGTAAAAACCGACTAAGGGACTATCCGTAAATGTTATCTTTAACGAAATAAAAAAAACTTGAAATTAAACCCTATACCAATCCGTCCGTTTTCATATCCTCGATAAGGGTACTAATCATTTAATCCTACAGCTTATATTTCTGACTTTACCTTTACATACATAACTAGTCGACTAAAAGGTTAGTATGCCCTGCCCTAGTAAATTTACTAACCGAACAAAATTTAGTAGGTTGGAAAAACGACTATTATGGTCTGCAGTAAAAGTTTCAAACTTTTGGGGCCTAGAATTTTGGAGCTAACGATAATCGCGCTGACATTGTTGTAGGGTGAATTTTCCAGTTTAAGTCTTCCAAATTTTATTTTAATTTTTATACGCTTTTTTATATTTTGAGCCAGGCTATCTATGTAGGTGTTGTTTAACTGCTTCGCATACAAGGAAAGAACTAAGTTTCGGATCACACGCAAGATGATTAATTATTTGCGTGATCCACAAATTAATGTCTTGAGTTTGGATATACTTTGTGTTCGTTTACTTTGCGACACGGGATTCGATTCCCGATAATAATGCTGTACAAGACAAAATATAATTAACCGCGAAAACCTAGTCATTGTAGTAAATCGAGTTTTAAGCTATTCTTGTCATAAATCCTATAAAAACGAATGGATTTAAAGATTTTTATGACGAACCATTCATAACAGCCTATTAATGTCTCACTGCAGGGACAGGCATCCTCCCGTGACAGAGGGATACTTGGCCTACTAAGGTATTATTACCACGCTGGCTAGACGGATTGTTTGATTCTTTTTTTTTCATAAAGATAATATTCACGATGCAATCATAAATAAGTGTAATTGCTTAGCATGCCGCGTTAGACCTAAAAGACCCTTACTCAAAACACGTGCCTCAAACAAGGTAGCTTACCCTAACACACCGTACATATGAGACTACTCAGTGAACTATCTAAGTGAACTTTACGTTCTGTAATAGCTGCTCTTGTTCTCTTCTATGTGATGCACAAAGAGAATACATTTAACTTTATAATTCACTGTGGGTATTTTTAACATTAGGTCCTAATTATAATTTATTTTTTTCATCATATTAATATTAGGTATTTTGAATTTAGGTATTTCTTATGTAAGTGTTTTAATTTTAGGTATTTAGATGTGCTCCCATCCACCATATTATTTATTACTACACTTTAGTAATCCATACTAATATTATAAATGGTAAAGTGTGTATGTCTGTTTGTCTTTCTTTCACGGCAAAACGGAGCGACGAATTGACGTGATTTTTTAAGTGGAGATAGTTGAAGGGATGGAGAGTAGGTAACTCAAGCTAGTTTTTTTCTGTAATGTAAAGGGGAAACGAAATAACGCGAGCGAAGCCGCGGACAAAACCTAAATATAAATAATTATTTACACAAAAAAGTATTTAAGTATGTTTATCTCTTGTCTAATTCCCATAGTACAGCATACTCTGCTTAGTTTAGGACTAGATGGCGTTGTGTGTATGTGTGAGATATTTAGTATTATTACATTTATAAGCTACACAATTCGCAGCCATAAACACGCGGAATACCAGAGAACTACTAAATAGGTTAAATATAATCAAACATGCGATCTCCTTAGAATCAACTGCGTAACAAGCATTATTTATCTAAGTATGTATGTATAACTGTCAAAATAGAACTCATAAACGGCTGAATCGTACGGTAATCTCGTTTTGTTTACATAAATAAAGTATTAGACAGTAATATTACGGTCATAGTACAAATATACACAGTATTTCGACTTCATAGAAGCGGACGGAACGCGAGTTATACCTACACGCTCACGATAGCAGTGGCTTTGCGGAGTGAACAGTCGCGACTGTGCCGCAGTAACGAGCGGGAAATTAGGTAAATGTAATTAAAAAGCTGGAGGTGGGCAGCCCTATCGCATGTTTACGTACCGCGCAGCCGTAAACATTTATAATAAATATTCGGCCGAGATAGAATACTGGTTGTACTGTGTTACGGTTTTACATTAGATATGGTTGCATTAAGGTTTGTTATTTATTGTAATGAAGGGTATTTATAACAGTAGTAATGGATAAATAAATGACTAGAATTTACTTGTAGAATTGTCTGATTTCTAATCGCAAGCGTAATATTTGCAAGCGTACCATACTATGCGCGTTTTCAACTGAGTCTTAAGGCCAAACCATTTCTCTATATCTATCTCACTTGCACTTAAGGGTCTTCTATTCATAAACATATAAATAAATTAATATTCACGGACATCTCTACACAGCGCCATCTGTTCCCAAAGTAAGGTAGGCTTAACCAGTGTTATGGCTAACAGAACAACGGATATTAGTACTTATATACTTTTCTTTTGTAAATACATATGTATGTATTTACAAAAGAAACAGTCAGACCAATGCAAACAATCACGTTCATGCACACAAAGATTTTCATTGAGCGAGAATCGAACCCGAGACCTCAGCGAAGCCTGTAATAAAACCACTACGCCACAGCTGTGGTCGTCGAATAAATATAATATATTCTGTTTTTTTTGGAATACTGAGATAATAGCGCGCATACTATAGTATTTAGGTACTTGCGAAGTTGTCTGATTTCTAATTGGTATTTGCAAAAGTACTTATTACCCATACTTACTTATTTTTTGTAAGTAAGTACTTACATATTATAGACAGAAGACACTATGTTCATGGACACAGAAAATGACATTAAACTAGGAATTGAACCCGAAATCTTTACTTAGTAGCCGTAGCCACTACTTTACAACAAAGCTCGTCATGCTAAATATGTTATAGGTAAGAACATAAAA
Organism: Schrankia costaestrigalis; assembly: GCA_905475405.1. NCBI lineage: Eukaryota > Metazoa > Arthropoda > Insecta > Lepidoptera > Erebidae > Schrankia > Schrankia costaestrigalis. The sequence continues at coordinate 10,058,211 of FR997852.1, read as the reverse complement.
CTTGGCATGCTAAAATCTAAAACTTTACAACTAAGTTACTTCTAAGTTTAGCACACAAAGAAATGCCTTGAACGGGAATCGAATCCGAGACCTCAGCGTAGCAGCCATACTAAATATGTTATACACTTGGCATACTTACTTAATTCTAAAACTTTATACCTAAGTTACTTCTAAGTTAACAGTGCTTAAGCTTAACGAACTTAACCGTAAAATCCACTAAGAACTTAACAACACCCGACAAGCTACTATTTTTGTTTCGCTTATATAAATTTAATGATTTATTCTAAAATGGTCTTTATTTTAAGTGAAATATGATTTAGATTTCATTAATAATGTTGTTGTAAACAAAATAATTATCCTGGTATGTTGAATAAGCTTTTTGACGTAATTTTGAATTATTTTACTTAACTATGGTGTATAGTTTCGATCGACAATCTTTATGGCGAAGTGTTTGAAGTAAATAATAGACCTGTCTTTACCTATAAAATTGGCGTTTTGTATTGAGATTTTATGCGATGTTTGATTTTTCATACTAACGTTTTCTTCGTTTTTTTGGGTTCTTCATCAACTCGACACGAGAGACTGATCACACGTGTGTCCGGTTGGTGAAACTTTAAATTAGTACTAATTATTTTTTCGTCATTTCGACATGCCAAGGTTTCTATGTATGTCCACATAGTGAAATTTAAAATAAATTACTTTTATGTTTTCGTTAACTGAGAGTTTTGAGAATCCAGTTTTTTCAATAATTATTAAACTTCATAGAATAAAATTTGGTATAAGTAATAGCGGACATCTTAGCTAACTTATAGCATTTTAATCATAGAAAAAAAATATAAGGGAAGAAGTTACATGTTTAAATGGTAAATTCCGCTGGTTTAAGTTGGACCCATATTTACAGGCTTATTACTAATACAAATAATAATTATTATTTTACTTAATTATCTTTTTTTAGAAAAACTGGCAAGACAGGTCGATATATAATTGAAACCTTTTTATCTTATTCTACGTAACGAAAAACACTGACACAAATAGAAACATATTTTCTATTCAACACGGAACATAATAAGTTCTTCATTCATTAATACTTCACTGCAGGCCTTGCAGTGGGGCACGAAATCTTATGATAAAGACGCAGTAGAAATTGAGTGATGTTCAATTAAGGCGAGTACCCTTACACATTTTACTTACAACTACTATATGTATAAGATAAATGAATTTGGACTATTGCCAAGAATATGCCGCGCCCGGAACTCGAATCCTGATACCGTAAGTAATTCATGTACGTCCGATTCATTGAATTTCGTCTTAGAAATGTTAAGAAATGAAATATGTGAAATGGCTTCTATTTCAAAAGTTTTACCAATTTTTATTCTAAACTTTTTAGATGGACTTGGAACTTTTTGTTTTGTGTCGGCCTTATTTCCATACATGGAATAGGGCAAATAGATTTAGAACTGGACAAGGGCGATGCAACTACCACCTAGATTGCGATTGTGGAGCTCAGGTGCGATTGTGGAGCTCCAAAACAAACGATGATGCGCATCGTCGAGGAATGTCCCCGACGTCGTTTCTCTGGGGGAATGCGTGAGCTCCACAACCTTACTCCGGCCGCAAAAGATTGGCTCCTCCAGCTGGATATAGACGTATAGGGTTCAAAGCAGAAGCCATACGCAATGATAATGAATTCCATAGATGCATCATAGTAGCCTTACTAAAGAGAGGACCTAAAGCTCTGGCATCAGATGTTCATACAACTGATGACGACCTCTGTAGCGTAGTGGTTATATAACATGACTGTTACGCATAGGTATCGGGATCGATTCCCGCTCAATGCAAATCTTTGTGTGCATGAACATGATTGATTACATTGGCCTGAGTGTTTCTATGTATAATATGTATGTATTTACAAAAAAAAATGTATTTAAGTATGTTTATCCGTTGTCTAGTACCCATAGTACAAGCTCTGCTTAGTTTGGGACTAGATGGCGTTGTGTGAATGTGTGAGGAATTTTATTAATATCAACTAAATCACTTTACCGGCTAAGGGGCCAGTCTGGCAAAGTCATAACGATAAAGTGTAGCATTTTTTGACTACCTCTCTTTGCACTCGACCTCTAGGGGTTCACTCGTGTCTGTTATATACAAAATATTGCTGTCAGATATCATCATAATCATCATAACACCCCATTAATGTCCCACTGTAGGGACGGGCCTCCTCCCGTGAAGGAGGGATTATTGGCCTACTAATACCACGCTGCTGGCTTGGTATAGGGTTTAATTTCAAGTGTTCCTTTTTTTATTTCGTAAAGATAATATTCACGAATAATCCTTAAGTCGGTTTTTAGGACACCCATGGGATGAGATGGGGTGGTGACATATTGTATTCTTACTCCCTCACCACACCGATAAAAAATAGTAATTGTAACCAATGAGTTAATTCAATTTTCAAGCAATACATTGTTAGATTAGTACAATACGTTCAGTGGAGCACAAACAAGTACTTATGTGATCACAATGTGTCGAACAAACACTGAACCTTGACCGCTTAGCGAAACGTTTATACGTGAGCCATAACTACTGGACTATTAAATACTGTAGTGCACAAATAAATAAATAATAAATATTCCTCACACATTCACACATCGTCACCTAGTCCCAAACTAAGCAAAGCTTGTACATACTATGGGTACTAGACAACGGATAACCAACTTAAATGTGAATCACATAAAAAATATGTCCTTCTTGGAAATCGAAGCCGCGACCTCGTATACTGCAGCCGCTACCGCCACCGCTATACCATCGAAGAGGAATTCATCAAGGTTACACAACAACAGCCAATATAATCCTACAATAGTTAAAAAACTATTGGCTGTTGTTGTGCTCTATAGCTTTCGAATTTCACTATGTACTTTTAATTTGCGAATGCATGTTAATAGCTGTGATATTTAATTTAGTTATTATTGTATGTTAATATTTAAGCCGTTGGCATTCCGAAAACAATAAAAAAATATATACAGTATAACCCGCTTAAGACGATTTTCCAGGGACCCCACCAAAAACGCGTCTTAAGCGAGAAAGCGTATTAAGCGGGATAGGAAAAAAAAAACGTGCTACATTTATTATATTTTTTGTTCTTATTATTTGAAATTATGTACCTACATTCAATACATTATTAAAAATAATCACTTATTTTGGTTTGACAGAAAGATTTTGATGCATTAGCAATTACAGGATTTTCAACTTTTGCACCGCGTCATCACTTTCATCCAAAGAAGCAACTTATTCATTCATTAAATCATTAATAGCCGATAATGCCTGACTAATCTTCGTCCTCATCATTATCAGTTAGGCATAGGGGCCTTGTTTTGTGTGTTATTCACATCCTCAATAAGATATTGATTGAATTTCGTTCGTACTACATTGTCATCAATGGAAGAATATCCAGCCTGAATATTTAGCCAGGGTTTTCCTGAATCCTAGTATCTCAGGAAGAAGCACCCGAGTTCTTCTTTCAGCACGACGTCAACCACGTTATTTCAAGAACCGGCTTTCTTAAAACAATTTTAAAAGGGCCCCACGGCTGGCCTCGAGTGCGGTTGTGGGGCCTGAGCGCGGGCGTATTAAACGGGATGACGAATCGTATTAAGCGTTAAGAAATGTATGAAAATATGTCTCAAATTGCAGGGACCGGCGTAAAAAGGCGTATTATGCGTGAAATCGTATTAAGCGTGATCGTATTAACCGGGTTCTACTGTATATAGTATACCCTTTAACCTAAACACAGTTACATTACCTAACACACTACTAGCATAAGAGCCTTTACGTGGCTCACTAGCGCCGCCAATGGAAAAATAATCATAATTCGCAAATAGGATAAATAATGTAAAATGTTGATAACAAAGTCTTGAGAAAAAGCAATAAAGTATTTGTATAACACACTTTAAATGTTTTTCAATTATGTAGTTGATCGCATTCGAAAAAATAAATGTCCGTTTTTGTTTATAATGCAATTTTTATTTAATTGAAAAACATTTAAAATAATAATGATTTATAAAAGTGTAGTAGTAGTAGTGTGTAGTAAGAAAAACATAGTACGAACATACATTTAGCCAGACTGGCAATGTGATGCCAACGAAGTGACATAACTCTTTGACACATTTCTTATCAGTAATAGCGCTTTCCATCAAGGCCATTACCACAGCCTTTAAATAAAAAAAAGAAAGTCCTGTAAAGTAAGACATTAAAAGCCTGTACAAAAAGCTCCACGACGACATTCTAAAATGAATACTAAGTAAAATAAGGTGTACTTATGTAACTACTAGTTAGGTACAGTACGGCTCCGTGTGGAGTAAGAATACAATATGTCACCACCCCATCTTATCCCATGGGTGTCGTAAAAACCGACTAAGGGACTATCCGTAGTTTATTAACTTAACGATACGATATAAAAATAAGGAAAACTAAAAATTAAACCCCATACCAATCCATCTGGCCAGCGTGGTATGAGTAGGCCAAGTATCCCTCCGTCATGGGAGGAGGCCCGTCCCTGCAGTGGGACATTAATGGGCGGGCATTATGAATCCGACCTGCGCGGCGCGGCGTGAAGTTAGCCATCAGATAAATTCGCGCATATACAGCAACAAACAAAACACTCGCTCTCCGTCATTTCGTTCAAGCCAACAGCTTCAAGCCAGCCGGCCGTAAGTACAAAGCGCTTTGACGACGACGTTGGAAAATCCAATTAGTAGTTTCACGTAGTGAGTGAAAAAGAGAACTGAAATGATTTTGTTAAATGAATAAGGTTCACTGGAGGATTAAAGTAAATAATAGAAAAGTAGGTTATTCAAAAGTTTTAGTATTATGAAGGAGTTTTTTGTTATGTTGGTTTGTACAAATGCTGTGTGTGTTTAAGTTAGTAGTGTGTTAATGTTACTGTGTTTAGGTTGTAGATGGTGAAATTCGAACAATTCAATATTCCTCACACTTTCACACAACACCATCCAGTCCCAAACTAAGTAGAGCTTGTACATACTATGGATACTAGACAACGGATAAACATACTTATACTTTTTTTGTAAATATATACATAATTATCATACATAGAAATCACCCAGACCAATGCAAACAATCATGTTCAGATCACACACAAAGATTTGCATTGAGCGGGAATCGAACCCGAGACCTCTGCGTAGCAGTCATGTTAAATAACCACTACGCGACTACAGAGGTCGTCATTGTAGCATTATATTGGCTGTTGCTGTGTAAACTTGATGAATTTCTCTTTGGTGGTATAGCGGTGGCGATAGAGATTGCAGTGTACGAGAGGTTCGATTTCCACGCATTACAAATTATTTATGTGATTCACTAATTATTGTCCTGAGTCACACTAGAGATCAAGTCCTGTGTCGCGGAGCTTTTCTACAAAAAACATCTAGCTAGATATAGGATAACAAAATTTGTAGTTTGAATTGAATTGAACCCACGACCTCAATGCAGCCACTACAAACACCGTCGCGCTACCAAGGCAGCTTAAAGATATTAATTGATGAGCATGACTAAAAACTTCTTTCAAACAAAACTAACTGAAGTTGCTGTTTCGCTCATAAATCAATCAAGAACCAATCCATTTAAAATTTAATATATTTATTATCTAACATTAATCAAAATGCTCTAAATATCATACATGTAAACAGCTTGCATAAGTCAGCCATACTTCATCATAACAGCCCATTAATGCCCCACTGCAGGGACGGACCTCCTCCCATGACGGAGGGATCCTTGGCCTACTAATACCACGCTGGCCAGACGGATTGCTATAGGGTTTAATTTCAAGTTTTCCTTCTTTTTATTTCGTAAAGATAATATTCAGGGATAGTCCCTCGGTTTTTACGACACCCATGGGATGAGATGGGGTGGTGACATATTGTATTCTTACTCCGTCACCACACGGAGAAAAAAATAAACACCATAATTTAAAAAAAGAACTGAATTTTGAAATATTGACAAACTGTTCTATTTCGTTTTCGTACGCGAGCTTACGCGGTTTTCGGCGCAGTCCGTCAGTCGAGCTTAATCGCTCGCGCTGTATGGACGTCTTAACGTCTCCACGTCGGTTTTTCTCATAAATTACGTCGTTCGTTAAAAACAAGCGAAACAGATGGATTTCAGTGTTTAAAACGTTAGTGTGGTAATTTAGATTATAAATGGAGCATTTTATATAGTTTTGTGTGTGATTAAAATGTTTTATTAATGTGGGATAATGTGAAATAAGATTTATTTTGTGGTGTTTTGTGTTTGACTCTGTGTGTTGGAGAATTCGGAGAATTTCTTGTTTCTCTGCTTTAAATAAGGTCGGTTTATTTTGATTGTTGTTTACTTGATAGCTTTTGGTGTGGTAATTATCATTAGCAATGGATAGTACGCCCAGCCGTGGACATACGTACATCCACACTGCTGAACATATGCCGCCTCCAAAATTTCCATTTCGTGCCTCCCTCATCTATTAGGTTGATGTGATAGGAAGTAATAATCTCATATAATATGTAGTAAAAGGCGACTAAGATAAAAGCTGAGTCTACGCTAACTCTGTTAAAAAGGAACCTACCTACTTTAATCCTTCTGGCCAGCGTGATATAAAGCCAAGTTTACATCAGTTACAGGGAAATGGTTTTCCCTGCAGTAGGACATTAGCATAGTTCAAAGATACATCAGTTAGTGTATAAAATATAAGCGCAGGGACCACAATATTGGTCATTTTACAACGCATTGATCATGAATATTTGCTTTCATCTAGGAGTTTCCTATAGGTATTTATAGCCATAAAAATTATAAAAGTATGTTTATCCGTTCTCCAATAACTACAGTACAAGCTCTACTTAGTTAGGGACTAGATGGCGTTGTATGTATGTGTAATATTATTATTATTATCATAAAATTGCTTTACCTATCGCCGTGCGATTGCCCGATAAGACTGTTAGCACGTCAACGGACGTTTGCTTGTGAGATCTTTGACGACAAATGTATACCTACTTACTATTTATTTAGGATATCGTATTTCTTACTAGATTTTACTTAAGGCTCTGTCTGTGTGTATGATTCTTTTAATACGATAAGGTTGTAAGACGAACTAGACGCTCGTAAAGTAAGTTTCGCTCTCTTCATGTAGGTATGTACCAATTTACAAACAAAAAACGTATTATGTTTATCCGTTGTCTAGTACCCATAGTACAAGCTCAGCTTAGTTTGGGACTAGATGACGTGTGAATGTGTAAGAAATGTTTATTTATTTATTTATTCTTCATCCGTACCAGATGTTGAAGAACTCTGTGCTATTTAAATATAAAGCAGTTAGGTTCTATAGCCTTATAACTTGTACTACTGTTACTCTTCCACCTAAACTCAGTTATTTACTTACATTTTTCTCTTACTACTTACTTACATTTACACATTACTGCTTTCCATATCAGCCTATCACCGTATGGTTACGGAGTAAGAATACAATATGTCACCACCCCATCTCATCCCATGGGTGTCATAAAAACCGCCTAAGGGACTATCATCCTAACGAAATAGAAAGAAGGAAAACTTGAAATTAAACCCTGTACCAATCCGTCTGGCCAGCATGGTATTAGTAGGCCAAATATCCCTCCGTTACGGGAGGAGGCCCGTCCCTGCAGTGGGACATTGATGGGCTGTTTGATGATATCAGCCTATAGACCCCTACTGCTGGACATAGGCCTCCTCCAAACCTTTACACATTACTGCTTGAAGGTGTATTATTCGGGCACAATGGTGGTAGATATTAGCCCCTTGTTTAGGAGACTTTCCACAATTTTTTTTATAAAAACCTTCTAAAATTATACTTCAGCCATTCTGTTTCAATTCATCCCGTTAGTTTTTATTCACCTCGTTTATATACGAGTACATAATACCTTTATGTCTAAAACAAAACTGTTTACTTAAGCAAAAATAAACTGAAATAAAAATTCATAGTCCGTGAACTGAACTGAAGTACCTAACTATTTATTTTTCTTTAACATTTTACAATGTATGAAATTTCATGTAAGATTATGTGTCTCGCTTTGATGTGGTCGCTTAAGCCCGATTTACACATCGACAAGTACAGTAGCGAGTTAAGTAGTAAGTTGTTGATTAAGTTGATTTGAATAGATCTCCATCCTATTTTTTGGCGAGTTAAGTACGAAGTAGCCCCCTCTCTCGCGTCTCGCCAACTTAACTCGCCAAAAAATAGGATAGAGATCTATTTAAATCAACTTAATCAACAACTTACTACTTAACTATGTGTAAATCGGGCTTAACTATGACCTTCTCAAAAGGCTTATTGTCACTCATAAGGCAATGAAGAAAACTATTTTGGGAGTTTCCCTGCGTGATCGAATCAGAAATGAGAAGATCCGCAGGAGAACTAAAGTGACCGACTTTATACCCTATGAGAATCCACATTGAGCGAAGAATATCGTAGGGTCTAAAGGTTTTCAGATATTATCTGTAAAAAAATATGTAAATCTTAATTTAAAATATAAGTATACATGTACTTACCGGTCTGGTTAGTGTGGTATTAGTAGGTTAAGTTTCCCCTTTATCATTGTAGCAGGCTCTTCCCTGCAGTGGGACATTAAAATACTATTGTTGTCATCATAACAGCCCATTAATGTCCCACTGCAGGGACGGGCCTTCTCGCGTGACGGAGGGATACTTGGTCTACTAATACCACGCTGGCCAGACGGATTGGTATAGGGTTTCATTTCAAGTTTTCCTTCTTTTTGTTTCGTAAAGATAATATTCATGGAAAGTCCCTTAGTCGGTTTTTACGACACCCATGGGATGAGATGGGTTTGTGACATATTTTTACTCCGTCACCACAAATGGAGAACTGTTATAGTACCTAATAAAATATCAATGTACCGAGTGTGTAAGTATGTATTTATGTAAATAATTTTACCATGCGTAGTAGCTCTATTAAATATTAATGGTTGTGATTTGAGCCGCGTGGAATGAAAAGGTTCTGTAAAGGTTTTATGTTATAAGATTTTTAATATGCCACAGTGGCAGAAAGGACGTGTATGTTATTGCGTTGCGCGAGGTCGCGGCTTCGAATACCACGCAAAAAACTGTAGTACGATCTACAATTAATTGTTTTTAGCTTAGATAAGTTCATGTCGGTAACGACACAGGGCTGAATCCAAAGTCTGAGACATTTTTCAAGAAAAAAAAATTGTTGACATTCATTAAAAATAGTAGCATTGTTTGGCTATTTACTCTAAATGATTTAAAGCAAATGTAATTTTGCGAGAATAAATTGCCAAAAAATGGCCAATATATAATTATGTCTGTTGCCGGGATATTTGGAATTAGAATCTATAAAAAAAAAAATAAGAAACTGATAGATCAAACATAAAATAAGTAGGTAAGTATGTATTTACAAAAAAAAGTATATAAGTACTAATATCCGTTGTTCTGTTACCCATAACACAAGCAGGTTGAGCCTAGCTTACTTTGGGAACAGATGGCGCTGTGTAGAGAGATGTCCGTGAATATATTTATCTTTTTCAAGTAAGTTATAACCTAGACCTACGCAAGTCTGATTGACACCTTACATAACATTATTGTTATTTATATGAATAATTTTCAAAAGGCTTGTTTTTCATGTCGCGTGGGATTTGTTTTAAAATTATTGCTAATTTATTTCGTCTACCAACCTACGTTTTCTTGGCTACTTTGAAGTCATTACTTTGGATGATAGGCATAACTTATAATTTTTATTATTTCAGAGGCCTCGCACTGGGCCAGGACCAACAAGCTCTAGTAATGCCTTTTTTACCAACTTCCTAGCCCCTTTTATGGTATAAAGAAGAATTTAATTAATTTTTCTAGGACTCCGTCACCCTTACTCGCCTAGGCCCAAGGCGAGTACTAGACCTCTTAAAGCCCCATTCACACATATCAGTGAAGTCACAGTGCGAAATATTCTTTCATACAGTTTCTATGAGCGCATCCCCACTTGTCAGTATCCGTGACGCGACACAGTGCTCTTAGTGTCAGTGTCGGTGAACACGTTGTACTGTAGCACTGATACTGAACTGAGCGAACACGGAACGGACGTGTGACTTCAATGATGTGTGTGAATCGGCCTTAAGCCTAAAAGCTTCTCTTCATCATAACAGCTTATTAATGCCTCACTGCAGGGACGGGCCTTCTCCCGTGAAGGAGGGATACTTTGCCTTCTAATACCACGCTGCCCAGACGGATTGGTATAGAGTTTAATTTCAAGTTTTCCTTCTTTTAATTCGTTAAGATGATATTTACGGACAGTCACTTTTAGTCGGTTTTTACGACACCTATGGGATGAGATGGAGTGGTGACATATTGTTTTCTTACTCCGTCACCAAACGGAGAATTAAAAGAATAAAATTAAAGTAATCTTCTCTAACTTTAATTTTAATATGTCAATGTCCTTTGTTTCATAATAATATATTTAAAGGTCCTATCAACACAAAGGCTAATACCTATTTCAGTAGTTATTTTCCAAAAAGAACTAAATCGCGACATCACAAAATTGCTAACGCCACAACCTATTAAGTCCAAAGAATAAAAAAATTAAAAACGTTTTGACATTAAAAAGAAACTGATTTAACTTGACAGTTAAAAATACTATTTTTATGTTTTATTTTCTTTTGGCTTCACAACCAATAACGTAACATAATGGAGCCTAGAAATAAATATCTCAAAGAAAAAAAGTAATTGGATTTTGTTAGATCTGTGACATCTATGTGACAAGTGACAGGTAAATACAGAAGTTAAACTGACGTTTGCACTTCGCTTTTAATGCTCAGGATCGACAGTCGTGCTATTTTCATCAATAGTAGCTTAGGCACAAAAAAAATCGTCTGTATTTAATTTGATTTATTTTTGGCTAAACCATTTTTAAACTTGCGCCATTTTTATACATCGTATTATTTTATTTAACAGCCCATTAATGTCCCACTGCATCCTGTGACGGAGGGATACTTGACCTACTAATACCACGCTGGCCAGACGGATTGGAGAGCTTAACTTCAAGTTTTCCTTCTTTTTATTTCGTAAAGATAATATTCACCGATAGTCCCTCAGTTGGTTTTTACGACACCCATGGTATGAGATGAGGTGGTGACATATTGTATTCTTACTCCGTCACCATACGTTAACAGCAGTCAGTCAAACAGACAATTTTTTTTTTTGGACTTTCACTACACAGTTCCGAGATATCGTGTGCGATAAGGTCATGGCACATTATACCGGCACCGCAACAGCACCGCTCCACACCAGCATTTAACTTGTCATTCAATTTAGAGCATTAAATCGTGTGTAGTATAATATATTTCATAATGTCAATATGAAAAAGCCAACGGCGGACAGTCAGCGCGCTTGCCGCTACCACACAACTCGACCCGCAGCCCGCGTGCTGCAAGCGAGCGGACCTTATGCGTACAGCGCTCCGACGGCATGCTCATTACGCGCCGACTCCGAGTCGGTAGCGAAACAACGTCAACGTGCAAGTCCTAAGCGTGTTCAATCATAAATGTCTTAAAACAATATTGAGTTCGCGGTGACAGCAAGCTTACACCTCGCGGCCACCGCGCGGACTGTGAGCTTGCACCTTGCGGACAACGCGTAGTTAGCGCGCTGGCAGCTAGCCGTAGTCTAAATTCGAGGCGACGCCGTGCAGCAGCTGTGCTGTTGCGGTGCCGGTATAATGTGCCATGACCTTTAGAGTTATCTATCTGTGTGTTACTCAAACTATTTTTATGTTTTTATGTAAATTAACTTTTGCAAACATCTTTGTACTGTGTACGTAAATTCAAGACAAACACAGACTTCTTAAATTATGTATAAAACCTTGTACAAGGGCAAAAAGCTTAAAAAACAATGAAAAAAAATATCGTTAATTCTCTATAGAATCTAATGTGATATAAGGGGTAAAAAATATATGGTGTCACCACCCTATCTTATCTCATTGGGTTCCGCAAAAACCAAAATATCAGAAACTAGCTGACCCGTGCCCACTTCGTTAGGCGGCGAAAAAAACGCGTCACTTTTTTAAACATATTTCATTAGTGCTCCACTCCTATTAGTCATAGCGTGATACTATATAGCTTATGATACTCCCCGATAAATGGACTATTCGACACAGAAAGAATTTTTTAAATCGGTTCAGTAGATCCAGAGATTACCCCCTACAAAGTCACAAACACAGAAACTTTACCTCTTTATAATATTAGTATAGATTATTAAAATTCTTTTTTTTTTTACGAAAAACCTTAAAATATTCTTCCTCCTTCCAAAAAAAAAAGTAAAACGACCAAAATATATATTCCAAAGATACTATTTAACGCAAAAAAGATTGCCTTGATAAAGGAAGAGTCTCTTAAAACTTTTATAATAAGACAGTTGAAGAAGATAGCTGAGATCAAGATATCTTTAATAATATTTTCAATAGACATCTGGACTCAAGGGAGGTAACAAGAATATTGATTGAGCCAGCCCTGACAAAACTTGCGACGTGGAAAAATCTAAATTGAGAACTGTGCGAGATAATTCTGTATTGATGTTAATTTAGGGTTGGCAAAATGTTGTGAATAAAATTACAAAGTCGGTAGGTATCGATGTATGGAGGTATAGATGTTTCACCCAAAAACTTTTAAATGGATTTGGATCAAATTTGGAATTTATGTAGTTTAGGGTGTAGAATAACATGTAAGCTTCCTATACAACGTGAAGCCGCGGGCATCAGCTACTGTCTCATAATCCTGTTACTAATATAGTATCAAATTGTACACCTCAATAAGTGCAGATATTACACTATGCAGTTTCTGTTGACACCATATTTATAAAACAATCTTCTCCCCTTTCTTACTAATTACGATTGTCATCTATACTAATACTAATACTAATATACTAATATATACTAATACTAATAATATATAATATTATATATTATTATTATAATTATAATATTATAATTATAATTATAATAATATTATAAAGAGGTAAAGTTTGTGTGTTTGTTTGTTTGTGTGTTTGTGACGTTGTAGGGGGTAATCTCTGGATCTACTTAAGCGATTTCAAAAATTCTTTCTGTGTTCAATAGTCCATTTATCGGGGAGTGTCATAGGCTATGTAGTATCATGCTATGACTAATAAGAGCGGAGCAGTGATGAAATATGTTTAAAAAAGTGACGTGTTTTTTTCGAAGCCTAACGAAGTGGGCACGGGTCAGCTAGTCATTACTAAATTAGTATGGATGAGAATCGTAATTAGGACGTAAGGATGTGAAAGACTAATTCAGTTAAGTAAAATTAGATACGATTTTTAAATTTATAGTTTGATTAAAAAGGGTATCTAAATTGTAAGAAAGAAGTTTTATTAAACGTATTTAAATAGAAAAACTATAAGTTTATTTTTGGAAAACAACCGGGTTCGATTCCCGGCTGGGTACAGTATCTTTTTCAAATGTATGAATGCAGTTTTTCTTTCTATCAAAATCGATGACAGGGTTCCTAAGAACAAAACATCGTATGACTTATAGTTTAAGACTTTCTTATACTGACCGATTTGAATGAGCCACCTGTATGTTACTATTAGTCCGTAAGCCTTCAGTAAAATTAAATAAATAAATAATTAAGTACGTTTATACCAGTGCAGTTAAAACCGTCATGGTATGTTGAACGTTACTAATGATTAACTAGTTAAACTTATCTTTATATCTATTGTTATTATAAAAACTAGAACGACAGTGTTAAACAAAGGTTATTGTTTTAATTTACAATATAGATAACATGATATTTAGCTCAATTATTTAAGTAGTCTAGTTTTTACAATTGTGAATAGTATGAGAGTCATTGAGTATGAAATTTATTTAGTCCACAATGAAAGGAATAGAAAGGATTAGACGACCTCGGTAGCGCGACGGTAGCGCAAGCGGCTGCCGTGCAAGAGGTTGTGGGTTCCCCACGCAGGACAATAATTTGTGAGATCCACAAATTATTGTCCTGGTCTGGGTGTTCTTTGTGTCCGTTAATTGATGTTTGTAAAAGGTCCCCGCGACACAGGGCATGATCCCTAGTGCGGGAGTTGTCTTTTTAAAAAAAAAAAAAAAAAAGGAAAAATCCAAAACGAAGAATAACAATGAAAAATATTGATACTCGAGGCGGGACTCGAACCCGCGCCTCTGGACTATACGCGTCAGTCAGACTGGAGTTGTATAGTCCGCGTATAACCTCGAGTACCAATTTTTTTACATTGTCTTTCGTCTTTTCGGATTTTTCTAGTTATAAGTACCTAAGCTTTATAGGTAAAAAAATATATGAAAGGGAAAATGTTTTTGAAACCTAAATTAATAACTTAAAACTGCGTGAGCCTCGCGTGTGTGTGTAGTGGTTATATACATGTTACTACGCAAAGGTTTCGGGTTCGATTTTCGCTTAATGCGAACTTTGCGTAAATAAACAGATTTAGAAAGAAGAAGAAGAAAGAAAGAATTTTTTTATTTTGTTGCACAAACGAAATACATACAATAAAATAAATTTACATAGAGCGGGAATCAAATCTACGTAGTATACCTATATAAACTATAACTACTACTGTCCTTGTGGTGACTGAGTAAGAATACTATATATATCACCACCCCATCTCATCCCACGAATGTCGTAAAACCTGACAAAGGGACTATCCGTCTATCCGTATATCTTTACGACATAAAAATGAAGGAAAACTTGAAATTAAACCCTATACCAATTCGTCTGGCCAGCGTGGTATTAGTAGGCCAAGTATCCCTTCGCCACGGGAGGAGGCCCGTCCCTGCAGTGGGACATTGATAAACTGTTATCATAATGATGATAACTACTACACCAAAGAGGTCGTCACAAAACACGAGTAACTCTATTAGAATTTTTAAATGTTTTTTTTAATGCATTAACCGCTATTTCACGCAAGGCAGCCACAAGCCGCAAATGTTAACCCCCTGAGGAGTTTCACAGCAGTTAAAATAGTTTTCTAATTAAAACCAGAGCGTTGATACTGATTATAATAATAATATGCAAGTTAATTTACTTAGTTATTTTTTTTTCATTGAGTACCTAATTATATTTGTTTTGAGATTATAGCCAAATTTCTTTACAAATTATGATGAATACCTATTTACGTGAATCGTGATCCAACCCAGTGTTCTTACACAAATATCTCGCGTGCGATTCGAACCCGCTATTTCCTGCACGACAAACGCACACAATCGCTTTGCCATTGAGGCAGTTTGCTTGCCGCTAACTTGCAAGTAGGTAGGTACTTAATATACATTATCAAATTAAACTAAAACATTTTTTTTCAATTTTCACAGTAATTAGTGAGTTCTGAGGTTTATACGATAGTATAAACTCCTCCTCTTTTTAAAGTCGATTAAATATAGGATTACATTTAAAATTATAAATCTGTTTTATTCAAAACTCTATTCATTATAATGTTATAGCAATTATCAGATACAAATAAATTCATCTTAGTAATCCTGTTATATTTTAGATTTATAGTTTGGTGTATTAATTAATTATTCACATTAATTATTTGTTAAAACATATCATATTATTCATTCATATAAAATATTATTTTAAACGTAATCGTGATAGGTATTTGAATTAATTACTACTTAGTCTAGGTATAACTTACAACAGTGATTAAAATGTATGAACTCATAATAATCCTACTAATATTATAAATGCGAAAATTTGTGTGGATGTATGGATGAAACGCTTTTATTAGCTTTACTTGTAAATATGTATGTAAAAACATCTCGGAATCTTAATTTGTTTGACACACTTCCCGGTTTTCGATTAGAATGAAATTTTGCTTGTGCTCTGACTTCTGATGACAAAACATAACTGGCTAACAAACGTCCGTCATTACAATTTCAGTATGGCGGCCTCGTCAAGATAGCGGACTGGCTATTTGAAATCCACCTCCATGGTATGGTTATCAAATGAAAGAGTTTGCTGTCAGGGATACGCAAAAAATAGTCACGTGACTTAAATCCAAAATGACAGCCATCTAAGATGGCGGATTAAGTAATACCGTTTATTAGTTTTCAAAACTATTAAATTTTATTGAGTCACTACACGGATGAGTAGGAATAGTATTTACCAACATACTTACATCTCCCTACTATTACTTCATCATAACAGGCCTTTAATGTCCCACTGCAGGGACGGGCCTCCTCCCATGACGGACAGATAATTGGCCTACTAATACTGCTGGCCCGACGGATTGGTATAGGGTTTAATTTCAAGTTTTCCTTCTTTTTATTTCGTAAAGATAATATCTACGGTTATTTCCTTAGTAGGTTTTTAGGACACCCATGGGATGAGATGGGGTGGTGACATATTGTATTCTTACTCCGTCACCACACGAAAACACTTATGTTAATTTTAAAATACAACACAAACTTCTAATTAGCCTAATTAAATAAAACTTAGTTATAATACGACCAAATTATACAGCATTTGTCACCGTGTACTTAAGTTGTGTAATTATAACATCTTAATTTGATTACGTAGCATGATATTTAATGAGAAATGGCGTCTCTGAATAGCCGTAATGATATACTGTTTGTAATTTGTACCCAATTTGCTGACTATTGATAATATAAACATAATTAATGGTAAGGAAAGATGAAGTACCTACTTGAAGATTCACAGACATCTCTACACAGCTCCATCTGTTTCCAAAGTAAGCTGGGCTTAACCTGCTTGTGTTATGGGTAACAGATCAACGGATATTAATACTTAAATACTTTTTTTTTCTTGTAAATACATACATAATATACATAGAAATACTCTGACCAATGCAAACAATCATGTTCATGCACACAAAGATTTGCATTGAGCGGGAATCGAACAGCAACCTTGTAATATAACCACTACACCAATAAGATTGTGGAGGTCGCGGTGACGTAACAGCCTCCATCGAATAATAATAATATTGAAAGACGACTGCCTAGGTGGAAAAATGGTTGTGTGGAGTACAAAATCGCACACTAAACGATTTTACCTCGTATAGCACTTTGTGTTCACCAACTTTAAGTTTGTAAAAATCCCGCAACACAAGGCATTATATGGAATTGTTGAAATTACTGTCGTATAGGCATAGTACCTACAAATATACAGTATTTCGACTTCATAGAAACGGACGAAACGCGAGTTATACTTACCCGCTCGCTCGATACAAGTCGCGACTTTGCCTTAATTAAAAAGCTGGAGGTGGGCAGCCCTATCGCATGTTTACGTACCGCGCAGCCGTAGGCATTTATAATAGATATTCGGCCGAGATAGACTACTGGTTGTACTGTGGTATAGGGAGGAGACTTAACAACTACTCTCCCTTCTCTTCTCTCCTCGAAGTAATTGACTGTGCTCTGTCATTAATGACCTTCACGAGCAGCGGTCACTACTTACCACTTAACCACCTATTGGTTAGGGTTACGAGGAGCAGTAGCATTAATTTTCACTACCGAACAAAGGGTAGGACTAGGACCTTAGCAAAAGAGGCGCGCGCGGAATACGAACGCGCTGTCATCTGTCAATACTATTCAACATACATACAAAGACGAGCGAATTAATCCGTATGGTGGCGGACTAAGAATACAATATACCACCAATCCATCTCTTTCCATAGGTGTCGTAAAAACCGACTAAGGAACTATCCTCGAATTAAATCTAATATTTAAAAAAATAAAAAGAAGGAAATCTTGAAATTAAACACTACCCCAATCCGTCTGGCCAGCGCCAGCGTGGTATTAGTAGGCCAAGTATACCTCCGTCACGGGAGGAGGGAAGTCCCTGCAGTGGGATATTAGTGGGCTGTTATGATGATGGTGATGAAAGACGAGCGAATACCGCTTTCTTTTTGTGTTAGTTGGGTATGTAGATATTGCTAAACGAGGCTATACCGTTATATTTATCAAGCAAAGCTTGCTTTAAACAATCATTTCCGTATACGAACAACATCCTTTTGTACGCAAAGGCAATGTAATCTATACCAAAACGCTTTTACTAACCAAATACTGTGTTGTAGGTAATTAGGATCAAGTAAACTAGGATGTAAATAATGCTATTGTGCTTTGTATATCTCTGCAATGCTTCTGGGTTTAAACTTGAATTATGATTGTTTGCTCTTGTCTGTCTCTATGTATGTTATGTATGTTTTTACAAAAAAGTATATAAGTATTAATGTCCGTTTTGTTACCCATAATCCATATTGGCTCACCTAAAGTTCTTCATCCGAAAATGTTCTTCCTAACGATTTGTAATTCTAATGATCACTCTTCCTAAAATTTTAAATCCTAAAGTTTTCATTTATACTATTTGTATTGCTACCGGCGATGTTCATAACACTCATGTTTCCGAAAATCGTTATTAATAATATCGATAAGTAGGTAAATATATTTAAACTCCTAATGTTTTTTTATCATAACGCTTTTATCCCTAAACATTTAAACAATAATATTTTCTCTCATACTCAGAAAGAAATATTTACCAAGTGAAAGTAATAAAAAGGTTTGTTTTTATACTATTTCTTGTGATTACAAAACAACTTTTTACATTTTTACATTAAACCATTTTATTTAATTATTGTTTTTTAAAATTATTCGAATATTTTTGTCATAAATGAATGAAATCCATAAAACATGACTCGTTTACGGTTATGCTTATGGCCTAAGAGTTTACCGTAACCGTAACTAAACCAATAAGTAAAGGACCAATTCGGTTCTGGCACTTCGCCGGCCGCTGCCGCGGCACGCTCGCTGCGCTCGCTCGGCTCGTGCGTTGGGGTCACAGTTCTACCATAACCTAAACCAATAATTATGAATAGGACCCATTTCTTTTCTGGATCTTGACTGAATGATTGGAGCGGGACTCTGGTTTTGCTCTGGTCTTTGGTATGGTAGTCCCTTTCTTCTCCGAATATCGATCGTCCGAAAATCATAATCCCAAACAAGTTTTCTATAATCATCACTTTCCATAATGTTCGCGTATACGAAATCGTATATTACCTAATCGTCTTGACCTATAATATTTGTGTGTCATAAAATGGGGTACTATAATTATTACATATTCTATTTTTTCTTGCTATAAAGTCACATGTCCTAATATAAAATATTAGGGCAAAAGTCAGAAACAGTTGGTTAGGTTAGGTTAGTATGGTGACCACAACGCGCACGAGCCGAGCGAGCGAAGCGAGCGTGCCGCGGCAGCGGCCGGCGAGTGCCAGAAACATTTTATTTATGTTAAACAAGAATATAGTATTTATGATTTTGAAATATTATAGATTGTGATGTTTATAGCAAAAAAAATTGGGTCATGTTATGTTTAGGGATTTAGGTTTTCGGACAAGTGATATTATAAGACATGAATTTAGGGCTAGCTACCATTCGGACACATGATGATTCGAACACAAAATGTTATGACACCTTAGATTATGGACAAAAAAATTATGAGACAAAATAGTGAACCCTTTGGTATATTATGTTATACCTACATGTTGTCAACAAAGTTACGCAAAATAATGTATATAATATTGATTATTATGAATAAAAAGAAATCTAAACAAAAAAGATATGACTTTAAATTAAAGTATTAACGATGGTTATGTTGAGAAAATATAGGAAAAAAAATAATTGTAAATAGATGTTTATTGCTACTGAAATTATGAAGTTGAATGCTTCGGATTATTAACATTAGAGACAAAAAAATTAGGAATTGCGATTGTTAGGATGAAAAATGTTAGGAAGAACATTTTCGGACTTCCAATTATAGGAGTTCAAATTTTAGGTGAACTTTGGCGCACCCCACAAGCAGGTTAAGCCTAACTTACTTTGGGAACAGATGGCGCTGTGTAGAGATGTCCGTGAATATTTATACTTTTTGTATATCACACATAAAAAACACACAGATTACCTACTGCACAAAAAATATATTTAGTCATCTTGCATGCAGCGGAAATCGAACTTAATTCTGCCACAGATGTGTCATCAACTTTTACACAACGCCATCTAGTCCCAAACTAAGCAGAGCTTGTACTATGGCTACTAGACAACTGATAAACATACTTAAATACTTTTTTTTGTAAATACATACATATTATACCTACCTACATAGAAAACACCCAGACCAATGCAAACAATCATATTCATGCACACAAAGATTTGCATTGAGCGGGAATCGAACCTGAGACCTCTGCGTAGCAGTCATGTTAAATAACCATTTCGCCGCAGAGGTCCTCAAAGGTAGGTATACTCTAAATTGTGATCACTATTAACGAAAACCTAAATCTTTTCGATAATACTGAAAGGTCGTTAATAGTTAAAGTCATTGGACCCAGTTACCAACCATTTGTGGCTTAGAAAGTCCACTTGTGGTTGCGAGTAGTGGCCATTGTGTGGATTAACTTATTCACGACATATTGGCCTGAACGATACAATAAAATGGATGTGTAAAATGTAAATGCATACGGAGGACGAAATATTGTCCGACTGAGAATGAGTAGTTGTTAATTTTGTTGATTTTACCTTTAAATTTTTGTGTGTGGTGAGTAAGAATATGTAATAGTACTTAGTTAAATCTATACTTATTATTAATATTATAAAGAGGTAAAGTTTGTTTGTTTGTGACGTTGTAGGGGGTAATCTCTAGATCTAATGTACCGATTTAAAAAATCTTTCTGTGTTGAATAGTCCATTTATCGGGGAGTGTCATAAGCTATATAGTATCACGCTATGACCAATAGGAGTGGAGCAGTAATAAATTATGTTTAAAAAAGGGACGCGTTTTTTTCGCCGCCCAACGAAGTAAGGACGGGTCAGCTAGTATTTAATCAAGTTTTTATTACAGCAACAAAAATCCATAAGTATTTATTTTTTTAAACATTTTAACAAGGAGCAACAAAATACACATTCTAAGCAAAAGTAGATTGGTTCAGTCTTCCAAAATAGGCTCCCAAAAGAATCTTAGAGGCGTTGAAAGCTCTTCAAAGCAAACGAAATGCGACATAAATTTAACTGGATGATATCGAGTAAGAGGGTGGTAATATCCAAGTTTCTGAGGGTCATTCGTTCAGAAAAATAGCACCATAAGTTAGAAGTTTACGAACTGTACCCAGATTGGGGAACCATGGATAGGCTATAAGGAAAGACGCTTTGAAGTTTAATTTTAGAGAAAATTTTACGGGGTTTATAGAATGACTTGAATAAAAGTTAAAAATAACTTTTTAAATTCTGTACATAACTAGCTCCGTGTGGTGACGGAGTAAGAATACAATATGTCACCACCTCATCTCATCCCATGGGTGTCGTAAAAACCGACTAAGGGACTATCCGTGAATATTATCTTTACGACATAAAAAGCAGAAAAACTTGAAATTAAACCCTATAGCAATCCGTCTGCCCAGCGTGGTATTAGTAGGCCAAGTATCCCTCCGTCAATGGAGGAGGCCCGTCCCTGTACTGGGACATTAATGGGCTGTTATGATGATATATATCTGTTACTTAGCTTTTTACGCCCATCTTGAGATAAGAAATTTCATCAAAAAGATACTCTTTTTTAAGATAATACATGTAAATGAACTGTATTGAACTTATTGAACTCTAATGCATGAATACAAGGCCAAGGCTGGTTGGAAGAACATAGTCTCAAGAACTACGATCGCCTCTTAATACCTGTTGAGGTTAATTTAATTTAATTAATTTTTTACCTAATAAGCTTAGGTATAACTAGAAAAATCCGAAAAGAAGAAAGACAATGGAAAAAATTGATACTGGAGGCGGGAATCGAACCCGCGTTTATGGACTATACGCGTCCAGCGCCATGACCTCTAGGCCACCGGAGTACCAGTCTCGACTACCAAATTAAACCCTTGTATAAAGCAAATTTTTTTCTATTGTCTTTCTTCTATTCGGACCAGTTGAGATCTTTCCGCTTACTTATGGAGCTGTAAATATTAAATTAAAATGTCCAATAAATACCTGTACCCCAAATTTTTGACTTGTAAATCCAGAAACATACGTTTGTTAACCAAATTCAGAGGCTGTTTCATCATAACAGCCCATTAATGTCCCACTGCAGGGACGGGCCTCCTCCCGTGACGGAGGGATACTTGGCCTACTAATACCACGCTGGCCAGACGGATTAATACAGGGTTTAATTTCAAGTTTTCCTTCTTTTTATTTCGTAACGATTATATTTACGAACAGTCCCTTAGTCGGTTTTTACGACACCCATGGGATGAGATGGGGTGGTGACATATTGTATTCTTACTCCGTCACCACACGGAGCTGTAAATATTAAATTAAAATGTCCAATAAATACCTCTACCCCAAAATTTTTGACTTGTAAATCCAAAAACATAGGTTTGTTAACCAAATTCAGAGGCTGTTTCATAAAATCCCCATAATTGAAGGTTCGCTACCATGTTGTTTGTCTATTTAATACCTTTAATGCAGTGGGGTCCGTATAAATTGTGACCCTTGTACGGTGTCCGGGTAAAATATTAAAATAGGGTTGCCCCAAATTCAATATTACGTATGTAACATGGGGTTTGGGGTTTTGGGTTATGCGACCCGTTTCTGTAATGTGGTATTGTGATTGGTGAATAGATTGATGGGCAATTTGAGTTTTCATTCAACCTTACTATTATTGGGATTAAATCTTTCGTTTTGGGGGTATTTAATTTGTTTTGGATTGGTCGGTAATTCATGTTTATGATTTAGTGTTCGTTGCATTCATTCGTATCTCCGTGTGGTGACGGAGTAAGAATACAATATGTCACCACCCCATCTTATCCCATGGGTGTCGTAAAAACCGACTAAGGGACTATCCGTGAATATTATCATTACGTAATAAAAAGAAGGAAAACTTGAAATTAAACCCTATACTAATCCGTCTGGCCAGCGTGGTATTAGTAGGCCAAGTATCTTTCCTTCACGGGAGGAGGCCCGTCCCTGCAGTGGGACATTAATGGGCTGTTATGATAATGAAGAAGGTCCTTAATTCATATTTATGGTGTTCGTTGCATTTATTCGTATCTGTTGTTTTTCTAGTTTTGCTCATTATTGTATGATCCCCCTTCCTGCAGTGTGACATTTATAAGAATTTAATTGTTTTCCCAGTAGTATCCTTAAATTACGCAAATATAGTGAACCACGAATAAAAGAAATTCACTGTCTTTGTGTTTCTAATAAAATTCTTTTAGGAATTAAAATCTAGTAGGTACTTTAGTTCAAATTAAATGCAGATAGAGTATAATAAGCTTCTGGAAATCGTAGACCACGGAAAAAGGTAAATGTAATTGTCTTTATCTATTTTTCTCCGTGTGGTGACGGAGTAAGAATACAGTATGTCACCACCCCATCTTATCCCATGGGTGTCGTAGGAACCGACTAAGGGACTATCCGTTAGTATTATCTTTACGAAATAAAAAGAAGGAAAACTTGAAATTAAACCCTATACCAATCCGTCTGGCCAGCCTAGTATTAGTAGGCCAAGTATCCCTCCATTACGGGAGGAGGGCCGTCCCTGCAGTGGGACATTAATGGGCTGGTATGATGAAATTGTCTTTATCGTAAAATTAGTCGAAACGGAGGTATTGATATCCGGCCCGCCAACGAAAATTTTAAGGTTGTAAAGTTTTTCAAAATTCTGAGACAGCACCTTAAAACCTATAAAATTATGAATTTCCTAAACATCGGAAAAGTTGCGGGTAAAAGCTGTCAGACCTAAATAAGTTATATCTTATAGACGACCTATGTGGCGCAGTCGGTATATTACATGACTGCTACGCAGAGGTCTCGGGTTTGATTCCAGCTCAATGTAAATCTTTGTGTGCATGAACATGATTGTTTGCATTTGTCTGAGTGTTTCCTATGTATAATATGTATGAATTTACAAAAAAAAGTATTTAAGTATGTTTATCCGTTGTCTAGTACCCATAGTACAAGCTCTGCTTAGTTTGGGACTAGATAGCGTTGTGTAAATGTGTGAGGAATATATTCATATTTATCATCATTACAAGTACCTATTCAAATTCAGGCAGTACCTACTTCGTACCTGATATAAGCATAACTTACTGAAAAACCGTATACCAGAACACCAAGCTAATTAATTCAACACCCACCTTTTTTCTGTACCCACCACCTAATCAATTAAACACCCAAATAAAATTAAACCGATTGTACTTATTCCCAAGTCACCCCATCCCATCTACATTAAAACCACTTGCGGTATTCCAACAAATCATCCCTGTTACCAAAAAAAACATCCCTTTTGGAAACAAAAGGTGGCGACAAGACCCTAAGGCTTGTAAAAACATTCACCCCTTAGGGACTAGATGTTGCCATTTTTCATCCCTTGACATTTTGTTACTGTACAGAGAAATAGGCAGAAGTCTTGAAATTAATTTACTTTTATGTTACATTCATAACAGCCCATTAATATCCCACTGCAGGGACGGGCCTCCTCCCGTGACGGAGGAATACTTGACCTACTAATACCCCGGTGGCCAGACGGATTGGTTTAGGGTTTAATTTCAAGTTTTCCTTCTTTCTATGTAAAGATAATAATACGGTTAGTCCCTTAGTCGGTTTTTACGACACCCATGGGATGAGATGGGGTGGTGACATATTGTATTCTTACTCCGTCACCACACGGAGTACAGTATTATAGTATTATATTTTTATAAGTTACAAAAAGCTATGAACTTGTAATGGTTAATTAATAAAACTAATCTTATGGCTGGTCAAATTATTTTTACACCCACATACCTACTTACTCGTTTATATACAAGCAAAAACCATTATACCCTTCTGTATTAGTCGGTCAAAATAAAAGTTAAACAAAAAAAAGATGTATAAACATAATTATTAACACGTTTCCAGTGCAGTGTACCGTATGTGGTACACGTGCATTGTTTTACTATTGTGTCTGCTGGCTGTGAAAGGGTTAATATAATATAATAATTTCTTGATCTGTTTTCTAAAGACATTTCAGAGTTGTACTTCTGTTACAGCACTTTATTACTTATGAATGTTTCTTGATGATAAAAACTGGGGCTTTTGTCTCTAAAGTCGAATATCATCTGCGGATTGATTTTATGGCAACCGTTTTTCGTACATATGATAACAAAATCTCGTAATAAATGAAAAATATATATTTTTGTTTGAGTATTCGTTGAATTGTATGAACAGATTTCTTTTGTTGATCTGATTTATATACTCTATTTGTTTGGTACAGATTATTATTATTCAGATTATTTTGCGTTATGATCTGAGTCTTAGGGCCAAATCATTTCTCTATATCTATCTCGCTTGCACTTACGAGTCTATTTTTATATACAATACTAGCTGACCCGTGCCCACTTCATTGGGCGGCGAAAAAAACGCGTCCGTTTTTTAAACATATTTCATTACTGCTCCATTTCTATTAGTCATAGCGTAATACTTTATAGCCTATGACACTCTCCAATAAACGGACTATTCAACACAGAAAGAATTTTTAAAATCGGTTTAGTAGATCCAGAGATTACCCCTACAACGTCACGAACACACAAACTTTACCTCTTTATAATATTAGTATAGATATTCTATCTCTTTTTAGAGTACTCATATGATAATACGCGTACCTACTATATAAATGAACGTCACATGACAGGGACTGGCTTCGACCGATGGTCTTTAAAAATAGCTAAACCTCACCCTGTGCTTCTTGACACTTTCAATCGGCCAAGGTCGGTCAATATCCTTTTGGTTAGAGGGCGTTAATTACGATTGCTACGAAGCTAAAAAGTATTTTTTTAATGACACATTTACACAGTACTATCTAGTCCCAAACTAAGCAGAGCTTGTACTATGGGTAAAAGACAACGGATTAAAATACTTACTTACATACTTTGACGAGCTCTGTGGCGCAGTCGGTATATTACATGGCTGCTCCGCAGAGGTCTCGGGTTCGATTCCCGCTTAATGCAAATCTTTGTGTGCATGAACATGATTGTTTGCATTGGCCTAAGTGTTTTCTATGTATTATGTATGTATTTACAAAAAAAAGTATATAAGTATGTTTACCCATAGTACAAGCTTTGCTTAGTTTGGGACTAGGTGGCGATGTGTGAATGTGTGAGGATTATATACTTACTCTTTTTTTTGTAAACACAAAGATTTGCATTTAGCGGAAATCGAGCCCAAAACCTTTACAAAGCAGCTACGGGCTTTCTAAAGTCACAAAGGTCAGCGTATAATTTAGTCGATTTTTACGACTCTCACGAAAAAAGTAGCGGCAAAATATTTAGTATTTTAGTCCTTTTATTTTACAAAGATAATATTCTCAAACGGATAAAACAACATAAAATAAATCATAGTATAACGCGAACAGCCACTTTAAAATTTAAGTAAGGTACGTAGCTGTAAATGTTTCATTTTGGACAGTTCCATTTAATAATCCTCGAATTGAATTCAAACCCCTTTTCTTGAAATTGTCGAAATATTTTTAATAAAGTATTGTTCAGTTTGACCTAGTTACAAGTGAATAATGTTGTAACACTCTGTATAACAGTTTGGGATTCTTGTGGAAAGTGTCCATTTTGATTTAAGAAATTGTTACTTGACAAAATTGTGTAGACTGGCAACTTTTAGTTGCCTTTAGTGAATGTGACCAAAGCATCTCATTACGTAGCTGTCGTAAAAGCCGATTTAGGGTAAAAACAAATCAAATGTAAAATAGACTAAGTTTATCGCCGTTACGTTACGTCCCTGAAGTGGGACATCATTGCGGCAAAATTTAAGGATGGTATGTAGCTGTAAATGGGCCATTATGATGAAATTTTCATAAGCCATAGTAGTTTTTCTATTACATACCCTAGCCTATTAATATTCAGTGATGAAATGTAATCCGAGTCCATCGCCAGAACTGACAATTTTGACAGTCTGTACATCAATATTTTCACCAAAACCTAGTAACAAGTTTCAAAGAAAGCTTATTTTGCAAACTTTCATAAAACAAACATTAACATAAAAGTATCATTTAAGCATAAAAAACAGTAGTTTAAAATGTTTTAAGTTGGCAACTATCCCGTAAGGTTAGCTGCATTACCATGTTAGATGCCGAATACTTCTGCCAAGAAAAGATCAGCCCTTTAGTTATTTATTTGAAGATATAATGTATGGTGTTTCTATATTCTGGCAAAACTCCAATCACGTTTTGTGAAAGAAAAATATACGTTTGGTTAACACTTTTATGTTTGTTATTTGTTTGGGGTAAACAGGAATTGTCTGAAACAATATACAGTACTTTGTTAAGGATACTTACTTTGACTAGTTTCTTTGTTATTGAACACACTTTAAGGTAGGATAAAACCTTACCTTAAAGTGTGTATTGGTGACACCCTGAACTCTGAGTTCAATACCAATCGCAATTTCTCTGTTTCATCTTATAAATCTATACTAATATTATAAAGAGGTAAAGTTTGTCTGTTTGTTTGTGTGTTTGTGACGTTGTAGGGGGTAATCTCTGAATCTACCGAACCGATTTTAAAAATTCTTTCTGTGTTTGATAGTCCATTTATCGGGGAGTGTCATAGGCTATATAGTATCACGCTATGACTAATAGGAGTGGAGTAGTAATGAAATATGTTTAAAAAAGTGAGGCGTTTTTTTCGCCGCTTAACGAAGTGGGCACGGGTCAGCTAGTCTCGTATAATTTTCTACGCAATTACGTTTACATTGACTTATTACAGAAATTTTATGTTTTTTAAATAATTAATAACTAAAAAACTAAACCTATTTTAATGAAACTTCAATGGAATTAATCTGGATGCCCCTTTCAAATAAAAAAGTTTTAGTAACGTTACAAAAAAATACAAGCGAATTGAGAACCTTCTCCTTTTTTTGGAGTCGGTTTTTAAAAAGCGACCAATCGATGACCAATCGTTAAGTAGGCAATTTATCAGCAACAAAAAGTTGCAAGACTACTACAACGTCGTGTAATATACACGGGGGACTCAATAAATCTATGTCTATGATCCGTTTTCTTGCAATTTTTCAAGGCATCAATTTCGTTTTTCATTCAATATTTTTATTTTTTTCTTTAGTAACTTTTAGTATGATTTTAAGTAAAAAAGCTATAATCTTTTATCCTGCTCATTAGAGCTGAATACTGACTAGCTTTTCGTAAGGGTTTGGTCTTAAAATCTGACTAAGGATAATATCATAACAGCCCATTAATATCCCACTGCAGGGACGGGCCTCCTCCCATGAAGGAGGGATACTTGGCCTACGAATACCACGCAGGCCAGACGAATTGGTATAGGGTTTAATTTTTAGTTTTCCTTAATTTTATTTCGTTAAGATAATATTTACGGTTAGTCCCTTAGTCGGTTTTTACTAAACCCATGGGATGAGTGGGTCACCATGGTGACATATTGTATTCTTACTCCGTCACACCACACGGAGATAATGATCCTTTGTCTTAACCAGTTTCAATAAACTTAGTCACATTTCCGTATTTTTTTCTTAACCTTTAGCTACCGACGTGGTTTTTTTGTAACATAAGTACCGACGTGGGGCCTGTGAGGCCACAAAACAAAACATCGATTTTTATAAAATATGTTTATAATTTGTTTTGAATTATGCTTTATTTTGATCATTTGGGATACTTATATGAAAGAAAAAATAAAATTATAATAAATTTTATTAAACTTTTGAAAAGGCCTTTTAATCTTTGACTACGTTTTTTAACTGAAATTCGACACTTATCATAATAACAAACATAAAAAAAATATTTTCTTCTTAGGAACTTAAAATATTTCTTTTTTCTTAAAGATGAAGGTTATAATTACCAAACAAAGAAATAAAAAAATTTGCAACCTTCAAAATAAAAAAAATGACAATCAGTAAAGTCATCTATTCACATTCAGGACAAACTTGCTTAGCGCAATGTAAACAAACGTGTTTTTTACATGAGTTACATCTATAAGTTGACTTTCTATTGACTTCCTGTATCATGATAGCTGATTTCTGGAACAAAATCTTCTCCTACGTCGTCTACGTCTGCCCCGCTGAAGTCCTCCCCTATCAGGTTCTCAATCAAAGTCTCGTAATTTTTATCCGAAAGATTTATAGGGTACCTAGGTAATTTAGAAATGCCTAATTGATTTGTGGGTAATTTTCCAGGCCCTGGTACATTCATATTTAAAATTAGTAGTTAGATATCTTTAAACAAGCACTACAAATTAAAAACAGCTAAAACAAAAAAGTTACGTAAGTACCGACGTCGGGCCTGAGAGGCCGCGTCGTAATTTCAAATTCCCATAACGTACCAAAATCACGTCCACCGGCACAACCTCCGCACGGAATGGCGTCAGCGCAGCTAGAAGCGCAGCTACTGAGAAGCAGGGATCTCTCCTAAGCGAGGAAGGGATAAAACTAACAACATGGTTACCTGTCGCGGCCTGACAGGCCCCACGTCGGTACTTAAAGGTTAAATAACCACAACGGAACAAGCAGGTGTTGTATGTTCAAATATAAATTATTTTTCTTATCTTTTGTTTGTGTCAAAAATCATTTGGGCTTGTGGGTCTTTTTACTTACATGGGATGGTGATGAGACAAAGATGTGCGAAGTGTCGCTTTTAAATCCTATGCAAGATTATTTTTAAAATAATTTTTGCGTTTGGTTTTGTGCCCTGCGACGCGGGCATTTACAAATATCAATTTAGCCGACACATTACATCACACCAAAACATTTAAAGTGTTGAGAGCGTGTTATACAAATACTTTATTGCCTTTCTCAAGACTTTGTTATCAACATTTTACATTAAATTTATCCTATTTGCGAATTGTATTTTTTTTTAAATTGACGGCGCTAGTGAGCCACGTAAAGTCCCTTTTCCACCATGTTTTAGTTATTTTCTATAAGCAAAGGATGTTAATTTTTTTCTTATTATATTCTCTAACGGAACTAATACAATGTAGACAGTACTAATATTTGTTCTGTTATCTGTGGTTTGTATTACGGGACCATTAATACTAAGAACGGAGACAGGTGTTCGATATTTTAGGAACAGTTGTTATAATAATATGACTAATAGTATGTAATGTGACTTTAATAAGGACAAGGTCGAATTAAATTGTAGTAACATTAAATAATTATACTACACTGGGCCGCAAAGAAAACGGGTCGCTTACAAAAACCTTAATAACTTTCTAAATATTGGAGCTAGGTTTATGAAATAAAGACTAAATAATAGACAATTTAACTATAAATAGTGACGCAAGTAAACATTTTTGAAGTTATTTCTGATTATTGTATTAAATCCATAAATAAAAAAAATAAGACAAATTCTAAAGTTTTAACATACATACATACATAAACTCACGCTTACTCCGTCCGGGGTAGGCAGAGACGACAAAACGCCACAAAATTTTAACAACAGTCTCGAAACCATTTTTTACTTTCATATCTGTTGTGTCATGAAAAGGAACCATTTTATATATAGAAGTTCATTATTCTGATCAGATTCAGGTAAAAACATGCCTCTAACCCCTTAAAAGTCTATTAGGATTGTAACAATGCTAGAAAAAGGACGAAGTCAGCTTTGTAGTTGTACAGCAAAAACTGTTGATTTGTAGCCCCCAATCTTTCGAAAAGTACGGAGTAGTTTTTGATGTAGTTATCGCTAGTTTGAATGATGTGATAAAATAAAATAATTTTAGCACAACCCATAAAAACCTAGATTGTTAGTACACGTTTACTAAAGAAATCACTGACTTAATATTACACATTTCCATATAAAAATCTTCCAAAGCTTAATATTTAACAAGATCTCAATATACGTAATGCTGTCAGTCAGAGTCAGCCACAGAAATCAGGTATGACTGTCAACTCGTTACTTTGTAATTGCCTACCGACGTGACGAAGTAAGAATACAATATATCACCACCCCATCTCATCCCATGTGTGTCGTAAAAACTGACTAAGGGACTAACCGTAAATATAATCTTTACGAAGTAAAAAGAAGGAAAACTTGAAATTAAACCATATACCTACCAATCCGTCTGGCCTGCGTGGTATTACTAGTCCAAGTATCCCTCCGTCACGGGAGGAGGCTCGTCCCTGCAGTGGGACTGCTGTTATGATGATGTATAACCTACTTTAAAAACAGACTGATTCTTATACTTAATTTAGTTAACATAAGTACTTATATGACTT
The DNA here is from genome assembly GCA_905475405.1 of Schrankia costaestrigalis. Classification (NCBI taxonomy): domain Eukaryota; kingdom Metazoa; phylum Arthropoda; class Insecta; order Lepidoptera; family Erebidae; genus Schrankia; species Schrankia costaestrigalis. The sequence continues at coordinate 10,026,917 of FR997852.1, read as the reverse complement.
TTACATAGTAATTTCGAAAATTCATCTGACCAATTAGCAAAATAATAAAGAATTTGGTACTGTCTTAAAATCTGCCCAGTAATGCGCCGATTACACTAGATTACATGTTGTCTCCTACATGATGTAGGAGACTATATAGTCTAGTGTAATCGGCGCTTAAATGAAATAACGTAAATATTACTTACAATTAATAATCAACTGTTTCTAGAGTCGGGTTTCTAATCAGAATAGTTTATAAATTATTAACTAAAGATCTTCAATTAACAAACACAAACCTTGCTTTAAAATATTTTCAACCATAACTTAATAATAAATAATACAGCATGTTTCAAAGTATCTACCTTCATCAAACGAGCCGACAGTCTATGGTCAGTACTTGATTCATAGATAACAGAATAAACTCGTTAGCGTCGTGTAAACATAACGTTTTGTTTACAATGAACGGGAATAGAGTTTCTTTGTTTCTTTCATTCGGATTCTATTTTTGAAAATTTGAACGTTTAAGAAACAATGTTGCATTCTTAGAACGTAGTGCAGTTTTAAATTTTATTTGATTCTGTATTTGAATTTTTGAAATTAACAGTAAAGACGTTCAATGGATTTCCATTTACATTCTTTATTCAAAAAATAAAACGTTATGAACTAACTACTTGAAAACGTACTTTGAGTAAGACGGGGCGAATATGAACACTGTGTTTTCAAGCCTTTTTGTTTAATCGACTATAAAAAGTAAGTATTTTGCTAACCCAAAACTTGCAATCATTCAATTTTATTAAGTATTTGAGTTTCTTTACTTCCTTTGAATTTTATTTTTGTAAATGTAATTAAACATAAGTATCAAGAGGTTATGTTTTTATCAGTTTGGTATGGTTTTATCAGTTTTCAATAAAAAAAAAGTTAATAAAAAAGAAACCCTTCTTCTTCTTTCGTGTCAATGGTCGTGAACTCAAACAGTTTTTGAATAGTGAGTGGCCACTTCAATGGCATTCGGAGTGGCCGCGTAAAGATCAGCCATCGTACACCGCTCAGGGCACAAAGGGCACACCAGTAGATGCGACATCGATTGCACTGGATTGCCGCAGTCACATTGGGGCAGACAGGCGTCTCTGAATCCCCACTTACACATATTTGCTCTACAGCGGCCAACCTGTGTACGGAGTCGGTTTAATGACCTCCAGATCGGCCACTGCAATGTGTCGCGGTGGAAGACTTTCGCGCGGGGTGATATAGTCCGGAGGTGGAGAACACTTTTCAAGCCAAAGTTTGCACCTTGCGGCTGTTGGTGTTTCTTCTGCCAGAGCTTCTGTGCAGCGGAGAAAACTTTTCCGGCTTTTGAGGCGACCCGGGGGCAATTAGTGTCCAAAGAGGGGGTGGCGGCTATCCGACTCCTGTCTGTATTTCTCCAGTGAGCAGGCCACATCTCGTCGAACTCCAGGTGGAGGTATACCCGCCAGTGGGAAAACCTTATTTAGCGCTGCCGGTTTAAGGCATGCAGTGATTGTACGGCAGGTGTCATGCAGTGCCACACTGACTAGGTCGGCATGGGCGGATCTATGCCACACCGGACATGCGTACTCCCTAGCAGAGAAACAAAGTGCTATGGCTGTTGTACGAAGGACATTTGGCGCAGCTCCCCACTCTGTTGACGTGAACCGGCGCAGTAAGCCATTTCTAGCCCCCACCTTCATCTTCGTTGTTTGGCAGTGTGTTTTAAAAGTAAGTGACCTATCCAATGTTACTTACTTTTAACCCTTGACAACCGGACATAAAAGTTACTGTATTGGCTTGGCCCAAGGTTCGATCCCTTTTTTTTTTTTCCTCGGGGGTAATAATCCTCATGGAGTTCCTCCGCCCCGGAGAGGGCGGAGGGGTCTGTCAGACTTCTACTGACTAAAACCCCCCGGTGTTCCGTCTCTCACGTGTGCCAGGAGCCGCGGGAAACCATGATTCTTCCGCAGCCCCTGACTAGTGCTGGCCCGCTCCTTAGCGGACCCCATCTCGAGGATGGAGCGGAGTGCTCCTCCCCTTACACCTGGAGATGCGCGCGTGGAACACTACGCGCCGCCTTCTCGGGTCCATGGAGTGGAGGGGCGACGGACTAAACAGTCCGCCGCTCTTGGACCCATTTAGGGTGGCCGAAAGAGGGCATTCTCCGCCCTCCTCCTGCGCCCGGTGCGCCGGCTGCGGGCCGGGTGGTCTGCCGAGGCTTCCCGTTCCCGCTCCGCGGCCTCCTTCCGCGCCACGACTGTGTCGCAGAAGGTCACCATTGCGTCCCAGCAAGCCGCGCTGCCGGCCATGGCGCTGACCACGGCCGACAGCGACAGATCGCTGCCTACCATTAAGGCGAGGGCGCGACGCGGCTCCTCCCAAGCTACGCACTCTGCGAGCGTATGCCGCACCGTGAAGGTTCGATCTCTATGCCAACTTTTTCTTCACGTACATCACAGGATCAAAAGTTAACTTAGGTATCATCATCTCAGCCAAATGACGTCCACGGCTGGACATAGGCCTCCTCCAAATAGCCACCTTGTGCGGTCCTGCGCCTCCCTCATCCATTAGTTTCCCACCGTCCTACTCCTAACCAGGTTTTTGTAGTTGACTTACAAAAGCAGAGGTTTATGTTTGCAAGGCACAGATTTCTTCTACATCTAGTAGTTATGTATGCCCCAGCTTACTATCAAACTCGTTTGTATCGTGACCATATCTTTAAAAAAATCTAAGGTCCTCTATAATTTCTACCAATCACTAAGGCAGTAAAAAGAGATATGTATTTATATATTTTGCATAAAAAGCTCGTTTTGACCTATCCATGTTATATTTACTTTAAGATACAGGTTTCTAATCAAAACATCTGCCTTGGTTTCCTGTCCTTATCTGCGTTGCCCTTAAATGTTTTTGTCAAGCAATTGTCACCTTTATATTTATAAAGATAAAGTGCTTTAACGCTGGTTTAGATTAGGGTGTGTTTATATTATTTGCGGACGCGTGTAAAGTACAGTATGAGGACATTGATAATATGATTGGTTTTTAAAGAAAGACAGACAACAATGAGGAAGCGAGAAAGTGAGATTATAATTCATTGATGATTTTGAAATTGTATATTATAACGTTAACAATAAGTGCTATATTTTGTTGCACTGCAATGACTTTTTATCGAAGTGCAATGTTTCCGTCACCAGTGTCAGTAAGACATGATGAAACATACAATATGCCGAACGCCATAAGATACATTTTAATGTGATAATTTTCAAAACCTATGCTAAAATTATTCAGCTATTTTCGGTAATCGGATGTACTTTTCTTACTCATTGATTTGCTGTCTTTCTTTAAAAGCCAAGCACATTATCAATGTCCCCATACTGTACTGTTTTGTGTGACGTCTGCTGTTCTGTTTTTGGAGTCAAACAACAAAAAAAGTTAATGTAAAACGATAATTATAAAACTTTTTAATGAAAGGTATAGACGAAAAGATCAAACGATGTTAGCTGGTAGGGTAATGTTAATTTATAAATGGGTAACATTCATCATAACAGCCTATTAATGTCCCACTGCAGGGACGGGCCCCCTCCAGTGACGGAGGGATACTTGGCCTACTAATACCACGTTGGCCAAACGGATTGGTATAGGGTTTAATTTTAAGTTTTCCTTCTCTTTATTCATTTATTACGTATAGATAATATTCACGGATAGTTCCTTAGTCGGTTTTTACGACACCCATGGGATGAGATGGCGTGGTGACACACTGTATTCTTACTCCGTCACCACACGGAGTATGTAACATTGTATTTAACTAATAACAACACAGTATTTTTTTATGTATTAGTGTTTTCAGTAATAAAATTACCAATAATAAAAGCAAAACAGTTGAATTCGAACGGTAAACATGTTTTTTTTTTAATTTTTAATAGTGAAATTTTTGTTGGCATCATACTCTAGGCTTACGGATTACACTAGATTTTCTTTAGTGAAATAATATAATTGATCGACGGTATAATTTAGTCATGTCATTTAACTTTTTAAGCAGTCAGCAGTAAATTCGATATTTACCCTGGTTTCGTGGTGTACCTAGGGATTTCGTGAAATCCCTTGTATCCTCATTTCCCTGCGCCATATTATTATACAAGGTCGAAAGTTTCAATAGGGCAGCCAAGAGAGGTACTTTAATTTTTGTAGCTACAAGAAATTGGTCTTAGGAAAGTATAATTTTGTCATAAAAACAATTCATTCCCATTCTCAGATTTAAAAAAAAAATCCATTTAGAAAATTACCATTTTTCACCAAGTTTTTTTTTATGGTAATCGATTCTGTTTTGTGTGCTGATCAAACAGTTTTATGGGAGTAACTGGGGTTGGAGTACTGGAAAAGTAACGTATCCAAAAAATCTTTTGACCCGTCTTAGGAAATTGTATGAACTATACAAATCGCGAAAGTTTAAAATCCCTTGGTATTTCATAATAAAAAGTTTTTTTTCATTTGTTTAGTAGAGATCTTATCTACTTACGAACTTTCAGTTTATCGGATTTTACGATTCCTAATGAAAATGAGGGTAGTATGGGGAGAGTTATATCATGTACTTTTACTAATGGCTTTTAAGTATCCATACTAATATTATAAATGGGAAAGTGTGTCTGTTTGTCTTTCTGTCACGGCAAAACGGAGCGACGAACGTGATTGATTTTTTAAATGGATATAGTTGAAGGGATGGAGAGTAATATTAGGCTACTTTTTTTTTTCTTCTGTGTCCAGGAATGGGGAACAGTGCTACCCCGAATTTAACGCAAGCAAAGCCGCGGGCAAAAGCTAGTGTATTATAAGTAACGCTCGTTTGTATTGGAAAATATTACACGTTAATTTTAAGTATCATTAAGTATTCGTTATTGTTGTATTATTTATTCATCGTGTTGTGATGAAGGTAGAATTCATGTTGTAACCACCCTGTCGTTTCATTTGAGTAAAACATCTAATCCGTGTGGTGACTGAGTAAGAATACAATATGTCACCACGCCATCTCATCCCATGGGTGTCGTAAAAACCGACTGAGGGACTATCCGTGAATATTATCTTTACGAAATAAAAAAGTAGGGAAACTTAAAATTAAACCCTATACCAATCCGTCTGGCCAGTGTGGTATTAGTAGGTCAAGTATCCCTCCGTCACGGCAGGAGGCCCGTCCTTGCAATGGGACATTAATGGGCTGTTATGATGTCTACCTTGACGATACACTGGTGTGGTTTTACCTCTGTCGGTTATTGTAGTCGTATATTTACTAATGAGTCTAACATCTAATTAACACGTTACCTAATATCAAATGTTAGTTTACGTTAATTAACGAAGTATTAGTCAAAATTCTAGCTTAAACTCATTATAACATTAGCTTCCATCAATTTTCATATTGCTGAAAATTATAACACATTTAAATTATATATAATGTTTACTACTTATTCCTGAAAGGGTAGGCAGAATAATACTGACTACTATATTCCTGTTAGTTCCGAGGACTGGGTTTTGGAGGTCACAAATATATTATTTACTAGCTGACCCGTGCCCACTTCGTAGGGCGGCGAAAAAAATGTGTCACTTTAAAAAAAAAATCATTACTGCTCTATTTCTGTTATTATTTATTAGCGTGATACTATATAGCCTATGACACTCCACGATAAATAGACTATTCAACACTAAAATTATTTTTAAAATCGGTTCAGTAGATCCAGAGATTACCCCCTACAACGTCACAAACACACAAACTTTACCTCTTTATAATATTAAGTATAGAAGTATAGATATATGTTTTAAAAGAATATAATCTTAAGTCTGGGCAGAAAACAATGTCTACTAAGTGCAGAACATTTAGTCTCTCTTTACGACACCCCTCCATCATTTTACGACACCCTTGCAGTTTGACGACAACCTTGCAGTTTTACGACACCCTCCATCATTTTACGGCACCCTTGCAGTTTTACGACACTCTTGCAGTTTTAAGACACCCTTGCAGTTATACGACACGCTCCATAATTTTACGACATCCTTGCCGTTTTACGACACCCTCTATTATTTAACGACACCCTCCATGCATTTTACGACACCTTCCATCATTTTACGACATCCTTGCAGTTTTACGTCACCCTACATCATTTGACTACATCCTTGCAGTTTTACGACACCCTTCCATCTTTTACGACACCCTTGCAATTTTACGAAACCCTCTCAGTTTTACGACACCCTTGCAGTTTAACGACACCCTTGTAGTTTAACGACACCCTTGCAGTTTTACCACACCCTTGCAGTTTTACGACACCCTTGCAGTTTTACGACACCCTTGCAGTTTTACGACACCCTCCATTATTTTTCAACACCCTCCATCATTTTACGACAACCTCCATCACTTTACGACACCCTAGCTGTTTTACGACACCCTCCATCATTTTACGACACCCTTGCAGTTTGACAACACGCTCCATGCATTTTACGACACCCTAGCAGTTTTACGACACCCTCCATCATTTTTCGACACCCTCCATGCATTTTAAGACATCCTTGCAGTTTTACGACACCCTTCCATCTTTTACAACACCCTTCATCATTTTACGACACCATAGCATTTTTACGACAATCTTAAGTCTCTTAATTGTAAAACTTTTTTAAAGGTACAATTCTCTAATACATTATTTCAGGATATCTCCAGACGTTTAAGCAGTAGAAGCAAAATAAACGTTTTTAAGCGTCCCTTTTATAAACATATTTCATTACTGCTCTACTCCTATTAGGCATAGCGTGATACTATATAGCCTATGACACTCCCCGATAAATGGACTATCAAACGTCACAAACACACAAACACACAAACAAACAAACACACAAACTTTACCTCTTTATAATATTAGTATAGATTATTTTTTAACTTTGTGGATAAAGGTATTTGACTTTGATTATAATTAGAAGCAATAGAAAATTAAACCATCAACCAACAATTTTGTATGAAAATCTCCCATACACATTAAATCGCTCCGCTCATGAACATGTAACCTACCTACTATTAACTTGTAATAACACGTTAGTACTTTAAATAGCAATTGGGCATTAAACTTTAAGCTTTATAGCTTAGATCTTTAAGTTTAGATTAGATTTTACGATGTACTTTTTACTACAATTTGCTACTTTATTCGCAATATCAATAAAAGTTTTCAATGGTGTACGCGTTATCGATTCAGGGTTATCGATAAAGGGATTCGATTATTGCGATTAATCGGATGATGTTTTTTTAACATCAATTATAGAGAGAGATTATGTTTTTTATATCGATTTTTAGTAGGTTATCAGTTGTGTTTGATTTTGATATGTAAGTTTATATGTTTTATTTATTTAAAACAAGCTGTTTTTATCCACATGCAGGGTCTATTCTTCCAATCGCCAATTGACGTCCATTGCTGGACATAAGCCTCCACCAAATGTTGCCACCTTGTGCGCTCCTGTGTCTCCCACATCCCCGTCCTAACGTCCATGGTGTGAGGGGTCTCCCCACCCTGTGCTTTCCGGAACGCGATCGCCATTCCAGAACCTTTCTGCCCCAACGGCTGTCGGTTCTCCGCGCCATGTTCCGTCTTCAATATTGCGTGAAATATTTTATTCGATGGAAGTTAACCCAAAACTTGAAGTAAATGTCCGACTATAGTCTCATGGGTAGTAGTAAAAAGCGACTTAGGAAGGTTGTAAAAGTCAAATCAAATTTTTCAAATCAATTTTATTCATATAAAAATATTACATAACAATACTTATAAGGTACTTATATTATAATTTATCAATGTTGACTGGTCCCAAACTAAGCAGAGCTTGTACTATGGGTACCAGGCTACAGGCATACCTACTTACATACCTATATTTACTGTTATTATAATAATTCTATTTAATACGAAAAACTCAAAAAAGCCTTTAAGTACTAAAATGTCTGGCTAGCGTAGTATCTCTAGGCCAAGTGTCCTCCTAATACATAAAGGCCCGTCGTGTACTAGAATGTTCATGGGCCAAAACAACTGCGTAATAGTAAAGTTAAGCATTAAGATAAAACTAACTGTATTACCTACAAAACAGAGGTGTTAGCAGAAGTCTAACTCCGAAAAGAAGAAAGACAATGTAAAAAATTGGTACTCGAGGCGGGACTCGAACCCGCGTCTCTGGACTATACGCGTCAAGCGCCCTGACCACTAGGCCACCCGACTATCCGCCTCGACTACCAAATTTAACCATTGCTTTATACGGCGCGCCGGGCTGTAACTTAGGACTCAACTATACAACGCCATCTAGGCGCGACAACCGTAAAAAGCACTTCTTCTGACTAATACTTCTTCTGACGGTAGTCCCTTTCTTCTCCGAATATCCATCGTCCGAAAATCATAATCCCAAACAAGTTTACCATAATCATCACTTTCCATAATGTTCGCGTACACGAAATCGTATATTACCTAATCGTCTTTACCTAAACATACTTGTGTGTCATAAAATGGGGTACTATAATTATTACATATCCTATTTTTTCTTGCTCTAAAGTCACATGTCCTAAAATAAAATATTAGGGCAAAAGTCAGAAACAGTTACTGTTGGTTAGGTTAGGTTAGTATGGTGACCACAACGCGCCAGAAACATTTTTTTTATGTAAAACTAGAATATAGTATGTATTTATGTTTTTTAGGGTTCCGTACCAGTTTTGAAAAAACGGAACCCTTATAGGATCACTTTGTTGTCCGTCCGTCCGTCTGTCCGTCCGTCCGTCCGTCCGTCTGTCTGTCAAGACCATTTATCTCAGGAACGCGTGGAGGTATCAAGTTGAAATTTTCAACAAATACTAAGGCTTGTTGCCTCTTAGTGCCGTAAAAAAATCAAACTGCTAATCCAACGCAATCAAGAGATATAGCCGTTTTTGTCGCAAATTTAGAGGGGTAAAGGCAAAAACCTACAGGGTACTTCCAGTCTACCTACAAACTTGAAATTTGGCATGAAGCAAGGTCTTATTGTACATGTAATGGGAAAATTCCGAAAACCTTAAATTTTTACTTCAATCATATTATATTTTGATTTCATTGACTTTTGGCGGGAAAGCTGAGTCACGTGACCTGTGACGTCATAGAATTTTGGTCACGTGACCCGTGACGTCATAGAATTTTGACAGATGAGTCGTGACGTCACAGAATTTTGGCGGGAAAATTTTTTTGACAGTTGAGCCGTGACGTTTTTAAATTTTTGACAGATGTTTCGTGACGTCACAGAATTTTTGACAGACGATTCGTGACGTCACAGAATTTTGGCGGGAAAATATATTTTGACAGCTGAGCCGCGACGTTTTTGAATTTTTGACAGATGAGTCGTGACGTCACAGAATTTTTGACAGATGATTCGTGACGTCACAGAATTTTGGCGGGAAAATATATTTTGACAGCTAAGCCGTGACGTCACAGAATTTTTGAAAGATGATTCGTGACGTCACAGAATTTTGGCGGTTAATATATTTTGACTGCTGAGCCGTGACGTTTTTGAATTTTTGACAGTTGAGTCGTGACGTCATAGAATTTTTGACAGATGATTTGTGACGTCGTATTATTTTAGCGGGAAAATATTTGAGACCTCTTTCACTTTGACAGCTGTCACTTTTGACAGCTGTCAATTTTTACAGATAGGCGTGACGTCATAGAACTTTTGACAGATGAGTTGTGACGTCATATTATTTTAGCGGGAAAATATTTTAGACACCCGTGTCACTTTTGACAGATGTGCGTGACGTCACATAATTTTTGACAGATGAGTCGTGACGTCACAGAATTTTGGCAGGAAAATATATTATGACAGCTGAGTCGTGACGTCATTGAATTTTTGGCAGATGAGTCGTGACGTCACATAATATTTGACAGATCAGTTTTGACGTCATAAATTTTTGGCGGGAAAATATTTATTGACAGCTTTGAATTTTGGCAAGAAAAATAGAATTTAAACATCTGAATCCTGACGTTATCACAATTTGGCGGGAAAATAAATAGGTTTGTACGGAACCCTTGGTGCGCGAGTCAGAGTCGCACTTGACCGGTTTTATTAAATATTATAGATTGTGATATTATAAGACATGAATTTAGGGCTAGCTTCCATTCGGACACATGATGATTCGGACACAAAATGTTATGACACCTTAGATTATGGATAAAAAAATTATGAGACAAAATAGAGAACCCTTCTGACTAATACTTCTCTACATTTATCTGTAATGTGACAGATCCAACCGTAGTCACCTAATACACACTCACACACACAAAAATAACTTGAATATTTACGCCGCGGTCCCAAAGCTATGTTTTATTCATACAACAATAATTGTTACAAGTTAACATTATTTTGTATGTAACCTGACATACAAAGAATCCTAGACCCGTTCTTTATTAGCATAGATTAATATTAATATGTGTACGACCTCTGTGGCGTAGTTGTTATATAACATGACTGCTACGCAGAGGTCTCGGGTTCGATTCCCGCTCAATGCAAATCTTTGTGTGCATGAACATGATTGTTTGCATTGGTCTGAGTGTTTCTATGTATAGTATGTATGTATTTAAAAAAAAAAAAAGTATTTTAAGTATGTTTACCCGTTGTCTAGTACCCATAGTACAATTCTGCTTAGTTTGGGACTAGATGACGTTGTGTGAATGTGTGAGGATTATTTATTTATTATGTGTACGAATTTGGTTACGTTTGGCTAACTGTTTGTGGCAAACTATATGCTGTGAATCGAAATAAATCAGAAAAATTATAAGAATTGAGAAAATTTAAAGTTTGGGGCGTATTTTCTGGATAAGCCTTAATTGACAATATTTTTAATGATGTTTTTTAAATAAATAAAATATATAACAAACGAAGTCAGGTGTCATGTTAATTAACACAAAGATTATCATTAAGCGTGAATCAAACCTAAGTCCCTTTCGTAGCAGCAGGATTATAACTACTGCGTCGTCAGAGAGGTTATCAAAAGGCTTTATTGCTGTGTCTAATTAAGACGCATTCTCTGCTAAGTAATTATGTGTGTGATCATACAAGTACAGTCGACTACAAAATTTGATTCACATACAATATTACAAGGCTGCTTTTTGTGTTCAGCGATTTATGGGAAATTGGTGTTTAATTATATTTGACATTGCTAATTCTATTTTACGACAAGACAGAACTATTTTCTTTTCTCGTCCGACATGACACTTACTGAGAGCTCGTTTTTTTATATTTTTAAATACACACATCAAAAAAGTCTAAGCAACATGCATGATATTACAAATTTACCATTTATATTAATTAATTTCTAAGTATTTACTCACTCAAAGTGTATAGGTAAGTAAACTTTTTTGTTATTGATGACATACTGGCTGGTTGTAAAAAAAAAATTTCGATTATGTTTTGTTTTTTTTCATAAAATTCAAATGACTGCGAATTTGTTTGAATTTGAGTGCATGTTAATTGCTACGTTTTAGTCTTGATTTTATAATTTTACCAACCATTTAAATACAGTTGGCGACAAAATTGAATTGTTAGATATTCTTTACGTCATGGAGCGAGTGGATGTTGCAAGCGGGAAGTAATCAATCTCAGGTATCTCGACATTTTGGTATTCATAGAAGTGTTATTTGTCGTCTTTGGCAGCGCTACAATAATACAGGGGAACCCGCTGAACAGCATCCAGGCCGTAAAAGGAGTACAACCACTCGGCAAGACCGGTACATACAACTGACTGCAAGACGCCAGCCGATGTTAACCGCTCGAGAGATAAGTTTGAGGCTACAAAATTCAAGTGGTGTTGATGTAAGTCCCCAAACTGTGCGAAATCGACTGCATGAGTACGGCCTACGAGCTCGACGCCCTATCAGGTGCCCACCGATACGTCACGGGAATCGCGCTCGTCGAAATGAATGGTGTAGAGAACGCATAACATGGACCCAGGAACAATGGGATAAAATTATGTTTTCCGATGAGTCGCGATTCGGGTTTAGGCCTGATACAAGAAGGGTGCGAGTGTACCGTCGACCCGGAAATACTGAAAGACTCAGGTGCGTTCAGGAAGTTCATCCATACAGCGGCTCAACAGTTATGGTATGGGCGGGTATTATGAAGAACAGGCGAACTGAGCTCGTTTTTGTAAATGGAAACATGAACGCTGAAAATTACGTTGAGGATATTCTCAGACCTTATGTCCATCCATTTGCACAAACCTTTGGCTCCGATTTTACGTTAATGCATGACAATGCGCGTTCACATACAGCTCGGCGAACCAGTGAATACTTGGCAACGGAGAACATCCAGGTATTGCCCTGGCCTGCACAATCGCCAGACCTCAACCCCATCGAGCACGCATGGGACATGCTCCAGAGACGTGTTTTGAAGGACTTGGACGGAGTGACAACAACCCAACAGCTGAAGGATTTGCTACAATTCCATTGGGAGCGAATACCGCAAGATGACATAAACAGTCTCATTAATTCAATGAATAATCGTTGCCGACAAGTTCTGAATAGCAGAGGAGGCCATACTTTGTATTAAATTGTCCTATTCTTTCACAATAAATTCATTTTCTTAAGAAATTTCAATTTGTAAAAAAAAAGTTTAGTTTCTTATGTACCTGTATATTCTAATATTGTTAATTTCTGTTATTAAAAGAACTTATAAAGAAAACAGCTGTTATTTTTACATCATAGAACCCTAAAAATATTATTTTAAAAATAAAATACAACGTTATAATTAAAATAAATGGTAAAATAAATTAATATAAATGGTAAATTTGTAATATCATGCATGTTGCTTAGACTTTTTTGATGTGTGTACTTCAGAGATCATGCCCTTTGTTACGGGGACTTTTACAAACATCAATTTAACGGATTTAAAAACTACCGTACCAGTTTTGAAAAAACGGAACCCTTATAGGATCACTTTGTTGTCCGTCCGTCCGTCTGTCCGTCCGTCCGTCCGTCCGTCTGTCTGTCAAGACCATTTATCTCAGGAACGCGTGGAGGTATCAAGTTGAAATTTTCACCAAATACTAAGGCTTGTTGCCTCTTAGTGCCGTAAAAAAATCAAACTGCTAATCCAACGCAATCAAGAGATATAGCCGTTTTTGTCGCAAATTTAGAGGGGTAAAGGCAAAAACCTACAGGGTACTTCCAGTCTACCTACAAACTTGAAATTTGGCATGAAGCAAGGTCTTATTGTACATGTAATGGGAAAATTCCGAAAACCTTAAATTTTTACTTCAATCATATTATATTTTGATTTCATTGACTTTTGGCGGGAAAGCTGAGTCACGTGACCTGTGACGTCATAGAATTTTGGTCACGTGACCCGTGACGTCATAGAATTTTGACAGATGAGTCGTGACGTCACAGAATTTTGGCGGGAAAATTTTTTTGACAGTTGAGCCGTGACGTTTTTAAATTTTTGACAGATGTTTCGTGACGTCACAGAATTTTTGACAGACGATTCGTGACGTCACAGAATTTTGGCGGGAAAATATATTTTGACAGCTGAGCCGCGACGTTTTTGAATTTTTGACAGATGAGTCGTGACGTCACAGAATTTTTGACAGATGATTCGTGACGTCACAGAATTTTGGCGGGAAAATATATTTTGACAGCTAAGCCGTGACGTCACAGAATTTTTGAAAGATGATTCGTGACGTCACAGAATTTTGGCGGTTAATATATTTTGACTGCTGAGCCGTGACGTTTTTGAATTTTTGACAGTTGAGTCGTGACGTCATAGAATTTTTGACAGATGATTTGTGACGTCGTATTATTTTAGCGGGAAAATATTTGAGACCTCTTTCACTTTGACAGCTGTCACTTTTGACAGCTGTCAATTTTTACAGATAGGCGTGACGTCATAGAACTTTTGACAGATGAGTTGTGACGTCATATTATTTTAGCGGGAAAATATTTTAGACACCCGTGTCACTTTTGACAGATGTGCGTGACGTCACATAATTTTTGACAGATGAGTCGTGACGTCACAGAATTTTGGCAGGAAAATATATTATGACAGCTGAGTCGTGACGTCATTGAATTTTTGGCAGATGAGTCGTGACGTCACATAATATTTGACAGATCAGTTTTGACGTCATAAATTTTTGGCGGGAAAATATTTATTGACAGCTTTGAATTTTGGCAAGAAAAATAGAATTTAAACATCTGAATCCTGACGTTATCACAATTTGGCGGGAAAATAAATAGGTTTGTACGGAACCCTTGGTGCGCGAGTCAGAGTCGCACTTGACCGGTTTTATTAAATATTATAGATTGTGATATTATAAGACATGAATTTAGGGCTAGCTTCCATTCGGACACATGATGATTCGGACACAAAATGTTATGACACCTTAGATTATGGATAAAAAAATTATGAGACAAAATAGAGAACCCTTCTGACTAATACTTCTCTACATTTATCTGTAATGTGACAGATCCAACCGTAGTCACCTAATACACACTCACACACACAAAAATAACTTGAATATTTACGCCGCGGTCCCAAAGCTATGTTTTATTCATACAACAATAATTGTTACAAGTTAACATTATTTTGTATGTAACCTGACATACAAAGAATCCTAGACCCGTTCTTTATTAGCATAGATTAATATTAATATGTGTACGACCTCTGTGGCGTAGTTGTTATATAACATGACTGCTACGCAGAGGTCTCGGGTTCGATTCCCGCTCAATGCAAATCTTTGTGTGCATGAACATGATTGTTTGCATTGGTCTGAGTGTTTCTATGTATAGTATGTATGTATTTAAAAAATAAATAGTATTTTAAGTATGTTTACCCGTTGTCTAGTACCCATAGTACAATTCTGCTTAGTTTGGGACTAGATGACGTTGTGTGAATGTGTGAGGATTATTTATTTATTATGTGTACGAATTTGGTTACGTTTGGCTAACTGTTTGTGGCAAACTATATGCTGTGAATCGAAATAAATCAGAAAAATTATAAGAATTGAGAAAATTTAAAGTTTGGGGCGTATTTTCTGGATAAGCCTTAATTGACAATATTTTTAATGATGTTTTTTAAATAAATAAAATATATAACAAACGAAGTCAGGTGTCATGTTAATTAACACAAAGATTGTCATTAAGCGTGAATCAAACCTAAGTCCCTTTCGTAGCAGCAGGATTATAACTACTGCGTCGTCAGAGAGGTTATCAAAAGGCTTTATTGCTGTGTCTAATTAAGACGCATTCTCTGCTAAGTAATTATGTGTGTGATCATACAAGTACAGTCGACTACAAAATTTGATTCACATACAATATTACAAGGCTGCTTTTTGTGTTCAGCGATTTATGGGAAATTGGTGTTTAATTATATTTGACATTGCTAATTCTATTTTACGACAAGACAGAACTATTTTCTTTTCTCGTCCGACATGACACTTACTGAGAGCTCGTTTTTTTATATTTTTAAATACACACATCAAAAAAGTCTAAGCAACATGCATGATATTACAAATTTACCATTTATATTAATTAATTTCTAAGTATTTACTCACTCAAAGTGTATAGGTAAGTAAACTTTTTTGTTATTGATGACATACTGGCTGGTTGTAAAAAAAAAAATTTCGATTATGTTTTGTTTTTTTTCATAAAATTCAAATGACTGCGAATTTGTTTGAATTTGAGTGCATGTTAATTGCTACGTTTTAGTCTTGATTTTATAATTTTACCAACCATTTAAATACAGTTGGCGACAAAATTGAATTGTTAGATATTCTTTACGTCATGGAGCGAGTGGATGTTGCAAGCGGGAAGTAATCAATCTCAGGTATCTCGACATTTTGGTATTCATAGAAGTGTTATTTGTCGTCTTTGGCAGCGCTACAATAATACAGGGGAACCCGCTGAACAGCATCCAGGCCGTAAAAGGAGTACAACCACTCGGCAAGACCGGTACATACAACTGACTGCAAGACGCCAGCCGATGTTAACCGCTCGAGAGATAAGTTTGAGGCTACAAAATTCAAGTGGTGTTGATGTAAGTCCCCAAACTGTGCGAAATCGACTGCATGAGTACGGCCTACGAGCTCGACGCCCTATCAGGTGCCCACCGATACGTCACGGGAATCGCGCTCGTCGAAATGAATGGTGTAGAGAACGCATAACATGGACCCAGGAACAATGGGATAAAATTATGTTTTCCGATGAGTCGCGATTCGGGTTTAGGCCTGATACAAGAAGGGTGCGAGTGTACCGTAGTAGGGTATTATTGGGCATTCTGTACCACTTTCGTCCAGTCGCTCCGCGAAACAAGTTTCGCTCTCGCTCAGGACTCGTGACCCAGAATGCCCAATAATATAAATTCGATATAACCAGCGATTACATCGTTATGCAATGCAACCTTACGTTTTTTGCAAGTTCGAACAGCAAGCTGTATCTATTCATGATCATCATTATAACTTTTCGTTATTAATTGCAACCAACATTTCTGTCGGGTGGCTAACATTTGTATGTGAGATGCGATCAATGCAGTTATCGATCGACTTTATCAATTGCAAACAACATTTCTGTTGTGTGACTTACAATTACAACCAACATTTCTGTCGGGTGTGAGATGCGATCAATACAGTTATCAATCGGTTTTATTATTGCAAACAACATTTCTGTTGTGTGACTAACAATGCAACCAACATTTCTGTCGGGTGGCTAACATTTAGGTGTGAGATGCGATTAATAGAGTAATCAATCGACTTTATCATTGCATACAACGTTTCTGTTGTGTGACTAACAATGCAACCAACATTTCTGTCGGGTGGCTAACATTTGGATGTGAGATGCGATCAATACAGTTATCAATCGGTTTTATTATTGCAAACAACATTTCTGTTGTGTGACTAACAATGCAACCAACATTTCTGTCGGGTGGCTAACATTTAGGTGTGAGATGCGATTAATAGAGTAATCAATCGACTTTATCATTGCATACAACGTTTCTGTTGTGTGACTAACAATGCAACCAACATTTCTGTCGGGTGGCTAACATTTGGATGTGAGATGCGATCAATACAGTTATCAATCGACTTTATCATTGCAAACAACATTTCTGTTGTGTGACTAACAATGCAACCAACATTTCTGTCGGGTGGCTAACATTTGGATGTGAGATGCGATCAATACAGTTATCAATCGGTTTTATTATTGCAAACAACATTTCTGTTGTGTGACTAACAATGCAACCAACATTTCTGTCGGGTGGCTAACATTTAGGTGTGAGATGCGATCAATACAGTTATCAATCGACTTTATCATTGCAAACAACATTTCTGTTGTGTGACTAACAATGCAACCAACATTTCTGTCGGGTGGCTAACAATGCAACCAACATTTCTGTTGGGTGGCTAACATTTGCATGAAAAACACAATAAACTAGACAAGTCTTTATTAATAACACAATTACTTAATACATACTAAATGTAGGTGGCTTATCGAATAGCGCATCAGCGGATGACACGAAAGCTTGAAGTTTGCGCCACTGGGTTGAGTCATCGTCTGTATGGAATTTTATTCTCACCAATGCCTTCTTCCAGAGCTCTTGAGATTCGGTTTCACGAGCGTCAGCCGCGTGATAAACTTTAAGATCGATGTAGAAATCGCCTTTGGTGTTGGTCGTGCGACGCTCGTTGCCATTTGCCACCTTGTTCGCGAAGAACGATAACAGTTCGGGCGGTGAATTCATACTTTTCTCTGCTTGACCATGACTGATGCTAAATATATCCGTAGACTTGGCTATTTTTCTGAAACAAATAATACTTAGTTTTAGTTCATCCTTACCTCTTTATGTAGGTATAATACAACATTTGCATTTGAAGATAGGTCAAATACAATTGTTGCAACAACACTACAATTGTTTTATAAAGGGATATCACATCGAATTAATGATTATTTTTAAATCTATTGTTAGTTTGTAAATAGTGTACCTTAGATAAATACATAAATAAAATTAATTAATTATTAATTCAGTAATGAAACATAATGGCTGTCTATATCGGTTTAGAACCCACTGCACTAGTAAAGTTTGGTAGAGTAAATTAAGAGACAGGTTTTCAGTTTTAAGCATAATAATGAACACATTATTATGCTTAAAACTGAAAACCTGTTAGTTAGACGTATGTACACTGTTACATAAACTGCGTATTATAGATAAGTAACATAATATAATTACCTGGTACAGACTGGTGATTTTTTCTTTGAAGTAGTTCTGCGTTTGATCGAAATATTGGAGTGTTTACGGTTTGGTACGACATTATTTTCATCGCTTTTATCGAAGTATTGATCACATTCAAACTCTGACCTGCAAAAAATAAAAAAACATTAATTTAATGGTTAATCAATTGTATTTGGGGGGCACTCAGAAACAAAGTAAGTGTGGAAATTATGATCAATCTCATGGATTGCTTGTATCTAAATTGCTCGGATAAAATAAACAAATTGCTGTCACCATTCTTAGAGTAACAAAAGATAATAGTTAAATTAAAGAATAAGTAACTATTATAAACATGAAAAAATAAAAATCATAATTAATTAACTGCATAAAGCTTTGTGCATAGAGCACGCACAAATAAACTAAACTGTGGAAATCATAATTAAATAATATTAATAGAAAAAAAATCTAAAATAATTAAATTTAAATATAAACACTTACATTATATATGGTGAGGGTCCCTTACTTCAATATTGGAGAGACTGAGTTATTCTTGCACTACTTTCAGTGTGACTTCACTGGATGATAAATAATATTAACGAGTTCGTTGAAGCTTATAACTCACAATTGGTAATAAAGTATCATAATTTAAAATTGATATAATCAACAAAGAAAATAGACAGATTATTGACTTTTTTAGTTGTAAGTATTATACTTGTTTGAAAAGTGAAGACGTAGTTAAAGTTTCGTAATCGACTGTAATTGTCACCGCTGCAAAACGGTTCAGGGCTACCCAACATGTGGGCGTGATATTTAACTAAAATGTTGTTTTATTAAATTTGGTTAAAATAACTACAATAATAATAATTATTATAAAGTACATTTAAATTAAAATATTACAAAAAAAAACCGATCATATCAAATATCTATCATGACGATTAAGGTTAGGGTTAAAAATGTTAGTAGGTTTTTTTTCTTTTTAATAACTGTTACAAATTACATTATTGTAAATTAGTGACCATTTCATAAAAATAAAGTTACCATAAACATCTTATTCCCCACAATACATTACTTAACTTAAGTATTTAATATCAGTTTTTATGATAGGATATAACAATATGATAATATAATTCGATTTAGCATTGTTCATTATGTAATATTATCATGGAATAAAATAATATTAGGAAGCATGATGTTTGTTAGCCCTGCTTAAAATTGCTTACATTAAAAGTGTTGAAATGACGCAATTTCACCGCTGCAAAACGGTTCAGGGCTACCCAACATGTGGGCATGATATTTAACTAAAATGTTGTTTTATTAAATTTGGTTAAAATAACTACAATAATAATAATTATTATAAAGTACATTTAAATTAAAATATTACAAAAAAAACCGATCATATCAAATATCTATCATGACGATTAAGGTTAGGGTTAAAATGTTAGTATGTTTTTTTTTTCTTTTTAATAACTGTTACAAATTACATTATTGTAAATTAGTGACCATTTCATAAAAATAAAGTTACCATAAACATCTTATTCCCCACAATACATTACTTAACTTAAGTATTTAATATCATTTTTTGTGATAGGATATAACAATATGATAATATAATTCGATTTAGCATTGTTCATTATGTAATATTATCATGGAATAAAATAATATTAGGAAGCATGATGTTTGTTAGCCCTGCTTAAAATTGCTTACATTAAAAGTGTTGAAATGACGCAATTGCAACGTGAAACTTTTGTTTTCGTAAATTTTATAAACGGAAAAACAAAAATATCTTGTTACATACAAGGTATTATGTTAATCAGTAGCGTGCCGCCATATAGACAAAAAAGCAATACCTACTTTTATTAAAAACTTATACTATATTAATATAAAATAATTTATAATTATTGTGTTAATTATTCAATTAAATAAATTATAAAACTAATTGGATAAAACTGCTTTCAATGTCACAAGGTAAATATTTTAATATTACTTATATATTTTTATGGTTTATTATATTTATTTTAAAGATTTATATATTTATTTGATAACATTTTTTATTTTCAGAATACTGATACCTTCCAAGTAAATAAACAATGGTGCTGTTTTGAATACTTAGACACTTTTGAAGAAAGCGTACTTACTACCTATATCGATTAATCTACGTATTAAAAATATAAAATCTTATAAAGACAGTAAAAGTCGGAGACAGATTCGTTGTGGATAATAACTAAGGTAACGTTAAAATAACATTGAAATATTTTAGTTTGGACTGCAGTTTGCAGCTATTATGTAAAATACATATTTTACAAGTCTATCCAAGCTGTTAAATAAAATATTAATTAATTTTTCAGGCTCGTAAGAAGTAGATAAGTTTTAAAGGGGAAGATAACAATACTGATTTATAGTTGAAAACAAGATAACTAAGAGGAGCTGATTTCATCATTCCGTGCTGCACCTAAATTAAGGTTTTGTGTTTTATATTAATTTTTATTTTAAGTTTTATTTATATTAATTGTACCTACTTTACCTTGAGAAATGCCTTTATGTTCGGTTTGCAACATTGAAGTGGGTTCACGTTATTGGACTAGTCATTTACGATCTAATAGACATAAAAATAATAGCGCTGTTCTTATTGATGATAACGTAGAAATTATAAATTCGAGTTTTAAAGGACGTATTTCAAGTTATCGTATCACTGTATGCAAAAATGATGTAAATATTACTCCGGAATCTTTTTTTTTACAATATTCGTACGCAAGTTAAATCTTTATTATATAATTCCCTGCAAAAACATACATCAGTTAAACTTAACCTCGAGTATTATGCATATTTTTTAATGTTTAAAAATGACTTACAAGAGCTAAAATCATTTGCTACGAAAAATTTTATTTTTCATTTTAATTATAATTTTGATTCTACATAAATATGAAAGTATTGTATCTCTGTTGTTAAAAAAAGTTGAAGAATTCGAAGAACGATGATTATTGTTTTTTGTGGTGCATAGTTGCAGCCTTATACCCAACAACTCAACATTCTGCAAGAGTAACTTCTTATCCTTGTATGTCAGCCATTGAACCCCGATCAGGGGATAGTCCAGAATTATCGTCAATGATGTTGTAGGATGTTGGTATACGGGGTGGTCTTTGTATGTGCTCCCATCGCTATGCAAAAGCAAATAATAAATATTTATCGTCATATGATAAATCTAAACCACAAAGTTTTCATAGTTTATTTGCATCAAATATTTACACAGAGTATTAATAAAATTGCACTTTCTAGTAACGATGATAAGCGTCAGATATCGAATTGTAATGTTGTGACCAGAGCGTGGGGCAATTCTTCTATTTTAAAGGGAAATTATATTAATAATAGTTTATATTTTTAAATAATTTTATTTTTATATTTAAATTTAAGAATGTAAAACCAAAAAATATATATTGTAAATATATGTAATTAATAAGTATATGATGTAATTAATAAGTGTACTAATGATTGATAATATTTTAATGATTGCATGCATGCATGAGGTCGCGGGTTCGATTCCCACGCAGGAAAATCATTTGTGCGATGTTCTTTGTGTTCGTTATACTTATTGTTTATACTTATGTTGTTTATACTTATGTTTGTAAAGTCCCTGCGACATAAAGCTTGATTCCTAGGGTTGGAGTGGTATGTAAAAAAATATTTAAACAGTTAACTTTGTTAACTGATTGTTACATTTTTGATACCTTTTCTATGTCCATAATAAATAAAATTTACATGATTTTTGAGATGTGTAATGTGATGTGTTTTAAGTTTAAGATTAATTTAATTTACATGAATAAATACAATTTATTTTTAGTATCGATTTTGTTTTATTTATACCTCGACAAATATAATAAGCCTAATCGATTTAATAGTATTTTATTTATCTATATTTTGTGGTTGCTGAGTTTGTTTGTATGTTTGTGTGAACGTCATAATTTCACAAGAATTATTTTGTAAGTTTAAGTCAATTTATCAAGGAAACCTATAAAATCATGAAACTAGTCATGTTTAATTATAACACAGGTGTAGCCGCGGTGCAAATATAAGTGTTCTCAGCCTTAACAACAAATGCTTAGCTAACATTTTTGTGTTCAACGTGACCAAACTTGTATAATTATTTCGTAACTTAAATATGTTGTTTTTGATATTTAATTTATTCATCATTTACCAATAAGTCTTTAGCTCGAGAACTTGTACGTACATCAAGTCTACGTCTTCATTATGTCGACTGTAAGTATCTTATTATTAAAAAAACATTTTATTATTTGTATGATTCTGATGAGCCTGATTGTTAATTTATTTTTTTAAATTGTTCTAGGTTTCTGACTCCGAGATCGTGTTGAGCCAATACGCTCAGGACCCCCTCCAAGAATACTATGAGATGCTTCGAAATGAATCAGATCCTGTTGTAAATAGCAAACAAAGTATAAAGAAAAAGAAACCTACGCAACGATGCAGAGAAACACCAAAAAAACAAATTCCCACAAAATCATTCGTAATGAGTCGACTGCAGAGAAAAGGGATAAAGTTAATAAAGATTTCAGTCATAGATCTGTGTAATAGTGATGTTCAAACAAGCGATGTTGACAGTGACAGTGAGAACGTTGTTTTAAGTGCACAATATATAGTTAAGGACGCTATGGATAGTGTCATGGACGAGACAGAATTATTAGTTAAGAAAATATCAAAATCATTAATTGATACTGATTTCTAATATTAAACTAGATGTTCCTTTTTTCTGTTTATTTTTAAGGTTTGTAACTAATATTAAATTGATGTATTTTTAGGTTTAAAAATAAAACAATAAAATATTTTGTAAGTTATAAAGCTTTTTATTTATTACCTACTCCAAAAAATAACATATATTTTTATATAAGTACATAACATTTTTTGAAATTCACATGCTTTGTGCTTAATACAATTGAAATTACTATCACAGTATTTTTTATGCAAAATAGAAAGTTTAGTCACTCATCTTCACTGAGCGCTACTACCTAGAAATTGCTCGTATACACCGTTTTTGGGCTAAAAATACTTTATTTATATCTGTACCATTTCCCCATAAAAGTAACCCATATCGTAACACAGACTCAACATAAGCAAAATATGCTGTACAGTTAAGTGATTTCATTTATTCCTCAATCGATGACTAATACTTTTTAAACTATTTAGGGTTTTCAAATTAAAATACATTTTGTATAAGTTGTACTATGATATTTTATTTTCAAAAAACACCTCATGATAATATTTTCCTAATTTTATAAATAACATTTGATCGACAGACACATTTTATCACCAATTCAAATACATTTTTAGACATAACACATTTTTAAGCGCACAATGCTTCAAATGTTTAACACAATTTAATTTAGTAGTTCCATAACAGTATTTTTTATGCAATAATGATAAATTAGGACACTGTTCATCATCTAGTGTCATCACATTACAATTCTCACACAGTTGCATAACCCACTTCACTTTCTCCAAACCTTTTACAATAATAGATTTATTTTCCAAATACGGTACGATTATGCGATGGAATTCTCTGTAGTCGATGAATCCTTCATTCCAATAGATACCTCTGTTTTTTTCTATCCATTTAGTTTGCTTCTTTTCATCGCTTGTTAGCTGATTAAACAAGTATGGAGGTTTAATTAAAAATGTTTGAGTATAATCATGAGTGACCAAAGCTAATTCCTTAATAATGAAATTATTATATAGGTCTTTAAATCCTTGAACATCTACTATAATCGTATCTGGATTCATGATATTTTCTTCACTGTGTTACTCAGTGGTTTATATTCAATTATACAATCGTTCAGAATGAGACAATATGCTGCAGTTTGATCTGGTATATCCGAATCGCTTTCAATTTCCACTCTCACGTCCACAACAGGACCTGTCTTTAGATTATCTGCTTGCCTGGAACAGTCGATAATGAAAAGCGGTGCCAAGTCTTTAAATTGTTTCTCACTTAATAACGGTTGCGACCGACATCCGTAATACGACTGTTGAAATCTAGTGTATTGTTCATATAATAAAGCAACTTTATTATTAGCAAAACTTATGTTTAGATTTTCATATGGAAAGTAGGTTGAATTTAGGTACACTCTAATATCACGAATATGACAATGATCGAACTGAGACATGTCAGAACTTGCATTGTTTTTCCTGTCTGTTTGTAGACCAATGATTACATATCTAGGCTTTTCAATTTGTGACGAAGTTTTGATAGACCAAGTATGTTTTGTAGTTTTTGGTAAAGCTGGATATTCATATAGATCCCAATTTCTGAAAATCATCTGGAGCGGTCTGTCTTTTTCTAACACTTTTAGCAAATTTATTTTTTCTTTATCTGATACTTTGACGTGCGGTACGCGCCATACAATTTTGTTTATAACAACATCTTCTATGATTTCTCCTGTGTTAAGTTTTACAGCGTTCAGGTTGGTATTGCTTCGTAACAATATCAGTTCGTGTCTACTATTAATCACGACTTTTTTGAAGTCTTCTGCAAAACCTAGGATATTGCAAAGTGGTATAGAAGCAGAAAATCTACCTCCGTTAATATTCTTTATACCCTCAACATTCCATCCCCATGCATTGGATATCTTTGACTCACTTTCATTCATTGATATTAAAGATTTCATGGTAGTAGTAACACCAGCATTTTTTATTTTATCAATTTCCACTCCATTTAATTCATATCTTATATCTTGGAACAAGTAAAGTAACCCATTGTTCGTAAAATGAACAGTATTAACAGGATCCTTCGATGTACTTTTGCTAACGATAACTGATCCTTCCAAATACAAGGTGCTTGCTGATGGTAATATATACAGGTCTTGTTGGTTGATAGGGATGCGGATTTCATCGTTTCTGTTGAAAGTTGTTATGTACGGCTTGTAAGAGTGAAACTCAATACCTTCAACGGTGTTGTCATAAGTTGGAGCAGATAAAACATCTAAGATATTCATTTTAGCAGTCCAATCGCTTTAAGGAATGCTT
The DNA here is from genome assembly GCA_905475405.1 of Schrankia costaestrigalis. NCBI lineage: Eukaryota > Metazoa > Arthropoda > Insecta > Lepidoptera > Erebidae > Schrankia > Schrankia costaestrigalis. The sequence goes on along the minus strand of FR997852.1, from coordinate 10,001,687 downwards.
TATTGTCTTTAGTTAATTTAATTTTCGTTTTAGAGTAAGCTCGTATCGTGTTGAAAGCTCGAGTAGAACTGATATTTCCTTTTTCTGTCTGTGTATATTTATTGTAGTTAATCATTTTTGCTTCTTAGATGTAAATACAGTTGCACTTCTTCACCACGTAAATTTATTAAGTGGTTATTTATATTTAATAGTCTTATATGTATGGAGCTAATATTGTTTTGATTTATTGGAAAATATATCACGTTTGTTGGGATTTCAATAATTCTGTATCCGGGTGGGACGTTGAGCGCGAATTCGTGCACAATGTGACTGGGTTCTCCATTTATGTACGAGCCACTAACAATATCACATTCAATCCTGATCACGGTTGTAGATAGAATGTTGACAGGATACTCTGACTCATGCCATTTATTTGCTTCCAAGATCTGCTTCTTAAACCCTAATAAACTGTGAATAGAGTCTTCCTTATTAAAATTTACATTTTTTGTGCAGTATATACAAGTTTTTAATGTGTTGTTATTGCACTGTAATTTAAATAAAGCATCCTTTACTTCAGATTTTAAATAATCGCCAATGTCTTGTAATTCGTAAGTGCCTTCCGGTATTTCAATAACTTCATCGGAGCCATAATATAACTTATTATTGCTTTTGTCAATGTTTGGAATAGAGTTAAATGTTGAGAAATGCAACAAAGCACACTCATACTGTCCAGATAATTGTAGTGTGTTAGTATAGTACACAGATAATTCTGACGAGTTTCCAGTTATCGACAAAGTGAGCGACATCTTGAAAATGATTCAAATAAAAAAAACGCATTACATTTATAAGTTTTTATTCCAATAATTCCGTAAATATTTTAAACATAAGTGTCCACAATTTACAGTATTAAATTTCTGATATCTTGTATAGTTATAAAAAACATTATAATTTTTAAAATACTTTATTAATTCCCTGGGGGGTTTTAAATCACCAAAGCTGTCAAAATATTCACAGTAATTATTTACTTTAACATAAGCTACCCAATGTGTTCCTTCGTTTTTTGCATCATCCAAGTTCACTATACCACACTCAATCCGTTTTGGTGAAATTGGTAACTGATCCTTCATGTAGACTCCTCGAAAGTGAGGGATGTCTCGTGCATGTTTTTCAATATCCAAATTAGTTAAAGGTCGATTAGGTAGCTTCCAATTCAGTTTTTTGGAGATTTTATATATAATCCTTTGCCATTTTTATGTTGTTTTATGTATAGACCCTTGCCTAGGGCTAATGTCTCCATAGATCTGTTATGTCGCTCTGTTTCTTGTAAATTCTTCTGGGCTGCTTTATATTCGTTCACCGTTTTGGCTATACCTGCTGCGCCACCAGCTAAAGAGCCTAAAGCTGATAAACCAGCAAAAATTGGAATTAAAGGTAGAATTCCCCCAGTTTTGGGTATTGGTATAACTCGTGGTATTCGAATATTTGGAGTGCATGGAAATAGTTTCTTTGCAACTGAGTATGCAGTGTTTATTAATGTTTTACTGTTTTTGGGTTTCAATTTCTTAACCACAGATTTAATTTTTGATATAAAACTATTAAACGCCTTAACGCCACCACCAGATTTTAATTTAGCTTTCATAACTTTGCTCACTAACCAAGAACTAAGTTTTTCTCCTTTTCTTGCGTCTTTAGATTTAAGTCTTTTTTTAGCCATATCTAGTAGTTGTAAGTCAGCTTTATGTCTATTGGGTAAGTCTTTATGGTTATCGTATGCAATATCGTGTTGCATACAAGCTTCGTCTAGCTTATTTACACCTCGATCACCTCGGAGTAACCTTTTTTTGAGTTTTGTTCCTGGTCCGCAATAGTTGTAACCAGGCAGGTGAAGTTCAAACGGTAGATTATCAATAATAGTGTTAAGCAGTCCACCTCCTTGCATTGCTTAAAGCAAAGTAAATAATAAATATGTAATGAATGTGGTTATATAATTTGTATTTCAATCTGTTATTGCAGTTTTATCAATCCAACTGTTGTCATCATTGCTTAATCCCAGCCATTTCACGAATAATTTCGTTCCTTTTCTTTTCAATACTTTTTCAATCAAATACACACCAGGATGATGAGATTTTTGGAGTTCTTGTTCGTAAAACGTACCTAATATTGGTTGTTTTCGCTGATCTTCTATGTAATATGTTGTTGGTATGGTTTTATTGATCTTTTTTATAATAAACAGCTCAGTAGACCAATTTGGAGTATAGCCCTTTTCAAAGATATGTTTGTATTTACTAATGCGTACATTATCACCAACTTTAAATTTAGGTTTAGACCGAATAGATAAATGTTTATGTGATTTACTAATTTTATTTTTTATTAATAACTCATTTAATTTATTCACATTGGAAGGTCTGCATTGAATAGTACGATGATTTGTATTGTTATATGTCTTCAATATATTTGTCAATATCGATCCTAACCAATTATAGTTTCCATTTAAACTAAAACATTTGTATAGTTTATTTTTTATCGTTTTTATTAATCTCTCTACAATTGAAGCTTTCTTAGTAGAAAAAGTAGAGTAGTGGTTAATATTAAACCTCTTCATAAGGTTTTTGAAAGTTGTATTATAAAACTCTTTCCCAGAATCAGTTTGTAAGTTGATTGGTCTGCGAGGGCTACTACGTAATATTTCTTCAAAAGCATGTGTAACATCGGTCATGTTTTTAGATTTCAATGGTTCAGCCCAAGCGTATTTAGAAAAGCAATCAATCACTAATAAAATATAATTATATCCTTTATTACTTTTTCTCAAAGTCTGCATATCTATCAGATCAGCTTGCCATAAATCATCGATTCCTTTCAATATTACAGGTCGTCGAAGAAAGTTTTTTCGTGCTGCTTTGTGTATTTCATTAACAATTTGTTGCTTTGTCATTATGATTTTATTGATTGAATTAACTTGTCCACAGTGGTTTTTGTATAAAATTTGTCTTCTAAATGAAGCAAAGTATTTGTAAACTTTGTATTTAAAATACTTTGAACGTGTAGCGATTTATTAACTTCTTGTAATATTTCTGATTTAATTTTATCTACGTATTCCTTATTTACCACATCATCAGCTTCCTCAGGCAGTCTAATTCCTCTTAGCCGTGATGCTTTCAAATCAAAATCACCGTTTTCAGATTTATACAAAGCGTTATTATTAATCTCGAATAACTCAGATAAACGCATTCGTTTATGAATATAATGACCGAATTTGTCTACATTCATGTTAAGTGTGTTGTACTGTAAGGTTGGAAATAAAATGAACATTCTATACAAACAACTTTTATTTATTAATAATTTTATTTTCACGTAATTCCTCAATAATAGAGATAATTTCATTATCTAATCCTGTATTGCCAGCATCTCGAGATGCTATTAACAACTTTAATCTATCAACCAATTCGTTTGGATCATCCCAATAAATGTAATCCACATTTTGTCTCCACATTTTTTTCATTGACATTCCTTTACCTTTAGATTGCTTACCAGGAATTGTACTTTGTAGTGAGAAAAGCGGTTTAATAACTTGTAAATATTTCATTCCCTTATTACTTTTTATTGGTTTATTTGGTTCGAAATCTCTACGATGTGCATTTGTATCAAGCAACATCGATTTATAATTTTGCATGTCACTCTCTGTAACTACGCTTAAATCTACATTCTTTTTTAATAACAATTGTTTCAAACCAGGTGTATTACGATATTTACAACCAGATACTACAATAAATTCATCACCAACTGTTATATTAGCAGACCCTAACATAAATTTCCCTTGATCTACTCGAACGCCAAACGGGATGTCTCGTAGGGCTTCTGAAGATAACGACCAGGATGAAGTGTCGTGCTCTTTAATATTAACATCATCAACCAATGATTGAAAAGAACTTTCACTGTCATTGTCAGATTCATCACTGTCATCTTTACTTTTTGGATTTTCATTCTGCATAGTTTGTTTATTCAATGGACCTTCGATTTGATTATTAGCGTTGGAAAGCAGGTTGAGAGATTCTGTTACAGGCTTGAAAACTGATTCCAATGCTTGTTTATTGCTAATCTCAATATCTCGCATGTTCCGTACTTTTCTCTTTACAGCTTCTGCAGCATCAACAATTTGTCTTTTTAATGATTTTTCCATGCTTGTTATCGGTTGAAAGTCGTATACAGAATAATAATAATACAAAGATGACAACCTTAAATATTCGAAATTTTAATCAAAGATTACAAAGGTATCAAATTTAGTTCTATAGCATCCATTATTTTTAGAACAATCTTTATTAATTACAACATAGTTGAAGGGTTCACTCCATATCCTGGAACACATTTCACGGAATTCAAACCAAGTCATATCGGTATTAACATGTTCATCATAAACATGTCTTAAATTAATGTCATCTTGTTTAAAAAGTACTATCAGGTTAGCATTATCTCTTACTAATTGTTTTGGGATTTTACTGTATGTTTGATTTAGGTAAAAACAATCGATGTATTTGTGTCTACCCATAGCAAAGTAATCACGCATATTATTTTGATTCTCACACACCACGTCATCAAAAATAATTATAGAGTTTGGTTTCGCATCCTCAACTTTTAACACTTCTTCATTTCCTTGAAATTTTTGTAATGATATACATGGTACTTGCTGTAAAACCTTTTCTAAAAACACATATTTTGGTTGAAGTAAAGTTTTTGAATATATGTAGATGTTTTGAAAGTTTAATCCATTTTCATGTAGAAGTAGACCAATTAACAAGTTTGTTTTGCCACAGTTTGATGGTCCGCAAATAATGCATCGTATGGTATTAGGTAATAATTTTCCATGACGTGATTCAGTCTTACAAGAATCATTGCAAATTATATTTAATTGCAAAGATTGTGGTTGTTTGACAAATTTCATGTTATATACATATTACAGCTTAATTAATAATGATCAAGTTTAAAGATTGTTAATCTTTATAAATACTAATCGATCTTAAATCTACTCAACTTCTTTTAAGTACTGGAACAAATTTTACCATCCTATTATCCTCCTCACAATATATTTTTATTAATTCTGTCTATAATGACACAAACACACTAAAATTAAAAATACTGGTTGTTGGTAATTTTTAAAGTGCCAGTTGTTGATGTCTTAGCTATAATGTCGTCATTGTTATTGCTCACGTGAATATATTAGGCGTTAGTTATTTATTGAAGTTTCGAAGCCACACGTCGCTGGTTATATTAAATTTATATTATTGGGCATTTTGGACCACGAGTCCTGAGCGAGAGCGAAACTTGTTTCGCGGAGCGACTGGACGAAAGTGGTACAGAATGCCCAATAATACCCTACTTACCGTCGACCCGGAAATACTGAAAGACTCAGGTGCGTTCAGGAAGTTCATCCATACAGCGGCTCAACAGTTATGGTATGGGCGGGTATTATGAAGAACAGGCGAACTGAGCTCGTTTTTGTAAATGGAAACATGAACGCTGAAAATTACGTTGAGGATATTCTCAGACCTTATGTCCATCCATTTGCACAAACCTTTGGCTCCGATTTTACGTTAATGCATGACAATGCGCGTTCACATACAGCTCGGCGAACCAGTGAATACTTGGCAACGGAGAACATCCAGGTATTGCCCTGGCCTGCACAATCGCCAGACCTCAACCCCATCGAGCACGCATGGGACATGCTCCAGAGACGTGTTTTGAAGGACTTGGACGGAGTGACAACAACCCAACAGCTGAAGGATTTGCTACAATTCCATTGGGAGCGAATACCGCAAGATGACATAAACAGTCTCATTAATTCAATGAATAATCGTTGCCGACAAGTTCTGAATAGCAGAGGAGGCCATACTTTGTATTAAATTGTCCTATTCTTTCACAATAAATTCATTTTCTTAAGAAATTTCAATTTGTAAAAAAAAAGTTTAGTTTCTTATGTACCTGTATATTCTAATATTGTTAATTTCTGTTATTAAAAGAACTTATAAAGAAAACAGCTGTTATTTTTACATCATAGAACCCTAAAAATATTATTTTAAAAATAAAATACAACGTTATAATTAAAATAAATGGTAAAATAAATTAATATAAATGGTAAATTTGTAATATCATGCATGTTGCTTAGACTTTTTTGATGTGTGTACTTCAGAGATCATGCCCTTTGTTACGGGGACTTTTACAAACATCAATTTAACGGATTTAAAAACTACCGTACCAGTTTTGAAAAAACGGAACCCTTATAGGATCACTTTGTTGTCCGTCCGTCCGTCTGTCCGTCCGTCCGTCCGTCCGTCTGTCTGTCAAGACTATTTATCTCAGGAACGCGTGGAGGTATCAAGTTGAAATTTTCACCAAATACTAAGGCTTGTTGCCTCTTAGTGCCGTAAAAAAATCAAACTGCTAATCCAACGCAATCAAGAGATATAGCCGTTTTTGTCGCAAATTTAGAGGGGTAAAGGCAAAAACCTACAGGGTACTTCCAGTCTACCTACAAACTTGAAATTTGGCATGAAGCAAGGTCTTATTGTACATGTAATGGGAAAATTCCGAAAACCTTAAATTTTTACTTCAATCATATTATATTTTGATTTCATTGACTTTTGGCGGGAAAGCTGAGTCACGTGACCTGTGACGTCATAGAATTTTGGTCACGTGACCCGTGACGTCATAGAATTTTGACAGATGAGTCGTGACGTCACAGAATTTTGGCGGGAAAATTTTTTTGACAGTTGAGCCGTGACGTTTTTAAATTTTTGACAGATGTTTCGTGACGTCACAGAATTTTTGACAGACGATTCGTGACGTCACAGAATTTTGGCGGGAAAATATATTTTGACAGCTGAGCCGCGACGTTTTTGAATTTTTGACAGATGAGTCGTGACGTCACAGAATTTTTGACAGATGATTCGTGACGTCACAGAATTTTGGCGGGAAAATATATTTTGACAGCTAAGCCGTGACGTCACAGAATTTTTGAAAGATGATTCGTGACGTCACAAAATTTTGGCGGTTAATATATTTTGACTGCTGAGCCGTGACGTTTTTGAATTTTTGACAGTTGAGTCGTGACGTCATAGAATTTTTGACAGATGATTTGTGACGTCGTATTATTTTAGCGGGAAAATATTTGAGACCTCTTTCACTTTGACAGCTGTCACTTTTGACAGCTGTCAATTTTTACAGATAGGCGTGACGTCATAGAACTTTTGACAGATGAGTTGTGACGTCATATTATTTTAGCGGGAAAATATTTTAGACACCCGTGTCACTTTTGACAGATGTGCGTGACGTCACATAATTTTTGACAGATGAGTCGTGACGTCACAGAATTTTGGCAGGAAAATATATTATGACAGCTGAGTCGTGACGTCATTGAATTTTTGGCAGATGAGTCGTGACGTCACATAATATTTGACAGATCAGTTTTGACGTCATAAATTTTTGGCGGGAAAATATTTATTGACAGCTTTGAATTTTGCAAGAAAAATAGAATTTAAACATCTGAATCCTGACGTTATCCACAATTTGGCGGGAAAATAAATAGGTTTGTACGGAACCCTTGGTGCGCGAGTCAGAGTCGCACTTGACCGGTTTTATTAAATATTATAGATTGTGATATTATAAGACATGAATTTAGGGCTAGCTTCCATTCGGACACATGATGATTCGGACACAAAATGTTATGACACCTTAGATTATGGATAAAAAAATTATGAGACAAAATAGAGAACCCTTCTGACTAATACTTCTCTACATTTATCTGTAATGTGACAGATCCAACCGTAGTCACCTAATACACACTCACACACACAAAAATAACTTGAATATTTACGCCGCGGTCCCAAAGCTATGTTTTATTCATACAACAATAATTGTTACAAGTTAACATTATTTTGTATGTAACCTGACATACAAAGAATCCTAGACCCGTTCTTTATTAGCATAGATTAATATTAATATGTGTACGACCTCTGTGGCGTAGTTGTTATATAACATGACTGCTACGCAGAGGTCTCGGGTTCGATTCCCGCTCAATGCAAATCTTTGTGTGCATGAACATGATTGTTTGCATTGGTCTGAGTGTTTCTATGTATAGTATGTATGTATTTAAAAAAAAAAAAAGTATTTTAAGTATGTTTACCCGTTGTCTAGTACCCATAGTACAATTCTGCTTAGTTTGGGACTAGATGACGTTGTGTGAATGTGTGAGGATTATTTATTTATTATGTGTACGAATTTGGTTACGTTTGGCTAACTGTTTGTGGCAAACTATATGCTGTGAATCGAAATAAATCAGAAAAATTATAAGAATTGAGAAAATTTAAAGTTTGGGGCGTATTTTCTGGATAAGCCTTAATTGACAATATTTTTAATGATGTTTTTTAAATAAATAAAATATATAACAAACGAAGTCAGGTGTCATGTTAATTAACACAAAGATTATCATTAAGCGTGAATCAAACCTAAGTCCCTTTCGTAGCAGCAGGATTATAACTACTGCGTCGTCAGAGAGGTTATCAAAAGGCTTTATTGCTGTGTCTAATTAAGACGCATTCTCTGCTAAGTAATTATGTGTGTGATCATACAAGTACAGTCGACTACAAAATTTGATTCACATACAATATTACAAGGCTGCTTTTTGTGTTCAGCGATTTATGGGAAATTGGTGTTTAATTATATTTGACATTGCTAATTCTATTTTACGACAAGACAGAACTATTTTCTTTTCTCGTCCGACATGACACTTACTGAGAGCTCGTTTTTTTATATTTTTAAATACACACATCAAAAAAGTCTAAGCAACATGCATGATATTACAAATTTACCATTTATATTAATTAATTTCTAAGTATTTACTCACTCAAAGTGTATAGGTAAGTAAACTTTTTTGTTATTGATGACATACTGGCTGGTTGTAAAAAAAAAATTTCGATTATGTTTTGTTTTTTTTCATAAAATTCAAATGACTGCGAATTTGTTTGAATTTGAGTGCATGTTAATTGCTACGTTTTAGTCTTGATTTTATAATTTTACCAACCATTTAAATACAGTTGGCGACAAAATTGAATTGTTAGATATTCTTTACGTCATGGAGCGAGTGGATGTTGCAAGCGGGAAGTAATCAATCTCAGGTATCTCGACATTTTGGTATTCATAGAAGTGTTATTTGTCGTCTTTGGCAGCGCTACAATAATACAGGGGAACCCGCTGAACAGCATCCAGGCCGTAAAAGGAGTACAACCACTCGGCAAGACCGGTACATACAACTGACTGCAAGACGCCAGCCGATGTTAACCGCTCGAGAGATAAGTTTGAGGCTACAAAATTCAAGTGGTGTTGATGTAAGTCCCCAAACTGTGCGAAATCGACTGCATGAGTACGGCCTACGAGCTCGACGCCCTATCAGGTGCCCACCGATACGTCACGGGAATCGCGCTCGTCGAAATGAATGGTGTAGAGAACGCATAACATGGACCCAGGAACAATGGGATAAAATTATGTTTTCCGATGAGTCGCGATTCGGGTTTAGGCCTGATACAAGAAGGGTGCGAGTGTACCGTCGACCCGGAAATACTGAAAGACTCAGGTGCGTTCAGGAAGTTCATCCATACAGCGGCTCAACAGTTATGGTATGGGCGGGTATTATGAAGAACAGGCGAACTGAGCTCGTTTTTGTAAATGGAAACATGAACGCTGAAAATTACGTTGAGGATATTCTCAGACCTTATGTCCATCCATTTGCACAAACCTTTGGCTCCGATTTTACGTTAATGCATGACAATGCGCGTTCACATACAGCTCGGCGAACCAGTGAATACTTGGCAACGGAGAACATCCAGGTATTGCCCTGGCCTGCACAATCGCCAGACCTCAACCCCATCGAGCACGCATGGGACATGCTCCAGAGACGTGTTTTGAAGGACTTGGACGGAGTGACAACAACCCAACAGCTGAAGGATTTGCTACAATTCCATTGGGAGCGAATACCGCAAGATGACATAAACAGTCTCATTAATTCAATGAATAATCGTTGCCGACAAGTTCTGAATAGCAGAGGAGGCCATACTTTGTATTAAATTGTCCTATTCTTTCACAATAAATTCATTTTCTTAAGAAATTTCAATTTGTAAAAAAAAAGTTTAGTTTCTTATGTACCTGTATATTCTAATATTGTTAATTTCTGTTATTAAAAGAACTTATAAAGAAAACAGCTGTTATTTTTACATCATAGAACCCTAAAAATATTATTTTAAAAATAAAATACAACGTTATAATTAAAATAAATGGTAAAATAAATTAATATAAATGGTAAATTTGTAATATCATGCATGTTGCTTAGACTTTTTTGATGTGTGTACTTCAGAGATCATGCCCTTTGTTACGGGGACTTTTACAAACATCAATTTAACGGATTTAAAAACTACCAGACTCTGGACAATAAAGGAGATGGAAACTTTTGGGCTAAAGCCTGTACATTACTGTACAGAGTAAGGAAATGCCTTAAAATTCTTTCCTATTTTTTAATAAAATAATACTAAAATTACTCAATTGTATTAGGTTTCGAACTTGAATAAAATAGAAAAGATTTTTAGGGCATATCCTTACTCTGTACAGTAATGTACAGGCTTTAGCCCAGAAGTTTCCATCTTCTTCAAAAAAAAATTATCTTGGATTTCAGATTGCCAAAACTAACAAAAGATTTAGCACGAGACTGATAAGTGTGAAGCTATAAATTGATAATACTCTCATTTCTGTTTAATTTTGGCCCAAAACTCTTAGTGAAGGTTTCATTCTCCTTTAAAACGGATCGCACAAAGAATTAATCCCGCATAGGAATACAACCCACAACCTATTACCACTACCTTGACCGCCGCGCCAACGAGACCGTTGACATATTTTGTAATATTCCACGAATTAAAACAATTTTCTAGTCGACTGTACATACAAGGTTAGTGATTGCTCAGTCGTATCACAGGGATAAATCCCACGCTTGTATGAGCTTTCACACTTTACACGTGTTTCATTACGTACGGATATTAATTGGTAGGTATTTGGGGTGAAGTGTTAAGTACCCCTTTGCCACCCATCTACATTGTATCGTTGAAGGCGATTATGGTAAGCTTTGCAGGGAATTTGGGTGACAAGTAGCGTGTGTTGGCAAATATTTGATTGTATAATCCTATTCACGTTTAGAATGCAGTGAGTTGTCATTGTCCGCCGACCTAGCCCCGCCGTCTAACCAATCAAATTCTATTAATTTGAATTTTAAAAGATTTGATTGGTTAGACGGCGGGGCTATGTCGGCGGACATTGACAACTCACTGCATTCTAAACGCGAATAGGATATAGTCTTTTTTATTTATATTTTATTTTATTAGGGAAAACAAACAATTGTAAAATGTATCTTATTATTGTGTATGCGTGTGCCGTGTTTGAGGTTCGAATCCTTCGAAAGTAAAATTATTTGGTTTCTACGACACCCCTGGGATGAGTTGGGGTGGTGACATATTGTATCCCTACTACATATTGTACTCCGTCACCACACGGATTATCTTTATAAAAATAAAGAAAGCTTTCCTACATCCCCGGGCTTCAATAACAACACTATCACCACAAAAAGGCTAAAAATAAGTATTTTCGTATGTTATATAAATAACCGTAAAATTGTTTTACCTAAACCGTCTCGGGTAACGAAGCTTTGCGGTTTTAGTGTCGTAACTTCTGTCTGTGTGTAGCTATTTTTATTATTTTGGTCAAAACATAAAAATGGCTGGGGTTTCCTGCTAAAGTAGAGTTTTCTTTATACGTTTCATTTATGTATTCAATGTGTTTATGTATATTATTTTAGCTTTATTTTCTGGTGCAGTATCTTTTACGTTTATACTTGGAGGAGGCCTATGTCCATCAGTGGACGTCGATTGGCTGATATGATGATGATGATGAAGTATCTTTAGTGAAAAAAATAGAAAAACAAATAAAATTATTGTTAAGCTCGAGTCAGGATTAAAATTCTTCGAGATGGAGATCGCTAGGGTTCAGCATTAGTCGGGGCTGCGGGGAAAATATGGTTTCCCGCGACCCCTGGCCTACTTGGGAGACGGAACACCGGGAGGTTTTCGTCAATAAGAATCTGACAGACCTCTCCGCCCTTCCTGGGGCGGAGAAACTGCATGGGGAGTTCCCTCTGTCAAAAAAGAAAGATTAGAGCGAAGGGCTCGCGTTGTGTATTGTGGGTATTAAACCCTACACTTTTCCAATGCCATTTCCGGGTTATAAGTTTTAGTAAATTAATAAAATAAATAAATAAATAATCCTTACACATTCACACAACGCCATCTAGTACCAAACTAAGCAGAGATTGTATTGTGAGTACTGCATAACAGATATACAGACTCAGAAAAAGATTTTATCTACTACCTAGTAAAAAGTCTTATTACTATTTGTATTGCGATAGTAAGGCCACTTCTATCCCAAGTACAAATGACGACCTCTGTGGCGTAGTGGTTATTCGACATGACTGCTATGCAGAGGTCTCGGGTTCGATTCCCGCCCGATGCAAATCTTTGTGTGCATGAACATGATTGTTTGCATTGGTCTGGGTGTTTTCTATGTATAACATGTATATAGGTATTTACAAAAAAGTTTTTAAGTGTGTATATCAGTTGTCTAGTACCCATATTACAAGCTCTGCTTAGTTTGGGACTACATGGCGTTGTGTGAAAGTGTCAGGAATATTTATTTAAAATAAATATCAAGTATAACCTATACCTAGTTAGTCAATCACCTAGTAGTAAGTTAAGGTGACAGCACACTTAATATTCCAGAACATTCATGTTCATTAGTTACACTCAACAGAGAAGACGGTGACACTTTGATGGACATGTATTTGTCACTAGAGGAATGGTAATAACATTTACATCTGACTACAGTAGCTTAACTTATTGATACAGTGTGGGGATATATTGTTGTAGTTTTTTTTATAATAAGGCGCTTTAGTATAATTATGGACCCACTGCAAGGATATCCATCTTAGCTCCATGAGCTGCAGTAGTGGTTGAGGTCATGAATTCGAATGACAATTTTTGTGCGATTTACAAACTATTGTCTGTGTAACTATTGTACAGTGTGTAGATAGGCTTTTGATGTTAGTTAGTTAAATGTATTTCAGAATAAGATAAGGTGGTGACACCACGGTCATTTTTATAATAAAATTTTATGTTTTTTTCAGGTAAATGCACGAAAAATGTATTAAGATAATAAGAGAAAAACAAATTAAGGTGAGTAAACTTATCGTGTATTGACGGAGTAAGAATACAATATGTCACCACCCCATCTCATCCCACGGGTGTCGTAAAAACCGACTAAGGGACTATCGGTGTATATTATCTTTACGAAATAAAAAGAAGGAAACCTTGAATTTAAACCCTATACCAATCCGTCGGGCCAGCGTGGTATTAGTAGGCCAAGTATCCCTCCGTCATGGGAGGAGGCCCGTCAATGCAGTGGGACAGTAATGGGCTGTTTCAAACTTATCCCTATATTTTTTCTTTAGTTAATACATAAATAGTATAAAGTAAAATACTTAAAACAGACATTTGAATTTGAACCCGCGACTTTCGTGTCACCTAAATACGCTAATTACTACGTCATCTAAAAATTCAAATGTATTTTTGAAACGCTTAAATAAACACAAATGATATCGCGTGCCCAATTAGATATAAAAAAAAACAAAACAAACCAAACAAAAAAAACAAAACAAATTTTTGATAAGTTGATCAAAAAACTCTAATTTTGTAACAGCAACACATCGCACAGTTAAACATTTTCATTTGAAATTGTGTCTTATTTCAAGGTATTAAGGTACATGAGTGTCTAGCTTGATTAGTTGCTGTGTGTACAAAATAATATTAAAGTTTTACTTCCTAACATTTTTTGGACAAACAAACAAATAATATATTTTTTTTCTAACATTTCACCTGTCATCTACAAAGGTAATCAACCTTTTGACATATAATCAGATATTGTGAAAACCTTCAAATCCAAAGGAAAAACTCGACATTTTTTGTTAATACGAAACAAATTATTTTCCTCGCCCTTTGAAGTTAAAAACCTTGTATATATGTCATAAATGTATAGGTATATAAATGTTACTACGCACGGTAGAATTAGGTACACAATAATTTCAAATTGACAATGCCACTCAATTATCCTCAATTTGGGTGTGCTGTTGGTATAAGTGATAAGCGGATAGCAATTTTATGGGGTTTAGTTTAACTTTAATCAATCAATCAATTATCGCAGTCCACTCTGGACATAGGCCTTTCCCAACAGGCGCCACTGAACACAGGTCTCCGTCCAACCCTTATGACATATTTATGTGCAACTAGACATTTTTGCTCCGAGTGGTGACTGAGTAAGAATACAATATTTCACCACCCCGTCTCAGTATAGTATTAGTAGGCCAACTATCCCTCCGTCATGGGAGGAGGCCCGTCCTTTCAGTGGGACATTAATGAAAATAAAAAATGAAAAATTTTTTTATTTCATATAAGTCAAATCAATGACACTTATGAACGTCGGAGTTTTTATAGTGATCACAGCACGTCTAACTTAACGGCTAAGTTTACTGTTACACGGCTGTTATGATGAGATCTTTTGTCTCAGAAACGCAAGTCTGTATGAATTTGAAATTGTAATCAATTATTTAGGTCTGATCTCGGAATGGTGAACGTAGGAAAGACTTTCACGACTCCGAGATCAGACCTAAATATTTAGTCAAAAATCGATGGTGAAATTAGTCGAAAATCAGAGGAATATCATCGATTTTCGACCACTTTCGCCTTTCCAGACAATGCCAAGGTTGTATTCAAAGGCATTGAAAAGAACATGTGGTTTTAGTCGGTTTGAATTGAAATAAGGGCAGAGCAAAGCCTTTTTGCCTTTACATTTGTAGCAGTTCTTCTACTTCTAAAACATTAAGGTTACATTCTTGACCCGTGTCGTACAAAGAAAACATTCACGATAAAATGTCTGAACTAGGTGAACCATAACAATAAAAGAAAAGTCAAGAGGCAATACAACCATTAACAAAATGGAAGTAGTTGTTCCAACATAACGTAACGACTATTTTAGCAACAGGTAGCTTCTACAATAATTAACATTAACACCTCTAAGAGGGTATTAAGGGTAAAAAAAATACCGCAATGTGTAGTGGGTAAAAGTTTTTGAAAAGTTCCTAGAAAATAAAGGAAATACTTATTTTTATACAATTTACCCTTATATTTTATTCAGAGGGCTATTTTGGCTGTTTCTTTTTTTATGATCTGATTATTGTGATGTATGAATTAGTGGTTGTTTTGTTTTTGTTAAAATGGCGCCGGATGGGACACTGTGCAGGGTAGACAGACCCTTTAAATAAATTAGTGAAAGTATTCCTAACTTAATAAGGTATGCATCGTTTAGAACTGTTGCTACTTGCTTGACGTCAACTAAACAGCGTCAAAAAGAGCACATATATTCTTCTCAAGATAATAAAAGCACTTTATCGGTACTCTAGAAAGAAAGGCAAAGCGCCCAATATTGAGTGGGGCAATCAGAAGATTATTGCTCAAAAAAATAATGAAACCATTTAACAAGGACTTACAATTCCTATTCAACCATACTCAGCCACGTAACTATTCCTATAAAATTCATCCTATTCATAACCTAAAAACGTAAAACAGCTTGTTATAAGAAATTTAAGAATAATAACCATTCTACACACGAACGGTGTAAGAACCTATAAAAATATTTTTTTTGCAATCTACCCACCTGAATTTTTTTTATGGCGGTTCATATTAGAACATATGCGATATTTTCATCAAGTTTCAGCAGTATTAAGGTAGTATAAACGTGTAACATAAAGGATTTATAGTATGAAACTTTATTAAGTTTTCGATTTATATCTAAGTATGTGAAATTGTCAATTTTATTTATTTGTTGAGGCTGTGTTATGAATTTTAAAGAGAGCCCTAAATTTTGTTGGGGTAATTTTGTCAAAATAATTGGGTAATTTTGTTTACATGATTATTATATTTACATTTTGTTTAGAGAGAAAACATACTAGAAGTACAGATGTCTAGGTGTCAAGCCAAAGGGGGGAGGTCTGAGTGTTTTCTATGTATAATATGTATGTATTTACAAAAAAAAACATGTATTTAAGTATGTTTATCCGTTGCCTAGTACAAGCATTGTTTAGTTTGGGACTAGGTGTGTGTGAATGTGTGAGGATTATTTATTTATTTATTTCATATTTATTTCCTTGAAAACGTATGTCGATTTGTTCTGCCAACGTAGTAATACTAGGCCAAGTTTCCTTTCGTCCCTGCAGTGGGACTTTAACAAGCTCTTATAACGATCATTACATAACCAGAAAACCTTTCAAAACAATCAAAATAAGTCTTCCATACAACACAAAAGCTTGAAACAAATACATCACTCACTAGTTCCATACAATTCATGATATGGGTCTTTCATTCGTTCTCCAACTATAATTGGATCAGTCATTCAATTCGTTCATTCTTTGTTCAAGCTTGTATTATGGCTGCCTTTTGTTAACCCTACCCTTACTGTAATTAGAATTTCCGATGTCCACTTCGATTGGCTAATTAGTTTGTGCCATATTCATACGGTTTCTGGTTGAAAAAGGGCAGAAAATCTTTCCGTTTCAATCACGTCCTTTTTGTTAATGTTTCATATATTTTTGTATTACCCTAAATAATCGTGAAATTACGATATCTATCTAGGCTTTAAAAATAGTTAAAGCCTATATACAAGTACAAGCTCTGCTTAGTTTGGCACTAGATGGCGTTGTGTGAATGTGTGAGGAATAATTTATTTATTTATTTATATAGATATAGTAATGTCACCATTTTTTACCCTGATAGGTAAACACCTAATCAATCAATCAATCAATCAACAAGCCTATTGCAGTCCACTCCTGGACATAGGCCTCTCCCAACACGCGCCACAGAACTCGGTCCTGCGCTTTCCGCATCCAGTCCGACCCAGAGACCTTTATGAGGTCGTCACGTTAAACACCTAATAGGGTAAAATAATTTTTTTTGTAGAAAAGTATCCTCTCTTACCCTGTCGCTAGGTCACTATGCTAAATCTCACCTACAGTGCGAAGGCTAAGAGGCAGACAAGGAAAACAAATCCGTGTGGTTACGTAGTAAGAATACAATATGTCACCACCCCATCTCATCCCATGGGTGTCGTAAAAACCGACTAAGGGGCTATCCGTGAATATTATCTTTACGAAATAAAAAGAAGGAAAACTTGCATTTAAACCCTATACTAATCCGTCTGGCCAGCGTGGTATTATTAGGCCAAGTATCCCTCCGCCACGGGAGGAGGCCCGTCCCTGCAGTGGGACATTAATGGGCGGTTATTGTCAAGAAAGTCCAGTAAAACCATTTCACATGGTCACTTCATTCGTTTTTATCGTCCTCATATAATTGTAAGTGACCCTGAAGGGTAAAGGACGTTTTCAAGGAAAACTGCGTAAGAAAGGGTTAAATGTAAGCTAAGAACTTAATTATGGTGTACCGCATCGAAATAGACTGTTATTTGAGCTGAGAGAAAGTGCTGGCTATGATGGAATTAGGTCAGAAGAGTGAATTTAGGAGAATAGATGACGTAACTAAATTTAATTAATTATAATAATAGGTCTTTACCTATGAAATTGCTATGTTTTGTATGAAGATTTTATCAGAAGTTTGATTTTTCATACTAACGTTTTCTTGTATTTTTCAATAATTATTAAACTTAACAGATTGAAATTTGTTATAAGTAATGGCGTACATTTAAGCTAACTGTTGTGTTTAAAACAGAGAAAAAATATCAAGGAAGAAGTTACAATGAAATTATTAGGAAAATACGCTGTTTTAAATTGGATCCATGTTCACAGGCTTATTATTAATCCAAATAATAATAATTTTTATTTATTATCTTTTGTTAGATGTTGGTTAGGTATATCCTATATTTCTTAAATAATAAAAAATATTTAAATAATATATGTTTTTAAAGAATGTAGAGGCTAACGACTGCGCAGAAATAAAACGATTTCATAGGTAAAGACCTAATATATTATATAGAACATCTAGACCAATGCAAACTTACATACACACAAATATTTACATTGAGCGGAAATCAAACCCAAGACCTCATCGTAGCAACCAGGCACTATAACTACTATGCCTACATGCTAACAGTCTTGTTATATAACCTTTTAGCCATTGCTTAACGTTAAAAACATCACATTCGCTATTTAGGTCGCTCGGAGAAGGGGCAAGACTCATTTCAAATTGGGGCGAATCTACTCATGGGCTTTAGCTTATGTAGGTTACATTTTCATAAGTACCATTTTATATTTAGCCTTCTATGCAGGCTTTAAAGTCTATAACTGTAGGAACAGACTTTCTACAGTGATGTAGGGAAAAATAACCTTAAGTCACCGATCTATTTATATCATAAATAGTCAAATTAATTTGTGTATTATATTAGTCTTACCTATAAAATTGCCGTTTTGTATGTAGATTTTATTAGAAGTTAGACTTTTCATACTAACGTTTTCTTAGGTTTTTCAATAGTTGTTATACTTAATAAAATAAGAGGAGCCCATCTAAGCTAACCAATAGTGTTTCAATTACCAAGAAAAAAGTATCTGGTAAGAGGTTACAATTAAACAAATGGGAAAATCCGCTGTTTTAAATTGGATGCTGGTGGATCTACCTTTTTTATATTTTTAAATGTTTCTATTTTTATATCTATATTTCAAAATGTGATAAATGTAAATATAGAGAATACAAATAATAATAATTTATATTTATTATCTTTTGTTAGATGTTGGTAATATCCTATATTTCCTAAATAACAAAAATAATTTATACAATATATGTTTTAAAAAATCTCCGTGTGGTGACGGTCTCCGTGTTTTAAGTATGAACCTAAATTCGTTTGTTTTACTAAAGCTTAAGTTGCTTAACCAATTTTGATGAAATTTCCACTATAGGACTATGAGACCAACTTGTCAGTAATCACTTCGGGAATCAAAGTGTTTAAGAAATACTTAACCAGACTAGAGTAAAAAAACTATATACAACTTAGCCTAGCCCACAAAATCAATATAACAAATTAATATTTATCTAAAATAATAGGTATAAAATGGAGCAATCACATACCAATCGTAACATGAAAATTAATTACTGTATCCAAGCAAATTAAATTTGTATCGGTACCCTCGTCAAATGTACATACCTTAGAATGTCAATATTATTTAACACGTACGTACTCTTGTCAATTAACGATGGAAAAAGGGGGAACAGGTTTATTTAAGTATTAACAAATTGCTGGGATTAGAAATATATTTGAGTACCTATTTGTGATGTTCATGTTATATTTTTTTCCGTGTGGTGACGGAGTAAGAATACAGTATGTCACCACCCCATCTCATCCCATGGGTGTCGTAAAAACCGACTAAGGGACGATCTGTGATTATTGTCTTTACAAAATAAAAAGAAGAAAAACTTGAAATTAAACCCAATACGTTTGTCCAGCATGGTATTAGTAGGCCAAGTATCCCTCTGTCACTAGAGGAGGCCCGTCCCTGTAAAAGTCCTCAATCAAGAATCGATCCCGCGACCCCCCTCATGCCATCAATACCCTTGTCAATACCATCAATATACACTGATTTGCAACAGCTCGCTATCGTGCTAACGTATAATATTGTCATTGCATGCCTCTGCACTGTTTAAGCTTACTTGTTCCTTTGAAATACTGTTTATTTACCTCTGTGGCGTAGTGGTTATATAACATGACTGCTACGCAGAGGTCTCGGGTTCGATTCCCGCTCAATGCAAATCTTTGTGTGCATGACATGATTGTTTGCATTAGTCTAGGTGCTTTCTATGTATAATATGTACGTATTTACAAAAAAAAAGTATTTGTTTATTTCCTCGTCTAGTACCCATAGTACAAACTTTGCTTAGTTTGGGACTAGATGACTATGTGTGAATGTGTGAGGATTATTTATTAGTTGTATTTTAAATGCTTAAGAATCGATCCTGCGACCTCCTACAAAGATTTACAACGGCTTGTTATCGTGCTAACGTATAATATTGTCATTGCATGCCTCTACACTGTTCCAGCCAACTTGATCCTTTGAATTACTGTTTATTTTATACTTAAACTGACTTAACAAATTGAGGCCATTTTGAAAATTGAGTTCGTTCATGAATCTTGGCTTGTTTTGTATTATTATTGATTATTTGAGTGCGTTTCTGTGTATCGTTTGCTTTGCATAGAGAACAGTTTTTACGACAAAATTGTATGTTCCAATTAAATACATACCGAAAATCTCGCCTTCTCCCGTCCGGGGTAGGCAGAGACGACAAAACGCCACTTGTCACGATCCTGGCAAACAGACTGGGCCTCGTCCACATTTATTAAGCGAGTCATACATGCGCACGGGTCCTCTTTATTTGGCCCTTCTCCAATATGGAACCAATTAATAAATTAATAAAGTTCAATCTCCTCGGCCTCGGGCCTCGTTCACAGACTAAGTTGTACATAGTTTTTTTTTTACTTTTATCTGGTTATTTTCTGAACACCGATTCGATTCCCGAAATGATTATTGATTACTGACAAGTTGATCTTATAGTCCTATAGTGTCATCATAATTGGTTAAGCAACTCAAGCTTTAGTAAAATAAACGAAATTAGGTTCATAATCACTCTCCACGTGGTGACGGAGTAAGAATACAATATGTCACCACCCCATCTCATCCCATGGGTGTCGTAAAAACCGATTAAGGGATTATCCGTGAATATTATCTTTACCTAATTAAAAGAAGGAAAACTTGAAATTAAACCCTATACCAATCTGTCTGGCCAGCGTGGTATTAGGTAGTAGGCCAATTATCCTTCCGTCATGGGAGGAGGCCCGTCCCTGCAGTGGGACATTAATGGGCTGTTATGATGATGATAATTGTCCTACTTTGTATTCAACTCCACGACCTATTCGTATGCCACAAGGCAGTCTGCTATTAAAAAAAAATATTAAAAAAACAGAAATGAAAACGTCAAAAGAAAATAACCGCCTGACTTTAAGTAAGTATGTTTACGCAAAGATTCACAGATTTACCGCGTGAAATGTTAAAGCTAGATACTTAAATAAATAATTAAAATATTTGTACTACATCTAATCTTACTCGTTCTACAAACAGGATTAATGTTACTTTTAATTTAAGTCGCGTTTTATAATTAAAATACTTCAAATAAAAATGGTAATGGACATTCTTAGTACTAGCAAACAAGTCGGTAATGGTAAACTTCATGTTTGTTTAAACTAGAAGCGAAAGAACTGTATGCTTGAGAGAGATTTGTACTATGGTCATACCATGACCATAGTACAAATATAATACAGTATTTCGACTTCATAGAAACGGACGAAACGCGAGTTATACCTACACGCTCACGATAGCGCCGGTTTTGCGGAGTGATCAGTCGCGACTGTGCCGCAGTAACGAGCGGCAAAGTAGGTAAATGTAATTAAAAAGCTGGAGGTGGGCAGCCCTATCGCATGTTTACGTACCGCGCAGCCGTAGGCATTTATAATAAATATTCGGACGAGATAGACTACTGGTTGTACTGTGCCATGACCGTGGCAGGACCGTGCTATGAACGTGTCAGACAAAAAAGTATTCTTTGTATTAAAACGTATGAGACTATGCCCACTAGACCGTTCCGTAACCGGGCAGTACCGTCGTTGTGTTACTTTACGTGCCTGATACAGTCCTAGCACGGTCATGGTATGGCACGTTGTAGTGAGTAGACTTCATAATCCTTGGTTTATAAATTAAAAAAATAAATAATTTAAAATAATTTCCTTGACAATAAAGGGAAGAAGATGGCAGCACTGTAGTATTGTCGTTTGACCGTTGTCTTTGATATGTCAGTTGTCATATAATTTGACGTTGACATTTGCTTGTCGCTTAACGATGAGACAATGACAGGTCTCTGCAATCCTTGCCCGCGGCGGTTGTGTAGACTGATTTATCAGAAATTAACATGGCGGTTCTGAGTCCGCGAAATACGGTATAGTAACGATATTATTATAACGCTGAAAAATTGTAAACTACTTCCCGATTCTTATCATGGCTCAACCCTATCTGTGAATTAGGCTGTAGCTCGCCTACAAATTTTTCGACTTTCATAGTTCTAAATTATAAGGCTAGGCGCAAACGGGCCACCGACTACTGCCACTGGTGGCCAGCGACAGCCACTTAACACACTTTTTATATATTTTGTATAGACGCAACGCAGACGTATAGCCGGTGGCGGCCACTTGCTACAAATATAAAATATATGAAAAAAGTGTGTTAAGTGGCTGTCGCTGGCCACCAGTGACTGTAGTCGGTGGCCCATTTGCGCCTGGCCTAAATGGCTGGATTTTAATTATGCCCATAGGCCTGTAATGTTATTAGCTACTGTATCCTTTTACCTAAATACAGTAGCATTTTCACACTGAATTAAGCCGTCACAACGTCGGTAACAACCTTAATACTTTTTTGCTAAAGAGACCCAACACTAATTCCAACTTACGACCACTTCCAGCATTTTATTAGTTCTTTTTCTTTACCACACACGGTCATTGAAAGCCTGATATTATATTTGGCTTCAGATGCGGATTGGCTGACACTGTGTTTGTCCAGAGTACAGGATTATAGCGAATCACGCTGGTAGCTTGTTTTAATTAATGCTGCACGCACTCTATGCAACCTGGGATTATTTCACTGTGGTGCTCACAGCTCCCTTGTCACCCATCCACCCAGGCCACTTTAGCTACACAAAAGCCATTTATTAATAACTAGGCGGCGAAAAAAATGCCCCCGTTTTTTAAACATATTTCATTACTGCTCCACTCCTATAAGTCATGGCGTGATACTATTAGCCTATGACAGTCCCCGATAAATGGACTATTCAACACAGAAAGAATTTTGAAAATCGATTCATTAGATCCAGAGATTACCCCCTACAACGTCACAAACACACAAACTTTACCTCTTTATAATATTAGTATACATAAACTACGAAATCCTAAAAGTGGGTCAAAATTTTCAATTCACGAAACTCTATAAAACAAAATATTAAACACAAAAAACAATCGCAAGAATCATACAAATTTAATCGCAGTAAAAAGGCATATATTTCACGTTTTGAAGTCAAAGATTACGATCAAATATTCCACTAATGCCCCCTATCGTTGTTTAAGTGAAATAAATTAAAAATACAATACAATTTTTGAATAAGTGAAGCCGGGGTATTAGGTTGTATTGAATGTTCATTTCGCGTGAGCAATACTCGTTTAAATAGGTACTGTAGACTCAGATCGGTCTTGTTTGGATGGCGTTATGCATACATATAATTTAGTAACCATGACCCTTCTGAGTAGGTCCATAGGTCAGGCTTCATAGCTCTCTACATTGCCCTTCGAGTGACCATGAGCCGCCTGAGTAGGCCCATATGTCAGGCTAAAGTAAAAAATTTTTTGGTCTTAGCGTAATTTTGTAGAACCTAAACCCATCCTCGATAAATGGTCTATCCGACTCTAAATCAAAATTCAAATCAAAGAAGTAGTTTCTGAGATTAGCGCGTTCAAACAAACAATTAAACTCTTCAGCTTTATAATAATAGTATAGGTAGATATAGATTTTATAATAATTATATAGTAAGTCGATAGTTGTGTAGGACGCCCCCCAGTTAGGTGGACTGACGACCTCATAAAAGTCTCTGGGTCGGACTGGATGCGGAAAGCGCAGGACCGAGTTCTGTGGCTCGTGTTGGGAGAGGCCAATGTCCAGCAATGGACTGCAGTAGGCTAGTTGATTGATTGATTAAATTCGATAGTAGTTCCATTTTAGTTTTTAAGTATATGGTTGTGTTTGTACATCGTTTTAAGAATTTCCAGCCTGTATTTTTATTACTTTTATATAACTTGTAATGCACTTGTGAAAACATTTAACTGGTTTTATGTTATTTATTTAGTTTTTTGTATAGATGTAAATAACTGTTTGTTTTCCTAATAAAATAAAATAAATAAATAAAAAATAAAATAGTTTAAAAGTTATAACTGTATTCTTTGCTTCAAGTTTGCTGAGCATTACTATCGCGCAAACATTTGTCAGCTTCGTTTTAACTAGAGCACGGCAATAATTTGTCCTGAAAACGCCGGATGTTTCTTCCACGCTACCGCCACGTAATATTTAAACACACCTTTAATTGTAAGTACATATTTTAATACAATAGCCACTTCACCTTACCCTACTCAAAGGCTAAAGGTCACTTCACAAAACATTGAACAGAGGCGACGTGTCTTAAAATAAACTTAAGTCTCACAAGTTGTATTGTAAGCTATTATAATAGCAACCTATTTGTGTGGTGACGGAGCAAGAATACAATATGTCACCACCCCATCTCATCCCATGGGTGTCGTAAAAACCGTCTGAGGGACTATCTGTGAATAATTACCTTTACATAGAAAGAAGGAAAACTTGAAATTAAACCCTATACCAATCCGTCTGGCCAGCGTGGTATTAGTAGGCTTTTGTTTCCACCCTTTGTTTTTTTGGATGGCATTATGTGACTGTGTAAGGAATATTTATTTATTAATTAATTTTAATGTGTAGTTATCCCGAAAGTACTTAACCATACTAAGGTCATTGTATCATGGATATGTCGAACCCGAACTGACTAAAGGGGTTCTTCCCAGGTGTCACATGTGAATCTTCTGACAGAAATCATCATCATCATATCAGCCAATTGACGTCCACTGCTGAGCTTAGGCCTCCTCCAAATATATTGCCACCTGGTGCGGTCCTGTGCCTCTCTCATCCATTGGTTTCCCGCCGTCCTATTCTGGTTGGCGGTCCACCGTGTGAGGAGTATGCCCTGCGTTTTCCGGTTTCCGACAGACATTTTTTTTTTTTTTTTTTTTATTTTCCCTCTGGGTCTCTTCGCAGGGGCCCCGGGTATGCACCGTTAAGCATCGACCCCAGGGTCCCCTGCAGACCTCGGCCGCCCTATTACGGCCCCGTCCCTATGTGGGAGAGGATCCCCAGTCCTCTCTACCGGGGGGGGGGGGCGTGTGTGGGGGGAGCACCTACACACGCCAACGTCTTGGCCTGCTTCTGCACGGGGCAACGGGCAGCCCATCCGTCCCGTTACCCCCAGGCCCCCCGTCATGGAGGTCGGAGATCGTTGGCATAATGCCTCCTCCGACGCCCAGGACGCGCGGCGACATGCGGGAATGAGGGATCTCTCTCCCGCAAGCCCTCCGCCGCCTCCTTCGCTAGCATTACATGCTCGCAAAAGGTGGCGACGGCCTGCCACGCGCTCTCGCTGGAGACCATGGCCTGAACCATTGTCTCCAGCGAGAGAAATGCCACTCCTAGACCCACAACGAGGTCCTGCCGTTGCCGTGCCCACGCCGGGCACTCCACCAGTGTGTGGAGCGAGGAGTCCTCGCTGCAGTTCCGGCAACTGTGGCATTCGGGCGTTGGCTCCCGGCGAATACGGTGCAGATACTTACCGAAGCATCCATGCCCGGTAAGCATCTGCGACATCCGGTAAGAGAGGCTGCCATGCCGCCTCTCGAGCCAATCCTCCATGACCGGACTTACCGCCCTGATAAGGGCGTGCCCGTACCTCGGTTGCCCAAGTCGCTGTCTCCATTCCTCCATGAGATCGTCATGGAGCAAGGACCGCTGCGCCTCGACTTCGCGAGGGGCAGGTATATGTCCCTGCTCCAGAGCCTCCCTGTGCCACCGATACAGTGACGCGAGAGCTCTCGCCTCCAGATCCCATGGAGGAGTTCCGGCTAGGAGACTCGCCGCCTCAAAGGAGATCGTACGATATCCCCTGATGATTCTGACGGCCAGCATCCTCAGCGGACTCTGAAGAATAGTCGCTGTGCTGGCCGTCAGGCGCTCCGCCCATACAGGCGCGCCGTATAGCGCCATCGATCGTACGATCCCCACGTAGAGTCTCCTACACGGGGTGTTAGGTCCCCTCATGTTGGGCATAAGCCGCGACAGTGCAGCCGCGGCGCCCTTAATTTTGGGGACGATGCTTCGGACATGTGGTCCGAAGCCCCATCGGCTATCGAGGGTGATCCCAAGATACCTCATCGAGGGCTCGATGCCGATGCTAACACCATCCACCGTGACACTGGAGCCTGGAGGGGGCGCCCGTCTGGGTCCGTGAAAACACAGGGCCTCAGATTTGTTGAGCGCCACCTCCAGCCCCAGCCGCCGGATTCGGGCAACGACCTGGGCAACCCCTACCGTGGCCGCTTGGGCTGCGTCTTGGAACGTTCTCCCTCGTGCTGTCACGAGGGTGTCGTCGGCGTAACAAAACACCGCGACACCTCTGGGGAACGAACCACGCAGCACCCAGTCGTATCCGATGTTCCACAGGAGCGGGCCAAGCACCGATCCCTGTGGAACACCGCACGACACATCTCGCCGACCTGGCCCTAGCCAACTAGGGTAAGCTATGGCCCTCTCAGAGAGATAGGCCCCGACAATGTGGCAGAGGTAGGGGGGCATGCAGTTTTACAGCCGCCTGGAGGGCTCTTTTGGCTGCCCTGTACCTCTCATGGAGCTCCGTCTCCAGGGTTGCCGCGTTGTCTGGGCGGCGACGCCTTCGGCGGAACCTTTTGCACTGGCGGCGTGCACGGACGCACTCCTCGCGGAGTTGCGCCGTTTCTGCGTTCCACCAGTACGCCTGGTTCCTTGCCGGGGTGCGCCTCACCCTTGGCATCGCCGCGTCGCAGACTAGCGACATGGCCCTCTGGAACCACTCTGCCTCGTCATCGACGCAGACAGGCCTGTCCGGTGCGGGTACCCAGGCCTGCACGGTAGCGGCTTCCAGAAGGACTTCCCTGCTCATTTTTTTGAGTGCCCAACGAGAATCCGGAGGGCTGTCAATCCTCAGCGGTGCAGAGGCATCGGGGTCGACGCTGAACCGAATGTATCTGTGATCGGACAGCGTCTCCCCCTCCTCCACAACACGCCAGTCCTGGACGCGAAGGGCAAGCGCAGGGGTCGCGAACGTTACGTCCACGACCGAACCGAGCTGCCCTCGCTCCCAGGTGGCAACAGTCCCCCGGTTGAGGATCGCCAGGCCGCGCGTAGCGACCCAGTCCTCCAACAACCTCCCCCTGACCGTGGTCTCTCGGGAGCCCCAAGCCTGTGACCAGGCATTGAAGTCTCCCATGACCAGTATCGGACGGGGGCGACACGCAGCGAGAACGACGTCCAGTCCAGCGAGCCATTGCTCAAACTGGTACTGGTCTCGGTTCGGCGAGATGTAAGCGGCCACCACCGCTATCCCCTCATAATCCGCCGCGACGCATCCTCGTCCCCTTGCTAAAACAGCAAGGGGGGAGGAGCCAGCGGCGGTTCCCCCGATAAGGAACGTCAAGCCGTCCAAGTCCACCGGGGCGCCCGGTGGTACCCAGTACGGCTCGGCGACTGCGGCCACATTGATAGACCACTGTGCGACGCTCTGGTACAGAAGATCCTGAGCACCGGCACAGTGGTTTATGTTCGCCTGCAGGAAGCGGACATGGGCACCCATTAATGAGTGTCCATCTCCGCCTCCCGCCGCGAACTGGGCCGCTCTGGGGCCTCTCTACCTGCGGATGGACGGGGACGGGGCCTCGGCCTTGAGGCGGCGCAGGACTTGCTGTCCGCCCGGTGTGCCGCATCCTTGCCCTCCGCCACACATTTGAAGCAGTGTGGCGGGGCCGTGCATGATCCGGCCTTGTGACCGGGCTGACTGCAGCGGAAGCACCGGTCCCCCACGGTAACTCCCGCCGTGCACTGCACTCCTACATGCCCCGCTCCCAGGCACCTAAAGCACCTGGCTTCGCGGGGCTGCAGAAGGAGCACCTGCGCCTTGAGGAAGCCTCCTATCAGGAGGCTCCGTCCATCCGCTACCTTTTTGGCCGCCGCGACCGGGCAGTGGACGACCACCGTCCCGCGACCTGTGGGACCAAAGAATAATTCTCCGGCCCTCACCTGGTCGCGTGGGCAGCCGCCCGCCTCCACAACGGCGGAGATCACCTCCTCCGTTGTGGCCGCGTCATCCAAACCAGACACGCGCACGCCAACACATTTGTTGGGTCTGGTGACGCGGACGGCCTCTGCGTCCAGTGACTCCCGCAGCTTAGCCGCTAGGGCATCTGCCTTGGAGCCACTGGTGGCGCCGGAGACCTCGAGCATTCTTGCTCCGGTACGTGTCGTTTTGTACCGGAGCCCGCCCTGAATGTCGAGGGCCTTAAGGTCTACGGAGGCCTTCACCCTCCGTAGAACCTCGGCGTACTCCACGCCCTTCTCCACGCCTGCTGTCGTCAGCGTCAGGACGACAGCGGTGGACCGTGGGGCGCGGAGCCTCGGCGCCTTTGTCGCGGCGGCGACTTTCTTCTTCTTTTTCTGTCGGGACCCCACGACCCTCCATTCTGCTTCAGGGAGGGAGGGATCCGGGGTCCCATCTACGACCGTAGGGGGGGCAGAGGGGGCCTTCTTCCCCTTCCCCTTGCCCTTCTTATTGTCGGACTGCTTCGGCTTTTGGGCCGAAGCAGCCACGTTCTTTTTTGCAGGCGGCGGAGGAGCCGCAGGTGGAGGCGCTCGCTCTCCAGCTTTGGGGCGGGCCACCTCATCGCAGGACGCCCCCGCGGCCGACGTCAGCGGCGGGCGGCGCCTTATGTCTTCGAGAGTGGAGATGCGCTTCATAATGCGCGTCTCCATCTCTCGCATCATCCGCTCAAAATCTTGAGCGGATGATGTTGACGCCGCAGGGCGCTGCGGCACTGCCACGCCGCCGCTCCGCGCCTGCCTCAGCTCGTCCTGGAGGGCAGCCATTTGCTCCTCCAGGCGCTTTATGGCGGCAGCGTGTTCGGCGTCCTTCTTCGCCAGCTGCCGCCTGAGCTCCGCCACTACCCCTGCCTCACCAGTCGAGGCTGGCGGGGACGGAGGAGCCCGCCACTCCCTGCGGACGGCCTCCGTGACCTCCGCAAATATTTTCTTCCGGGTCTGTGAGAGCCCCTTCTGGCCCCTAGCCGCATCGGCTAGTTTGGCCAGAAGTGTCTCCAGACCCGGAGGAAGTACTGCTCCGTCGGCCGGTGGCACGTACGGTGCCTTCGGCCGACTCTGTCCCCTGAGCGGGGCACCCCTCCCACGCCCAGTCCTCACTGCGGGCACCTTGGGTGCCGCAGGCCTACCCGCCTCCTCCCCAGATGTTAGTTCCATACCGGAGCCGGAAAGACTCCGGCTTCCGGTACGGAACAAAAACGTCTCCTTCTCCTCTGGGCGCCCCCTCTTCCTAGCATAGCTCACCCTAAAGGCAATTTCTCTACTCCAAGAAGGGTTTTTTTACTGTGTCTTCCGGAAAAAGATAAAATACTTTGTTTTATTGCCGGACGTTTCATTCGTCCGTTTTAAAATAAATTGTGAAGTATTTTTCTGTTCTCAGTTCAGAGCTAAGTAGATTTATTAAATATAGCTTTTTCTCTTTGTTAATCCGTTTACATTCAAAGCATGATGTCTTTGTATTTTAAACATTTTCTTATTCTTAGTATGACAATATATTTTATAGTTTCATTAAGTAACGAAGTCACTCCATGTGGTGACGGAGTAAGAATACAATATGTCACCACCCTATCTCATCCCATGGGTGTCGTAAAAACAAACTAAGTTGTTGTTTTACAGCACTTTTATCAACAAAAAAACACCCAGACCAATGCAAACAATCATGTTCATGTACACAAAGATTTGCATTGAGCGGGAATCGAACCCGAGACCTCTGCGTAGCAGCCCTGTTAAATAACCACTACGCCACAGAGGTAGTCGATATCTATCTCAGCTATGACCGGTCCACTGGTGAACAAAGGCCTCCTTAAGTCCACGCCCCTCTTTCCGGTCCCTTCCCCGTCTCAGCCATTTCCGGCCGCTCTCAGGTACAATTTTGCTTTGAATTTTTCTTATATACCATTCATGTATACCATCTATATAATTTGTTTTCACATAGTTATGTGACCTTTTTTATGTAATGTCATGTTTCATACCGTTTCAAATTTGACAGTTGAAAAGGGACATAATTTTGCTTTAGATATTTATTTTTAATATATTGTGTGGGAAGAAAATTGCACACCCACATATTCTTTCTATTTATGGGAATCTTTTTAAGTATCTTTTTACAATAATATAGTTTAATATTATTAAGAAATTCCTACGCAATATTTATTAATGGGAGAAAATATTAACAATGTCTTTTGCGTTCTTGGTTCCTTTCTGCAAAAAATCGTTATTGTATTTTATTTAATGTAATTCTGATGATGATTATTTATGATGATGGTTGACAATTTTTGGGGTACACAGGAACTACAGAGTGCAAGCAATGTACTACGATCCTTACAAAACTGCTTCATCATAACAGCCCATTAATGTCCCACTGCAGGGACGGGCTTCCTCTCGTGACGGAGAGCTACTTGGCCAGACCACGCTGGCCTGACGGATTGGTATAGGGTTACATTCAAGTTTTCCTTCTTTTCATTTCGTAAAGATAATATTGACGGTTAGTCCCTTAGTCTGTTTTTACGACACCCATGATATGAGATGGGGTGGTGACATATTGTATTCTAACTCCGTCACCACACGGAGAGGTCAAATAATAGTTTGATTTGAATTATTATTACAAACAATTTTCTTTTATGACATTCTAACATTGAGCCAATAATTTTGGTTACTTATTGCATAACAGCGAACAGTTTGCGTGTGTACAGCTTTACATCTAATCAGGAATACATTAAACTTTTACTAATACGATTCCAATGAATGTTTAAATAAAAAATTATATTCTGTAATTATTTACATAAATATTAAGCTATTTAAACATTGTACTTTTGTTTGTTTTATAAAGTGTTTTTACCCGACTGCGCAAGAAGAAAGGGTATGTGTTTCAAAAGTATGTATGTTTAATTGCTTGACATCCTATGGAGCCTAAGCTTTAGAAGTGTGTCATTAGATTGATATTTATTGTAAAAGTGATCATAATGGCAAAAAAAACATAATGGCAGATTTCGTTTTTTTGAACAGTCAGGTTTTTGTTTTAATTAATAGTAACTATAACGCATTGATTTATAAAAAACCCTAGATGCACATTTTCAAACAAAACTAACAGCCAAAAGTGTCACCAAATTAAACATACGCAATAAATACGTATAGTAATATCGTAAACATATTTCTTTTTTCAAATTCAATCTTACACGCATGACATAAAGTTGTATTTAAAAAGTAATGCACATAAAGCAATAAAATTTAATGATTGACGTTTGCCGGTAGAACAACGCGATACTAATTTAAAAAAAGTGCACAATGCGCCCATTTGTTGCGGACGTTTTTGGGAAGTGGAGTGTGTATCTTAACGCCATAATTTCGCAGATATTATCTCTGCGATAACATAAGAAGGAAAACGTTACTATAGCAGGCTAAGTTTCCATTATTTAGTAACCCTCCGTCACGGAAGGAGGGCCGTCCCTGCAGTGGGACATTAATAGAATTGACGACCTCGGTGGCGCGCCGGTAAAGCCAGCGGCTGCCGCGCATGAGGTTGTGGGTTCGATCCCCACGCAGGACAATAATTTGTGAGATCCACAAATTATTGTCCTGAGTCTGGGTGTTATATGTGTCCGTTAATTGATGTTTGTAAAAGTCCCCGCGACACAGGGCATGATCCCTAGTGCGGGAGTTGTCTTTTTTAAAATAAATAAAATAAAAAAATAATGTTATGATGATGATGATGAAGTTTCCATTTATCACTGGAAACAGGTCAGTTCTAGCAGTAGGACATTAATAGACTACGAGTATCATAACGATGTTTCAAACATCAGATCGATAACCAAACGCGTCTGGTTTAATTAACCAGCGATCAGATATTCTGGTTCGTTTCCTCAATCATCTGGTTAATAACTAGAGCGTACTAAATCTGGTTCAGACTTTATCGGGTTATAAAATCTTTAGTGAAACGTAGTGCGTTTATGCGAAGTTCAAATGGATTGAGATAAGGGGAGATGAGCTGTGTGAGGGTCAGTTTAGTTTATCATTTCGTGCTGGTTGGCGTTGACATAAATAAGTTGTACAAGGTCAGAGATGACGACATACTTGTTTCAAGTCAGCCTCTCTGCTAAAAACTAGACAGGAGGCAAAAGTCATGAACGTAGTAGGGAAAGAACACCTTTGCTCAGATTTGAGGCTGAATAAGTTAAATTTTTGTATATCATTTATGTATTTTTTTTCTCCGTGTGGTGACGGAGTAAGAATACAATATGTCACCACAAACCGACTAATGGACTATCCGTGAATATTATCTTTACGAAATAAAAAGAAGGAAAATTAAACCCTATTCCAATCCGTCTGGCCAGCGTGGTATTAGTAGGCCAAGTATACCTCCGTCACGGGAGGAGGCTTGTCCCTGCAGTGGGACATTAATGGGCTGTTATGATGATATGTATTTTTATATGTCGAATAAATTGGTCTATCTTTCTGTCTTATCCTTTCAGACCATTTTTTTAAACCATGCTTTCTAGTCCCTATTGTCCCTAGCTAAACTGAGCTTGTATCTACTATTATAACTAGACAGAAGTAAAATCTATACTAATATTATAAAGAGGTAAAGTTTGTGTGTTTGTGACGTTGTAGAGGGTAATCTCTGAATCTGCTGGACCGATTTTAAAAATTCTTTCTGTGACAAATAGTCCATTGATCTGGGAGTGTCATAGGCTATATAGTATCACGCTATGACTAATAGGAGTGGAGCAGTAATGAGATATGTTTAAAAAAGTGACGCGTTTTTTTCACCGCGCAACGAAGTGGGCACGGGGCAGCTAGTAAACTAATATTTTTGTAACTACTACAATATACATAAAAACCCGCAGATCAAAATTTCATATTTAACAAACCAAGATTAGCATTAAGCGGGAATCGAACCCAAAATTTTTGCGTAGCAACCATGAAAGAGTGGTAAATACAATACTCCTAAAGATAAATTTCTTATTCATAAAGCCTTATATACATTTCGGATTAAGCAGCCTTAATTTACATATTACATGTTATTAAAAAGAAGGATTACCTTCTACGGGAATAATTCACTTTTCCATTACATTTAGGATTTGTTTGGTATATGGAATAATATTATTGAATAACTAGCTGATGCACGCGGCTTCACCCGTCTTGTATAAGTATCTTAAATGTTATTCTACACCCTAAATTACCAATTTTCCAAATATCATCAAAATCCGTTTAGAAGTTTT
Organism: Schrankia costaestrigalis; assembly: GCA_905475405.1. NCBI lineage: Eukaryota > Metazoa > Arthropoda > Insecta > Lepidoptera > Erebidae > Schrankia > Schrankia costaestrigalis. The sequence goes on along the minus strand of FR997852.1, from coordinate 9,968,264 downwards.
TGCGTGAAAGAGTAACAAACATCCATCCAATACATCCTCACAAACTTTCGCATTTATAATATTAACTCTAGCGTAGTGGTAAAAATGAATGTTTCAAATGCCTCGGTGCCTCGAGGTTGTGGGTTCCAATTCCTCGCTAGATAAATATTAATATGATCTGTTAACTTCATGTCTGTAAAATAAATAATAAATAAATAAATATTCCTCACACATTCACACAACGCCATTTAGTCCCAATCTAAGCAACGCTTGTACTATGGGTACTAGACAACGGATAAACATACTTAAATACTTTTTTTTTGTAAATACATACATATTTTACATAGAAAACACCCAGACCTATGCAAACAATCATGTTTATGCACACAAAGATTTGCATTGAGCGGGAATCGAACCCGAGACCTCTGCTTAGCAGTCATGTTATATAACCACTACGCCACAGAGGTCGTCACAGTTGCCACAGGATTCGATTCCTAGTGCGGGATTTGTCTTTACTAACAAACGCCTGCTAGGGCGACATCGTTATTGTCGACCGAGTCCCCTTAAATAAAGATTTTAAAAAAAACGCCTGCTACGCAGAGGTCTCGTGTTTGATTCCAGCTTCATGCAGATCTTTTTTACCACACGAAGTATCACAAGAGGATTCTGCAGTGACAGAAAGTAACTAGGTCTAAAAATACCACTTTGGACAGACGGATTACTATCGGTTTTTACATCTAGTTTTCCTTTAGTCTACATACGAATAATTTAGTCAACTTTTACGACATCCATGACATGAATAAGGATATTGACTATAATCACGACCCTTTGGGACTAGGTTGTGTAACTATGTAAGTAAAAACAATATTATTACAGCTTAAACCCTTTAAGTCAAATAAAAATTAACCAACAAAGTACCAAAATACAGAGCTTAAAAGACTTCCTTTTGACCCAATAATGCGAGTTAACTTCCCTTTTGTTGAATCAACAATAATTAATTTAACCCCTTAGCGATACACCCCCTACGATCAATTGATCAACCCCTCACCCCCCACCAAGTTATTGTCAATTATGAACAAAAATTTTTACACAAAGAACGGAAGCGATTTGTTTATGGATAATAATGAATTATCAACCCCTTTTGTTTTAAGGGTTGAATTTCTCACGCTGTATTTTATTTTAATTTATTTTTATTTTTTGTACTACTGTGTGCTTTGCAAATATAAATAATCATCATAACTGCCCATTAATGTCCCACTGCAGGGACGGCCTTCCTCCCGTGATGGAGAGATACTTGGCCTACTAATACCACGCTGGCCAGACGGATTGGTATAGGATTTAATTTCAAGTTTTCCTTCGTAAAGATAATATTTACGGTTAGTCCCTTAGTCGGTTTTTACGACACCCATGGGATGAGATGGGGTGGTGACATATTGTATTCTTACTCCGTCACCAAACGGAGAAATATCTATGATGAATATTCTTTATAAAATCATACTTCAAGCACCAAACCCAAACAAGAACATTTGCCATCCCTATCTAAAGAAATTGCACTCTAAGCTCTGACTTCAAGAAAAACAACCCCATTTTCAGTCGAAAAAGTTTATACAACATGTAATAGCGAATTGGCATCGGACTTGCAAATGAAGGGTAACAGGATCCATCGGGATTGAACCCCTAATAATCTAAAGCGAATTTCCTATAAACAACATTTGGTTGTATTGGAAAAGTTTATCTAAATGATGAATAGGAAATTGATTTGTGTATAGTATAGTAGGAATGAGAATGGGATGAGAAGTAAATGGGAGACCCCTCAAACGAGGGAACAACGACCTAGTTAGGTGGGAAACCGATGGATGAGGGAGGTACAGGACCGCACAAGGTGGCCATACTTGGAGGAAGCCTATGTCCAGCAGTGGACGTCGATTGGCTGATATGATGATGATAGTAGAAATAATCATCTTAGCTGTACATTCAATTTGTAGTCGTATTGTTTTTGTTTGAAGTTCCAGGACCTTTCATTTCATCATCATAACAGCCCATTTATGTCCCATTGCAGGGACGGGCCTCCTCCCGTGACGATGAGATACTTGGCCTATTAATACCACGCTGGCCAGAGGGATTGGTATAGGGTTTAATTTCAAGTTTTGTTTCTTTTGATTTCGTAAAGAAAATATTCACAGATGGTCCCTAAGTCGGTTTTTACGACACCCATGGGATGAGATGGGGTAGTCACATATTATTGTACCCTTACTCTGTCACCACATGGTGTAAGAGTATATTTATTTAAAGCATTGGGTATAAAGAGAGCAGACTTAAAGTTTTAGTTGCGAACTTTTTTTAGTCGGATCTTTACGAAATAAAATAAAAAAAAATTAACATAAAACAAAACATCAAAACACGATCCCTAATACGTGAGTTGTCTTTTTAAGATTATTGCATTATCAAAATCACTATTATTATTAAAAAAAACCCCATAAGATACACCCAGGTCCTTTTCACAAAAGCATTGCCAAGAATAGCTAAAATATGCCAACGGTATTACCCCCATGTGAAATACTTACCCTGAAATTTATTTACCCCAAGTCTTCAAAAAGTTAATGAAACGCATACACACATAATTTTCATTTCATTCAAAGTTCATATTTTTTTTCATGAATTTCATACACATTTTTAAAGATGATATAATTTTTACCCTTAATATATTTCAAAGTTACTTTTATGCAAAGAATATTACAATTTTGGTATGCATGATTTTATGTATGAAACGTGTAAAAAATAGCTTTTAAACGGTCTTGGAATGGTTTGAGCGTTTGAGTTCGTTTAAGGGTGGAATGCATACTAGACATAATTTTCGTCGGCGTAGAATTAGCTTGTTTTGCTACGTACGAAATATACGTAAATACATATATTACCAGGTATTGGTTGGTCTATTCAACATGTGGCTTTTAAGGTCGGTAACATTGCTATAGCCGCTAAAACCACCTCTAAGTGTGTGTGTGTGTGTATGTTGTGTGTGTGTGTGTGTATGTTGTGTGTGTGTGTGTGTGTGTGTGTGTGTGTGTGTGTGTGTGGGTGTGTGGCTTGTAGTGTGAAAATGTTATTGTTTTCAAAGCTATGGGACATAACAGCTTGTATTGTAACGTAAGCAACTGCTTAGTGCTCTGGCATTCTTATGCGACTTAAAAGTCCCGTGTTTGAATCTCACGCAGGATGCCATAGCATCCTGATTCAAACACGGGACTAGGCGTCGTACCACTGAGGCAGTTATATGCTGAAGTGCAGCTAAATGTGAACAAATCCTTAAATATTATTCTCGAATGCTATTCACGGTTTGCATCATAGAGTGTATCTTGTATATTTGTGATATTCTGTGTGTTATGTGATTTATTACTTTTATTGTGTATAGGGGATTCTTTATGGCGAATCGATTTATTTCTGTTATGGAATTTCTTGGTTTGGCGATGTAAATATGGAGAGTATTTTTTCTTAAATATTGACACAGGCCTAGTTAGGAGGGTGGAAAGCCGATGGATAAGGAAGGCACAGGAATGCACAAGGCGACAATATTAGTAGGTAGTAGCCCTATGTCCAGCAGTCGACGTCTATTGACTGTTTTTCTTGAGTTGACGATGTAAATATTAGAGTTTTTTTTTTAAATATATTTATTACTTTACTTTATTTAATGACTTCTTTGAATTTGTGGCTGCTACAAGACTCAGGTTTGATTCCAGCTCAATCATCGAAAAAAGAAAATAGTCTTATCTATACTTAATATTATAAAGAGGTAAAGTTTGTGTGTTTGTGACGTTGTAGGGGGTAATCTCTGGATGTACTGAACCGATTTTAAAAATTCCTTGTGTGTTGAATAGTCCATTTATCGGGGAATTTCATAGGCTATATAGTATCACGCTATGACTAATAGGAATGGAGCAGTAATAAAATATGTTTAAAAAGGGACGCGTTTTTATCGCCGCCTAACGAAGTGTGCACGGGTCAGCTAGTACCTAATTAGTAAAATCGAATAACGAACGAACGAATTAAAACATCTATTTTTCATAAATCGCTGAACACTAAAACCAACCTTGTAACACTAGATGTGTTAATGAATTTTTAAAGTTTAGTAGGTACATAACACATTTCAAAAGCATCCAGGCTCAGGACAATAACTTGTAGATTAGATAAAGCAATGTCCTTCTTGATATTCGAATCCACGACTCCAAGACACTTATTAATATAATGTTTAAGTATTCATAATAATATATTAAGTATGTCATGACTATTAATAGGTCATCACACGGCCCCTTATTTATTTAATATTAGACTAGTTATGGATTTTTTATTACATAATGACCTCTAAATACGCCAAGGATCATTCATACTAAGGTGGTTATATCATAATCTTATCATATTATATTAGTATCATAATAAGCAACCAAGATATCCGTGTGGTGTCCATTTTTTTTGTTTACCTTTAGTTAAATACCTAAATAAATGAATTATAATTTTGTGAAAATTTCTATTCTATTCTAGCCAAGTTATATCCAATATAAAAGTGACATTACTTCGGGGTCATTTGTCAAGTAACGTCTGTCTAGCATGATATTACTAGCCTATTACCGTACTATATGTCAATTTCCTCTTTCCAAAAGCTCCCCGTGTGGTGACGGAGTAAGAATACAATATGTCACCACCCCATCTCATCCCGTGGGTGTCGTAAAAACCGACTAAGGGTCTATCCGTAAATAAGATCTGTACGAAATAAAAAGAAAGGAAAACTTGAAATTAAACCCTATACCAATCCGTCTGGCCTTAGTAGTGGTATTAGCCCGTCCCTACAGTGAGACTTTAATGCGCTGGCGCTGTTATGAATAAAAAAAACCGACTCAAGCAAGTGCGTTGATTCCGCGTAATTTTTACGTAATTTTCGTTTAAAATTATCTTAATTAAAAATTAAGTAAAGTAATTTTGATGAAATTTCTGTAAGCTCAACTTAGAGTATAGGTACTGTCTAAAACACTAAACGTTTTTACTAAATTGATCAAGAAATTATTTAATTCGTAGTTAACAAACTAAATATTAAAAAACCTACCGAATATCAAAAACCTATTCCTTAAGTTGGTCAGACTTGGTTAATAAGCAGACTTTTTACTACTTCATATCATCATCATAACAGCCCATTAATGTCCCACTGCAGGGACGAGCCTCCTTCCGTGACGAAGGGATACTTGGTCTTCTAATACCACGCTGGCCTGACGGATTGGTAAGTATAGGGTTTAATTTCAAGTTTTCTTTCTTTTTATTACGTAAAGATAATATTTACGGATAGTCCCTTAGTCGGTTTTTACGACACTCATGGGATGAGATGGGGTGGTGACATATTGTATTCTTACTCCGTCACCACACGGACAAAAACTCTATACATCACTAATATTCAATAACACTAGACAAAAATAGAACACATTTATGGTACTATACAAACAATTACGATGTCCTAATTAATGTTTTGATACATTATCGCCCCTACATTAGTAACACTAAGGTTCAAATTCCCTCTAGGGAATATACAAGTATTTAAATTTTCAACCTTATGTTTATAGTACTAAGGTTTATATCTCCTCTTGAAGACGTTTACATATTTATATTTTCGCCCTTATGTCTACAACGTTAAGGTTTAATTTCCCTCTTAGAAATATACAATGGTTTATATTTTCGCCCTTATAGTTATGATATTAAGGTTGAATTTTCTCTTGGGAATACACAAGTGTTCTTCGTTTGTGTAGGCTCATTGTTCGGTAGTTAAAAACGCTTGTGTGTTTTATCTATTAGGGTTGTTTAATGAAGGTTATATTAATTTCTTTGTACTTCATATTATGTGATTGTGTGTGTGTATGTTCTTTGTATACACAACGCCACCTAGTGCCTAATCAAGAAATAGCTTATACTATAGGTTTAGCTCATTAATAAATTGACGTACTTTTTTTTTGATAGACTCAATCATTTTTCTACATACAATAAACTAACAATTAGGTTTATTGAAAGTTTGAAAATAAATACAAGAAAACATATTTTAATATAAACTTCATAAATCAAAGTGTCCCACTACAGGGACGGACCGCCTCGTTATGTCGGAGGGAAACTTTGCTTACTATTACAACATCTACTAGATTGATTTGTATACAGTTTTATACCAAACTAGCTGACCCGTCCCTGCATCGTTGGGCGGCGAAAAAAACGCGCCCCGTTTTTAAACATATTTCATTACTGCTTTACTCCAATCACTCCTATTAGTCATAGCGTGATAATGGCCTATAACACTCCCCGGTAAATAGACTATTCAACCCAGAAAGGATTCTTAAAATCGGTTCAGAAGATGCAGAGATTACCCCCTACAACGTCACAAACACACTAATTTTACCTCTTTTACATATTAATAAGATGCCTATCTTTTATAACCTAAAGTTTTCGTAACAAAAAAAACATTAAAACCTTTTAATCCATTTAAGATTAATAACCTTGTAAGGCAAGAACTGATAAAAGGGTAATTTTAACAAAAAGAAAACGATTAAGTACAAAAGCCAAGTAGTCGACATGATATGCAAAAAAATCCTGCCCTATTTTTCCGACTTACAAAAGTCTGTATTAAGAAATCATTTAAAAGCAGGCAGGAAAATTTATCCATTATGCCCAGACAATATTACAATACCAAAGAATAACTGAATAAGTATTCTAAATGGGTAATTTTGGGGAGTGTAGCCATAATACAGGAATAGTGCAGAAGTTAATATACGTACAATGTTTGTTGCATGTCTACGTAAAAGAATATTAATTTTTAAATAAAAAACTGACTGCAACTAGGAACTTACACAACTAAATTATTATGAAATTTTGAATGGACCAATCTGGATGTATGTACTCTTTTCAACAAAAAAAAATCGTCAAAATCGGTTCGAACATACAGAAAAAAAAAACAAAAAAATATGGTTGAATTGAGAAACATTCTCCTTTTTTCAAGTCGACTAATAAACAAAAACGTTAGATAAAAATTAACTATATTGTCAGTTATTTTCAGTCTTTTATATAAACAAGAATAAACCAAATAACTATGAATGTAACGATAATGTTTTAGGGCTCTGTTGCTTAGCCTTTCCGGGTCTTAATGCTTATGCTACATGATTACTCCCCTTGAGTTTGATCCGGGCCATTAGACCCAGTAGGGTGCATTTATAGTTTAATTAGTCTAAGTTTTCTAAATGTGTGTATTCATAAAAAAATATTAGACAAGATAACAATTGACTTTCGTTGACAACGACCAAACATAGGTATTAAATCTAAAATGCTTCCACTACTCTTAGACTTCTTATCTCACTTGTATAGTGGCGCAGTGTGCAAAGTACACACAGTATAAATTGACTTTGCCATAAGATAATGTGGATCTGCAATTTATTGGTCCGTTTCAATAAGAAAAACGTATAAAAAGGTAATAAAGCTTTTGTATCATTGAATAATTTACTGGTTTATTGTAACAGTTTCTGGTAAAAAGGGAATGAAGGAAAGTAAGTTAATATAGAAAAGATAATATTATGTTAAATTACTATTTATTAATGTCATAATGTATTTTGTTAGAAGGGTATATAATAAATATAGACTTGATTAGGAGGAAAAACTACCTCTATTAGACTAGCGGTTATAGTACGCCACAGAGGTTGTTTCGGACTACTACGCAAATCTCGGGTTCGATTCCTGGTTCTTCTTATCTTATCTTTTTGCCTGGCCATCCTATTATAAATAGTTCAAACCCTACAACCCTTTTTGTTTTAGAGTCGGTTAAATATAATATTATATCGATAGAGTTTTTACTCCTAACATTTTAGGGTAAATCTAACTAAAATAATCTAAATTCCTAAATAAATGAACTGTCCGTACCCTACATTATTGTGACTCATTGTTTCTTAACTAAATAATAGTTTTAATAACTGGAAAAGTTGTTGTTATTTAAATTGTTTGAGAAGTGACTAAGATTTAGGAACAAATCAACAATTATTAAGTAACCGACATAGCGCTCAGAATTGCCCGGTTAAAGTAGCGGTGGGCAGGGCACATAGCGCGGAGAACCGACAGCCGTTGGGGCAGAAAGGTTCTGGAATGGCGACCGCGTACCGGAAAGCGCAGGGTGGGAAGACCCCATACACGGTGGACCGACGACCTAGTTAGGACGGCGGGAAGCCGATGGATGAGGGAGGCACAGGACCGCACAAGGTGGCAATACTTAGAGGAGGCCTATGTTCAACAGTGGAGGTCGATTGGCTAAAATGATGAAGATTTAGGAGTATGTATGTATATTCTTTAATATTTCCTTCCCTTATCCATCGGTTTTTATGTTAAAGGTCTTGTATACCTACATTAATAGAAAGTTTTATATAGAAGTAGTACCTAGATATGTCACCTGTCCGTGTGGTGACGGAGTAAGAATACAATATGTCATCACCCCATCTCATCCCATGGGTGTCGTAAAAACCGACTAAGGGGCTAACTGTAAATATTATCTTTACGAAGTAAAAAGAAGGAAAACTTGAAATTAAACCCTATACCAATCCGTCTAGCCAGCGTGGTATTAGTAGGCCAAGTATCCCTCCGTCACGGGAGGAGGCCCGTCCCTGCAGTAGGACATTAATGGGCTGTTATGATGAGTACCTAGATATTAAGTACATACCTACTGAATCCTAAGACCAGTAATATATAAAACTGAAGCTCAGTTCATAAACCACTCAGTCCTATACAGAATGACGTAAATAAGACGCCGTATTCATAGTAAAAGCTTTATAATGAGACGTCTCATGACTATGAATACCGCGTCGGCGACCCATCATTAAAACAGACGGTAAGGGATGTAGTTTACATATTTTGAATATATTTAGGAAGACTATGTTTTTGTTGAAGTATTATTTAAAGAGTTAAAAAGAAAACGAGCCTGGTAATAAGGAGTAAGATAAGAATAATAACATGCAATAAAAAAAAATTGATTAATTTTTTTTACACTTTCACACAACGCCATCAAGTCCCAAACTAAGTTAAGCTTGTACTATGGGTACTAGACAACTGATAAACATACTTAAATACTTTTTTTTGTAAATATATACATATTATATATAGAAAACAACCAGACCAATGCAAACAATCATGTTCATGCACTCAAAGATTTTCATTGAGCGGGAATCGAACCCGAGACCTCTGCGTAGCAGTCATGTTAAATAACCGCTACGCCGCAGAGGTCGTCAATAATGTTTTTTCCCTTTTTCTTTTCTAATAAACCTTTTTCTTTTCTATTGCAGGTAAAATACTCCTTCCGTATCCAAGCTGCCAGTAGACCGGACGTTTGCTTATCAAGTAAGTTAGAACTACCTACACGTATTCAGAAAAAAAGGTTATTTGGAAATGTCTGCTGTATTTCTTATTGTGAGTAATTCTTTAATAGTAGATAGTATTTATCTATACTTAATATTATAAAGAGGTAAAGTTTGTGTGTTTGTGACGTTGTAAGGGGTAAGCTCTGGATCTACTAAAACGATTTTAAAAATTCATTCTGTGTTGAATATTCTATTTATAAGGGAGTGTCATGGGCTATATAGTATCACGCTATGACTAATAGGAGTGGAGCAGTAATGAAATATTTTTTAAAAAAGGACGCGTTTTTTTCCCCGCCTAACGAAGTGGGCACGGGCTAGTTGAATATATATTTATAGACAAGGATAATGTGTTTAATAATGTAACTGCTTATCATGTCGTAGAGCGCAGATTTGATTTCCGCATAAGTCAAAACACGAGTAGAGATCACGAATTGGCAAACGTAGTGCTGGGCGCCTTTTGGACCGATGCATGGAACAAAAATTTAAGAAAGATGAATGGAAAAATGGTTGGATGAGACGGTCAGGCTTTTTTGAAAGTGTTATTGTATTAAGGTGAAAGGTTACAGTAACTATTAACAATTATAGAGCTATAAGTAAAAAAAAAAGTGTATTGACACAGAAAATTTCACAATAAATTAAGGTCTTACATAGTCACAGAAAAGTGTATGACTCATAATGGTACTGAGACTATTTTTCAAACTAAGCCAGGGCTTCAGACAGTGTTTAGTCATGGAATATTAAGTACCTAGTTTTATAATGCACAAGGTTATTGCGAAACGATGCCGCTGTAACAAACTTAAACTTAAAAATTTCTACAGGAGCTATAATAAGTATCAACAACTTGTGTTTGGGGTAGACAGCGACTTGGCGTCTTAGAGCTACAGTCACCACTTGCTATTTGGTGTCCTACATGCGCTTCTGTAACCTTAGTTATTTAGCGTTAGCCTGTATTATCTCACTTCTGGCAAAATGCAGAAGGGAGAGCCCTGCTCCACTTCCACGTGTCTCAGTCCATGGCCAATGTAGCCCAGTGAAATCAATAAAAAAGGGCCTGTATCCCTCCGTCACGGGAGGTGGCCCGTCCCTGTAGTGGGGCATTAATGGGCTGTTATGATGATACTTAATCGTCTGCCAGTTTCAATCAAATCAATAAAAAAAGGGTTTCCAAAAAAGTTTTATATTAAAAAGTTCGATAAAACTCCTTTTTGCCAACGTTTGGGGAGTTTACTTAGGCTGTTACCTACAAAATAATTACTGTTTATAGTACGTTTATATGTGTAATGGAAAATGGGGAATATTGGTTTATTTTTTAAGGGTTGAATTTTCCTTGATTGATGGTGTTTTTTACCTTCGTTATTTTATATTGCTTATTTCGGGAGTCGTGATTTTGAGTACCACGCCGAAAAATATATGTGAGATTTATTTAAAAATTGTCGTAAACTTGGATGCAGAACTGTTACTCGATATTCAGCCCCATTAGACGACTTTTGGGGCTTAGTGGTTGCTACGCAGAGGTACGCAGAGGTGGGTTCGATTCCTTTCTCATAAAATAAGACCTAATCTTAGCATTACATGGATTCTCCTTGCGGATGCCGGGTCCATCGCGTGATAGAGGACGGATCACTTGCATTACAGCGTCTGGGACTTACGACCTAGATGTAGGTTTAAGGAGGCCCCCTTACAACGCGTTAGCGGTCATCTTCACTGTCTGCTATGTTCCGTGCTCTACCTATCTAAATTTGGTAGGAACCTAACAATGCCTTTTTGAACATTCGTGATCTATATAGTATGTACTGTTAAGACGGGTAAAATTGTTATTATAAAAGAAGACTACTGAGTTCTAAGAAAAATCATCATTTTTATCTCTCCTATCAATCAATAACTACAAAATCTAAAAAAAACTATTGAATAGAGAACGTTTCAGAGTTGTGTAAAAATTATGTCAAACTTTCCACCACATAAATAATATTTAACCTCCTATTAAAAACTGTCTAAAATAATAAAAATTGTCCAAAAATAAATATAAAAAAAGATTATTTATCAATAATTACCTTTTGAATAAATTTCCAATAAAATTAATTATCTCTGTGTTTACTTACCTTACGTAAACAAAAGCCGAACCCGGGACCCTTCACACACGAGACAAAATTACATTACTTAAACCATTCACGGAACTTTTTCAATTTATTTGACAGGGAATACTTATGTTTTAATTAGTTCCCGACATCTTATACTTAAGTTAAGATGGCGGAAAAAATGGCCGCCCATAGTACGATGTCATTGTGAGTAAATTAATCACTGGTCCTATTAATTGAATGTTTTCTTTCCGCGTGGACACAAGTTTTGTAGAGAAAGAGATTTGCTGTGTGTGTTTGGCAGAAGGATGCCTGAAAATGGCTGGATGGAATAACACACAAAAGAAAAAGTTTCAATTAAGTCATAGACTTCCGCAAAGTATAGCCTGCTTCTATTATCTACAGCTGGTTGAGACGCGTAGAAAATCTGAAAGAGTGGCGTTGACTGGGGAGGTCTTTGTCATATGTTATGGCTGTGAGAGAGTGGCATCATCATCATCATAACAGCCCATTAATGTCCCACTGCAGGGACATGCCTCCGCCTGTGACGGAGGAATACTTGGCCCACTAATACCACGCTTGCCAGACGGATTGGTATAGGGTTTAATTTCAAGTTTTCCTTCTTTTTATTTCATTAAGATATTATTCACGAATAGCCCCTTAGTAGGTTATTACGACACGCATGGGATGTAATGGGGTGGTGACATATTGTATTCTTACTCCGTCACCACACGGAGAGAGTGGCATAAATAATATGAATACATGTAGGACCATAGCGTCTCATTCTCATCTAGTGGGTGTCATGGCAGCACCTGATTGAGTGATTTATGAAAGAAAGAAAGAGAGACTAACCTCAAACTTAAACTTGCACAGTGTCCAGGGGCGTGTTTTAGTGTCACACTATCATCTTGGCTCAAGGGTGTCATAAAAACTAACTAGTACAAACTGTGCTTAGTTTGGGACTACATGGCGCTGTGTTAACTTATTACATACACATACTCATAAGTATAGCTTATGGTTATAAAGATTGTTCTTTAAATTAAAGAAATGGTATAAAGTTTTCAATTAACATTTAATTCTAAATGAATTAGTTAGAATTAGATACTACGTTTCCGGAATTAAAAGCTTTTCCAGACATAAGAATGCTTAGGATTAAGTGGAAATTTTATCAAAGGTTAGCAGGGAGTAATTGGAAAATTTTCTTTTTATATGTTATTTTCTAGGAAAACTTGAAATTAAACCCTATAGCAATCCGTCTGGTCAGCGTGGTATTAGTAGGCCAAGTATCCCTCCGTCACGGGAGGAGGCCCGTCCCTGCATTGGAACATTAATGGCCTGTTATGATGATAATGATGTTATTTTCTATGTGTAGTGTTAGTAGTAAAATCTAGGTACACCTGTGTCGTTGGGACTTTTGCAGATTTATATCTATACATAGTATAAAATAAAGTCCCTTTTTCAGTCTCTATGTCCCTTTTGTATGCTTAAATCTTTAAAACTATGCAACGGATTTTGATGCGGTTTTTTAAATAGGTAGAGTATTCAAGAAGTAGGTTTATATATGTATAACACATGCATAATATAGTAGAGGAACCTATATAAATTTAGAGATTGCTAATGAAGCTGTACTGAAACGTTGTTTAAGAGCGTTTATAGGGTTCACTAGCGCCGCCAATTAAAAAAATAATCATAATTCGCAAATAGGATAAATTATGTAAAATGTTTTTAGCAAAGTCTTGAGAAAAGGCAATAAAGTATTTGTATAACACACTCTCAACACTTTAAATGTTTTTCAATTAGATAAATATTGCATTATAAACAAAAACGGTTGTTTTTTTTGGAATGTGAAATTTAACTGAAAACTCTGGAGTTTAACTCAGCAGCTTTAGAGCTGCTGGACAATATGATACAGATTTTAAAGGAGCGAAATAAATAAAATAGAAATAAATAATCCTCACACATTCACACATCATCTAGTCCCAAACTAAGCAGAGCTTGAACTATAGGTACTAGACAACGGATAAACATACATAAATACTTTTTTTGTAACATACGTAATATACATAGAAACACTCAGACCAATGCAAGCAATCATGTTCGTGCACACAAATATTAGCATTGAGCGGGAACCGAACCCGAGACCTCTGCGTAGCAGTCATGTTATATAACCACTACGCCACAGAGGTCGTCTACTTAGAAATCTTCAAAAACTTTTATGCCTGTATTTAAATAACAACCAAACAAAGATTTTATAAAACACTAGCTTTTCCCCGCGGCTTCGCTCGCGTTAAAAAGTATTATTATAAATTATGTTAAAAAAAAACCGGAACCCTTATGAGATCACTTTGTTGTCCGTCTGTCTGCCTGTATGCCAAAACCATTTTTCTAAATAATGCGTGGAGTAGCTAAGTCGTAATGTCACAGAATTTTAGAAAGATGATTCTTGACGTCATAGAATTTTTGATAGTTGAGTCGTGACGTCATAGAAATTCTGACAGATGAGACGTGACGTCATAGAATTTTGGCTGGAATTTTTTTACTGCTAAGTCGTGACGTCATAGAATTTTTGACAGCTGAGACGTGGCGTCTTTGACTGATAATTCCTGACGACATAGAAGTTTTGACAGATTAGACGTGACATCATAGAATTTTAGCGGGTTTTTTTTGACAACTTTGTCGTTACGTCATAGAATTTTAACAGCTGAGTGGTTACTTCATTGAATTTTTGGCAGCTGAGACGTGACGTCCCAACAGGGGCTGAATTGATCAAAATCCTATATTAGCGGTCGTCTTCATCATAGTAGCTCCAATCTTTAATTTCCCTTTCTTTTTTCTTTTAGGGATTAAATAGGAAACTTTCGTTCCCTATTTAATCCCTAAAGGGGGTGAATTTAATAAAGTCCTTTCTAAGGGGATGCCTACGTCATAGTAACTATTTGCATGAAAAGTTTCAACCCGATTGGTTTAAAATTGACAAAGTTTCATTCCCTATTTTATCCCTAAAGGGGGCGAATTTAATAAAGTCTTTTCTAAGGGGATGCCTACGTCATAGTAACTATGTGCATGCAAAGTTTCAATCCGATCGGTTTAAAATTAAGAAAGTTTCACACAAACTTTCGTTCCCTATTTTATCCCTATAGAGGGTGAAATTAATAAAGTCCTTTCTAAAGGAATGGCTACGCCATAGTAACTATTTGCATGCAAAGTTTCAACCCGATCGGTTTAAAATTGATAAAGTTTTATACAAACTTTCGTTCTCTATTTTATCCCTAAAGGGGGTGAATTTAATAAAGTCTTTTCTAAGGGGATGCCTACGTCATAGTAACTATGTGCATGCAAAGTTTCAATCCGATCGGTTTAAAATTAAGAAATTTTCACATAACTTTTGTTCCCTATTTTATCCCTATAGAAGGTGAATTTAATAAAGTCCTTTCTAAAGGAATGTCTACGTCATAGTAACTTTTGCATGCAAAAGTTTTAACCCGGTTGGTTTAAAATTGATAAAGTTTCATACAAACTTTCATCCCCTATTTTATCCCCTTAGGGGTAGAATTAATCAAAATCCTTTCTTATCGGATACCTACATCATAATATTTACCTGCATGCCAAATTTCAGCCCGATCCCTTTAGTGGTTTAGGCTGTGCGTTGATAGATCACTATGTCAGTCACCTTTGAGTTTTATATACACTTCTCATCAAAAAAATCGAAACAGTTGCAAGTTTGTGTTTTGTAAGGATTATCTGAAAAATGTGTATATTTAGGATTATGTGTTATATATCATTTAATAGGGAATTTAATGAGGTTTTCAAATAATAATGTTAATGTTCTAAATTCACATTAAATTTTCATAGATTTCGTATTTTGTTTAACAAGTCGTATTCACCCTGTGCGTAGTTTTACGGAAATTGACAAAATTAGGCATGTAAATGAAACAAAAAGCTGACAACGTTTATTTAATAACCTGTATCGCGCACTTAGAGTGCCTCGCTCCTCTTATTACTGCGTCCACGCGAGGTTTACCCGCAAAAACCGCCAAGTGGTGGCATTGCTGAATTCTGGACTTAGTCAGGTTATTACGGCTGAAAGATTGCATCTAAGCTTGTCGTCTTTTCATATAATCTGCAACACTATCAGGAGACTGGTTTGCTTACGCGCCCTTAGAGATCTGGCAGAAAACAGGTAACTTCTGACCGAGTAGATCGATTTATAGTAACACCTTTCTTACAAAATCTACGCCTTAATGTCTTTCAACCACAGCAGCAGCTTCATGATGAACCTATAGTGGATGTAAGTGACTCTACAAATAGAAGAAGGTTGAAGAAACGTCGACTAGTACTCTACAAGCCAACAAATAGGGAGAAATCAACTGCAGATTATCGAAAAGTGCGTCTTAACTTTTCACGTAATTACCTAAATTGGTCATACATCAAGTGGAACAAGTTCCTCCTCTTTTATGAGTGTTAAATTGTATTGTATGGTAACGATGGAAGGGCTAAGGTCTACAGAAGTGATGAAGAACGCTTTGCACCATGCAGGATTAAAATAAAAGGTCATCCATGGTGGCGGTTCATGGACTGTTTGCGGAGAAATTAGTGGCAACGACAAGACAGAGTTTGTCTTTGTGTTTGGGTCCCGTCTGCCCTTTCTTAACAGTCATAGGTACATCAAACAGTATCTTGAACCTCTTGGTATGCCCTATGCATATTTATTTGACATATGGTTTGACATTTATGTACGAGGATGCTAGGGCAAACACCGCGAGCGTCGTAAGAGATTATGTTACTGAAGACGATATCTTTATTATTGATTGGCCAGCAAGTAGCCCGGACATGAATCCGACTAAACATCTTTGAGATGAATAGAAATGACGAATTAGTGTTAGAAATCATGCCTCAAAAACACTTAGCCAGCTTTAAAATGCAATCCAAGAGGAATGGAATAGAACGCCACTATATTTGATCGTGACTCTCATCCTATCGATGAAGAACAGTACAGAAGCAGTAATGAGGGCTAGGAAAGGGTATACGAGTTATTAAATAAACATTTCCTAGCTTTTTTTTTATTTACGTGCTTCATTTTATCAGTTTACGTCAAAGTACGTACAGGGTAAAAACGAGTTGTTAAACAAAATCCGAAATCTATGAAAATTTAATTTGAATTTAGAACATTACCATTATTATGTAAAAACGTCATTAAATTCCCTATTATATGACATATAACACATAATCCTAAATATACACATTTTTCAGATAATCCTTACAAAACACAAACTTGCACACCGTTTCGATTTTTTTGATGAGAAGTGTATATAGATTTACGTAACCCGTTTCATGCATTCTCCGTTTAAAATATATGTTAATACATGCAAGTTCGTGTATGAAGGAAACAGTTATTCATACATATGCATGTTATATCCCCACTTATTTCCGTTTTACATACACTGGTTTAGCAATGGAATCAGTTTATTCATTTATTTTACATTATTATGTTTAAGACTTGCTTACCCGGGATTTTACCACGAAAAGTGTGTTTAAGGATGTGTTTTCAATGTTTTTTTTTTAAGTAAATAACTACATGTGATAACAGAGTAAGAATACAATGTGTCACCACCCCATCTCATTCTATGTGTGTCGAAGAAACCGACTAAGGGGCTATTCGTGAATATTATCTTTACAAAATAAAAAGAAGGAAAACTTGAAATTAAACCCTATCCCAAATCGTCTGGCCAGCGTGGTATTAGTAGGCCAAGTTACCATTCGCCACGGAAGGAGGCCTGTCCCTGCAGTGGGACATTAATAGGCTGTTAGGATGATGATGTAATAACTCTCATAGAATAACCGAAAAGTCCTGTCAAGAGTATAATTTTTTTATGCAGAACTCTGCCAAATTAAAAGTTACCTA
This sequence comes from Schrankia costaestrigalis, assembly GCA_905475405.1. NCBI lineage: Eukaryota > Metazoa > Arthropoda > Insecta > Lepidoptera > Erebidae > Schrankia > Schrankia costaestrigalis. The sequence continues at coordinate 9,950,901 of FR997852.1, read as the reverse complement.
ATTCATTTCTTATAAAATTAATCATTTTCATAAGTTAAAGTAGCCTAAGTTAGGCATTGTAAAATCATTAATCTGCAAGTATAATTTTATCAAAATTACTCCATCATTATCGCATATTACTTGGAACACTAGACATTAATAAAATGATTTTTCGCATTGACAACAAACATTACAATTTTATTTTTATACTAGATGACCCGTGCCCACTTCCTTGGGCGGCGAAAAAAACGCGTCCCTTTCCGTTTTACGTCTTGTCCGTTTTTACGACACCCATGGGATGAGATGGGATGGTGACATATTGTATTTTTACTCCGTCACCACACGGAGAGATGTAGATACACTATGAAGTAAATATATATCGCGAAATTATCGTTTTAAGAAATACAACAGAGCCAAGCAAAGGCGAATTCTGATTTGGATGCTTGTCAAAAAATATTTTTGACGTAAACGTGAAATTTGACGGACACGTGTGCTGCATTTGTAATACGGAATGCATGAAGAAATACTCGTAGGTGTCGGAAGAATTGCAAAGGGCTCGGTAAAATCGGAAGGAAATTCGCGGTCTGAATACTACATTTAATAAATTTACCATTCGCAAGAATGCTATGTTTAAAAAAAACCAGCGGTTACAGGATACAAATTAACTACCTAATCATTTACCTTTATCTATACTTAATAATATTATGAAGAGGTAAAGTTTGTGTGTTTGTGACGTTGTAGGGGGTAATCTCTGGATCTACTGAACGGATTTAAAAAAATATTTCTGTGTTGAATAGTCCATTTATCGGGGATTGTCAAATGCTATATAGTATCACGCTATGACTAATAGGAGTGGAGCAGTAATGAAAAATGTTTTAAAAAAGGGACGCGTTTTTTTCGCCGCCCAACGAAGTGGGCACGGGTCAGCTAGTTATTTATAAAATACGGCGTTACTTTTCGAAGCTCACGCGAGCTGAACCTCAGCCATTAGCTAGTTATACCATAAACAAATCTTAATCAACTCGAAACATGCTACAATAAACGAATATACATTCTATTTTACTATACCGAACTAATCAAATACACCATAATATCATAAAAAAAATTCAACCTCCACTTATATGGCAACACTGGTAGTTTTAACGAGTTAACTCATAAAACTACTTATAAAAGTAGCCCAATTATTGCCAGCTCTAAAAATACGATTAGTGTAACTATCATAAACTGGAAGGAAATTGGTGTTTTAAAATTAATTGAGACATTGTTGTTTGTGGTTGTTATAAAGTTATGTATCCCTTCGTCACTGGAGGAGGCCCGTCCCTGCAGTGGAACATTAATAGGCTGTTATGATGATGATGATGATAAAATTACATTGTATAAGAGTAGGTACTACAATCTGGGCTCAGTCACACCTGCCATATATATCACTTGAAGCAGCCGTGAAATGAAAATGCACAAGCGGTGAAGGAATTTTTTCATCTTATGTATAGTTGCCAAAACAGTAGACATAATCTAATAATTAGTAACCCTTTTTATGACACACAAGTATTATAAGTAAAGACGATTAGGTAATACACGATTTCGTATACGCGAACATTACGGGAAGAGATGATTATAGTAAACGTGTGGGTTATTATTTTCGGACGATCGATAATTCGGAGAAGAAAGGGACTACCTGTTTAAAGTTACTAGTTGCTGGAACCCACTGCAGTGACTGGTCTTCTACACTTATAAAGAGAAATATATACAAAGCTGACCAGACGGATTTGTGGCGGAGTTTTATCGTTCTTTTTGACCAACTAGAGTGACTCTATGGTGCTTGATGTTAAGCGTCCAATAGAGTCCAAGAATGGCGAGCACCATGCCAGCTACAATATTTGAAGAGGCATGTCTCCATTATGGCTGCTTCAGAAGATGCTTTTTCACGCCTCGCTTGAAAGAACCAGGATCGTAGTTTGAAGGCAACATGTGGGCTGGCAAAGAGTTCCATTGTTTGATGGTTTTGCACATGTACGAAGTGCTGAACCGCTTTGTTCGGGCTTGTATGGTCTCTGCAGTGTAGTGGTGAGATTAGGTGGTGACAACCTGTAATCTAAATTCATCACCACTTGACAACTAGACTGAATTATAATGATAATCGGAAATTACAAATAAACGTGTTCTCCGAAGCTTGACCAGGGACAAACATGATTAACTTCCGCTTCGAGATATAATATGTTCATTAACCATGACCTTTGAAGCGTAGTAGTTAGTTATCCTCACACATTCACACATCGCCATCTAGTCCCAAACTAAGCAACGCTTGTACTATGGGTACTAGACAACGGATAAATATAGGTACTTAAATACTTTTTTTTTTCTAAATACATACATATTATACATAGGAAACACTCAGACCAATGCAAACATTCATGTACATGCACACAAAGATTAGCATTGAGCGGGAATCGAACCCGAGACCTCTGCGTAGCAGCCATGTAATATACCGACTGCGTCACAGAGGTCGTCAGTTCTTGTTAGAGGTCACAGGATCGATTCCCGATCGATGAGAATCTCTGTGTGCATAAACCCGAATGTATATAATAATGTGTATGAGTGTGGCTTTTTTATGTAAAATATCTGTTGTATAATACCTATAGTACAAGCTTTGCTTAGTTTTGGACTAGATGGCGCTGTGTGAAAGTGTCAGAAATAGTATTATAAACAAATTCATTGTTACATAAACTCACACATTTAACATTTTATTTTTGTTACGACCTCGGGGCGTAGTGGTTATATAACATGACTGCTACGCAGAGGTCTCGGGCTCGATTCCCGCTCAATGAAAATCTTTGTGTTTTCTATGTATAATATGTATGTATTTACAAAAAAAAAGTATTTAAGTATGTTGTTAATAATAATACAATTTCCTGTACCTAAAAGGAAAATTCATCATAATCATCATAACAGCCCATTAATGCCCCACTGCAGGGACGGGCCTCCTCGCGTGTCGGAGGGATGCTTGGCCTACTGATTGGTATTATAGGGTTTATTTCAAGTTTTCCTTCTTTCTATGTAAAGGCAATATTCACAGAGTCCCTTAGTCGGTTTTTACGACACGTATGGAATGAAATGGGGTGGTGACCTATTGTATTCTTACTCCGTCACCACACGGAGAGTACTAAGAATTCAGAGAAATAAAATTCCTGTTAACCTTAATATATTTCTCTCTAAATAGAATGAAACAGTTTTTACAAAGAAGTGACATATTTTTGACAGTATACAGAAATGAAACATAAATCTTATCTGTCACACAAAACCTAAAATAATTTTACTAAAGTCTATTTTTTTATCTCGGACACTAAAATGACAACTACAAATGTCAAACGTAAAAATAATGTAGCCAGCTTTTAAGAAACAGTGCTGTCCTGTGTTTCGATTCGTGTTGTAATTATTGTAAAATATTTACGGTTGTTACTATAGTCGAGAACTAAATGGCTTTATCACCTCTAGAGTTAATGTTAGTTGCATGTCATAAAACTATTAGGTTCAATATCGCACAACAAAACATCAGCCAAAGCATGACGCTACTTTGACATATCAGTTCTCCTGTATTATCAAATAGTCGTTAGATATTTATAAAAACAAATAGTAAAGTCAACGTTATTGACTGTTACTAGAGCATATTTTCGGTAAAGCGTTTTAATCTAATGAATTTCTCTCTTTTTTCCTTCTATGTCCATGATCAAATGATAGGGATAATTTCTTGCATGACGTCATTGGCGCATATTTCAATTTAAAGTTTTCGTAATTTTATAATATAAAACAAATTAGGGTAAACAACCTAATCGTTAGAAGTCCTACATACCTATCTCACTTTTTACTCTTAAGTGCCAACATATTATGTTGGCACTTAAGAGTAAAAAGTGAGTGAAAAAAAAGAAAACACTATAGATTATTCAAGTTCAGTATGATTATTCAAGTTAAAATATTATTAATTTAATTTAATATTTTTATCACATTTTACTTATTTCATGTATCAACATAGCAACAGTAAATTTATCAGAATCTTTTTATTGGCATTAGTGCTAATAATATTTATTTAATACTATTCAATCACATATAATTTTCTTCCAAAATTAAAAGAGAATGCAGTTCTTGTTATAGATAATGCACCGTACCACACCAGGAAACTGGAGGCGTTACCTACCTACTTCAAATTGGTGTAAAGAGCAAATACGAAATTGGCTACAATCAAAAAATATTCATTATGAAGAAACAATGTTGAAATGTGAATTAATCCAAATTTCCAAAAAGCACAAAAAAGTCTATGAGAGTTCTGTTGTTGATGAGATGGCTGCTGCACAGGGTGTCACAATTATGTGACTGCCCTCTTACCACTGTGAGCTCAATCCAATAGAATTAGTGTGGGCTCAGGTAAAGGGACATGTCGCAAAGAATAATAAAACTTTCAAGTTGAATGAAGTACGAAGTCTTTTTAAAGAAGGGCTTCTTCAAGTGACCCCTCAGCGGTGGCAAGACTGCGCTATGCAGTCAGTTATTCAACTCGAAGACAAAATGTGCCAATTGGGTCATATAGTCGACGACATAACAGATAGATTCACTATAGAAGTAGGTGACGACTCAGATGATTCCGAATATTCAAGTAACGAATCCATTTCTGATTAAAGATTAATTGTACAGCCAAATAAAAATAAATTATGTACCAAAAATAAATTTTGTTTTATTTAAGTACCTGAGTTTAAAATTAGAATTTGCACATTTAATATTATTATTTCCAAAAAACTGTATAAAATTTAATTTATCGTTACCTTTTGATAGGGGTGGTACATCACTACATAAATTGCACAAAAAAAAGGTAACAGTAATGATATTTTAGTATTCGAGATTAAAAAAACAGCCTATAGTCTCTATTTACCGTAATCGGCGGAACTAACCTATATTTTTATCGGTAAGTACCGGCTGTATCTCATCACTATTTATTAGTTGTAAAAAACAGGCAACACATGAAATGTCATTTTAGTGTCTGAGATAAAAAAATAGACTATAGAAGGCTTTAGTAGGCTCCACTTTCGTTACGAATGTGTCAAGATAAGACCTGTTAGTGATATTACTTAAACTAAGGCTGTCATCTGTTATGTTAGTTCAAGTTTTCCAAAAAAAATACCTTTTTAGGTAAATTTTAATAAGCTCGCGTTTTGTCGAATTTATTTCTTTTTTTTAACTTTATCCGTGTGGTGACGCCGGAGTAAGAATACAGTGTGTTACCACCCCATCTCATCCCATGGGTGTCGTAAAAACCGACTAAGGGACTATCCGTGAATATTATCTTTACGTAATAAAAAGACGGTATCTTGAAATTAAACCCTATACTAATCCGTCTGGCCAGCGTGGTATTAGTAGGCCAAGTATCCCTCCGTCACGGAAGGAGGCCCGTCCCTGCAGTGGGACATTAATGGGCTGTTATGATAAACTTTTTAAAGACAACTCCGGCACTGGGGATCATGAGCATGACTTGTGTCATGGGTACTATTACATCAACTTAAAATGCAATAACAGCAAAATCACAATTTCGAAAAAAATGCACTTAAATATCAGAATTTATTAAAATTTACCCAAAAAAGACATTTTGATACCAGGTTTTAAATGTGATACATATTAAACATCACAATAAAGGTGTAGTACTAAGTCGTTATGATTTGAGGCATTTTGCTTCGTAGCCATTTTAAAAGTGAGTTATTTTGCTACTTGGTCTATATGCATTTTATGCGTAATCCTTAAAAGTCATTTTACGGTGTAGACATTGTGATAAAAAAGGAATATAACTTGACAAATCGACAAAAAATCCAATACATTCTTGCGTTGCAGATGCAGTGGCGACCAGCTGGTGACATCGTGAATAAAAACTTACTAGTGCGATTTTGATTCCTTACTTTTTACATACATCCATATTCTAAATTTTATTAAAAGACTTCAAAAAGTGGCAGAAGTTCTTAACCAATTTCAAATATATTTATTGAATGATATAAATTTTATTAAAATTAGTTTAGTATTTTACTTATTGTGCCATAAACTCGTTCTTCTTGAGCTAAATAATCATTTTCGAGCTTTGTACAGTACCCGGCCGTTTATATTAATACACACAACGAGCTGTGGAAAGAGACAATCGGCTCTTTTAGGCTTCATAGAGCGTCATCTCTGTCGCACGAAATACAAATAGTCCGGTATCTATTAGGAGCTGTTAAAACAAATTACGATTTGCTTTTTTCATATATTTACATTTGGGGGTGTTAACAACTCTCAATATATATTTTGAATTGTATTTCGTGCGACAGAGATGACGCTCTACGAAGCCGAAATGAGCCGACTGTCTCTTTTCACAGGTCGATGTGTAATATAAACGGCCGGGTACTGTAACTAATGTAACACTCAAAACGATTCGTTTACTTTGACCTGTACAAGAAATGATAAATACCATAAAACTAAATGAATTACGACAAATACACAGACTATGGTAGCAAAATAAAAGGCTAACCTTGCTGTTAAAATAAAATATATTGCCTAAGATCTGCGAGAAAAAATATTTAAATAACATCTACTGAATTAAATAACTTCTCTTTATGGAGTCGTTTAATACATATTTTGTTGTCTGTCTTTGTTTCATTATCATCATAACAGCCCACTAATGTCCCACTACAGGGACGGGCCTCCTCCCGTGACGGAGGGATACTTGGCCTACTATACCTGTCTTTGTTTGAAGAATAAATATTTACTTATTTTCTTTACGACAGGTTTAGTTACGAACTAATGTAATTGACCCATCCCATTCTATTATAATACCTCCTAAAATTACAAATAACTCACAAAACCAACTCTAAAACTTTCCCAACAATCTATAAGTATCTGTTGTAAACTTTACGAGTTCGACTTAACAAACGTAATTGCTATAATAATATTCACATTACCGCATATCTTAGTAATAAATTCGCATAGACTCGTCTTATTAATGGTACATTTTGAAGTACTTTGCCTCAGAGTGGTACAATTTGAGTCCCATTTATATTTACGAGGTATTTCTTGTAATAAGTTTAGAATTAGGGAAATAGTTATAAGTAATTTATTTTCTGTGTGGTGACAGATTTATTACTTGCTTTCGTTTAACCACTCGTCTGGCCAAGGCGCCGTAAATCGGCGCCTAAAAAAAACGTCCATCTGGCCAAACGCCGTAAATCGGCGTTTTGACAAGGTCAAAACATCGTATTACTTTCTTGCCATTTAGAAAATATTTCTTATTTGTTCTAGTCCTTACTCATTACAAATCGTCTATGCATGATATTTCTAGTCCTCTCATATAAAAATCATTTAATCTATGGAACAAAAGCTATGACAGATTTATTTTTGAATCTGTCAGTCATTTGTTTACGTTAAGCGAGTCGTGTTACGCGTTATATAAACATTGAAGTTTAAATTGTATTTGTGCTTTGTTTGTGATTGTGAGTGGTGTTATGTGAAGTTTAATAAGTGTTCATTGTTATTGTGTTACAACAATGTAATAAAACATTCGTAAGTGGTTTATTTTTCATAACACGGAAGAGCAATTTTTTTGCAAGGTATGATTTTTGCAAGGTAAAGTTCATATTTTTTTATTTATTATCAAGAATCTTATTAGATTTATACAAATTTCCATTTAGAATGGGAGATAATCGGCTTATAAGAATCTTATTGGACTTATACTAAATTCCAATTAGATTTAAAGAAAATCTGCTTTTTCAAACATTGGTCAGCTTAAAACCCCTGACTGGCAAAACGCCGAAAATTGGTTGGCCAGATGTGCAATTTTCCGCCATTTTGTCTTGCCAGACGAGTGGTTAAGTAATATTTGTCTCTCGGCTTCTTTATTATTTTATTGTTTGACTAGCTTCGCTCGCGTTAAAGTCGGGCTAGCATTGTTCCCCTTTCCTGGACACAGAAGAAGAACAAAAAAAACAAAGTAGCCAATGTTGCTCTCCATCCCTTTAACTATCTTCATTTAAAATATCAATGCGTCGCTCCGATTTGCCGTGAAAGAAAGACAAACAGACACATTTTCCTATTTATAATATTAGTATGGATTAGTGATATCCTGGACAAGGCCTCTGTCGAAGCTTACCGACTGTGTCACTACGGCGAAAACCAGGACCAACATTTTACGTACCCTACGACACACGGAAACAATCAGATGAAATACCACTGAGCGGTCACCTCTCTATGGAATGACCTTGCTGTGGATGCCTAACCAGCGATACCTTTTATGAATTAGTAATTGCAACAGTCAGCAAGCAGTAGTTTGTCCTAGCAGTAGGACATTAATACCAACTAAATTTACAAATAACAAACTAGACTCGTCTTATTAATGGTACATTTTGAAGTGCTTTGACTCAGTCTGGTACAATTTGAGTTCCATTTATATTTACGAGGTATTTCTTGTAATAGGTTTAGAATTAGAGAAATAGTTTTATGTAATTTATTTTCTGTGTTGTGACAGATTTATTACTTGCTTTTTTTAAGTAACATTTTGTTTCTCGGCTTCTTTATTCTTTTATTGTTTGACTAGCTTCGCTCGCGTTAAAGTCGGGCTAGCATTTTAGCAGTAGGACATTAATACCAACTTTTACAAATAACAAACTAGACTCGTCTTATTAATGGTACATTTTGAAGTGCCTTGACTCAGTCTGGTACAATTTGAGTTCCATTTATATTTACTTGCCTTCATTTAAGTAACATTAATATTTCAGCTTCTTTCTTCTTTAAGGGCTCGGCCGGGGTCACCGGTCACAAACACAAAACGCTGCCCCTGGCATATTCCTTATTATTATATTTATGTAGTTTTCGTTCATTTTATATTTTTTATATTGAGTCGCCACACATTTTCACATTTTGTAAAACAGTTATCTAAAGTTCTGCCGATCCAAAACTAAATATTCGAAGACTAGTTTAAAGTCCTAAGGACGGTTCTTCCAGGGACGTGACAAATCATAGACCAATCGCTGTGCTCTCTGTGTTCGGTAAAGTCTTCGAATCGATCATCAAACACTGCATATTTAACCAATTTAGCACATACCTTAGCGACTGCCAACATGGATTTCGTCCTGCCCGCTCAGCTCTAACAAATCACATAAAGTACGTCGATTACTTGAGTACTAAAGTAGCAGCAGGCTCTCAAGTAGACGCGGCGTACTTTGATTTTAAAAAAGCCTTCGACCTTGTGGATAATGATGTCCTTTTGATGAAATTGGCATCTATGAACTTTAGTATACATCTTCTGACTCTAATGGCTAATTATCTCAGAGACCAGAGACAGTATGTGAAAATAGGCCAGCATCGATCAGACGAATATTTTACTCGATCGGGAATAAGTCAAGGTAGTACCCTAGGACCTACCTTGTTCTTAATAATGATAAATGATTTGCCAAATATCCTGGGTGGTGCTGAATGCCTAATGTTCGCTGATGACATAAAACTCTACCTTTGTGTTACCAGCTCTATTGACTCTACCACGTTACAACGTGATATCAACGCAGTCGACGCATGGAGTAGGCGAAATAAGCTACCACTTAACTTTACCAAGTGTAAAACGATCACGTTCACAAGATCTCGAACACCTATTACAACATCATATGAGCTGGGAGGCACGCAACTTGCACGCGTTAACACAATACGCGATTTAGGACTAACATTTGACAGCAAAGTTGCGTTTCACGAGCACATAGTACAGGTATGCAAAGATGCCAACAAATGTCTGGGATTTATAATAAGGACAACCATTTTATTCCGTAACATTAACACTTTAAAGTTACTGTACAACGCATATGTGCGCAGTAGACTTGAGTATAACGCCATTGTCTGGAGCCCAAGAGAGCAAATATATACTCTCATGATTGAAAAAATTCAACGTAAATTCGGTCGATGCATATATAGACGTATATACGGATATTATCCTTACTTGTATCCTTCCTTGTTTGTGTGCGGCATGGTTGGACTTGAAACACTTGAGTTACGAAGAGAGTTTGCGCACATCATGCATTATTATAATCTTATTAATGGTATGGTTGACAATCTGTCGGTGCTGGAGTACATACATCTTTATGTGCCTGACAATTTTTTGCGTGGATGTGGACGAAGGCAGCATCAGTTTTTTGCCTATCCCGCAGCCTGGCGTTCTTCCCAGGCCCACAATAGCCCTACCGCTAGAGGAGTTCATTTTTGTAACATTATTTTACAAGGTAGTCACGATACAGACATATTTTTTGATAAGCCCTGTGTTTTTAAAAGTAATTTATTAAAATATATTAATAGTAAGTAATTTTTCTTTCTGTAATTCTGTAAATTTTATTTTAAATGTATATTGGTATCGAATAATGTATAATTGTTATGTTTAATTTCTAGTTTAATTATAATCATTGTGTAGCTTTAGCATGCAAGCGCTTTGGTGTTTACACTGTAAGTTTGTTATGCTTAATAATAATAAATAAATAAATAAAACTGTACAGAACCTTTTCTAAATTACGAATTAATTTTGTTATTCTAATGTCTAGATAGACGTTTAGATAGTTTAGAATTTGACAATGTGTAGATATTATTGCTTATTGCTTATTATTGTTTATTAGTAACAAATAAGTATGCTTGTGACTGAACTTTGTTTATTTCGTCTCTGTAGAAGTCTCCGAGACAGAGGGCTCGATCTTTAATACTAGAGTTTTCTTTCTTAAAAGAATGGAAATTATAATAGTTTATTTACATAACCTTTTTCCATAAATATCTTCATATCTAACATCAAAACAAATTGTATCATAAAATATTTTTTTCCGACCTTACCTAGTCAAGATTTTCATAACAATTTATTGGACATAATATGTCCATTAACTGGAAGTATAACATAACCGCTCATATATCATACAGAATGGTTGTTTTGTAACAATTTTACAGTCGTCCGCAAACCAGGTCCCTAAACTATAGATTAAAGTGACGTTTTCCGGGGGTATAAATAACCTATTTTAGTTAGTTTAGGGTTGAGATTTATGTTTGTATGTAATTTAAAGTTGATTTGGCAGCGTAAGGGTTGAGTGGAATTTATTGAGTCTTTTATTTTGCTTTCTTTAAATTGGTTGGTTTACTTTTAAAGTACATTTTGTAAAGGGTTATTTTATTCTTAGTAGATGGTTTTTTTTTCTTGTAAACCAATGTTTGTTTCTAGACTTGACGTTTTTAAACTTATAGGCCTTATTACAAAATACGGTCTAACTATAAACCACGATTTATTACGTCACAAAACCACTGTTTTTGAAATTTGTTGTTACAAATTCAGTCTTAACGCTAAAGTGTTAAAACTGATTTTGTATTAACAAATACAAAATCATAAATTTGTCATTACAAAATCAGTTTTAACACTTTAGCGTTAAGACTGATTTTATAACAACACATTTCAAAAACAGTGGTTTTGTGACGTAATAAATCGTGGTTTATAGTTAGACCGTATTTTGTAATAAGGCCGATAATATTTTTACTTTATTTTGTCCGTGTGTTAACAGAGAAAGAATCCGTAAACTGACCACGATCACAATCATATTCTATAGATTGTCATAAAAGCCTGCAAATTTTCCTGCCTTTGCTTTGGTCAAGAAACTTCTACATAATAAAATAATCACTAAAACTCCTAAATAAAAATACAACATTAAATCTATCTGACCAGCTTGGTGTTATACGGTCATCTTTCCTTCCAACACAAGAGAATAAAACATTATCAGACTGTTATGTCTACATACACAGTACAATTCCCAACAAAAATACTCAAAAAAAAAAAATACAATATTAACAAGCAGCTTCAAAACGTTTTATTAATCCTCAGAGGGAAATTATCGTTCAAAAAGGTTAGGTATTGAAAGAGGTACGAAGCGACTCAATCGGCATTTCGACTCGTTTCACAGACTATACAACTAAATTGATCTTTTTTTATTCAAAAAGGTACGTTGGTAAATGTATTTAAGAGTTCTTTCTTACGCCTGCCCTTCTTCCCTATAGGCCAGTTAGCTATAATTTAAAAAGAAATGACATCCTCGGTGGCGCGACGGTAGCGCAAGCGGTTGCCGTGCAAGAGGTTGTGGGTTCGATCCCCACGCAGGACAAAAATTTGTGAGATCCTCAAATTATTGTCCTGGTCTGAGTGTTCTTGGTGTCCGTTAATTGATGTTTGTAAAAGGTCCCCGCGACACAGGGCATGATCTCTAGTGCGGGAGTTGTCTTTTCTAAAAAAAAAACAAAACATTGAGTTGAGCAGCGGCTGTTAACGGCTTGCCTGCTTCGTTCACTGCTTCGAATCCGCTGTAAGGAAAATGATTTGTGCAATAATGGGGAGCTTTCACGTTAGAGGTCGTGAATTGGAAGGCCACGTAAAACACTAACTTCATGCGCCACCCATGTATTGCCTCTAGCCTGGATATAATTTGTCTTTTGATAAAAGACGACCTCTGTGGCGCAGTCGGTATATAACATGACTGATACGCAGAGGTCTCGGGTTCGATTCCCGCTCAACGCAAATCTTTGCGTGCATGAACATGATTGTTTGCATTGGTCTGAGTGTTTTCTATGTCTTGTATACTTAATATGTATGTATTTACAAAAAAAAGTATTTAAGTATGTTTATCCATAGTAAAAGCTTTGCTTAGTTTGGGACTAGGTGGCGATGTGTGAATGTGTGAGGATTTTATTTTATTACTTATTTATTTTATAATTAACCCCGTGATAAAAGACTATCCAGATAGGTTGATTTGGTTTAATGTAAGGTTGTACCTATGTATGTAACTACTTTCTTAAGGATATATCTTTGTACTTGTAACATCTGCAACAGGGGCAGTGGCGTACCAAATACCATTCCACTTAGCGGAAGTTAAAACTTTTTTATGTTTTTTATATATTAAACAAAAGTCAAGCTCACAACCCTTCCATGCTAGGTTTCCATACAAACTATAGTTTAATACATTATGTCCTCACACTTAATATCGATGACGCACATGCGTGGGTTAGACCTACGTCATACATTATAATTACTAAAACCCATAGTATTATTTGTATTATTATATAAATTACTAATTTTACATAATTATTCTCCGTATGGTGACGGAGTAAGAATACAATATGTCATCACACCTTCTCATCCCATGGCTGTCGTAAAAACTGACTAAGGTACTATTCGTGAATATTATCTTTACGAAATAAATAAAACTTGAAATTAAACCCTGTACCAATCCGTCTGTCATGGGAGGAGGCCCGTCCCTGCAGCGGGACATTAATGGGCTATTATGATAAGCACAATTACCACTTACCATCAAGAAAGGCGCTTGGTTTACTTTAATGCAATAAAAACACAACAGGGGTCCAATAAAATCAACATTAGACATTTATCGACCATTCTGTTTTTCGAAGTATATCATTTAATTGTTATTTCTTTGTAGATGTAACTAATTTATATTCGATATATCTTACACAGCGGGGTGACTCCACATGAAATAAGTTCATACATCTAAGAAATTGGTGCGGTGAAAGATTAAGAAATGTTGTCATTAAGCGTATTTTAAGAGAGACAAAATAAATGTTTCGGTATTTATGCTTTCGCTACCTCTGGTGCAAGCTTTTTTTTAAGTTTTATATCTTGGGGACTTAAATATTGGAAGAGTTAAAAAGTAGAAATACTTATGGACTTCTGTAGTCATATTAGCGTATATATCGCGCGTGTATAGTGCTTTATCTAATTATCTAATATTGTTATTGATCATCCGTGCTAGTAAAATTGAGTAAATGCCCTTGAAGGAAACTCCAAGCAGTAGTATTAAATTATAATTAGAAAACGGTAATTATGAGCTACTGTACTCGACCTGTAACTAGTGAAATTACCGTCTATTCCCAGTTGGCCCCGAATACTTTTCCCCGATTAGGGGAAACTGGGAATTTTGTCGCATCTTCCCCCGAATTAATAAACGGGGAAAACTGGGAATACAGGGCTAGGGACCTTAAACACCTTTTATACTAATGACGATATTACCGGACTTATGTACAATGTGAAAATTACTTCCAGAAAGATTTGATTATCTCGTTTCAACATCTTATAAAAACACAAACAGTTTGTAACAAACTATACGCCTAATCTTCCAATACCTTAATACAACACAGCGATGATTATCGAATAACCGCGACAATTAACCGCACGCTCTTTCAACGTACTCTCCAAGTGTCGTGTGATGCCGTAATAAGCGCTTGACATTATAATTTTATTGTTGTAAAGATTTACTAGTTATAAAATATTAACGAAATAACTTTCAACTAACTTTTTTTATTGTTTGTGAATAAAGGACAGGTTTTCTTTACTAGCGTCATCTAGCGACTTACTTAAGCGAACACCTACACTATTTTAGTACCCCCCACTGTCAAGATGTCGCCACTACGTCCTGAATCGCGATATCAAGATTTGCACAGCGATTCCACATACACAACGTCTAACAAACAACCGTTTAGCAGTTGGCCCGCCAGGCACGATCACCCTCGCCTGGTCGGAGGATCCTCCCCTTTCGTTGGAGGCGTGGTGCTGTTACGTCACCGCGACCTCCACATTATTAAAGTCCCTGCAAGGACGGGCCTTTTCCAATGAGATTAAAAATTTTGCTATTTTGGTCAAGAGAAGGAGAAGTGATATTTGCGATTTATCTCTTCATCATCATAACAGCCCATTAATGTCGGGACGGGCCTCCTCCTGTGACAGAGGGATACTTGGCCTACTAATACCACGCTGGCCAGACGGGTTGGTATAGGGTTTAATTTCAAGTTTTTCTTCTTTTTATTTCGTAAAGACGGATGAAGATTCACGGATAGATAGATATACTTATTATACAAATATTCATAGCATTAATTTTTTTTATTTTTTTTTCTTATATATTATAGCACAATATAGAGCAAAAATTTACTACAACAATATAAAAAAACATCATTTAAGAGTTTGATAAAGCACTTAAATCGTAATTTCAGCTGCCCTAAAAGCTTGTTCTTGCAGTAGGACACTTGCTAAGATTTTGACAAATCATTGACTTGTTTTAAAATCAATTAATATAAATAGTTCAGAACTAATAAAGAACATATTTCCAGTAAGAATCAAATATCATTGCCAATATTCAATTTTAAAAAAAGACAACATCTGTATTTCTTAAAACGCAATTAATATTAAACTGCGGGTAGTTCTCAACATTAATTAACGATATGGCTATTACAACAAGAACTCGTATCAAAACCACAGGAATCAATTTACACCAGCACTGGAAACTTCGTCTGGATATTGCATTAAAACAATGTAAAAAGTTCTAATTAAAATGTTAGGTAGTTGTATAATAGTTGTATGCAACACTATTATAACGCTTTTAGAAATTTTATTGTTGTTTGTAACTTTTGAATGCTGTTATAAGTGTATTTTGTATTTGACAAACTTGGCTGCGGGTGCATATGCGAGTTTTTACGACATTAGTATAGTAAGACCTAATCTTAGCATTCCATGGATTCTCCGTGTGGGTGCCGGGTCCATCGCGTGATAGAGGACCGACGGAACACTGGCGTAACAGCGTCTGGGACTTACGACCCAGATGTAGGTTTAAGGAGGCCCCCTTACAACGCGTTAGCGGTCACCTTCACTGTCTGCTATGTTCCGTCCCCTACCTATCCAAATTTGGTAGGAACCTAACAATGCCGTTTTGGACATTTGTGATAGTAGAGAGCTTACTGAAGTTCTCGGCAGTCCTAGTTCTTTTAATAGATTGTATAGGGATTTAGCTGGTGTTAAGTTGATATCAGAAAACCTACTAAGAGAAAATTCGCAGATAAAACTATACAAGAAATTCTCGATAAACCACCTAAACCCTATACATATTAATAAGCTTGTAATGGTTAATTACAAGCATATTAATAAGCTATGATAATTAGGATCTCCTGGAAATTTATAATATAAATTTCCGGGAAATCCTAATTATTAAGCAAATTATGCTTATATGCAAGATTGAACTAAACCATATCATTTGGTATTTCATCGCAATCAGCTAGTTAGCATTCACGCGGGCACTAATTAAATGCCACGGTTCATCGTGTCTGACATAGAGACGACCTCTGTGGTGTATTACATAGCTGCTATGCTGAGGCCTCAGGTTCGATTCGGGCAAGGCGGTCGCGCAGACAACCACTTTGCCACCAAGGCAGGTAAAATACAGTGTTTAAATCGGTCAAGAAATTACAAATTTTAATATAAAAAAATACCAAAAATGTTAAGTTTTCTATTCCTACTACTTAAATCCTACTACTTAAACATCCGTGTGGTGATGGCGTAAGAATACAATATGTATCCACCCCATCTCATTCCATGGGTGTCGTAAAAACCGACTACGGGACTGTCCGTGAGTATTCTCTTTACGAAATAAAAAGAAGGAAAACTTGAAATTACACCCTATACCAATCAATCTGGTCAGTGCACTAGGCCAAGTATCCCTCCGTCAAGGGAGGAAGCCCGTTCCTGCAGTGGGACATTAATGGGCTGTTATGATGAAACTCTTGTTAAGTTTTCTATTCCTTGCAAAAAGAACTACTTGTTAATTATAATACTACGGTCAGCTGCAAAGAAATCTAACCCCGTTTAAGAATATAACAGCGCGCTAAAGGGGTTAGGTTTCTTTGCAGCTGACTGTACCTAAGTAAAACATGGTAAAAAGCAAAAATATCACTATAACATGCATGTCCAAGGAAATAATTCTACGAAGTACAAGTTAGGTTAACTTGTTGTAGGTTTTATTTTTAATCCTGAGGCTATCGCACTTCTTAAGTAATTGGACTCGACTACTTAAACTTACAACTTGAGATAAGTTTTAAATTTGTGCTTAACTTCCATTGTTCTTGCTAGGGATTTGTTGATTCATCATAACAGCCCATTAATGTCCCACTGTAGGGGACGGGCTTCTTCCCGCGACGGAGGGATACTTAGCCTACTAATACCACGCTGGCCAGACGGATTGGTATACGGTTTAATTTCCAGTTTTCCTTCCTTTTCTTTCCTAAAAATAGTATTCACGCGTAGTCCCTTAGTCGGTTTTCACGACACCCATAGAATGAGATAGGGTAATGACATATTGTATTCTTACTCCGTCACCACACTTTAACTTAACGGACAAAAAGAGCATCGTGGGAATTCAAACCTTGTACACTGCCCGATACTCTTAATATGTACCTAGTAAACAACCGTTTTTCATTTTGATAGATACAACAAATCAAATTATTCCTCCCTATCGACAAAATTATAAGGAAAAGACCAGGAAAATAATATAAAAAATATATAATTATCTTAAGAAGTTAAGTAACTAACTAAGTATAGACTTTAGGTAAGCACGATCGATGTTAATATAATTGACACGAGTTCTCACTTAGTCTGATCAAAAAGTCACTGTTTTACAGCTTAACGCTGTATAAATGTGTCACTGTACAGAGATATATGCAGAAGTATAACTACACACAGTCCGCGCAATGTAAGTGAGCCGGCTATCAGAAAGCGGGTGTTTTATTAGTGACTACGTGCGCAAATGTCTAAAAGCTAAATTAAGGCCGGCCTGCTAAGATAGCGCATACATTATAAGGTTTCATTAAATCAAATATTATATTCCCTATCGAGAAAATTACAAGGAAAAGAACAGGAAAAACATAAAAATATATAATTATCTTAAGAAGTTAAGTAACTAACTAAGTATAGACTTTAGGTAAGCACGATCGATGTTAATATAATTGACACGAGTTCTCACTTAGTCAAAAAGTCACTGTTTTACAGCTTAACGCTGTATAAATATGTCACAGTACAGAGATACATGCAGAAGTATAACATGTACAAAGTTCTAACGAACATAGCGTGCAACTTTCAATGTTAGAATTAAAAAATATGTCGTTTTAATAATTTATAGCAATACATAAAAATTATCGAAAATATTTAAAGTTTACTGCTATGCTGTCTAGATGGCGCTATCTTAGTAATGTAAAATTTTGAAGAGTTCACAGCTCACGGATCTACGAAAAATAATTGATGAACCGATTCGATTGCTTTTAGGTTTTTTTTTCTTGTCGGGGAAAATTCTGATAGTTTTCCGTCTTGAGAACTGGCCTTTCAGACTTGCTGACAAAAGCAGATGCTGGGAAACCATGATTTTTACGAAGATGCATGTTCGAAACCGGCATTAGGATAATATAATCATTAGGTAGGTATATAAAGTAAACAATTAACTTCTGTATCTCCCTGCTGAGTGTTACAGTAAAATAACTATAAACGTTTCAATAAAACTGAGTCCTCTGACAATATTGAAAGTAGTTTCTTTATTCCTTTATAAAGATTCTCTGTCTAGTAATATTAGTATCACAGGCAAAGCATTCAGGCACTGGCCAATATTTTTTTATTACCACAAAGTACTGTGTGATATTTAAGCCCACAATCCTAGTACGGCGGCTGATTAAAGGATTCAGAATCGTGAGCGGATTGTTCTGAGTACTGTATCATACATACAGAATATCATTAAATCCCACATTGAGAAGGTTGAACTATATGTACTTGATAACCGGCATCATCATCAGCCAATTAACGCACTGTCTTGGGTTTTTATTTATTAATTATTTGTACTGTCTTATTTTTTATTTACTCTTATTTTAATTTAATTTTTAACTGTTTGGCGTCCGTGACGTCATAAAAGGGGCCAGTCAGAATAACAGCGCTGCAGCTATCAACATTGCAGCATCATGCTGAGACTGGTCCTAATTTTACACCTCATGTCACTTTTTATTATGTTTAGTTGTAATTTTAATATTAATTATTGTATTGTGCAGTGAGGTGCAAAATAAATAATTTTTCTTTTTTTCTTTCTCTCACTGTCACTTTACTTCTGTGCCTTCCCCATCCAGCGATAAAAGACATATTTGAGTACATCAATCGACGGTTTTTCTTTTATTAAATTTTGATTATTCTAAGGAGGCTCCTGATGATAAGTGGTAACCCTCATGGGCTCCATTAATATCTGGTCACAGGCAGACCGCTGCTAACCTACTCTTTACCTTTTATTATTTCACATACTCTCTACCTTTCTCAATAGAAAACCTGAGAGTATGTAAAGGTTAAAAGGATGTTTACAAAAATCATTTTAACGGACACAAATAACGTCAAAACTCAGGACAATAATTTGTGGATCGCACAAAATATTGTTCCCCGTGGGAATCGAACCCGCGCTCTCGTGCACTGCAGCCACTACCGCGACCACTGCGCCACCGAGGCCCTTTGCTTTTACAGAATTGGAATAATAAACATAATTAATCAGCAAAATAATAATTAATCAACAAAATTCTCCATGTGGTGACGGAGTAAGAATACAACATGTCACCACCCCATCTCATCCCATGGATGTCGTAAAAACCGACTAAGGGCTAGCGTGAATACTATCGTTACGAAATAAAAAGAAGGAAAACTTGAAATTAAACCCTATACTAAACCGTCTGGGCAGCGTGGTATATTAGTAGGCCACGTATCCCTCCCGTCACTGAAGGAGGACCGTCCCTACAGTGGGACATTAATGGGCTGTTATGATGATGTCTACAAAAACATAAACCTACATAAGCATATTTTATATAAAACCTACCTCTTAAAACTCAATTACTTGAAAAGTGAAAGAATCCTCAATAATGTTTGCTTAAAATAAAGCAAAATATTTTCCCCAGTTCGTTTTATCCTTTACGAAATAAATTATATTTTATTTTTCTTTAATGTTACAAACGTAATAATTGAAATGTCAAATGTGGGTAAGTAACATTGATGATATACAAATATAAGTGATTCATAACAGCCCATTAATGTCCCACTGCAGCGACGGGCCTCCTCCCGGGATGAGAGGATACTTGGCCTACTAATACCACGCTGGCCAGACGAATTGGTATAGGGTTTCATTTCAAGTTTTCCGTCTTTTTACTCGTAAAGATAATATTTACGGATAGTCCCTTAGTCGGTTTTTACGACACCCATGGGATGAGATGGGGTGGTGACATATTGTATTCTTACTCCGTCACCACACGGAGAATATAAGTGATTACCGTTATCAAACCCTTAACAAAATGTTGACGACCTCTGTGGCGTTATGGCTGTAGTATTTGGTTGCTACGCGGAGTTTTTGAGTGTTTTCTATGTATTCATACTTGGCTGATTGATGATGGTGATGATAAAGGTAAATAATACCATGTATTCGTTGTCTACAAGCTTAGTTTGCGAAATTTTGGGACTACATGGCGTTATATGAATATGTGAGGAATTTTTTACAATAGGTTATTACCTATTGTAGAGATCTCAGACAGAAACACCGTGGGTTTTGTGTTTTAAAGGTTTTTTATTATGATGTCCTTTTTTATTTCTTAAAGACTAACTCGTCGAAATGTGTCGTGGACCAGTACTGATAACCCGAAAAAACCAATTTTTGTTCTAGATGAAAGGTACCGCACGGTAAATCACGTTATAAACTACCTATGCACCAAATTTTCTTAGAAATTGACTCAGCCGTTTATGTGTAACATTGCAACATCCATACACAATATTTAGATTATTTTATGATGTTAGTAGAATAATAGTCCGTATTGTTAGTAGTTGCAAGTGTGCTATTTGCTTGATTACAGTGATTAGCAGTAACTGCCCTCGGCTACTATCCACACTCGAGTTTTTTGGTTTCCCTGAACCGTTTCTTGTAACAAGGTACCGTCGGCAAAAAGTGTTTATTTTTAATAATTTTAATGGTATTTGCTTAAGATATGTGATTATGGTGTTTTACGTTCACACGACTGAGTAAATTGGTTGTAGTTACAGTACAAATAAAATAAAGTTTTTTTGGAATTAAAATATTGTAATTTAATGTTTTTATGCAGGTACTGGAAACGTTTGGAGGAGGCCTATGTCCAACAGTGGGCGTCTATAGGCTGATATGATGATGATGATGATGATGTAAGTACTTTGTTGTTACAAAGGCAAAACTTGACCAAGGTACTTAAAATATGCTGGTTGGTATTATACCAGGATATTTTCTGTTTATTTTTCTTTATCGGATTTTATGGCATGCAGGCTTTAAATTCTGTGCATGGCTTTAAATTTCGTGCATGGCTTTAAACTCCGTGCGGTGACGGAGTAAGAATACAATATGTCACCTACCCATCTCATCTAATGGGTGTCGTAAAAACCGACCAAAGAACTATCCGTGAATGTTATATTTACGAAATAAAAAGAAGGAAAACTTGAAATTAAACCCTATACCAATCCGTCTGGCCAGCGTGGTATTAGTAGGGCAAGTATCCCTTCGTCACGGGAGGAGGCCTGTCCCTACAGTGAGACATTAATGGGCTGTTATGATGATGATGGCTTTAAATTTGCTCCTTTCAACCCGCGGGCGTCGTTCCAGAGTCTTTGTGCACCTTTGGGGAACGATTTTTTCTTTCCATATTCTTTCATTTCAGAACATTTCTGATATCGGCTAATGATTTTATTTCCATACTCCTCTATCAGCAGACATTATCATTATTCAATTCTTTTCATTTCATATCCTCTTGAAGTCCATCCATCTTTTCTTTGGCTTTCCTTTCCCACTTCATTATTCAATAAACGCCAACTATAGCTTGATAATTCGGTATGTAAAGATAATTTTTGGTATTTTTTTTTATAGGTTTATTGCTTTTCTACCTATATTTTATTTGTAATAAACATTTTAAGTTTTACTTGTGATGACGTCATATGTACGGCCGAATTACTTCAGCAATGAAAGCAGAAACAAACGTCTGTTGAGCCGGGCGAAATGACGTCATTTAGACGTCAAATAAAAGACAAAGTAATTTATATATAATTGTAAAAATGAACACAATCTTGCGGTT
This sequence comes from Schrankia costaestrigalis, assembly GCA_905475405.1. Classification (NCBI taxonomy): domain Eukaryota; kingdom Metazoa; phylum Arthropoda; class Insecta; order Lepidoptera; family Erebidae; genus Schrankia; species Schrankia costaestrigalis. The sequence goes on along the minus strand of FR997852.1, from coordinate 9,928,947 downwards.
TTTTGTTAAAAATATGATTTTATTCCCTACCGAGCTAAAATCTCTAAATGGTTTTGGTTTCTCGACGAATTAGCTAAGCTGTACAAGCAGTTTGTGTGTACACCATACCTATAAATTCATTGCAAAATTCCTCGTTCATTGTACAAAACGAATCTATAAATAATGTTTGGTCAGCAAATGCAAGCCAATATACGGGTAATTATTCTTGTCTGATGCCTACAATTTAGGCTAGGTCCTATATTAAAGTCTGAATATTTGAATTTCCAGTTAATTGAAACAGAGGGTAGATGACTAATATTATTTGGAATGCTTCAGTTTTGACTATTCTATTTTCGTTATAATAGGAACAGGCTTTTAGTAAAGGACGGGAATTAAGTTTTATAATATCACGCTAGCCAAACGTTTTTGTATCGGCGGAAAAAAACGCGTCCCTTTTTTAAACTTATTTTTCATTACTGCTCCACTCCATTTAGTTATAGCGTGATACTATATAGCCCTCTGTGATATAGCCTATGACACTTCCCGATAAATGGACTATTCAGCACAGAAAGCATTTTTAAAATCGGTTCATTAGATCTAGAGATTACCCCCTACAACGTCACAAACACATAAACTTTACCTCTTTATAATATTAGTATAGATAATGTTTTAGTTCTTGGTTTTTAGTTTTATCTTTTTTTAACCGTCTCTTCCGGCTCCTAACAGAGAATTAGGCTCTTAATTCGGTTGTAATGTCTTATGTTCGGCATAATAGCCTAAAGACAAAGAATCTACATTAGCTATTTAGCCAAACATTTATACGTAATGTGCGTTGTAAATCGTAATTTGGTGTAAAACCTATCGGAGTTGTGTTGGGCACTTTGCCAACTAAGTACTTTGCTTTAAATGTAAGTATAATAAGGATTGTTAGCGGACTTATTTCGTTGTCAACAATGTAAAGCCGGTCTACACTTGCGCGCGAATCTTGCCGCGAATTCATACCGCGAAGAACTTCGCGTTTAAATGTGTTTCTCCGAAGCTTCGCTGTCTCAAACCTTTGTAAACCGAGCGCGAACCTTTGTCGTCTTCGTCCGACGCAACGTGACGTCATCGCTGCCAGGTCTTGAGATAATGTGACCGGATTATAGACACGCGTTTCGCGGCCTTTCGCACCGCGAGTGTAGTGCGGGCTTAAGACATTTTTTTTTACTGTGACTGCTGTGGTGGCAAACAGGTAGTGTAAGCGTCTGCCATCCACGATGTCGCGGGTTCGATTCCAAAGCAATCCTTATTGTGATCTACAAATTGTGTTTTAAAAAAATAGATTTTGAAAAAGAGGCGGGTACCGTCTTTTTTATGCACACGTTTTGTAATGCCATGTACTCCGAAACCAAAGTTATGTATGGATACTATAGACAACGGACTAATATTCACATTCATTTTCCGTGTACCTATTGAAGCAAAATTTGCATTGAGCAAAAATCGAACCTGAGACCGCTGTATAGCTGTCATGGCTTATAACTAGTTTAAGAAAACGCGAATAGTAGGTACGTTTACACTTATATAAGTACAAAACATAATTCCTGTACATTTTTTCTGCTAACTGTACCTGTCAAGAAGTTTTAACTTTGCGAATTAGTCCGTCAGTGTGAGTAGGATTGGTTAAGCACCTACCCACTAATTTAATATGCCGACGGTACGCAAATTATATGCGGAGTAGCATCCTCTGTTTATATAATACAAAATAATTGGTTGTTATTTGTTTTTTTTTTAGTTTTTGACGGCTGCTGGAGTGTAGTGGTTAAAATCTTGAAATAGAGAGGTTTTGTGTTTCGTTCTCGTAATGTAAATCTTCGGGTGCATGAGCAACTCCGTGTGGTGACGGAGTAAGAATACAGTGTTTTACCACCCCATCTAATCCCGTCCCTTAGTTGTAAAAACCGACTAAGGGACTATCCGTTAATATTATCTTTACGTAATTAAAAGAAGAAAAACTTGAAACAAAACCCTGTACCAATCAGTTTGGCCAGCGTGGTATTAGTAGGCCAAGTATCCCTTTGTCACGGAAAGAGGCCTGTCTCTGCAGTGGGACATTAATGAGCTGATGATGAGCATGAATGATTTTTAATAATCAATGTATTTAGACTAACCAGCAGCTTTGCTTAGTTCCCATTTTGATCACAGAAGCCAGTATTATACTTTCAATAGTTTTACTGCAATGCTTAATGATTGTACTATCTTATGCTATTAATCCAGGCTTACAAGAGTCACATTTCTGGGAAAGTAGAATGAAGCATTGCTTTCATTTTATCCGTTAAATAGAAGCTTATCTATACTAATATTATAAAGAGGTAAAGTTTGTGTGTTTGTGACGTTGTAGGGGGTAATCTCTGGATCTACTGAACCGCATTAAAAATTCTTGCTGTGTTAAATAGTCCATTTATCGGGGAGTTTCATAAGCTATATGTATAGTATCACGCTATGACTAATAGGAGTGGAGCAGTAATGAAATATTTAAAAAAAACGGACACGTTTTTTTCGCCGCTCAACAAAGTGCTAGCACAGCCAGCTAGTAAAATACATATATGTGTGCGCCAGTTACTAAGCAATATTTTTTGTACAAGAATTGTTTCTAAAACAAACATTATTTTTTATTTTTTTTAGAATACCATGATGTTACTATGTAGCCAGTATTTTATCAGCCAGTAGACTTAAGCTCCTTTCCAATATTTCCACTTTACAGTGTTCTGTTCACCCGTCTACTAGTCATAGTCCGCTTAAGCCATATCGGAACTACTCTACCCTAAATCCCGTTAAAGTTGTTGACTTAGTTGATTTGAATAGATCCCCATCCTATTTTTTGGCGAGTTAAGTTCGACTCTCTCGCGTCTCGCCAATTTAACTCGCCAAAAAATAGGATGGAGATCTATTTAAATCAATTTAATCAATAACTCACTACATAGCTCGCTACTGTTGTCGATGTGTAAATCGGGTTTAAGCATTATCATTTCCGCGTGCTATATTCCCACACCTACTTTGATCGGCAATCTTACAATGACTTTAAAAAAAAATAGTAACGAGCTGGCGCCATTTTCATTCACCCATCCTATAATTATCAACAGTCCTTACCACTACTACGATTATCAAAATTATCACGTCAAACTCAACAATTTAACCATCATATGTGTTGTAACTAGTCATTTACGAATCCAGTTTCGATATAATTGTTATATCAAGTGAGGAGCTTTTGTGTGATAATGGCGATGTATGGTTAGTATAGATTGTAGGTGAAACTTTAAATTATGTATCGAACTCATCTATATAACAGTTGATCGAACATGGAACTATAGGCTTTATTATATAACTATAATAAGTACGTATTCTCCGTGTGGAGACAGAGTAAGAATATAATCTGTTACCACCCCGTCTCCTCCCATGGGTGTCGTAAAAACCGACTAAGGGACTATACCTGAATATTATCTTTACGAAATAAAATGGATAAAACTTGAAATTAAACTCTATACCAATTCGTCTGGCCAGCGGGGTATTAGTAGGCCAAGTAGCCCTCCGTCATGGGAGGAGGCCAGTCCTTGCAGTGGGACATTAATGACATAGACATAATTCACTTAAACATCTCTTACGATGTGTCGATTGTCAGAAATCAAACTTGTATTCCCTCCGTGTCAGCTACTGGTATAAACTCTAAAGTCACTCTAGAGTCTAGACGACCTCTGTGGCGTAGTGGTTATGTAACATGACTGCTACACAGAGGTCTCGGGTTCGATTTCCGTGCAATGCAAATCTTTGTGTACATGAACATGATTGTTTGCATTAGTCTAAGTGTTTCTATGTATGTATTTACAAAAAAAGAAGTATTTGTGTATGTTTATCCGTTGTCTAGTACCACATAGTATAAGCTCCGTTAGTTTGGAACTAGATGGAGTTGTGTGAATGTGTGAGGATTATTTATTTATCTGGCAAATTTAGTGCTTAGTTCTGTCTGATATCAGGAAACCGTCTGTTTACAAAAAGGCAGTCTTTTTGTAAAAGACAGAACTTTTCTTTTCTTACTTTTCAATACTAATCTATACAAAAAGCTTTTAATGTTTGATTTATAATTGCCGACTGTACAATATCTGTCGTTTAAAGAATCTGCCATTTATAGAATCTGCCGTTTACATACTCCGCCGTTTTCAAAATCTGCCATTTAGCGACTAATGGTAGCCATACACGATCCTTCCTATCGTCCAATCGGCATGACGCTACCGATTGGATCAGTTAGAATTGACCGTGTGTGCGAGTGGATCGGAAGGACAGTTAGAATGGATGGCAGGATCGAATTTCGTTTATTTTGATTGAGATTGGATCAAATCTGCAGTATCATGCCGATTGGACGATAGGAAGGATCGTGTATGCCCAATGTGGACGAACTGCAGATTGGATCAAGCCTGCAGTGTCATGCCGATTGGACGATAGGAAGGATCGTGTATGGCTACCATAAAGGGTAAAATCGTTCTCTGACTCTCTTTTTTTCTACTCCCTTTTCTTAATAAACACACTAACTAACCCATCCTTATCCAAGTTTAATACAAAACAAAATAACCAAAACTCACACCCGTTTTACTCAACAAGCGTATAATTATATTCAGTTCTATTACGTCATGGCGGTGACGTCACACAGAATTTAATTAATCAGGCTATTACCTGACACATCAGTTGGCGTACGGATTGATATTCCGATGTCGGTATTAAAACATTATATTTTGTATATGGGTTCCGTATTTAAAAATTACTAAACATTTCGTGATAAAGTCACGTTGAAAAGATAGTTACAAAACAGCCCTTTAATTTCTACTCTCTCCTCACCCTGCGCCATAATAGACTTTCTCAGTTCATAAAAATGGTAATCGAAGACAAAAATCAAACAGACAATTTAGTTTTAATCTATACTAATATTATAAAGAGGTAAAGTTTGTGTGTTTGTGACGTTGTAGGGGGTAATCTCTGGATCTACTAAACCGATTTAAAAAAATATTTCTGTGTTGAATAGTCCATTTATCGAGGAGTGTCATGGGCTATATGGTATCACGCTATGACTAATAAGAGTGGAGCAGTAATGAAATATGTTTAAAAAAAACGCTTTTAAAAACGTTTTTTTCGCCGCCCAACCAAGTGGGCACGGGTCAGCTAGTTAGGTATAAAGAGCTTTTCTCTATTTTATTTTTTTCACATTTCACTAAGGATCTCTAATAACAAACGCCTTATTTTAAATTATCTGACTACTTAAATCCATTGAGAAACAAACCCTATTTTAATAGCTATAAGTAATACAATCCAATGACAATCTCATTGTTGTGTTTTGTACATTTTACCGAGAAATCAATTTGGCTTGCAGGCATACTTTTATACGTTATTTTCATTTATACCGTAACACAGATAAATACAGAAGTCAAAGTACTAGAAAACACCCAGACCATGAACATGATTGTTTGCATTTGTCTAGTCGTTTTCTATGTATGTAATAATATGTATGTATTTACAAAAAAATAAAAAAAAAGTATTTAAATATGTTTATCCGTTGTCTAGTAGCCATAGTAAAAACTTTGCTTAGTTTGGGACTAGATGGCATTGTGTGAATGTGTGAGGATCAATTATATTTATTTATTAACTTACAAAGTGTGATATGCCTCCGGGGCGTGGTCGCGTGATCGATTCCCACGCAGTACAATTCTATGTGTGATCCACAAATTATTGTCATGTGTTTGGATGTTCTTTGATTGATGTTTGTTAAGTCCCCCTCGCGACAAAGGGCAAGATCCCTTGTGCGGGAAATGTCTAATTAAAAAAAAAACATTGCATAGCAAAAAAAAACATAGACCAAAATATTGGTAATATGGATACATTACTTATCTCTTTTCCTGACATACGTATCGCATAAGATACATACAAATTGCTTTACTATTGTATCTACTTGACACAACAGAAAAGCAATTTGTATGACAATATGTCACCACCCCATCTCATCCCATGGGTGTCGTAAAAAACAACTAAGGGAGTCTCCGTGAATATTATCTTTACAAAACAAAAAGAAGGAAAACTTGAAATTAAACCCTATACCAATTCGTCTGGCCAGCGTGGTATTAGTAGACCAAGTATCCCTCCGTCCCTGGAGGAAGCCCGTCCGCGTCCCTGCAGTGGGGCATTAATAGGCTGTTACGAAGTGTCTACTTGTAGGACAGTCAATTTTTTAACTTACGAGACGACTATGATAAATACATTTTTTTTGTCTGTCTGTTCGTTTGTCCTGGTTAAACACTGAAACGGCTTGACGGATTTCAACGAAAGTGTCACTGGTAGTATGCTGATTTTACAGGGCGTAATAGACTTTGTTTTTTAAATCTTAACAACCTTAAAAAAAAAACCTTTTTTTATATAAATTTTCTCGACTAAAAGGCAGGAAATAGATACTTTCAAAATAGCCATTTTCTTTATAAGCAATTTCTATTACTTGCTACGTACTCTTCGTACTTTAATCTATCAAACAGTGTCTTTTGAATTAACTCGAGTGTTTCCTTTTACAGGTAGTTCAATAAATACATTTGAGAACGTCCTCTGAGCTAGAAACGGATAAGAGCACCCAATTTTCTTTGAAGAACATAAGGTATGTTTATTCGTTTAAATATATACAAACACATATATAAATAAGACCTGGTTAGGACGGCGGGAAGCCGATGGATGAGGGAGAAACAAGGTGGAAACGTTTGAAGGAGGCCTATGTCCAGCAGTCTATAGACTGATATAGATGGATATATAAATTCACGCATTATTCGCTTGGGGTAGGTAGAGATTACATTAACCTGCTCTGCTTGCTTCGTCTACATTCTTACATAAATATCTTTTTAGATTTGTCGAAATACTTTTTGTCTATTAAGTTAAGGTTGTCCGTGTGGTGACGGAGTAAGAATACAATATGTCACCACGCCATCTCATCTCATGGGTGTCGTAAAAACCGAGTAAGGGACTATTCGTGAATATTATTTTAACGAAATAAAAAGAAAGAAAACTTGAAATTAAACTTTATATTGTCTGGGCAGCGTGGTATTAGTAGGCCAAGTATCCCTCCGTCACGGGACGAGTCCCTGCAGTCGCACATTAATGGGCTGTTTTGATTATGATGACATACATAGAAAATAGTTCAGGCCTTCGTATGCAAACAAATTATGTTCATGCACACAAAGAAAGTGCATAGAACGAGAATTGAACTCTACACTTTTGCGTACCAGTCAAATCTAGTTACTGAAATATCACACAAATTCAAACTAAAATAAACCTAATGCAACAAAGAATAAAGTAAACATTTCTTTGTGTACACAATTGAGTTACATTTTTCGCTTCAACTTGGAGCTAGCCAGTGATAGTTGCTCATAAAGAATATTATACGACCAAAGTGTTGGGAATATGAGCGTACAGGGAATTATAAGTTGGGAGTGGACTGTGAAATATTATACCATTTGCTATTTGCTACTTACTTTGGGTAAAATGGCAAGTTTTGATGGTTAGGGCGTGGTTTGACGTTTTGGTACTTGATCCCGAGTTTCTGGGTAGTTGATTTTTAGGGTTGGAAGCTGTATGTGTACGCAGTTACTATGGTAACCAAGATAAATAGTTGTGTGATCCAGTTATCATTGTCTTGAAACTGGATGAACTTTGTGTGTATGTAAAACTGTGTGTTGTGGAGCTGTCTTTTTAAATGAAATAATGTTTACCATTTGATCGTATTCATTTAACATTAATTCGTTACCTTAATATTTCTGCGAGTTCGGCCATAGCCTTACAAAATTCCAGCAAGTCTTTTAGCCATGATGACGAGGAACGAGACGAAAAATCCACATGATTAATTGTAAGCTTCATAGTTGTCCATACAGAAAATTAAAATTTTTGCGCCTAACAATATTCATTAAAGAAAGAAAAAAAAAGAAAGAAAATTGTTTATTTTTTTTTCCTTGGTACAGACAAAAGAGAGAAAACAAGAAAAAACATACGTGAAATCTTAAAACTACCTTACACTAATCTATAGGTATATATATAAAACTCAAAGCCCAACTAGCAAAATACCCTTATAACAAACGGATTATACAGCTATAATACTTGTAGTTGTTATATAGTAGCAAAATTTACGACAATATACCATGTAAAGGCATATTATAAGAGGGTTTGGCTATACTACTTTCATTCTTATAACTCAGTCATGTACACGTTTATAAAGCTGAATTATATGACAACTATAAAGCCTCGTACAGAAGTTACTCTTATAACTGTTTATTATATGGCTAAATGGTCATATAATATACAGAGTCATATAAAGGTTTAAATGAAGTCTTTTTAAGCTTATTATAGTGGTTTATATGATAATTATAAAGTTTGGAGTCTCATAAAAGCAGTTTGTAAAGTTTTTATATTAACAAATGCTTACTTGCTACATAAATGACCCGTAAAAGTGCATAAGTAATGTAAAGATCAATTATCTAGCCGCAATAAGAATATTACCCTAATAATTACTTTATTATTATGTTTTATATTACTTATGTGCGCCATTTTTAACAAGTGGAAGATTAGAAGTACCTAGTAATTATAATATTAATTCATAATAAACAAGGATGGCGGAAAAATTTAAGCGAAGTAGAAAGAGGGTGGACAAAAAATATAAGGCTTTGACAAAAACGCGTACATTGCTTTTTCTACAATAGAAATTAATAAAGAGGAAAATATTAGTGGTTCCGTAAAAAATTAAAATATAAGAGAAATGTTTAGTTTACCACAATACTCCTTTACACCAAAACTTGAACATGAATACAGTACGGCAGAGAATAATGAAAGTGATACTGCTAATGGCAGGAAAAATTATATTATAAAGCTAAATATAACTAAACTAAATATTGTACCAGTATCTGTTTTTATTCTTTTAACAAGTTACTAAATTTATTTTTATTATATTATTTATATTATTATAAATTTAGTAACTAAGACGCAAAAAAATATTTGGGAGGCTTACAGCTATATTAAAGATGGATTCAAAAATAGTTACTAAACGCCAATAACAAGCTTCCACAGAAACAGATTTCTAAAAGATATAATTTTAAATAAAATGCCAACCACCAAACCACGATTTAAATAAAAGACATAATTTTAATCGAGATGTATTTATTTTAAACTTAAATATAACTATTTAACAATGAGGGGTACTTTTCAGACGTATCTATTTATTGAAGATCACTTTACATTAATATTATATAAGAAAAATTCACATTCGTCATCAGGGTAGTGATCATAAACTGTGTATTCACAGTCTTTAGACCAAAAAAAGTTCGATGTAATATAAGTCCAATTTCTTCAACATTGATGATGAAATGTAATGGTATGTTTGTGTAAGTAGAATGATCACAATTAAAGCATATCTCTTAAAATAAAATAATTTTATAGCCAAGGCTATTTTTGACTGTTGCAGATTAAAATCATCTCTTTACGATCCACGTCCATGAAAACAACCATATTTACAGCGATTCTACTGAAAAAAACGAAAGATGTGGTTATGGTTTTCTCAGCTACTTTAGGGAACTCCGAAATTACTCAATATGGACGACTTTAGCTTTATAAATTTACTTTTAAAATGATATTGGTTTTATAACCCCCTTGTAGGTGTTGTAAAAAATGCTTTTACACTTGTAACAGCGGTAACCAAGACATGACAAATAATTATATATTTTGAAACGCATATAAACGAATAATTCAATGGGCCCCTTAAAAATACATCAAATATCATACCACACTTTACCGTAAATAATAATTTCCATTAGTTTTTTACTACTTACTACCTAAAACCACCAACTCCAAGCATATTATATGGTAGTACTTACTTTTGACAACTCAATTGCGAATAGAAATAAAATGTCTTCTAAAAATCCAGTTCAATCACTTGAACATAACAATATCAAAAAGCTGCGACGGCGACTGATAAGAGAATAATTTCTCCATAGATGAGTTAGATAATGCAGCTATAAGGATATTGATCTTGTAAAAGTCTTCTATGTAATCAATATAAGTGTAATAGATCTTGTAAGATGCTCTTATAAACCTTCTACAAGAAACATTTGCTTTTTATATGACCACAATATAGCTACTATAAGGTTTATATTCTTATAAACTGCGCCTAAACCCACGCTTATAGACGTTTATATGACCTTTATAAGTCAATTTTTTTTGGCTTTATACACCTTAATATGACAAGATTTTGCTACTTGGGAGGTGACTGACATAGTGATCTATCAACGCACAGCCCAAGCCACTGGTGGGATCTGGCTGAAATTTGGTATACAGGTAGATGATATGACGTAGGCATCCGCTAAGAAAGGATTATGATGAATTCTACCCCCAAGGGGATAAAATAGGGGATGAAAGTTTGTATAAAACTTTGTCAGTTTCAATCCGATCGAGCTGAGACTTTGCATGCATATAGCTATTATGACGTTGACACCCCCTTAGAAAGGACTTTGATAAATTCTACCCCCAAGGGGATAAAATAGGGGATGAAAGTTAGCACAAAACTTTGTCAGTTTCAATCCGATCGGGCTGAGACTTTGCATGCATATAGTTACTATGACGTTGGTATCCCCTTAAAAAGGACTTTGATAAATTCTACCCCCAAAGGGATAAAATAGGGGATGAAAGTTAGCACGAAACTTTGTCAGTTTCAATACGATCGGGCTGAGACTTTGCATGCATATAGTTACTATGACGTTGGTACCCCTTTAGAAAGGACTTTGATAAATTCTACCCCCAAGGGGATAATATAGGGGATTACAGTTAGTATGGAACTTTGTCAGTTTCAATACGATCGGGCTGAGACTTTGCATGCATATAGTTACTATGATGTTGGTACCCCCTTAGAAAGCATTTTGATAAATTCTACCCCAAAGGGGATAAAATAGGGGATGAAAGTTGGCACGAAACTTTGTCAATTTCAATCCGACCGGGCTGAGACTTTGCATGCATATAGATATTATGACGTTGGCACTCCCTTAGAAAGGACTTCGATAAATTCTACCCCCAAGGGGATAAAATAGGTGATGAAAGTTTGTATGAAACTTTGTCAGTTTCAATACGATCAGGCTGAGACTTTGCATGCATATAGTTACTATGACGTTGGCACCCCTTTAGAAAGGACTTTGATAAATTCTACCCCCAAGGGGATAAAATAGGTGATGAAAATTTGTGTGAATCTTTGTCAGTTCCTATACGATCAGGCTGAGACTTTGCATGCATATAGTTACTATGACGTTGGTACCCCCTTAGAAAGGACTTTGATAAATTCTACCCCCAAGGGGATAAGATAGGGGATTACAGTTAGTATGAAACTTAGCTTCTCTCATGGACTGCATGTTTTATGTTGATTGCTCACGAGTAATTTCTCTCAATAGCTTAATAGTTTTAGCGCCTAATGACAGATTAATTATTAAGAATATGTGTACAAAGAAGTTTTGTAGGCCCCTTACTTTTACACACGCTAAACAAAAAATAAGCCTTATTAATCATAATACTTCTGAACGCGAGCGAAGCCGCGGGCAACAGCTAGTTGAATTAATATAAACCAAAATTCCTTAAACTGTATACTTCTATAAACTTAACTATAACTGTATTCGATTAGAGGTTGCCATGCCCATCACCCTAGAACACAATCTGTTAGGTGCATGTAAGCTCGTGGATCGAACTAGGTCGTCGATCCTCACACGGTGGACCGACGACCTAGTTAGGACGGCGGGAAGCCGATGGATGAGGGAGGCACAGGACCGCACAAGGTGGCAATACTTGGAGGAGGCCTATGTCCAGGAATGGACGTCGATTGGCTGATGATGATGACGATGTAAGATCGTTACATACTATATCTCCTTCCACCTAAACACAGAAACCGCGTCGATATAATTCATCAGAAGTTTCTAAAAATAGAAACTTAAGTTAAACTCAACACTTCAGTTAAATTCAGCACTTAAGCTGAAGTGTATCCATAAGTATAAGGCAATTTATTAAGTGCATTAAGTACAAACTTGGCATTTGTAGACTGTATGTTATGAATTATTCGAGATGCGTCGTAGGAAAGAAATTCACGGATTTATGAATCTACGTGCTGAAAATATACGCGGTCTTAAATAACAGAGAGAGAGCGGATGGGTTAGATTTTTATGCCAGTAAAGTGACGGAGTAAGAGTTTATAGTGTCTTGTAGTTGAAGTCTTATCATAACAGCCCATCAATGTCCCACTGCAGGGACGGGCCTCCTCCTGTGACGGAGGGATACTTGGCCTTCTTATAGCACGCTGGCCAAACGCATTGGTATAGGGTTTAATTTCAAGTTTTCCTTATTTTAATTACGTAAAGATAATACTCACGGATAGTCCCTTTAATCGGTTTTAACGACACCCATGGGATGCCATGGGTGTCGTTAAAACCGATTAAAGGGACTATAAGTGAATATTATCTTTACCCAGCGTGGTATTAGTAGGCCAAGTATCCCTCCGTCACTAGAGGAGGCCTGTCCCTGCAGTGGGACATTAATGGGCTGTTATGATGATTTAGTTTTTATTTTCACCATACTAAAATAATCAACTATCTATGTGTGCTACATAGAAACTGCTAAAAATAAAACTTATCTCTAAGGTCGTCAATCCGATGCTTACAGCAATTGATCGTTAGGGTACAAAACTTTTAGGGATTTTGATGCATAGATGTGGCAAGCTATAGAGTTCACGATTCATAGGTCTTATGAATAATAGGGTATACGTCTTCGAGCAATTAATATTGTATTAAACGTCTTTATATCTCAAGTAGGGAACCCCTACGCCACAGAGGTCGTCAATAATCCTATTAATGTTTGTTTAAAAGTAAAAATAGATGGGGTGGTGACATATTGTATTCTTACTCCTTTCCGTACTGCCATTTAACATAAAAGGGCTGTTATGATGATAGCTTTAAAAAGCTGCAGTTAAACTTATGATCCGTTCTTTTCAAGGCCTTTCTTTTAAAGTGTGTTACAATCTTAAGGCATCTCGATATAATCATATTCGTATCAATAAAAGAAAAATAGTTGGAAAAACGCTATCAGTTCACACTTTTCTCCGTCCATAACGTCCAAGATTACAACAAAATAGGCACCAGCATTACCGAGAAAATACTCGACAGAGGATACCAAATCTTAAAGATAAATGCCATTATCTACCCTATATATAAGTTTAAGTGGGGAATAAATTGCTAAATTCCCTTATCTAGGATTTCTGTCAGTGCTACAAAGGGACCTTCAACTTTGAAATCTGAGGTTTGGTTGCTAAATCGATGTAGAGTGAAGTCCTTGGAAAAAAAACGTGGGTAGTAAAAAGGGTGCTTCTTTGAGATGTAAAATTTTTAACTGTGAATTTTATTTGTAGGTTCTTTTAATGTCTCGTTAAAGGATAAAATGCTTATCAATAGTTACGTGAGAATCGATCTTATAATAAAAGTGGTCGTAACAGACGCGATTGGTTATACGTGTGGTGACGAAGTAAGAATACAATATGAAATGTGGGATTTTATCATCATAACAGCCCATTAATGTCCCACTGCAGGGACGGACCTCCTCCAGGGACGGAGGGATACTTGGCCAACTAATACCACGCTGGACAAACGGATTGGTATAGGGTTTAATTTCAAGTTTTCCTTCTTTTTATTACGTAAAGATAATATTCACGGATAGTTCCTTAGTCGGTTTTTACGACACCCATGGGATGAGATGGGGTGATGACATATTGTATTCTTACTCCGTCACCACACATCCGTTTTGTAAGTTATTTGTAATTTTATTCCATTAAATTATTCTATTCAATTCTACACAGAGAAATAAACTAATAATTACAGCTAAAACATTTCAGTTCTTCTTAATACTCGTATAGTATAGTAGGATAAATAAAAGATAAGAGAAACATAAGCTAATGAAATATATACATCACTGTGTACCCAACGTAATGGCGGACGATCTTTTCGTCCAGAAACCCTTTCTTTATTAGCTCTATAAGATATTTGTTCTTAAGGATATATAAGCTTCTGTTTATTTACGAACGAAATAATTCTAGGTTTTCTATTATTTTGGTCAGTTGTTTGTTGGATGTATATTGCTTACGGTTGATGAATGATTAACTTAATATAGAGGGTTTATAAATGTTTCATATATATAGCTCATTAATGTCCCACTGCAGGGATGGGCCTCTTCCCGTGACGAAGGGGTACTTGCTCTACCAATATCACGATGGCCAGACGGATTGGTATATAGTTTAATTTCAAGTTTTCCTTCTTTCTATGTAAAGGTAATATTCTTAGATAGTCCTTTAGTCGGTTTCTACGACACCCATGGGATGAGATGCGGTGGTGACTTATTGTAAGTATTCTTACTCCGTCACCACACGGAGAACAATACAATAGTAAGGTCTAACATTGTGGATTGCATAATTTCCTTATGTTTAAATAACCTAACATAGGATTCAAACCTGCAATCATAAATGCAGCAGCATTAACGCCAGCGAGCCAGTCTTTTGAATCTGTTGAAAATAGCGAAACGTACCTAGAAACAAAAATAATTATACCCATCTTTGTATCAAGCCTTATCTGTCAAGCAGTCTGATTAATTGCGTACCGAGCACCAAACTTAAGACCTTGAGCAAGTTATTCACTCTCAGTGTTGTTATTTAATAAGCCATTGTGTTTACAAGGTCTTAAATAGTTTGTTGCTAAGTAATTGAAAACTTTTAATGTGTGAAGGATTTTTAAAGACATTTTCCGCACTTATGTAGTTAAGAGTAGATATTCCTTAACTAATTGGGGAAAATATATTTAAAATCTTCTTTTTTAGGGTTCCGTACCGATTTTGAAAAAAACGGAACCCTTATAGGATCACTTTGTTGTCCGTCTGTCTGTCTGTCTGTCTGTCAAGACCATTTATCTCAGGAACGCGTAGAGGTATCAAGCTGAAATTTTCACCAAATACTAAGGCTTGTTGCCTCTTAGTGCTGTATTTCCTTATATCAAATCAAAAACGTTGATAATCCACACAAACTTTTTGAGATTTTAAAACGTAAAACCAAAAAATAATTATACCCATCTTTGTATCAAACCTTATCTCTGTCAAGCAGTCTGATTAATTACGTACGGAGAACCGAACTTGAGACCTTGAGCAAGTTATTCACTCTCAGTGTTGTTATTTAATAAGCCTTTGTGTTTACAAGGTCTTAAATAGTTTGTTGCTAAGTAATTGAAAACTTTTATTGTATGAAGGATTTTTGAAGACATTTTCTGTACTTAAGTTGTTAAGAGTAGAATGTTTATTAACTTACCCCCTTACTCATAAACGCCTTTTAAATTCAATCACTGCTTAGCGAGATTTTAGTAGTAAAACCAACCTTATACTAAACAAAAACGTAAGAATTTAAGCTCATCAATTGACTAAAATTTAAGAGGTTTTGTTTTTGTTTTTTATAAAGACAACTCCCGCACTAGGGATCATGCCCTGTGTCGCGGGGACCTTTTACAAACATCAATTAACGGACACAAAGAACACCCAGACCAGGACAATAATTTGTGAATCTCACAAATTATTGTAGAGGTGATTATGAGTAAGAGGGTTAGAGCGGAAAATATATTCAAAATCTTTTTTTATATTTTAAACTAGTTTCCGCCTGAGGCTTCGCTTGTGTGGAGTTTTGATAAAAAGTAACTTATGCCTTTATTTTTCAGATTTCACTGTTCATACAATTTTGTAACAAATTGTTGCCTAAGAATTTTTTACGACACCGACTGAATAAGATCGGCTTTTGACAGTTTTTATTTTTAGTCCCTTTTTTATCAATTTGCTGTCGTAAAAGGCGACTTAAGGATTAAAAGTCTTTATTATTTGTAGCCTATATGTTATTCTGATTTATAAGCTATATTACTGTAAAGTTTCATCAAAATAGAAGTGTGGTCAGACTGGAAACGTATGGCTACGAAGTGAAGCCTGTAATTCCGCTTTTAGGTTCGATATTATTATTCATTAAACATGATACCATACAAAATACGTTTCCAACTCGTCGCTCATCCGTCCCGTTGATGTTTCACACACATATAAATAGACAAAACAAAAAACTCTTTTAAAAACAACAAATGCAACGTAGCAAAACTCGTTAAGCCTTCAAACTGTCACGTTTAAGTAAATATCCTGAAATTCAAAAGGCGACGCCAAAAAAATATTTTGTACTTTTAATAAAATGAGTTGGATACTAGAAGAATGCTGATGAGGCTTGTTATTTATTTATTTATGTATTGTGTTTTAAACGTGGCTTTGTCTGCTTGGATGTTGGTTTATAACAGCCTGTCAATATTCTTTACACTTTCACACAACGCCATCTAGTCCCAAACTAAGCAGAGCTTGTACTATGGGTACTAGACAACGGGTAAACATACTTAATATTTTTTTTCTGTAAATACGTACATATTATACATAGCAAAACCCAGACCAATGCAAATAATCTTGTTCAAGCACTCAAAGATTTGCATTGAGCGGAAATCGAACCCGAGACCTCTGCGTAGCAGTCATGTTTAACCACTACGTCACAGAGGTCGTCTTAGCAACACTGTGTAATACCTTAACTTCATCACACGTTGGACTCATAATAAAAAGGTCTTAATTACAGTCTACGCTAGTTATACAAATGTCCTCATTGGATTCCTTCTATTTTTAAATTCATGACCCGATACTGCTATTTCACGGACCGCTGAATATCACACCCCATACGGTTCATGTAATTAATTTTCTACGCGTCACATTAAAAGACCTTAACGTGGCTCACTAGCGCCGCCAATAGAAAACAAATCATAATTCGCAAATAGGATAAATAATGCAAAATATGGGTAACAAAGTCTTGAGAAAAGGCAATAAAGTATTTGTATAACACACTCTCAACACTTTTACCCCTTACTCATCAACGCCTCTTAAATTTTAGTCGATTGATTAGCTTAAATTCTTACGGTTTTGTTTAGTATAAGGATGATTTTTCTAATAAAAATCTCGCTAAACAGTGATGAAATTTAAGAGGCGTTTATGAGTAAGGGGGTAAATGTTTTTCAATTAGATAAATATTGCATTATAAACAAAAACAACTGTTTTTTTTTAACCTCTTAATGTATCATCATTAAGACACAAGAAATCTAGGTTTTAGAAACACAGATACCAATATCACAAAGAAAGTCATAAAATATATTATGAAATAACTAGCTGACCCGTGCCCACTTTGTTAGGCGGCGAAAAAAACGCGTCACTTTTTTAAACATATTTCATTACTGCTCCACTCCTTTAGTCTAGCGTGATAATTTATAGCCTATGACACTTTACGATAAATGGACTATTCAACACAGAAACAATTTTTAAAATCGGTTCAGTAGATCCAGAGATTACCCCCTACAATGTCACAAACATATAAACACACAAACTTTACCTCTTTAGAATATTAAGTATGGAAGTATACTCGTAGATAAAATAAACACTTACACAAAACGAAAAAAAATCACTCAAAGAAAAGCAGAAAGTATATTATCCTGACTTTGAAAATTCCCTCTTTGACCCTTCAAAAGGAAAAATGTACTTCAATTTTTTTTCAAAGAAAAATAAAATATATTTTTGAAATATTTTAATCATTGGTATTCAGAACAGATATTTGGAGAGTTTCCTGTTGAGAAGATGAGGCGTAACGTAGACGGAAAACAGCCTGATTGGATTCAAACGGAAGCCAACACTCGCCTTTCATCGATAATATAATATTACTGTTTTTTATTACAATTTTTTGTAATTGTATTCGTTGTTGGGTGGAAAGAGCGAATATTGTGGACAGATGACCTAGTTAAGGTAGCGGGAAAAAGATGAATAAGGGAGGCTCTTAAGACCGATTAAAGTTGAAGTAACTGAAGGTCTATGTCGGTGGCATACGATGATTATGATGATGGTTCATAAGATAAAAATACTGTATGATTTTACGACTCCGTGTGGTGACGGAGTAAGAATACAATATGTTAAGTACCACCCCATCTCATCCCATGGGTGTCGTTCAAACCGACTTGGGACTATCGGTGAATATTATCTTTCCGAAATAAAAAGAAGGATAACTTGAAATAAAACCCTATACCAATCCGTATAGCCAGCGTGGTATTAGATAAAGATCGTTTTATTTGAAGATCGTTTTATTTGAAGATCGTTTTATTTGTAAACATGAGTATGCATAATGTGCAGGTTATTGTTTAAGTAGTAGGCCAAGTATCCCTCCGTCCCGGGAGGAGGCCCGTTCCTGCAGTGAGACATCAATGGGCTGTTATGATTATGATGATTATTTTACGAGTAACTAGCTCTAAATCAGAAAAGATCTTTGCCTAGTGTTTTCATAGGTATAGGTTATTACTTATATCGTTTGTATAAAGTTACATTATAATTCAGTAATATCTACAAGCATATCGGTGCGCGGTCGCCATTCCAGAACTTTTCTGCCCCAACGGCTATCAGTTCTTCGCGCTATGTGCCCTGCCTACCGCCACATTAACCAGGCAATCCTGGAAAAAAGATGTCATCATTATAACAGCCCATTCATGTCCCACTGCAGGGACGGGCCTCCTTCCGGAACGGAGGGATCTTGGCCTACTAATACCACGCTGGCCCGACGTATTGGTAAAGGGTTTAATTTCAAGTTTTCCTTCTTTTTATTTCGTAAAGATAATATTCACGGATTGTCCCTTAGTCGGTTTTTACGACACCCATGGGATGAGATGGGGTGGTGGCATATATTGTATTCTTACTCCGTCACCACACGGAGAAAAGATGTGAATTATCACAATTAGATGTCGTAGATTTTTTTATAAATGGAATAGTTTTGAGATACATTTATCTAACATAAAAATAAGCCATATCACAATATTCAGACACTTTCTATTCGGCACTGTAGGTCTATTGTTAATAACCATGTTTTTTGTAATTTTATAATAAAATTGTATAGTCAAAAACTAAATGGCTTTATCACCTCTAGAGTTAATGTTAGTTGCATGTCATAAAACTATTGGGTTCAATATCGCACAACAAAACATCAGCTAAGGCATGACGCTACTTTGACATATCAGTTCTCTTGTATTAGCAAATAGTCGTTAGATATTTATATAAACAAATAATAAAGTCAACGTTATTGACTGTTACTAGAGCATATTTTCGGTAAAACGTTTTATTCTAATGAATTTCTCTCTTTTTTCCTTCTATGTCCATCCCTATCATTTCTTGCATGACGTCATTGGCGCATATTTCAAATTTAAAGTTTTCGTAATTTTATAATATAAAACAAATTAGGGTAAACCACCTCATCGTTAGAAGTCCAACAATTATTGGCACTTAAGAGTTAAACGTGAGTAAAAAGAGATAAAACACTATAGATTATTCAAGTTCAAATATTATTTATTTAATATTATTATCATATTATATTTATTTCATGTGTCAACACAGCAACAATAAATTTATCAGAATCCTTTTATTGGCATTAGTGCCAATAATATTTATTTAACACTATTCAATCACATAATAATGATTACGTAAAAGCAAAGATTAAAGTATTCTATCATTTTATGATATTTTATATTTTAGTCTGACACGAAGTCCACTCTTAAGGTGCTAACAATTGGGTGGCTTACCAGCCAATATTTAAATTCTACATTTTCAGTTTTTCAGAAATGACAAGCTTGTAATGTCACAAGTAACAAGTTGACTTTAGTTTTAAATTATTTAATGGTTTTTCATGGTTTTTCACATACAAACTCTACAGTTTAATATAGTGCAGTGTATTGTGTTAGTAGATATTATTATTTATTGCGTTGAAGTGAAAGTTTAAAATAGATTGCACTTTTAATCTAAGCATAGTTTTGATTACGGTCAACCAATGACGTCAAGCTCACGCATAAACATTAAATAACGATCTTAAGATGATACATTGATAAAATGCACTATCTTTCATCAACTACTACAGGAATATGAAAAGACCTATTGATCTAGAATTTTAATATAGGTAAATTGATACCTTTAACTAGGTTTTTGTAATTACCAAAACGCGATAGCTTGATTTTGGCTCGATCATATTTATTTTTGAAAACACCTCTACAAAAACAGTTTTTTACATATTACACGGAAAGTACACTATCATTATGCTTAGGAATTACTCAAATACATTCGTAACATCAATATTAGTATTACTGTAGAATATCATTACATAACTACAACCAATAATTTTTAATGAATCAAATAAGATTTTAGCAATTTCTAAGCGCTCCGGATCGTTGCGGGCGCATCGCAATTTCAGACCTTATACCGATTAGTTAACGATCGATACAGAATGAGTACGTTCGACGATTCAGTCGGGCGATGGCCCTCTTCGACGCCGGACCTGTGCATGTCGACTCACCGTTCGTACTAAATTTTATCGCGTAATTTTTAATCGTAGGTAAAATATATAGGTTAGGTTTAAAATATTTATACCTAAGTTTTTATTAATACTTTGTTCTCTTTTTTAAGTAAATAATAGTATTTTTTTATAATAGTTATTTCGATAACATTGGTTCGTAAAATATTTTTGTAGTTATGTCTTTTATAAAACTTAGGTAAAGTTCGCCATAACTCAACTAAGTACCTAGTTACTGTTGACCCTTTTGATAATGCAAGCGTTTGTTTATATAAGCGATTTTAGACTATATGCTCAAGTGTAATAAGTTTTATAACCGTTTTCGTCAAGATCACGTAATTGAAACGGCCTCAGTGGCGCGGGCAGTGCGGCGCGGTCGCGGTAGTGGCTTGCGTGCACGAGGTCGCGGGCTCGAATCCAAGCAAAAAAGTTGTTTGAGCGATTCACAAATTACTGTCCTGAGTTCGGATGTTCTTTATAAAAGTCTCCGCGACAATACCTAGGAGTTGTGTGAAACTGAAAAAATCAAAGAAATAATATTACTTACCTATTTTATTTGCAAGCTTAGGTAGGTAGGTACTTACTGATAAGATCTAAATAATACTTTTTACTTTCGCGGGAACTTTTACAAACATGAAACAAACGAACACAAAGAACGTCCAGACTCAGGACAGTTGTTTGTGGATCACACAAAAAAATTGTCTTACGTGAGATTTGAACTCTCATGCACTCCACCGCGGGAACGTTTACAAACATGAAACAAACGAACACAAAGAACGTCCAGACTCAGGACAGTTGTTTGTGGATCACACAAAAAAATTTCTTACGTGAGATTTGAACTCTCATGCACTTCACCGCGGGAACGTTTACAAACATGAAACAAACGAACACAAAGAACGTCCAGACTCAGGACAGTTGTTTGTGGATCACACAAAAAAACTGTCTGCCTTAGGCAGTGGCGGGCGCAGTAATCGGTAATCGTAAGTCAGCATGAAGAGTCCACCAGAACCATGGGCGAGACGAGACGAGAATTGAAATCGCACCGAACTCTTTCCACCAAAAATTGACATCGCGACATGCGTGTTTCTTGTTAATGTATTTTGAACTCTATGTAAGAAATAATACGGTTCATTTTTACACAAACAAAAAGTAGCAACAAACAACAATAGGCCTATCGCGAGAAGCGAGTGTTTTTGTTACAAAGTTAATATATACTCTATTTCCTAAGCAATACGGTTCATTTTTACATAAAGATTTCAAATTTTGCCTCGTCTCGCCCCTCTGGTGGAAAATCACCTAGAGTTCAAATCTCACGCAATACAATTTTATTTGTGCGATCCACAAATTATTGTCCTGAGTCTGGATGTTTTTTGTTTCAGCTAAGTAAATGTTTGTAAATACCCCGCGCGACACAGGACAATACATAGTGGGGCTATTGTATTTTTTTTAAAGTTCTATTATTTTGCGTGAGATTCAAACCCGCGACCTCGTGCACTGCGACCGATACCCCGAGGCGGTCAAATTATTTTTGTGATCCCCAAATTATTGTTCTAAATGTGCTTTGTGCCTTCATAACAACTTGCGCGGGTGTAAATTTAACAAAAAAATAGGGGCTACATGTATAAACATAATAGACCGGTAGATAGTAGGTTTTTCTGTAACAGAATTTTCTGTTACCTACCGCGGACTGACGTCACAGTATAACCAGTAGTCAAACTGGGCCGATTATTTATTATAAATGCCTACGGGTGCGCGGTACGTAAACAATAGTAAACATGCGATCTACTTTGTGTTTCCATTTAGTTTTGTAATTGTAAATTTATACTTTTTATTTTTCTATTTTATATTTAAATAAATAGGAAGTGTTCTGTAAAAAACGTGTTGTTTTATGATTGATACATTTAATTTAAAGAAACATATATATGTTTGTATTTATATCCACCATGTTTGTGATATAAATAAAATACTAAATTATAATATTAAGAAGGTACTTAACAAGTCATTCAGTAAAGTAGGTACAGTACCGGGCCGTTTATATTGCATATCAACCTATAGAAAAATACAATCGGTCAATTTCGGCTTCGTAGAGAGTCAGAGAAAAAGTCGATGTGTAATATTTACGGCCGGGTGCTGTATTTATTATATTGGCCATGTTTGTTTGAAATTGAATTTATCGATAACCAAAACCAAACTTAAAACAGGTCTATTAGATTTATTTAATGTCAAAATAAAGGCATCGAGGTCACTTTATGGATGGGTGACCAATCCATTCAAAAAAAGACATCGATGTCATTGCTTAAATTTACCTAGATCAAAGTGAAAGACACGCATGGGGGATTACATAAAGGGGGGCTAAATATTCATTATTATTGACCTAAGTACAACAACTGTATATACTATATTATAATATTAAATACCTAAGTCATTTAGTAAGGTAGGTATTTATATCAGCCATGTTTGTTTGAAATTGACATGAATAATATAATTAGTTTCTAATTATAACACACAGTCCGCTCGTTACTGCGGCACAGTAGCGACTGTTCCCTCCGCGATCGTGAGCGTGTAGGTATAAACTCACGTTTCGTCCGTTTCTATGAAGTTGAAATACTGTATATATTTGTACTATGGCACAGAGCGATAACGTGTCCTTGAGGGCCGGCGGGACGACGACGCGTCGTCGTCCCGCCGGCCCTCGCCGCGCCGTGTGCGCCGTCGCGACGGCGCACGCGTGAGCGAGAGTATATCCGTCTCATTCGCGCGCCGAGGGGCGCGCCCCTCTGGCCACGGCCGAATTCAACTCGAAAATTTTCAAAGTAGCGTCTTAATGAATTTGACTTATGATAGAATTTTTTGTCAAAACTGATAAAGCCAATTCGTTTTCGGGTATACAAGACAATTTGTTGCTAGAATAAAAAAAAATACAAGCTTACCTTAGTTTGAGACTAGGTGGCGTTGTGTGAATGTGTCAAATGAATATTATTATTACTTACAAGTTTCTCAGCTTTCATAATATTAGTAAAGATTTCTAGAAATAAATCTTACTCCGAATGTTTACTGCAATGCTGAACGCTGCCAAAATCTTGGAGAAGAGATATTTTTTTTTAATATTCGTTTTAGGTCAAACCTCTTTTAGGTCAAATATTTACTGGATCATATCCAGCTCTGGGATTTCAATTTTCGACTGGTTTTTTTTTTAAATTAGCTTCCGCCCGCAGCTTCGCTCGCGTGAAATGCCTACTTTCAATAAATTTATTTAAAAAGAGATAACAGATTATATAACTAGCTGACCCGTGCCCACTTTGTTATGCGGCGAAAAAAACGCGTCACTTGTTTAAACATATTTCATTACTGCTCCACTCCTATTAGTCATAGCGTCATACACTACATAGCCTATGACATCCCTCGATAAATTGACTATTCAACACAGAAATAATTTTTAAAATCGGTTTAGTAGATCCAGAGATTACCCCCTACAACGTCACAAACACACAAACTTTATCTCTATAAAATATTAGTATAGATAAAATACCCGTAAGGGCAAGCGAGATAGATCTACTTCATTTATCTATACAAATGATATGAATTTAGGACTCAAATGTTACTGCGATATTTATAGTAGGTAGTCAATCTTGACGACCTCGGTGGCGCGCCGGTAAAGCCAGCGGCTGCCGCGCATGAGGTTGTGGGTTCAATCCCCACGCAGGACAATAATTTGTGAGATCCACAAATTATTGTCCTGAGTCTGGGTGTTTTATGTGTCCGTTAATTGATGTTTGTAAAAGTCCCCGCGACACAGGGCATGATCCCTAGTGCGGGAGTTGTCTTTTAAAAAAAAAAAAAAAATCTCCAGCAATTGACTGAGATAGGCTAGTTGATTGATTGATTGAATTGTAGTAGCATGTGTGGTGATTTTAATACTTTAAAAAATGCCTACCTACTAAATATGGAGGGTAATCAAAAGTTAAGTACCTTAATACTTTTTCACAATGACACCGGTAATATTAATGTAAGCTAAATATAGCACGACCACACAGACATTGCATTAAAAAACCATTTTCCTTATTAATGTATGCATGGCTCGTATGCAGTTTTGTTGAAAAATATGTCTTATTTGAAAGGAATAAAGTTGGTAATAGTAGATACTTTATTTATATACACACCTAGATAATTATTTTGTACAAAAAATACATTATAAATGGATCATACACATAAATAATTGAATATTATATTTCTCACAAATTCACACAACTGCAGTTTCAAAATAAAAAGAACTTTTACTGTGGGATACTAGACAACTAATAAACATATTAATATATTTTTGCATATCCTACTAATATTTTCTATTCATCATAAATCATCATAACAGCCCATTAATGTCCCACTGCAGGGACGGGCCTCCTCCTTGACGGAGGGATACTTCGCCTACTAATACCACGCCGGCCAGACGTATTGGTATAGCGTTTAATTTCAAGTTTTCCTTCTTTTTATTTCGTAAAGATAATATTCACGGATAGTCACCTATGGGATGAGTTGAGATGAGTACTGTATTCTTACTCCGTCACCACACGGAAAAGATTTCCTATTATATCCTACTGATATTATAATGGATGGGTGGATACATAGATGTCGTTACTCTTTCACCCAAAAACTACTTAACCCTTAAATTGTCACATACTGATCCTTTAGATTTATTTACATTTAAGTTTACGTTTTGGGTGGTAATAGGGATAGAAAAGAAGAATTTTTCATTTTTTTTGAAAAAATATGTATTTATATATATTTTTTCGTATGTCACTTAAAACGGACATTGCCCATTTCCTGCTTCTGAGTGGTAACCTCATATATGTCACATTAAACGGACATTGCCAGAACAAAGCAAAGAATTATTTACTAAAAAAACTAAAAGCACACTTCTGAATCAATTTTACTTGATATAAAATAAACACGAAATAACAATGAGATCAATTTTTAGTTAAAAAATGTATAAAATCATACATCAAATGTTAGAAACAAAACATAAAACCAACTTTTGACCGTTTTGGTAAAACATAAAACCAACTTCTAACCGTTTTGGTTAATAAAAAATTAAAATAAATTTATTTTTATTATATTCGATCGAGACATGGGCAGTGTTACAGTCTCTTCAACGGTACCAAGTTGACCAACGATATATAGAAGTGCTGTGGTGCTTATACGAAAACTTCAGGGTACATCAACAAGCCCTATCCAGTTGCAGCGACGAGTAAGACAGGGTGATGTCATATCCCCAAAACTGTTTACCGCTGCACTGACGGACTTGGCATCAACATAAATAGCGAGAATATCACGCACCTTCGATTTGCCGACGATATCGTGGTCATAGCTGAGACCATGGAGAACCTCAACACAATGCTCGATGGCCTCAGTAGTCTCTCAACAAGCGGGTCTTAAAATGAACTTGGACAAGACCAAGATCATGGCAAATGTCCATGTTGCACCTACTGCAATCACGATTGGAGGCTCTACACTCGAAGTTGTCGACAAAAATATATTTAACTGCTAGGTAAATCCAATTTTGAGAAGGAGATCATTCATCGAATCCAACTCGGTTGAGCATCGTTCGAGAAGCTAAAACGTATCTTCTCGTCTACATTGCCTCAGTGTCTGAAGACAAAGCTCTTCGACCAGTGCGTGTTGCCAGTGATGCCGTAAGGAACAGAGACGTGGTCGCTTACTATGGGCCTTCTCGGAAGGCTTACGGTCACTCAAAGGGTAATGCAGAAAGCCATGTTGGGAGTTTTTCTGCGTGATCGAAATAGAAATGAGGAGATCAGCAGGAGAACCAAAGTGACCGACATAGTGCTCCGGATTGCGCGGTTAATGTGGCGGTGGTTTTTTTTAAATAAATAGAGTGATTTAAGAGGATGGTTTATATGTATAACACATGTATAATATAGTAGAGAAACCCGAATAAATTTAGGGTTTTCTAATGTAATCGTCTATTGAAGCTGTATTTAAACGTGGTTTAAGGACATTCTGTAGTGGATTGCACAAATAATAGACCTGCGTGGGATTCAAACCCACGGAACCGCAGTAGCTTGCGCTACCGCCACGCCATCGAGGTCCTTTAATAGAAAAACATATTGAGGTCTAATTGGCAAGGTCCGTTGCATGGGACAAACAAAAAACACACTAGTTCATAGAGCAAATTGGCAAGGTCCGTTTTAAATGACATGCTTTTAATTGACGAAATTAGAAATGAAAAATAGTAATTTTGTTGAAATAAATTATGTCATCTAATACGTTATACTGTATTTCAATTATATACAACAAAAAAATGCACAATTTAAAGGAAAATATCACCTTTTCATAAACTTTTATCTGAAGTGTAACGCCACCCGCCTGTTGCACTTTTTCAAATAGGTGAAATAAATCACTATTTAGCTTTTTTGCACGCACTAAATGCGTGAGTGCAGAAGATATAGTCTACAAAACATAATATGACTCGCTCGTGAGGTGGGATCACGTAATACTATCATCTATATGCGTTTAAATACTGTGTCCTTTAAAACGGACCAAATCAATTTAAGGGTTAAATGGATTTCGATGAAAGTCGAAATGTAGGTAGTTTAGGATGTATATGTTACGGGCAACGTGATTAAGTGGGCATTATTATTAAGGACCGGTCTTTATTAATAATGCCCAATAACGACGGCCAAAGTGATAAATTATTCACTTTGACCGGCCATTATTAATAATGGCCGACGGCCCGTGGTCCATGTAATAAGTTAGTGTTTGAGATAGCTTAAAAAAAGTCAAAAGTCAGAAACAGTTGGTTAGGTTAGGTTAGTATGGCGAAACATTTTTTTAATAAATAATTAAAATAATAAAATGTTTAATTTTGTAATTACTATGTCTAATAGTTTATTTTTTGTTAACTTTTCATGAAAATTTTGTAAGTTTAATTTCATTTAATAAATAAAAACACTAAAGTTCACCTATTTTATTACTTTGCCCAAGATAGGGTGGGCATTATTAATAATGGCCGGGAAAAGTGATTAATTATGCAGTTTTTATCACATTGCCCAATTGAGTCGGGCATTATGAATAAAGACCGGCCATTATTCATAGTGCCCGGATTTATCAAATTGCCCGTAACATATATATTAATATTTAAGCTATCTATACAATGCGGGGTTAGTCGCGGGTATCAGCTAGTTTTTTATAAAAGCTTAAAAATTTCATACTTATATTAATATTTAATTCTTTTATTACAAAAAACAGCAAAGGGCATGCATAAAAATACGTGCTTTCGCAACTCAACACAGTAAATAGTTAACCTTATCTACAGGGTACCGTATAACATTACCTTAATATTGTTTAAACTTTATGATTAAATTTTCCCCTAAGGAGCATAATTGAATATTTATAGATGTTAAATTTCAATATTTGCATACTTTATAATTATTTTAAGTGATATAATATATACTGCCTCGGTAGTGCGACAGTTGCGCAAGCGGGTGGCGAGCAAAATGTCACGTGTTCGATTCCCGCGCAGGAAATTATTGTTTACAGGGACACAATTGCTTTCATTTCTCTGTAAAAGGGCAAGTAAAAACCACTTGGAACTGACGACTGCATAATATTTATGAACACATTACATATTATCAATTAAACGGTCACAAGGAACATCTAGACTCGGAATTACAATTGTGGACAAACACTTATCCCGCGTGATATTAGAACCCGCGATCTAAACAGCCTTTACTGCGACCACCAGGCCATCGAGGCTGTCAATAAACCATGAATTGATGTATGTTATTATACTTTCATCTCTGTTACTCCTTTATATATCTCTTTCTATCTCTCTCTCTCTCTTATCAGGTCAATCTTATCGCGATAACACATAAGATTTTACGATACCCGACACGGTCAAGGTGCTTGAGTTTCAGAACACCCTTTATCCTAAACGTTTAAAAACACATACACACATCAAAAAAGTCTAAGCAACATGCATGATATTACAAATTTACCATTTATATTAATTAATTTCTAAGTATTTACTCACTCAAAGTGTATAGGTAAAAGTAGGTAGGTAGGTAGGTAGGTATAGGTAGTGTGTGTGTAAAAAAAATTTCGATTATGTTTTGTTTTTTTTCATAAAATTCAAATGACTGCGAATTTGTTTGAATTTGAGTGCATGTTAATTGCTACGTTTTAGTCTTGATTTTATAATTTTACCAACCATTTAAATACAGTTGGCGACAAAATTGAATTGTTAGATATTCTTTACGTCATGGAGCGACGTCATTTGACGGCAGATGAAATGCAAAGAGCTGTAGGGATGTTGCAAGCGGGAAGTAATCAATCTCAGGTATCTCGACATTTTGGTATTCATAGAAGTGTTATTTGTCGTCTTTGGCAGCGCTACAATAATACAGGGGAACCCGCTGAACAGCATCCAGGCCGTAAAAGGAGTACAACCACTCGGCAAGACCGGTACATACAACTGACTGCAAGACGCCAGCCGATGTTAACCGCTCGAGAGATAAGTTTGAGGCTACAAAATTCAAGTGGTGTTGATGTAAGTCCCCAAACTGTGCGAAATCGACTGCATGAGTACGGCCTACGAGCTCGACGCCCTATCAGGTGCCCACCGATACGTCACGGGAATCGCGCTCGTCGAAATGAATGGTGTAGAGAACGCATAACATGGACCCAGGAACAATGGGATAAAATTATGTTTTCCGATGAGTCGCGATTCGGGTTTAGGCCTGATACAAGAAGGGTGCGAGTGTACCGTCGACCCGGAAATACTGAAAGACTCAGGTGCGTTCAGGAAGTTCATCCATACAGCGGCTCAACAGTTATGGTATGGGCGGGTATTATGAAGAACAGGCGAACTGAGCTCGTTTTTGTAAATGGAAACATGAACGCTGAAAATTACGTTGAGGATATTCTCAGACCTTATGTCCATCCATTTGCACAAACCTTTGGCTCCGATTTTACGTTAATGCATGACAATGCGCGTTCACATACAGCTCGGCGAACCAGTGAATACTTGGCAACGGAGAACATCCAGGTATTGCCCTGGCCTGCACAATCGCCAGACCTCAACCCCATCGAGCACGCATGGGACATGCTCCAGAGACGTGTTTTGAAGGACTTGGACGGAGTGACAACAACCCAACAGCTGAAGGATTTGCTACAATTCCATTGGGAGCGAATACCGCAAGATGACATAAACAGTCTCATTAATTCAATGAATAATCGTTGCCGACAAGTTCTGAATAGCAGAGGAGGCCATACTTTGTATTAAATTGTCCTATTCTTTCACAATAAATACATTTTCTTAAGAAATTTCAATTTGTAAAAAAAAAGTTTAGTTTCTTATGTACCTGTATATTCTAATATTGTTAATTTCTGTTATTAAAAGAACTTATAAAGAAAACAGCTGTTATTTTTACATCATAGAACCCTAAAAATATTATTTTAAAAATAAAATACAACGTTATAATTAAAATAAATGGTAAAATAAATTAATATAAATGGTAAATTTGTAATATCATGCATGTTGCTTAGACTTTTTTGATGTGTGTATGTATTGAGATTGTAACGTTACGCATACATTCATACTGTTATACATGGTGTTCCAAAAATATTAACCTCTTTTTGCCTTATTTCTTACCGTTACTAGATTTAACGGTTTTGTAAGTTTTAGCTGTTACAGAGGCCTCAGGTTTATTTTAAATCAATGTATTTATTGTATGAACTAGAATTTATTAGCTTTGATCTAGGTGGTTTTTATATGTAATAAGTATAAATAAAAATAAAATAAAAGGAGAATGGGCGGTTTCGTCCCATGTGTTGTAACACTTTGTGACCTATATCATTTGAAAGATCTCAGCGAGTGCTATGTTTTATTGTATGGGCATAACTTCGTATCTCGTGCAGGGAAACTGTTATAGGGTTTTAAAAAAATATAAAAAATAATTAAAAATGTCTTAACTAGTTGGTCTTTTAATAACTACTACTAAAGAGATTTAAAGGTAGAGCTTACTTTGACCCAACACCATCTCTGCCACCATTGTAAGCGCAGCGTTGAGAAGATTGCAGACATGTAAAATGTGATTTACGGCGGTCCTTCTGGGTAGAAGAGTTCTCAAGCTTTCAGAAACGTTTGCGCAATTACACGGACAAAGAAAAAACAGCTCTCTATGCTCCCCCCCATTTTGTTCCAAATATGACATCTACTCAGTCAGTTGCAACAACTTCAGGTCGGTCAAATAAGTTTGCGCTTAGTGTAGATGCCATTATTAACTTACTGGTGTAGTGTTGCAGTCTCTCCAACGATTCCAAGTACACCAACGATATTTCATAATACTGCAGTGTTAAGTATAGGGAAACGCCATTATGTTGGCTTGTCTCGAGGATGGATTATCAAGAACTATGAATTTGCAGCGAGGTATAACGAAAATGGTGTCATGTCATAGACCAAGGAGGCCCTCAATATAATGCTCGATGACCCTAATAGTATCTCTCAATAAGTGGGTCTTAAAATGGAGACGGACAAGACCAAGATCATGGCAAATGTTCATGTTGCACCCACTTCAATTACGGGTGGAGGAACTATACTTAAAGATGTCCACGAATATATTTATCTGGGACAATCAGGCCAGATAAGTCCAACTTCGAGAAGGGGGTCACTCGTCAAATCACAAGGCTTTTGGTCATCTACAGGGGAATGGAGAGAGCTTTATTGGGAGTTATGAGATATCGCGTGATAACGGGGTGGCGCCAAGTGATAAGGTAGTCACAGGATCGGCAAAGTAAAGAATTTGTAGGAGACCCATCTCCAGCAATGGACGCCTATTGGCTAAGGGCTAGAAGCATGGTGTAGTGTTGTTGCTGAGCTGTACTTTCGTGTTTTCAATATATTTTGAAAGATATGTGAATAAAACAGGTCTATTTAAAGGAGTTGTATATTTATATTGTCATTATAATTATGACAACCTTATCAACATCAACAGCTATGTAGAGAAAAATGCGATGAGGATTTTTATTTTCTCAACCTCAACTCTATAACGTGTCTATACATTTACGTAAGAGATTTATTTAGCGATAACTTTACCATTTTCACTTATATATTTTTAACTGTGTACTTATTAATAACGGTCTAAACTAACGATTACTGTCTGTAAATTGTCTACAGTTATTTTAAGTGGAATAAGTATAATGTGTTTCCGTGTCACAAAATGTAAAAAAGTACGATTAGAGCCTTATTTGATACAAAAATTATTTTATCATTAACAGCTTTTTGACCTGCACACAATTTTAATGATAAAAATAAATATATATTTATATAAAATATGTTTATGCTAGTCGCAACATGTAACAAAGGTTGGGACGCAGAGAGCAGATGTCATATTTGGAACAAAATGCCGGGAAGCATAGGGAGCTGTTTTTTCTTTGTCCATGTAATTGTGCAAACGTTTCTGAAAGCTTGAGATGTCTTCTACCCAGAAGGACCGCCGTAAATCACATTTTACATGTCTGCAATCTTCTCAACGCTGCGCTTACCATGGTGGCAGAGAGGGTGTTGGGTCAAAGTAGGCTCTACCTTTAAATCTCTTTAGTAGTAGTTATTAAAAGACCAATTAGTTAAGACATATTTAATTATTTTTTTTATTTTTTTAAAACCCTATAACAGTTTCCCTGCACGAGATACGGAGTTATGCCCATACAATAAAACATAGCACTCGCTGAGATCTTTCAAATGATATAGGTCACAAAGTGTTACAACACATGGGACGCACCCCATATAAAACTGCCCATTCTTCTTTATTCAATAAAATTTAACCTACTGTACAATTATGGCTTTCTTATGGCTAATGTTATACATTGATAAATGAAAATTAAAAAAATCTTATATTATAACAATTAATTACATAAAATTTTAAGCTATTATATTGGTATTATGGTATTTGTTTTATTATAATTCCTGAGCTAGGTTAGAAACCTGTGTTTCAGCAGTATGGTAGTCAGTTAATATAAGCCTTTGTTATCCCACTGCAGGGCAAAGGTCCCTAACCTGACTTCCACATTTCTTCGGTCATGGGTAATGAAAATTAAGTACTATTTACCTACAAAAAAAATAGTTTATCAGTACTTCAATTGCACAAGCTCTGCTTAATTAGAAACTAGGTAGCGTTGTGCATGTGTGGGAAATATTATAATCATCATTAAATTATTTCTCAACCATGATTGGCAAACAAAAAAATACATTACGCATTTTCAGAGCATCCTGTATGTATGAAGGCAATCTATACGTTTTTATGGATAGCTTTGCCAAGGTATTGACGGGCGTCGAAAGCCTTTCGTAAGGGTATTTGTATAAAAGTAGGTAATGCTCGGAAAGAGATTTTCACGGTTTATCGACTTCCAACAATTGATGTGTCGGCCTGTTTAATACTACTTATATTTTTGTACTTATTACCCTAAGAGGGTAAAATTATTTCAGGTAAATATTTTAGGGTAAATTTACCCAACCGTTAGTGAAGTAAAGCTTTGTGTTTTAAAACTCTTTATTATTAATGAGACATTTCGTTGAAACATTAAAATGTTATTTATACCAATATTATAAAGAGGTAAAGTTTGTGTGTGTGTGACGTTGTAAGGGGTAATCTCTGTATCTACAAAACTGATTTTAATAATTCTTTCTGTGTTGAATAGTCCATTTTTTGGGGAGTGTCATTTAGTTGTTTATAATGATAGAATGCATAAGTACATACAGGAATGCACGCTTTATGGCATGGGGGTAAGCAGAAACCTCATATAGTACGAAGATCCTTACAAGAGCTTTGCATTGTCTGGGTTACGTCAGTTTCAAATGTTTCGCACTTGCTCTTTCTAAGTAATGTCACCATATACAGGAATTCACGCTTTAGCATAGAAAACACCCAGACTGCAAACAATCAGGTTCATGCACAAAATTTGCATTGAGCGGGAATCAAACCCGAGACCTAATTGTTTGCATTGGTCTGGGTGTTTTTTATGTATAGTATGTTTGTATTTACAAAAAAAGCATTTAAATTATGTTTATCCGTTGTTTAGTACCCAAAGTAAAAGCTCTGCTTAGTTTAAAACTAGATGGCGTTGTGTGAAAGTGTGCGGAATATATTATATTATACCTATTACATACCCATCGGTTCCTATTACAACGCACTTACCCCCTTTATGAAATATGTCACCAATTATCTACTCCTATTATCACATTATTTCTTTAATTAACGTCCTTGTTAAAGGGAAAGATGTTTTAATTAATAAAGGTAATAAGCTTAATAGACTTTAATAATATTCTTGTGCAAGGATTCCTCTACCGTTATAATTTTATATTTTTTTAAAGGTCGGCAAAGTCAAAGTCAAAATCGCTTTAATCAAGATAAATACAATTCTCATTATATATTTCTTGACGTCCTTTAAACTACTTAATCTAAGTTTAAATACATTTAAAAGTTAGAAAACTTTACCACCGCCTCCAAAGCGCTAGTAGAGAAGAAGCGGCGCAACAGACTCTACTGCTGCATTTTCTTGACGTCATATTTTTTTACATAGCAAAGCATCTGTGATTCCTCTGGTGTTGCGGGTGTCCATGGGCGGCGGTGATCACTTACCATTAAGTGACCTGCTAGCTCGTTTGCCTTCCATTATATAAAAAAAGTAAAAAATCATCTGCATTTGTCAAGGATACACGAGAACTTTTCATAATCGTCATTTCAGCCATCTATAAAAAAAACATTGTTATCGAATTATCTTTTTTTTTAACTTTTTAGAAGCCTTACACCCGCCTTTAGCGGTCTACGGTTGATTAGTTGGGAGTCCCTAAATGATGGTATAATACGATGTGCCGATTAAAACCCGTGTGGTGACGGAGTAAAAATACAATATGTCACCACCCCATCCCATCCCATAGGTGTCGTAAAAACCGACTAAGGGACTATCCGTGTATAATTCTTATTTTTACGAAATAAAAAGAAGGAAAACTTGAAATTAAACTCTATACCAATCCGTCTGACGAGCGTCGTATTAGTAGGCCAAGTATCCCTCCGTCACGGGAGGTGGACACTCCCTGCAGTGGGACATTAATGGGCTGATATGATGATGATAATGATTAAAATCAACGTTGTTCCTCTTTGAACCATTAGATAAAAGGAAGGCTAAAATACAGACATTATTCAAGCCTAACAGAGATTACTTAATTGACTTCAAGTGCTAGTCCACGCCAGCTACTTTTTTTTTATGATGGGAGGCAAACGAGGCGGCAGGTCACATGATGGTAAGTGATCACCGCCGCCCATGGACACCCGCAACACCAGAGGAATCACAGATGCGTTGCCGACCTTTAAAGAGAGAGTAGGTACGCCCGTTTCTTGAAGCTCCCGAAGTCGAGTTGACTTACTTAAACTAACATAATTCTGTTCTAAAAATAAAAAAAAACAAACAGGCAGCTTTTAAAAGAAAAAGTTTAACTTCGACCTAATTTAACAAAACTTTTTGGTAGGTAGGTAGATCGAAAAAAAAAAGAAAACTTTCTACTCGGTGATTGAAATTTTGAACGTTAGTTAGGTGAACCTACCGATTGTAATTAATTGCCTAAGGGTCGTAGCACATACATCAAAACGTAAACGGATCGGCACCGCCTCGCCTTTTACGTCAAAAATGTGATTACGTTACGATTCCAATTAGTGTGCGTTGCTGTAAGGAGTTTCATACAAATAATACTGAAGAATTCACACAACGCCATCTAGTCCCAAACTAAGCAGAGCTTGTACTATGTATACTAGAAAACGGATAAACATACCTAAACACTTTTTTTGTAAATACATACATATTATACATAGAAAGCACTCAGACCAATGCAAAAACTCGTGTTCATGCACACAAAGATTTGCATTGAGCGGGAATCGAACCCGATACCTCTGCGTATCAGTCATGTTATATAACCACTAAGCCACAAAGGCCATCATGGATATTTATGTCTTATATATTTTGAATATTCAAAGTTTTCAATGAAATAAGTTTATTATCGACAAGTCCCGCATTGTAAAAGGCCATAAGTAAAGATAAGGTTAATCAGAATATTTGATAGAATTGAACCGTGAAGCTTGTGAAAGCGTTATCTTGACCTTTGTGATGTAGAGGTCTCGGGTTCGATTCCCGCTTAGTGAAAGAAAGAAAGAAATATAATAAAAAAAAAATATTCTGTTTATTTTTTTTTTATTATATTTCTTTACAGATTACATTTAAAGAAACATTATAGTGCGCGATAAAAAGGTTCACACTCAGCTATGCTTTGGGTCCGATTGCGTTTCTCAATTGACTTTAATTAAGAACAACAAAATGAACTTAAATGTAAACTTAATTTTTTAGTACACATGGGTATTACCTTTCCTTTAAATAAGAACATACACTAAAATAGGGCCATCCTAAACTTAATTAGTGATAGTAGTTTTCTTATTCCGATTGCGTTTCGTCTTATTTGACATTTGACTGACCTTATTTAAGTAGAAGCGGTATAAAAACTGCCTTAATTAAAGTCGCTCGAAATTTTGTGCGAGCTTATTTTAATTCATTTAAAATATAGGTATTTCTTGGATTTTTAGTAACAAAAATGTTTCCTATCAGTGTTATAATTGTGCAAAGAAGGTTAAATGAAGAACATCAACGGTAAAAGGGTTTAAATGTGTTAAAATTACCTAACTGAATGCCTTTGTTCTTTATAAAAAAGTGCGTCTTTTCTTATTAGTTTACAGACAAAAGAAGGCTTACATATCGGCATATCAGAGATAATTCTGATCCGTTCGATGTGAATCTGGTTCCATGTTATAAAAACAAATTAAAAGATATCACAAGTAAAAACGTAAAATAAGTACGAACAGGCGGCGATGTGGTCGCTAAGCAACAAAGCCTATGTAAATAAATTTTAAAAAACTTTGACGTAAAACATGTCAAACTTAATATAACAACACTCTTATTTAAGGTTGTTTTCATAGACAAAAGGAATTGGTAGTTTTTTAGGTCACGTTCTTATTTTGTGACATCCGCAATAGCTTTTATATAAGGACGTGGTCTTATTTTATAATTTTTAGTGCATCCTTATTTAAGAGCGAAAAGAAAGGCAATCGGACCCTTTGTTGTGGGACAACCACAAATGAATATGCGAATCATTGTGTATTTGAACATTAATGTTTGCATTGGACTGGATATTTCCTTCATCTAGTTTTCTTTTGGGATACCCATAGGACAAGATGGTGTGGTAACGTAACTTCAAGCTTTGTTCGCAAAAGCCTAGGTAGACACAGAGAGCCAAGTACAGTATCCGGCCGTAAATATTGCACATCGACTTTTATAAAGAGACAATCGGCCAATTTCGGCTTCGTAGAGCATCTTCTACAGGTCGATGTTTAATATTTACGGCCGGGTACTGTACTTCCTTTCATTCAAAAAAGTTATAAATAAAATTTTAATCAAAATCAAAGACACGAAACAAAATTCTTTTACAAAACAAGTTTTAATATTTGAAAATGTCAAATTTCTTTTCAAACATTAATACCGTTACTAATTTAATTGACCTACCCACTTTTATTCACCAAGAGTAGGTACTTATACCTAACTAAAAAAATTGCCATTAAAAAAAATTGCGTAAAAAGTAGCGCAAATTTATTTTGTTGGAGTCCGAAACGTCCTTAAATTTATTTTGTCGGAGTCCGAATTGCGTCGAGGTTAAACTGTGACCATCATTAGGCGAAGTTATTTAATTTTTAATTTCGCCTCCCTTTGTATTCGCTAATTTATAACGTCAAGGAATTAATTGCTTTTGATATTGCTGTTTGCGCCTTCTTTGTTTAGCGTAATTAAATTATAAGACGTTGACAAGTAACTATCAGGTTGTGTTAGTTTTTATCCGACTATTTTACTATTCGGGTAATATGATATTTAATCCAAAATCATACATACATACATAAACTCACGCCTTATCCCGGCCAGGGTAGGCAGAGACAACAGAACGTCACTTGTCACGAGCCTGGCAAACAGATTCGGCCTCGTACACATTCATTAAGCGATTATTGTTAGTTTTTATCCGACTATTTTACTTATATTATTACCCAGAAAGTAAAATAGTCGTCTTAATATTATATTAACTATATTTATAAGATACTAGCTGACCCGTGCCCACTTCGTTGGACGGGGAAAAAAACGCGTCCCTTTTTTAAACATATTTCATTACTGCTCCACTCCTATTAGTCATAGCGTGAAATAATATAAGCTATGACACTCCCCGATAAATGGACTATTCAACACAGAGAGAATTTTTAAAATCGGTTTAGTAGATCCTGAGATTACCCCCTACAACGTCACAAACACACAAACTCTACCTCTTTATAATATTGGTATAGATAGATGTAGTAGGAACATTACTTTAATCTATATAATTAATGTTGTAAACCTTTCAATAATACACTTACCTATTTAACCGAGGTCACTAACAAGTATTAAAAAAAAATTAAACGTATTTAAAAAAGTATTGTCTTCATTTAATCTATAGATGTTTTGGTTTAAATAATTGATGTCATTTGAATTATGTTTTATACTTTACTAATAAGTGGCTTCTTCGTCCATTGAACTATTGTGACCTTTATAAGATCATAGTACAAATATAATAATATACAGTATTTCGACTTCATAGAAACGGACGAAATGCGAGTTATACCTACACGCTCACGATAGCGGTGGCTTTGCGGAGTGAACAGTCGCGACTGTGCCGCATTAACGAGCGGGAAAGTAGGTAAATGTAATTAAAAAACTGGAGGTAGGCAGCCCTATCGCATGTTTACGTACCGCGCAGCCGTAGGCATTTATAATAAATATTCGGCCGAGATAGACTACTGGTTTTACTGTGGTCGTAGGGCCATCGTGGGAGAATCTGCTCTATTTGCATCTCCCATGTTTCAACACTACCCCGTAAAGTCATTTTAATTCTCTATAGACTCCTTGTTCCAAATTCAAACCAAGAAACCACACATTAAAACTCTTTGCCCACTATACAACCAAAAGCCTTCAAATAAGGCCAGTGTATCACTCATCATCATCATAACAGCCCATTAATGTCCCCCACTGCAGGGACGGGCATCCTTCCATGACGGAGGGATACTTGCCCTACTAATACCACGCTGGCCAGGCGGATTAGGGTAAGGTTGCGACTATTGGACCACTTAATTTTAAACAGACCTGGTATCTAAAGTAGAGCGTGAAATAAAACAAAATCTGTGTAAACGAGTAGTCTATATATTCAATTATCGGTAATTAACATAATTAAGTTAATTTTATTATGTATATAGTCACAAAAGACGAAAATAAAACTTTGTGATGGTTTCCTTGTTTGAACCACCGTCTCTTTCATCGGACCACTTAGTTGCTATAATTGGACTTAGGGATTATAGGTGGCTGGTCCATTCAAGGTGCATGTAAAAAAATTAATAAAGTAAAATATTTTTTTTATCAAATTTCTTTTATTTTCGAAAATAAATAGACAGTTACATTAAGGAGTCGACTCTAATTATATTTCTTTATTTGGCATGCAAAATCACAAAAATATTTCAGGTTCGTCAAATCTTCTCTTTAACCAGCTTTTGGCACTCGAAACATTCTGATTACCTCATTCAATGCAACTTTTTTTTTCCCTAAGCTAGTTTCATACTCGCTTTTCTCTCCTCCTCTTTTTGGCATGCTAAAATGAAGAGATTTGTTTTTTAAATAACACACATTATAGAAGTTGCCATGATTGGACCGGTTCAATGAAAGAGCATCGTGCCAGTCCATTGATAGAAACTCACTAACATCCACTAAAATATTTATTTAAAAAAAGAAGCACGTTACTCAACAAAAATAACCGATAGTAAGTATGCTTAATTAGTTTACTGTACTAGTAAAAAAAATCACACTAAAATAAATAATACAACAGTACTTACATGCTATTATTTGCCGCGTAAAAAATATATTCGAGGTCCGAGAAACAAAGCGAAGTACGTCCATTCCTCATGCTCTGGAGGGCGATGTGGGGGGTTGTAAAGCTATCGTTTCGATGCAAATATCGGGTTTAAATATGAATAGATCGCGAAATATTGAAGTGGTCCAAACAAAGCACTAGTCCAATGATCGCAACCTTACCCTAGTATAGGGTTCAATTTCAACTTTTGCTTCTTTTTATTTCGTTAAAATAATATTAACGGATAGTTCCTTAGTCGGCTTCTACGACACCCATAGGATGAGATGCGGTAGTGACATATTGTATTCTTACTCTGTCACCACACAGAGAACATCACTGTGTCCTATAAAATATTATCATTAGGAAGTGTCAAATAACGCCATCATATTATGAAATGAAATGTGGTGACGGAGTAAGAATACAATATGTCACCGCCCCATCTCATCCCATGGGTGTCGTAAAAACCGACTAAGGGAATAACCGTAACTACTATCTTTATGAAATAAAAAGAAGGAAAACTTGAAATTAAACCCTATACCAATCCGTCTGGCCAGTGTGGTATTAGTTGGCCAAGTAACCCTCCGTCACGGGAGGAGGCCTGTCCCTGCAGTGGGACATTAAAGGGCTGTTATGATATTATGAAATCGCTGTTTATGTTTTGTTTTTAACCAAATACAAAAACAAAACAAAACGTAAATATAAAAATCAAATTCGTAGTAATTATAACTTTTTCAAAACAACTGCAATATTTTGTTTTTAAAAAAGGAAATGAAAGCCGAGGTGTTGCTTGAACTTAAGAAAAAAGTTAATTCAAAGGAATCAAAATACAAAATAAAAACGGCGCCGCGCCGGTAGAAATAGAGTTTTGTAACTTTTCTCTTCCTTGAGAAACTTAATAAGATGCGGTTTTAAACTTTGAATTGATACACAGATTTGGTGTGAGTTGATCTTGGAATATGGTTTGGGTTTTACTGCTCGAATTATCTACACTAATATTACAAAGAGGTAAAGTTTGTGTGTTTGTGACGTTGTAGGGGGTAATCTCAGGATCTACTAAACCGATTTAAAAAAAATATTTTTATGTTGAATAGTCCATTTATCGGTGAGTTTCATAGGCTATTCAGTATCACGCTATGACTAACAGGAGTGGAGCAGTAATGAAATATGTTATGAAACGGTCGCGTTTTTTTTGCCGCCCAACGAAGGGGGCACAGGTCAGCTAGTTTTTTATAATACTCTTCTAACAAAACTTCACCAGTTAAAAGGTTGATATACACCAGCCAAACGAATGAGTAAAGGGTTTTACATCAATTTTCTTTAATAGATACTAATCTTAGAACTTTTCCTTTAATTAAGGTTTACGACATCTATAAGAAATAAGATCATTCTTAACTTGTGTTTATAATGCTTTAAAAGTAAGTATATAAAAACACATCGAAATCTGTTAATAAATTATATTTGTCTCGTATATTTGAGTTCTTATGTTTGAAATTATACCAAAATTGGTAAAGTATTAACTTACTTTAAACTTTAAAAAAAACATTTTTTTTGAGACTAAAACTATAAGTACCAATTTGTTACATGTCTTTACTGTATAATTTATATTTAGTTAAACCTTTCAATAACAAAAATATTTAACAGACCAAAAAAATATGATCACACAAAAACAAAGAACCTTTTTGACACAATCAAATCTCTCTATACAGTTGGTTGAACGTGAACAAATTCAACTTGTCTTTACCTCTTTACATAAACAATTGACAGCTGATAAGCGTTATCAGACGTCAAGGGAATGATCAAAGAACGACAGAATGAATGGAGATACGTTGAACGATGAATGGCGTACGACATTGACTTGCTAAAAAGAATTTGTTGATTAATAATTTATTTATTTAATACTAGCAAACCGCCCCGGCTTTGCACAGGTGCAGTGTTAATACTAAATAATTCATGTTATTGTATAATAATACAGCATCATTAGACAATAACATTTTTAGCAACTTCTAACACTGATTCTGTACAATATTATGCATGTATTATACATATAAAACTTTCTCTTGGATCACTCTATCTATTAAAAAAACTGCTTCAAAATCCGTTGGGTAGTTTTAATAAGATACAGGTAGGTAAGCATATATGTATATCTAGGGACGTACTGGCAGAAACTTTGTTTTATACTATATAGTATATAGCAAAAAAAAATACAAAAACAAAGACCCTCTTTGACACAATCAAATCTCTTCATACAGTTGGTTGAACGTGAACAAATTCAACTTGTCTTTACCTCTTTACATAAACAATTGACAGCTGATAAGCTTTATCAGACGTCGAGAGAATGATCAAAGAACGACAGAATGAATGGAGATACGTTGAACGATGAATGGCGTACGATATTGACTTGCTAAAAAGAATTTGTTGATTAGTAATTTATTTCATCATATTTTATCCGTGTGGTGACAGAGTAAGAATATAATGTCACCACCCCATCTCATCCCAGGGGTGCCGTAAAAACCGACTAAAGGACTATCCGCGAATATTATCTTTACGAAGTAAAAAGAAGAAAAACTTGAAATTAAACCCTATACCAATCCGTCTGGCCTGCGTGGTATTAGTAGGCCAAGTATCGCTCCTTCACGGGAGGAGGCCCGTCCCTTCAGTGGGACATTAATAGGCTGATATGATGAATTTATTTATTTAAGTATTTATTTA
The DNA here is from genome assembly GCA_905475405.1 of Schrankia costaestrigalis. Classification (NCBI taxonomy): domain Eukaryota; kingdom Metazoa; phylum Arthropoda; class Insecta; order Lepidoptera; family Erebidae; genus Schrankia; species Schrankia costaestrigalis. Next base: position 9,886,711 of record FR997852.1, on the reverse strand, counting down.
ATTAGCGACCAGCCGATACAGAACATTAGGCCTAGTGTAGAGTTTTCTTACAAAATATAATTTTAATAACTGTTTTTAAATATGTCACAGAACGAAAATTATGGTTCTCTAATTTTTATTCCTAAAATTTTATGTACAAAAACATTGCTATTTATCTTACCATTATTTACGCATAATACTCATTTGCCATACTTTTTTATATCCTATTAATGCTTGTTTAAAATGTAAAAATAGAGAACCTATTTTTACACAAGCAATTCCATAACCTATATTTTCATATGAAACTCTAGAGGGCGTTAATATAATAAATATCATAATATTAAAATAATATTATTACAACAATTTCACAAAAACTCATCCAAAATTAATTTGAATTAATTCCCAGTACATTTTTGTAGGAAATTACATTATCCATATATTTTGTTTTAACTAGTAAATTGACTGCTTCTAAGTCAAAACTAATTTCTAATTAAGTAAAATGTTATTAAGACTTATAATTATGAAAACCTAATTTAAGTAAGAACAAACAAGTAGCAATTAATTTTGCGAAGATTTTCCATATTTCTTTTAGTTGCGAAGTCATAGAAAATTAAACTTTATTGACTGCGCTTTGCTAACTTCTTTTTTTTCATTCGATTCGTTAAAAAGTATTTTAAATTTTGTAAGTTTATAACATTGAGGTAATATGTACGTAGTACATATTACCTCAATGGTTTATAAGGACGGTAATTGCTTCTACTTGAGTTGATTTTCTTGCTATAGAAAACAAGTTATCATGTGAGTACTCCAAAAAGAGATAGATAAGAATAGAAGACACATAAGTGCAAGCGAGATAGATATAGAGAAATTATATGACCCTAAGACTCAGATGATGATGCGACATCTATAGTGTTAGTTACACGAAGATAAGGATGTTATGAGTGCAATTATCATTATATCAGACCATTAATGACCCACTGCAGGGAAGGGCCTCCTCCCATGACGGAGGAATAGTTGGACTAGTAATACCACGCTGGCCAGACGTTTTGGTGTAGGGTTTTATTTCAAGTTTTCCTTCTTTTATTTCGTAAAGATAATATTCACGAATAGTCTCTTAGTCGATTTTTACGACACCCATGGGATGAGACGAAGTGGTGACATATTATATTCTTACTCCGTCACCCCACGGAGAGTAAACCAGATAGATATAGAGAAATTATATGGCCCTAAGACTCAGATGATAATGCGATATTTATAGTGTTAGTTACACGGAGATCAGGATGTTAGGTATGAGTGCAATCATGACCATCATAATTATAGTAACTTGCTGCCTCAGTATCTTCGGTCTCGGGTTCTTTGTGATCAAAAGACCTATATTAATGAATAATGAAGTATATTCACTTGTCAGAACTGTATAATTTAATACTGCGAGTCCTGTTCAGTAGACACGTGTCAGTAACATGTGTTATCTTACTCACTATATTATTTGATATTACGAGTACTATGTCATCTAATTCGTCATGTAGTCCGTGTGTGGTGACAGAGTAAGAATACAATATGTCACCACCAATCATTTTACATGCAAAATTTTAGCTAGCACTATATTAAATGAAATGAAACTAGGATTATAGCGCCGATTACACTACCCTACATGTAGGACACTACGTCTTGTAGGGCACTAAATGTTGTCTAGTGTAATCACATGTAGGCTGTTATGCCCGATTTACACATCGACAAGTACAGTAGCGAGTTAACTTGCATCATTGGCGAGTTAAGTCACTTTTTGCGTGTGGACGGCAAAAGCGAGTTAAGTAGTAAGTTGCCGATCAAGTTGTTTTGAATACAGCTCGATCCTATTTTTCGGCGAGTTAAGAACGAAGTAGCCCCCTCTCTCGCGTCTCCCTCACCCCGCCGGCTCGGCGCTCGCGGCGCCCGCCGTGTAGACGGGCGAGTTTAGTACAGTTCACAAGTTCTAATGTCGTATTTATTTTTATTTTTGTCTGTTTTTCTATGTATAATGTGTATCTATTTATAAAAGTATTTAAGTATATTTATGCGTTGTCTAGTACACATAGTACAAGCTCTGGTTAGTTTGGGACTAGATGGCGTTGTGTGAAAGTGTGAGGAATATTTATTTTTTTATTATTCTAAGTAAGTAGGTATACTTTTTATTAAAATTTCATTTTTAATGTGTTGCATGTTCAGTGTTAATACTATTTATCGTATAATAGCGCGTAAATGGGTATTCAATTGTTCAATGTCCATTTTATCGATTAAAATAACCGTAAACAATCTCAGGCGACGCACGCACGACGCGACTAGTCTTCGTCTCTGATCGTCAACTTATGAGCTGTACTCGCCTACGTGTGAACTGTACTTACTACTTATTACTTACTACTTAACTGTCTATTTTTTTAACTCGTTACTGTACTTGTCGATGTGTAAATCGGGCATTAGGACACTACATATCGGAGATTGGCGAGTCCCGACCGCCCTACATGTAGTGTCCTACAAGATGTAGTGCACTACATGTACGGTAGTGTTATCGGCGCTTATGATCTTAAAGTATGCTCAAAATAATATAGGTATAAATTTTGACATTGAGGTAACACAAGTTCCGTCCTTAATTTGGAGTTACAAATATTACCATTCTTTTAAATATTATATAAACACGCATTTTAATTACCTTTATTTTACTTGACGTTTCGGCACAGGTTGCACTGGCCGTGGTCGCAAGTTCACAGCTTCGTCTTCGTGATAGACAATATTATTATTCTCATCTATCCTCGCATCTTGAGATGTTACTAAAAAGTCCCTACTCACAACACTGACCGTAGCGCTATTCTATACGTTAACCAACCGTTCAATAAAAGGGTAGTTTGTTTTTAAAATCACTGGTTTCCACGTTGCTAACAAAATAAAGGTAAATAAAATGCGCATTAATATCCCGTTTATATAATATTTTATAATAATGAAACGCGATAGTTTAAAAGTTATAATTAACTTTTAAACTATCGCGTTTTTTCATAAATTAGGCGGGAGTCAAACCCGAGGCCTTTACATAGCAGCCATAGGTACCCTTTACGCCACAGAGGTCGACAACCTAACTAAACCTATCTAAAATATGATAAATAAAACCCAGTCCCTAAAGAAAAACATCAGATACGATGTAGGTACAAGAAAATCGAAGCAACAAAATTATACCAATGAAAAGTTATTATCAATAAAAAGTATATATTTTATAGTACCCCAAGGACCTCCTATCAGACATACACGATACCCATGGGAGGTCATAAATAGTCCAAATATTTTGGGACCACAAATAAACGGACATACGTGATTCGATAAATAATTACGACCCGTATTGTATTCGAGAGAAAAGATAAGTTTTGTATTGCTTTATCAGAGGTATCTTTCTATAAAGAAAAACTATTGATCTGTGGTTGTAGTCCATACTGCTAAGATCTTAGGTTCCTTACCCGCTAAATGCAAGTTTGTTTGCATTTTGGTCCGTATGTTTTCTTTGCAAATATTAACATTATAAAAGCGAAAGTTTGTGAGGATGTATGGATAAATGGATGTTTGTTACTCGTTTACGCGAAAACTACTGAACGGATTTTGATATTATTTGGAATGTAGGTAGTTTAGTGTGTAGAATAACATTTTAGCTACCTATTCCACGTGAGTGAAGCCGCGGGCATTAGCTACTAATTTCTATAAACATAAACAATAAATTATTTTACAATATATAATTCTTAGTTTGGGCATTATTACGTTAATTAGATGGCAACACAAAAAAAACACCCAAATTAATTTAATCGCGCAAATACTGGCAGAATCCTCAAAATGGTACTTAACCTATCTCTGTTTATCAAATAAAAAAGTACGAGGTGCCAATAATAGTAAGGCAATGTCGTTAAATGGTCCCCTTTCTTATTATTACTTATAAAGGAGTTTGGGAAACGATTATTTTAATATGTTTGTTGTATCGAAATTCTTGGGTTCTTTCCTTCTTATGACTGCTACGCAGAGGTTTTGGGTTCGATTCCCGCTCAAAGCTAATCTTTGTGTGATAAACATGATTGTTTGCATTGGTCTGGGTGTTTTCTATGTACCTATAATAAATATGTAGGTGTTTAAAAAAATATAAAGTATTTAAGTATGTTTATCCATTGTCCCCATAGTACAAGCTTTGCTTAGTTTAGGACTAGATGGCGTTGTGTGAATGTGTGAAGAATATTTATTTATTTATAATGTTATAGTGGTGGCCTACTCTTTAGCGGACTCCATCTCAAAGGCCAAAGCGAGCTTTGCTTGCCCAGGAACAAAAGTTATTATATCCCATAGTTATGTAATAGCACTAGCTATTCTGCTCCGTGTGGTGACGGAGTAAGAATACATTATGTCACCACCCCATCTCATCCCATGGGTGTCGTAAAAACCGATTAAGGGACTATCCGTGAATATTAACTTTACGAAATAATTATTAAAATTAAACCCTATATCAATCCGTCTGGCCAGCGTGGTATTAGAAGGCCAAGTATCCCTCCTTCATGGGAGGAGGCCCGTCCCTGCAGTGGGACATTAATGGGCTGTTATGATAAACATAATATTTTTAATGATTACACAAACGAAGCTCGTATTTTATTACCAAATTAGTATCTTACAAAATATGCCCAAATATAATTTAAACAGCAAATAATGTTAAATGTTCAAAAGTTTTCAAATTACTTATAAGTATGAAACATGGGCAAGCTATAATTATGTGGACCAAATTATCCTTTAAGTTTAGTGGTTAAGCCTTAGGCTATTTGTTGCCTTATAAATGTGGATGCAGGTTTTGGTTGTAAGTTAAATTTTGTGTAATAATTATTAACAAAAGATTTTATATACGTTATCATGGGCTTTGGCAACATTATTACCTAGTTACTAGCTAATGCCCGCGGCTTTACCAGCCTTGTTTAGGTAGCTTAAATGTTATTCTACACCCTAAACTACCTATAGTTCAAATTTCATCAAAATCTGTTCAGTAGTTTTTGTGTGAAAGAGTAACAAACATCCATCCATCCATTCATTGTGTTTTTACTACTTACCTTTTTGTTGTTAATGGATTTTTTAATGGAAAACTAATGCACTAGAGATCATACCATGTTTCGCAGGGACTACAGCAACAATATATAAACCCAGTCTCAGGATAATCTATACTTTAATATTATAAAGAGGTAAAGTTTGTGTGTGATTGTGTGTTTGCGACGTTGCAGGGGGTAATCTCTGAATATAATGAACCGATTTTAAAAATTCTTTCTGTGTTGAATAGTCCATTTATCGGGAAGTATCATAGGCTAGATAGTATCACGCTATGACTAATAGGAGTAGAGCAGTAATGAAATATGTTTAAAAAACGGACGCGTTTTTTTCGCCGTCCTACGAAGTGGACACGGGTCAGTTAGAATTTTAATATTTTTTTATATCGCTCCTACGGCGAGACACTTTTTAATAACACCAAACATCTATAAAACCACGTTTAAAGCAAATAAAATTATTATGATCCATTCTAAAGATGAATCAATCAAATTTGAATATCAAAGCTGCAACATTTCAATTTAAGAAAAAAAATTAAATAGTTTATATTCATGGCGGGAGGCATGCAAGCAGAAATTGGATGTCAGCTGTCACCAACCTGCGTATTGGAAAAAGGTGTTAAAAATATTGGATTTCAACCAAATATTGGGCACTTTATTAATATTTGTTTTAAGAGTGAATCGAAAAGCTATAATACTACGCGCAAAAAAAATTAAACTTGGTTACAAATCGTAGTCAAGTTGTAAAGTTGGTAAATGCTTGTGAAAAATTATTGTCCCATTTTTTTTTTCCTCGATAACACAGCTAGACCAGTTTAGATTCAATTTGGTTTTATCAATACCAAACATAAGCTTTTTTTTTCTGTAAACTGAATTAATCAGCATAAAATTACGACGAATCCAAAAATTAATGTAAAAGCACCAGTGGCTGACAGGTATCCAATGAATGACTTTTTTGCAGTTAACATAAAATAACAAGGCAATAAATAATAACATTACTAAAAAAATTAGTTAAATAGATTACTTGTACTATATTAGATATTTTTGCAAAATTTGGCATCGATGAGATCATTATTTTTGTAATTATGAATTAGTTTTAGCGTGCGAGTGCTTTAAGTAAGACGTGCATCGCGATACTTATCTGATTTGTTAAGGAACTGTTTAGTGAAAGTGCATATTATAGCCAGGATTGTATGTTATATAGGTAAGTGATTATTGAAATTGTTACATAATTGAACAAAATGACAAATATAAACGGTTTTGAATTGATTTTATTTAATAATTTGGTATTATAGAGGGGTGTCATTGACTGGGTAATCATAGAATGTATTTCGTAGTGAATGACACCTATGTCATTCTCTCGTACAAATTAATATCTTTTAAAACATCATTATTATTGAATTATAATGACGTAGAACATTATATTTTAATTGCCCTGTAAACAAAAAACTTTTATTTGATGTTTGAGTAGTGCCTGACAGTCATCTACTGGTTTTCTATGGAGTACCAATGTATGACAGGTGTCATTCATTGCGTCAAGACTATAGTGTCATACATTGGTTTCAGATATTTTGCTATACAAATATGCCTCCAAGGACGTATAAATACACTCAGGACGACGTGTTAAGGGCATTAGACGAGGTTTCGAAGGGCATGTCTGTGGCTGCGGTAGCAAAGAAGTATGATATCCCACATATTACTTTGTTGTACAAAGTAAAAGGTAAACACCCAATCGAACGGCACATGGGACCTACAAGCTACTTGATGATGGATCAAAATTCCTCATACTTCTTACCCACATGACCGTAGGTTGCCACCCAAGACGATTTCCAATAGTTGGCCTATTCATACATTGATCTATAACTAGTTAAATACCTATGGAAATCCCTAAAGCATCCTTTCATATACTGGGTCACCGATTTAAGTTTTCATAGTCATACATTGGGTAATTCGAGATTTTGTCTGTCATCCACTAGTACAATTTAAGAGGTTGTGAAAAACTGAAATAGCTCTATAATAGAAATATTATTACACAATGTTTTATTCGTATATCATGGATGAAGAACCAGTTCATGCATTCACGTTTGTTAGAAGTCGATAAAATTGATAATTAAGATGATATGTGCAAAAATGTGTAAATTCCTTCCTTATAGAGTCATCCACTGGTGCATTTACCTTAATTGTATTTAATTTCTTAATATGGTTTGTAAACGAAATCCATTACAATAAAACCATTTTGCTTGTAGTATTTTTGCGGCAATGTTTTTTTAAAATTACATACATCAGTCATATTACCAATGTTTTAGACACATAGATTTGCATTGAGCGGTAATAGAATCTGATAGCTCTGAATGGCATACCTACGTACCGGCTATTCTGTGGCGGGAAGGAAGATGATTTTCCATGCGTACGTAATTTACAATTTATTATATTTTTAACAAAAACATGTAAAAATAGAATGCAATATGAATAAATAAATAATATAATAACATTTCAATACATATTACACGTTTAGAAAACGAAGCATAACAATGCAATCATTACGCACCAAAGTATTTTCCAATTGGAATTGGATTCGAAAATTAATATTTTTATTACAATGTAACGATAATGGTTAACGTTTTATGGTTTTTTGATTCGTTGTCGTTGACGTTGTTATTATTGTGAAATGCTGACGTTATTCAATGGTGGCGAGTGGACGAATACAAATTGTTTTAGATTTGGGAAATTGTTAACATAGTACAGGTTATAACAGTAGTCAATGTATGAATTATATTCTGAAGAATTATTTTAGTCTATTCGGTAATTTAAAGAATACAATATGTCACCACCCTATCTCATCCCATGGGTGTCGTAAAAACTGACTAAGGGACTATCTGTCAATATCATTTTTACGAAATAAAAAGAAGGAAAACTTGAAATAAAACCCTATACCAATCCCTCTGGCCAGCGTGGTATTAGTAGGCCAAGTATCCCTCCGTCACGGAGGAGGCCGTCCCAGCAGTGGGACATTAATGGGCTGTTATGATGACATAACATTAATAGGTAATTTTATTCGTCTACTTTCATATAATATTTTCATCCATGTCTTTTGTATTGAACACTTTCTAGACAACGTGTGCTTTGCGATCTGTTATATCCCTTACTATATAATTAAAGCTAAGTCAGCAATTTCTAAGTCCACGTAATTTTCCTTTGTTATTGCATTAGAGTCATCATGTTTCAAGTCGCCTTTAATGTGACTTTAGTACAGTCAGTAAGATCTGAGACGCGACAGGGTACAGAACGGTTAAGGAACCATTAAACTTATCTGTGTTTAGTATAATAAAGTGGGGTTTTTATTTGCTAGTTTTTTTTAAAAAGACAATCGGACCCGGCCTCCTTATAGAACGGTTTTGTAGTTTTACTTCTGTGAATATCTATCTCTGTTGTGTGTTGTTAGGTTAGATTTGTTTGATGTATGGCGGATGTAAATGGGGAATTTAGTTCTCTGTTTGTTATTCCCAACCATTATATGTGGTTTCATATTTGTTGCGTTCGTGTATTACTATGTTGTATTACATTGCCTGCGGCTCTAATAACGCCATCTAGTCACAAACTAAGTAAAAGTTGTACTATGGGTACTAGATAGATATCCATACTAATATTTTAAATGGTAAAGTGTGTCTGTCTGTTTGTCTTTCTTTCACGGGAACACGGAGCGTCAAATTGACGTGATTTTTTAAGTGGAGATATTGGAAGGGATGGAGAGTAACAAAGGCTACTTTCTGCCCCATTCTAAACCCTCACTTCCCAAAAATGGACTCGAATTTACGGACGGCTATATAATATCAAGCTATGACTAATAGGAGTGGAGCAGTAATGAAATATGTTTAAAAAAGAGACACGTTTTTTTCGCCACCCAACAAAGTAGGCACGAGTCAACTAGTAGTGTCTAAGATAAAAAAATGATTGAAAACTAGACCTCCCTGCAAATTAACAGCAAAAAGTGACTTCACTTTGTTCCAAGTAAATATTAATTTAGAAAATACTCATCAAATCGAAAAGTTTTTCATCAACGATTGTTCTCGTATTTCATTCTATGTCTTGCCCTCTTCTCAAACTTGGCTCATCTACGAGCCAACCTGTCATAGCTTTTATAATTAAAACTTTTGTATGTAGGTATGTAAAGTTTTGTTTGATTCTAAATGGCGTAACGTTTTCTTCGATTTGTAAACTTTGATAACTAATATATATGTACAAAAGAAATATTCCTCACTTATTCCTTACACTTTCACACAACGCCATCTAGTTCCAAACTAAGCAGAGCTTGTAATATGGGTACTAGACAACGGATAAACATACATAAATACTTTTTTTTGTAAATACATAGAAAACACCCAGACCAATGCAAACAATCATGTTCATGCACACAAAGATTTGCATTGAGCGGGAATCGAACCCGAGACCTCTGCGTAGCAGTCATGTTATATAACCACTACTCCACAGAGGTCGTCAAATCCTACTAATATTACAAAGGCGTAAGTTTGTAAGTAATTGTACTTTACAATAATAAACCTTATAATCCAGAATAACACATACTTACGCTAGAATTTATAAAGATAAATTTTAATATAAGCTCTAAATACTAATCATCCTAACAGCTCATTAATGTTCCACTGCAGGGACGGAGCTCCACATGACGCGACGGACCCAAGTATCCCTCATACTTGGCCACGCTGGCGCTGGCTAAACGGATTAGTATAATGGTTTAATTTCAAGTTTTCCTTCTTTTCATTTCGTAAAGATAATATTTACGCTTAGTCCTTTAGTCGGTTTTTACGACACCCATAGGCTGAGATGGGGTGGTGACAACTTGTATTCTTACTTCGTCACCACACGGAGATCATTTGGAATACTATCTATTATTGGTGTCCATTACGTTTAAAGTAAAGAAGGAAAACTTGAAATTAACCCCTATACCATACCGTCTGGCCAGCGTGGTATTAGTAGGCCAAGTATCCCTCCGTCACGGGAGGAGGCCCGTCCCTGCAGTGGGACATTAATGAGCTGTAATGATGACGTTTAAAGTAACATAATCGGTCCTATCAAGATTACAATACAATGATTTGATCACAGGATATATATCACTGTACATTGTTGCAATGGAATCACAAATTTCCATTATTATAGATCAAAGCGTCGGTATCGGTTTTCGATATCGAGTATCGGTCAAAGTATCTTTGATATCTGGTATAAAGACCGATACTGACAGATCAGTATCGATAACTTATATTATTTAGTGTTACTTTTGTATTTGAAAGTCTTTTACTAAATAATGTTTATCAAGAATTAGTGACGATCAAGAAATAAGCGCCGATTACACTAGACTAGATGTAGTCAACTACATCATAAAGGAGAATACATATAGTCTAGTGTAATCACATGTAGGACATTGGGTCCGATTGCCTTTCTTTTCGCTCTTAAATAAGGATGCACTAAAATTTATAAAATAAGACCACGTCCTTAAATAAAAGCTATTGCGGATGTCACAAAATAAGAACGTGACCTAAAAAACTACCAATTCCTTTTGTCTATGAAAACAACCTTAAATAAGAGTGTTGTTATATTAAGTTTGACATGTTTTACGTCAAAGTTTTTTAAAATTTATTTATATAGGCTTTGTCGCTTAGCGACCACATCGCCGCCTGTATTACGTCAAAGTTAGTCTTACTTTCGTTCGTACTTATTTTACGTTTTTACTTGTGATATCTTTTAATTTGTTTTTATAACATGGAAACAGATTCACATCGAACGGTTCAGAATTATCTCTGATATGCCGATATGTAAGCCTTCTTTTGTCTGTAAACTAATAAGAAAAAACGCACTTTTTTATAAAGAACAAAGGCATTCAGTTAGGTAATTTTAACACATTTAAACCCTCTTACCGTTGATGTTCTTCATTTAACCTTCTTTGCACAATTATAACACTGATAGGAAACATTTTTTTCACTAAAAATCCAAGAAATACCTATATTTTAAATAAATTAAAATAAGCTCGCACAAAATTTCGAGCGACTTTAATTAAGGCAGTTTTTATACCGCTTTTACTTAAATAAGGTCAGTCAAATGTCAAATAAGCCAAAACGCAATCGGAATAAGAAAACTACTATCACTAATTAAGTTTAGGATGGCCCTATTTTAGTGTATGTTCTTATTTAAAGGAAAGGTAATACCCATGTGTACTAAAAATTTAAGTTTACATTTAAGTTCATTTTGTTGTTCTTAATTAAAGCCAATTGAGAAACGCAATCGGACCCATTGTAAACAGAACGTCCTAACACTAAAAAGTTAGGACGTCCTTATGTAGAAGACTACATGTAGTCTAGTGTAATCGGCGCTTTACAGCGCGAAAGTAGTACATACTATCGTTAGGAGACTTAACTTAACGTCAATGTTTAATACAAAAACGTATTTATTCTTAAGTCCTAACCGTCATAAAATAAATTAGCAATTATCTTTAATGTGGTTAGTGCCAGTCTAGCCTTTAATAAAAACCTTTTGTGACCTCTGTTTTGTCATTTTAAGTATTTAGTTTTAATTTAAAAGACATTACAACTACTGATTTACGTAGTGGCCAGTGTTTTAATGGTTTTGAATAAAGAATACTGGTTGACAATACTTTACGGTATCGTATAAGCCGACAAAGGGATATTTCGCATTATTACAATAACCGCCAACTAACTAACTACTTCAACTCTCCGTGTGGTGACGGAGTAAGAATACAATATGTTACCACCCCATCTTATCCCATGGGTGTCGTAAAAACCGACTAAGGGACTATCCGTGAATAATATTTTTACGAAATAAAAAGAAGGAAAACTTGAAATTAAACCCTATGCCAATCCGTCTGGCCAGCGTGGTATAAGTGGGCCAAGTATCCCTCCGTCCCGGGAGGAGGCCCGTCCCTGCAGTGGGACATTAATGGGCTGTTATGATGAACTACTTCAACTGCCTGGGTGGTGTGACGGTAACTCAAGCGCCTTCTTATAATTACGTAAAGATAATATTCTCACGGATAGTCCCTTTGTCAATTTTTACGACATCCATGGGATGAGATGGGGTGGTGGCGTATTGTATTCTTACTCCGTCACCACACGGAGATTACCTAGTTTATTGACTTTCAAATGTTAAAGGCTCAATAGACGAATAAGAAGATATCAATCGTATATAGTTTTTATTACTGTATAACACGCAAAAGGAAGGGTAAAAGTAAAAGGTATTAGAACTTTATTATCTGATGGATAGAAAACTTGAAAGGATTTATATCTTTTACAACTATCTTTTCTACAAAATTGTACGTAAACAAGGCTTTACTTAAGAGCGTTTATAATGCTCACTAGCGCCGCCAATAGAAAAAGAATCATAATTTGCAGATAGGATTAATAATGCAAAATGTTGGTATCCAAGTCTTGAGAAAAGGCAGTAAAGTATTTGTATAACACACTCTCAACACTTTATATGTTTTTCAATTAAATAAATAAATAACCTAAATAAATAAATATTGCATTATTAACAAAAATTCGTTACCAACATTTTGCTTTACTGATCCTATTTGCTATCAGCTAGTGACTTTATAATATCTGAAAGAATAATTTCCATTTTGTCAACCTTTAAAAATTTAAGTAAGAAAATCCTTACAGTTAAGGTATAGTGATAAAAAGCGGTACAGACCCACGATATCTGGTACATATCAGTTATACATAAAATGCTCTCATTAAAGTTTAAACTGGTGTTTAACTGGGTACTGAAGTAGTTCACTGGATTAAATAGTTCCACGTTCTGATCCTGACGTCCATATACCACTTGAGTAAACTTAGTCTCAACTAAATTTTGTATGTTATTGGAATTATCTAGTTTTACAAAGTAATGTGAGGGGTGTTTTACATTATTAATAGTGTGGTTTTAAATTAGTATTTTCTTTTACCTTCGTGTGGTGACAGAGTAAGAATACAATATGTCACCACCCCATCTCATCCCATTGGTGTCGTAGAAACCGACTAAGGGACTATCTGTGTATATTACCTTTACATAGAAAGAAGGAAAACTTGAAATTAAACCCTATACCAATCCGTCTGGCCAGCGTGGTATTAATAGGTCAAGTATCCCTCCGTCACGGGAGGAGGCCCGTCCCTGCAGTGGGACATTAATGGGCTGTTATGATGATGAAACTTACTCTCAACTAAATTTGGTATGTTATTGGAATTAACCAGTTTTACAGAGTAATGTGTTTATCAATATTCATGGGGTTTAAAAAATGTACTTATGGTTTTCTTTGTAAATTGTAAAATTGGATAAATTATTTAAAGATTGTTTTTTGTGAATTGTAAAATCGGATAAAATATTTTAATGTTTAATTTGCAAATGGTAAAATCGAATTAAGTATTCTATTTTATTTTGGTGCCGTCTAAATCAGATACAATATTTAAATAGTGTTCATTTGTAAATTGTAAAATATAGTAAAATATTTTAATTGTGTTAGTCAACTTGTAAAATCAGATTAAATACTTTAATAATATATTCTTTACCATATATCAAAAGTATACACACACGACTCTTGGCCAGAAGTTCTATGGCCGTAAGCTCCGAATTTTACAATTCCTGGATACAAATATTAACCTAAAACTTTGTAGTTAAAATATTTGTATAATAGTATAGTACCAAGTTTCTCTCAAACAATTCTGTTTCTAGTCCCTTAGCTCAATAGTAAGGCGTTTGTATGGGCCTGAGACATCAGGTACCTAGTAAGAGTATAAAGTGTAGGTATATATGTATTTGTTGCAGTCAAAGCTTAAATTTGGGTCATGTTTTTACATAAAGTATATTTCTAGTACATAGTCTCCGTGTGGTGACGGAGTAAGAATACAATATGTCACCAACCCATCTGATCCCTTGGGTGTCGAAGAAAAACCGACTAAGGGACTATCCGTGAATCTTATCTTTACGAAATAAAAAGAAGGAAAAATTGAAATTAAAACCTATACCAATCCGTCTGGCCAGCGAGGTATTAGTAGGCCAAGTATCCCTCCGTCATGGGAGGAGGCCCGTCCCTGCAGTGGGACATAAATTCGCTGTTATAATGATATTTCTAGATTTAACCTAATTATGACCGTTACTACTTCACATGGGCTTTGATGGGGCGAAGGCCTTCAGCCAAAGAATTAACGTGCCACAGAGGCTCCGTCTGGGGGCGCTACGAACCTCTACCAGGACCGTCACTGACTATCAGGACGTACGGAATGCCCCCTTAAACGGAAAATAAAATCATCGTGTGTAGGTCTATTTTATTTTGACCTCCTGTAGGCTTAACATTTTGAGCGGCCATTAAATTCGTATACTCTATTCATGTTATTTTTAAAAACAGTCGTTAGTACATTAGTCTAGTTGTGAATCTTAACTGCAACATACTCAGTTACATGTGTAGGTACAAAGTCCCTTTTGTGGGAATAGCTTGTAGTTTAGTTCAAATAGTTTGCTCTAGGAGTTAATTGTTTGATTTTAGATTTTTATATTGTTCCTAGTATTAATTGTTGTGACAAAGCAAGAAGTTGAATGGTTACCACCCTTTCTAGTATCGTAATTGTCATTAAATCCCGTGTAGTGACGGAGTAATAATACAATAAAAACTGAATAAGGGACTATCCTCGAATATTATCTTTACGAAATAAAAAGAAGGAAATTTAAAATTAAACCCTATACTAATCCGTCTGGCCAGCGTAGTATTAGTAGGCAAAGTATCCCCCCGTCACGGAATGAGGCCCGTCCCTGCAGTGGGACGTTAAAGGGTTGTTATGATGACTGTTTGTCAAATTGCAAGTACAGCAAAGCTCTTCGTTAATGTGTTGTTCTTTCAGTCGATTCCAATATTTAAAACTTGCGACACATTTTATAGCATACTATGTAGCTGACCCGTGCCCACTTCGTTAGGCCGCCAAAAAAACGCGTCCCTTTTTTAACATATTTCATTACTGCTCCACTCCTATTAGTCATAGCGTGATACTATATAGCCTATGACACTCCCCGATAAATGGACTATACAACACAGAAAGAATTTAATAAATCGGTTTAGTAGATCCAGAGATTACCCCCTACAACGTCACAAACACTCAAACTTTACCTCTTTATAATATTATAGTATAGATAATACACTTTTTACGGTATTACAACCTCGTCTTATAACGAGGGTGCGGTATAAGGTAACTAAGAGTCACTAGTACAAAGTAAAATTTCATAAAAGGAAAACTTGAAACCAAAAACCCTATACCAGCAAGTCTTTGTAGCGTTGTGGGTTTTAAAAGCCAAAACCCGTACCAAATCAATCAACGCAAATCTTGTAACCCCAACACAAAAGTAATAGATAGAAATAAATAAAATTCTAGTACGTAGACCGTACGTTGTTGGCAGTCATTTTTTTTTAAGTTCGATTTTCATACATGTTTATTGCTACTTATTATTTAAAAAGCGAGCAAAGCAAAGTAAACAAACTAGTAAAACATAATCATCATTATAAACACGAATTTAATCAACTGAAAAGTGTAAATCGATGAGTTTACGTTCATACACGTAAAGTTAAATTGACTTTGCATGCTTGTGTGGACAAAATATTAATTCGCTTTGAACGTATTACATTTAGTTTGATACAGTAATCTTAGTTTCAGTTGACATGTAAAATAAGCTCGTGTATCTATATTGATTAATTTGGTCTGGCAGCTGTAGGGAGGTGAAGGGAGCTGCTTATTGCATCAGTAGCGTAACTGATATTGTATAATTAGTGCATTGACGAGAACGTTAAGCCGTCATTCTGTATTAGCTTGTGGGTATTTTAGTGAATATATTGCGTATTAATATTAATTTGTGCATATATTTTGAACTGAAATTTGTAGATGGAAATAGTGAAAGACATTAGAATAAACCTTGTAGAATACAGAATTTACAGACCCAAAGAGACTCAGAACAAAAATAATACGAAATAATAATAGAACAATTCTTGGTCTTTAACTGAACAAGGCGAACTTAATTTTCAGTCTAGAGTAGCTGTAGTACCCGCAGGTAGGTACTTCATCTCTAGTTTTAGTTGAGGGCCATCCGCCCCACCACAGCCCTCGTAAAGTAGTAACTGTCGTCAGAGACAAACTACTCGTCCTCCAAAATAAAAAACTACATCTCTAGACTAAAAACTCAATGCTGATCTCGATCTACGTTGTATGGAGCACCATACAGCATCCAGTGCTATTTACGCCTCAGTCCAGTTTTGTTATGTAGGTAGGTATCAAACGAAATATTTTTCCCTGAAATACTCTAGAAGTATTGGTTAGGTTATTCGAAAACACTGCCACCACCGCACTCTCTGAAAAAATATGTGTTCTTTGTTTTGTCAAAGACTTTTAACAACAAAACTACTCGTGGCTATACGGTGTCATAGCTAGATGGTTTTGATACTGACTATAACACCTGCTTTTCAAAGTATCGCGAGTGGTTTTTTTACAGCGTGTATTGCAGCTTGAAATGCGGTGGATGATATGAAGCTGGCGAAATAAAGTCATTTAGTACCTAAAAGATTACAGTCCGTCAGTTTGTCCCCATTTGTGATATACTAAGACTACTATTAATATAAGCAACGTAGGTATTTATTTGATTTTATTTTTATTAGGAAAACATACAGTATTACTTAACTAATGCTATAAACTAATTAAAAACTAATCACCATTTAGATGTTTTCGCAATCAAACATCTATGTTACATTATAAGAACTTATATTATTCGTTAAACAATAGTTACATATAAAATGCTAACAAAAAAGTATACTTACATAATTTTAGATATCTACACAGTTTGAGAACCAAACCAGGAATTTGTTAGGGTGTTAAGAAAAACATGTGGTTTTGTGTTAAACAAATCAAAGTATAACCTGGTTAAGGCGGCGGTAAACCGAAGGATAAGAGAGTTACAGAACCGTAGAAGGTGGTTATTTGTAGGATACAATGCTAAACAGTTACCTAACATCCTCTAGCAAATATCATGACGAATGGTGAACATGTAAAGTCCTTCGTCTAGCAATGGATCACTTATGGCAGAGGTTGAAAAAATAAAAAATGAAACATTAATTCTACAGTAAATTTATTTTTAAGCAATTAGAATTGCATAGCAACACCTGAATCTATGTTCATTGGAATTTATCCCTTATTGAAACGTAATAAAGTGCTTCGTATATTCGGCAAAAAATATACATATTTGTTGAACCGTTACTTCTGAATAACAGATTTTAGTACGATATAGAATTCCATATTCAAAGAATCGTTACATTTGAAACAAAATATTTTGTTCTATATTTAAAAATGTGTTAACTATTCTTTTTATAAAAAATTCAACACGAAACAATAATACGTTTACTTCAAACATTTAAATAGCCGTTAAATGTCCCACTGCAAAGATTAACCTTCTTTAATAGTTGTTTGTATAGTTTGTATAGGGCATCACTACTTCTTAGGACACCCAGGAAAGAAAATGCAAGATAAGTTAAAATTATAATTCCTCACACACTCACACAACGCCATCTAGTCCCAAACTAAGCAGAGCTTGTACTATGGCTACTAGACAACGGATAAACATACTTAAACACCTTTTTTACACATACATATTATACATAGAAATGACACAGACCAATGCAAACAATCATGTTCATGCACACAATGATTTGCATTGAGCGGGAATCGAACTCGAGACCTCTTCGTAGTAGTCATGTTATATAACCACTACGCTACAGAGGTCGTCATATCCTGTGACTTGTCCAAAACACGCAAACAAAGTCGCGGGCACCAGCTAGTAGTTCAAAATATAAATAAAAACCATATTCACAAAGCCTCCCAAGTAACACAGAAAGCATTTTAACAAACAACAAGTGAACTTATATAGAGCTTAAAACCCGTATAAACACTTATATAAGTTCACCGAGCGTCTTGAAGCTGAACACTGGCAGTTGAAAATCATTGTAATGCTTTACGCGGTATAACAGTTGGATAATGGCAAATCAGAATGCTTTTGTACAGCCTTTAGTTTTAGTGCAGTAAACCACAATGCAGTTGTACAGTGTTCAGCTGTTTTTAGTGCATTTGGTTCCATAACGACATTTTAAAGGAGTTAATAAGCTGTTTTACAGCACAAACGTGAACCACTATAATGCCATGTAAATCCGCTATCCAGCTTTAAGCTGTTTTTTGTGCCTTTTGCTGTGTAAAAGCACTTGTAAAGGGTAAGTAAAAGCTTAATGCTGCTGAACAGCATAAATGTAAATCAATATAATGCTTGCATTTTAAAGGAAGAACTGAGTGCTGTTGTGTAGCTTATAGCTCTTTAAACAATCACACGTGAATAGTTGTAATGCTGGCGGCATTACTTGGGCTCACCGGGCTGCTTAAGGCTGACCACCATTTTGTAAATATTTTATAACCAAAAAATATATTCTTTCGGACCTATTTATAAAATGAATTGTCATTTAAAATAATTATATAACTTAATTTAATACAATACAAGCAATACTATTATTGTATTCATTCAAAACTTGTTCTGTACTAGGAATACACATTTGTTTTGGTTTTACACACATTATTTTATAACATATTTTGTATGAAAACCACAAAATATCGAAGGCGCGTAAAAAATTTCAATGAAACTTATATAAACAAGTACAGTAAACTACACTGCGCAGTAATATTTGAAGGCAAGTAATTCTATACATTTTAAAAAAACTTTAGCAAAGTAACTTTTTAATTTATTTTCCTAACTATAATATGTTAAATTTTGCATGCCTACAAAAGGTAAAATATAGCTGAACTATATGTTTATTTTTAATATCTTTAAATGTATTTTATACCTACCTATATTTGCAAAATAAATAAATATTCTATATTCTATTCTATTCTAATAAAAGAGTGAAAAACTTATCCGATGAATTTGTTTTGATGCAAACAATTATATGGCGTCACTCACTGTTTTATTTTGACAGTCTTTACTTATCCTTTTTTGATTGTAATAATTTGCAGTGTTTAGTTTACTTTAGTTCTAACTGTGAACACTTAAAGTGCCCCAATAAATCTTTTAGAACATTTAAATGCTAGTCTAATGCTTTTGTAATGCCGTTGGCATCTTCACTATCAATAACATTGCTATTATAATGCTTCTGTAATGCAATAGGCTATCTTATTGACCATTATAATTCTTTCTTAATGCGATTGGCAATATTATTGACCAAAATGATGTTTCTTTAATGCGATTGACATCTTTCTTGACCACAATAATGCTAATATAATGCGCCAGTAATGCTATTAACTAGCTACTGTGAACCCATATAGGGCCTAAAGCTGAATAATTTGTGCCCAAATAAGCATTACAGTAGCCATATAAACGTTTATAATGCTACTATAAAACTAACTCACAATGCTAAAAGGATACATGAATACTCTTATTCGGCCCTTATAATGCTTTGATGTGTTACTTGGGAGCTCTGTAAAGCAAAATTTCGTCTATCATAGTTTGGTATTCACCGTTCACTATAACCTGACCTCTGTTTTCAAACAAAAGCCATACAACTGTAGTTATAACAATATTGGCTATTTGGAAACTTTAGTTTTTTATTATTTTCGAGCCTCGAAAGTGACATAGACAACTTTTTACTGCGGAATTTTTATGAAACTTCATATGGGTCTGCACGCTAGGTGCCGCTAGTAGTAATCCGTTACTAATTGTGATTTATGTAGACATATTTTTAGTCTGTGGCCTATTGGTTATAGTACCTACCTATTTCATTGTTATGCAGAAGTTCTCGGGTTTGAAAACTGTACGTGATTTGTATAATACCTATGCATTGGTATTGCAAAAAGTATGTTTATCACAATAAGTCTACTTAGTTTGAAACTAGGTAGCGTTGTTTTTGTTACTTGTAACAACTAAGATTAAAGCCATGCAAGATAATTATGCTTGCGTTTTTGCTGGGTTTTGTGTTTGTGGATAAAATTTTGAAACAAAAAACCCATACCAGAATGGTATGAAACCGGTTATAATACGTAATTTTCGTTTAGGTGTTTATACTAAAATTGACAAACTAACGGTGATAATAGAATTAAGACATGCCGACCTCTATGGCGTAGTGGTTATATAACATGACTGCTACCCAGAGGTCTCGGGTTCGATTCTCGCTCAATGCAAATCTTTGTTCATTAATTCATTCATTTTTTTTTTAAACATGATTGTTTGCATTGGTCTGGGTGTTTTCTATGTATAATATGTATCTATTTACAAAAAAATAGTAACTAAGTATGTTTATCCGTTGTCTAGTATCCATAGTACAAGCTCTGCTTAGTTTAAGACTAGATGGCGTTGTGTGAATCTATGAAGAATTTATATTTATATTTAAGAGGTTATAATAGACAAACTATAACAATATACTAAAAAAACAACGAATTACATTATGTAAAAATGTACCCAGATCTAACCGGGTTAAAATGACGATAACACCCAAGGGAAAGCCGCAATATCCGTATGCATTTATGAGAGAATTTCGGTGGAAACAGCACGAATTCGGTGTAACCGCTATCCGTCTGAAGTAATACTCTTGGCACACATTTCCAGCCAAAACTGCATTCTCTTACGACGTACGTAGTTGGAAATTGATTTGAATGAAACTTTATACGACGACCTTTGTAGCGTAGATTATCTAATCTATACTTCTATACTAATATTATAAAGAGGTAAAGTTCGTGGGCTTGTGACGTTGTAGTCCATTTATCGGGGAGGGTCATAGGCTATATAGTATCACGCTATCACTAATAGGAGTGGAGCAGTAATGAAATATGTTTAAAAAAGTGACCCATTTTTTTCTCTGCCTAACGAAGTGGGCACGAGTCAGCTACTAGTACATAAATGCTTTGCATAGTTCTTCGGTTCGATTCCTTATCAATGCTAATGTTTGCGTTGATCTAGATGTTGTCTATAAATAATAATGTAGGTGTTCCCAAAAACTATTTATTTATGGAATGTCTAGTATCTATAGTACACGCTCTGCTTAGTTTGGGATTAGATGGCGTTGTGTAAACGTGTGTCATCATCATCATATCAGCCAATTGACGTCTACTGCTGGACATAGGCCTCCTCTAAATACATTTGGTTTGCCACCTTGAGCGGTCCTGCACCTCTCTCATCCAACGGTTTCCCGCCGACCTATCTAGGTCGTCGATCCACCGTGTGAGGGGTCTCCCCACCCTGCGTTTTCCGTTATTTTAACACAAGAGCTTAATAACATTTGTGCTTTATTTAGCTCATTCGCTTATTCAAGCTTCACCTGGTACTGCAAGCTGTTAAACAGATTAAACGGCTAATTATTACCTTTTATGAATTGTATGCTGCGTTTTTTAGACAGGATGTATTTTTGTGTTGGTTAATTTTAGAACTTATTGTAGAACGACCCTTAGCTAGGTGGACCGACGACCTCAAAAAGGTTTTTCGGTCGGACTGGTCAGAAGAGGCAGGGCAGTGCTCAGCGACGCGTCTTGGAAGTGGCCTATGCCTAGCAGTGGACTGCGATAGGCTAGTTGATTGATTTAATTTTATTTCTTTGTATGAGTTCCCGCGACACAGGGATTGATATCCCCTAGTGTGGGATTTATCTTTTAAAAAGGAAAGATAACGAAGCTACCTATGAAACTCACCATTATTCGAGCATTTTGTTTTTCAATGTGGTATAAAAATGTCGTTCACCACAACGGACACAAAATGGATACTGATTAATTAAAATATTTGTGTCACGTTTCCATCGTTGTGTCTACGTGAACATTTTACTAATGGTAAATATTTTTGACGCTAATTCGGTTAGCGCGAACGAAAACAAGCCGTTTTCGGTAAAAATGACAAACCACAAGGGTTTTATTTAGACGATGTGGGTTCTAGTCCTGTTATTGTCTTCTTTCTTTACATTGTTTTCAACAATGATAATAATTTAGGCTACCGAGGCAGATAACTCTGTGTTCTACAAATCAAAACCAACCTGTCATTAGGCCCGCTTTCAACAAAGCGGAGAGGAGAGGAGAAGAGAGGAGATGTGTTGGAATTAACCAATCAGATTTCGTTATTTCCACATCTCTTCTCAGCTTAGTTTCGTGGAAATGGATCAAGCGGAGAAGAAAGGAGATGTCTGATTTTTTCATAGAATTATTTGCGGCGAGCGAACCAGCGGTGGCGTGGCGGAACGTAGAAGGTAGGCTGTTTTCTCAGGAAGGAAGGCAGACAGTCGGGTGGCCGAGTGGACCACTCATCTCCTCTCCGCTTTGGTAGAAATAACCTTCTAGCTTTGCAGCACGTCTCGTCTCTCCGCTCCAGCTCCTCTCCGCTTTAATAGAAACCGGGCTAACGCGGTGTCCTACGTGGGCGACAAAAGCCACGTCAAACCCTTGACCTTTTGTTAAGCACCCATAGACTACAATCATTACACCATTTCGATTTAAATATACCCAGAACTCTGCATGTTCTTAAAAAATAAAAATCTATATCTATACAATACTAAGCCTAATTTTAAAACTTCTTATCGCGATAAACATAAAAAGTTTTATCGCGATGATACTAAAACTAAAATATTCAACGATAAGCATTGTTTTAAGTATTCAAACACCTAAATATGTCATATTAATTTTATTAATTATGCTAAATTATGGGACAATTATGTCGCTTTTAGTTTTGTATCGCGTGATTTGTCTGTCGGGTTTAAACGTGGATTAAGTTTAGTTGTAACGGTTTACGATTTAATGCCTTTTGTACCTAGGTTACTTACTTTAAAGTCAATAAAAATATTACATTAGCTAAAATACGTACGTACGTACAGCTGGTTTGAAAATACCTCTTTATCATCCATTGCGGCTTATCCTTGGTCATCAATAAAAAAACCACGACCTCTGGCTTCTACCTAAAATCCGCCTGGATACATGACCCTTTTGCAACTAAGACATTTGTCTTAACGACCTCTATGGCATAGTGGTTATATAACGTGACTGCTACGCATAGGTCTCGGGTTCGATTTCCGCTCAATGCAAATCTTTGTATCCATTGTACAAGCTTTGCTTAGTTTGGGACTACATAGATGACGTTGTGTGAAAGTGTAAGGAATATTTATTTTGACATAGTTCTAACCAGGTGCAGCTAGAATAAGCGAATAAGCTTAATTAGCGTACGTGTTGTTAAGCACTTAAGCTGTCTACTTCACAATAATTAAAGTTGAAATATTAAGTTTTTACTTTATGAGTACAGCATGCATGTTCATGTTAGAATGCAATTGTAAATTATATTGTTATGGTTTTCAAGTAAATTGCATTTCAAGTTTGTTTGTAGTAATGTATGTTTATGTGTTTTACGTCTCCGTGTGGTGACGGAGTAAGAATACAATATGTCACCACCCCATCTCATCCCATGGGTGTCGTAAAAAACGACTAAGAGACTATCCGTGAATGTTATCTTTACGAAATAAAAATAAAAAAACTTGAAATTAAACCCTACACCAATCCGGTATTAGTAGGCCAAGTATTCCTCCGTCATGGAAGGAGGCCTGTCCCTGCAGTGGGACATTAATGGGTTGTTAAGATGATATGATGATGACACTTTTCTTGAGTAAAACATTTATCGCCAGATGCGAGGAGTTATTCGTGATTTGTTTCTAGTTCTAAGCATGAAACTATGCTTTACAAATCGCCCTTAATCTTTTTTACGACATCCACAGAGCGAGAATGGGTGCTGATATTTTTTATATTCTTACACTACACAAGCTGTATTTCAATCATCATCATCATAACAGCCCGTCCCACTGCAGGGACAGGCCTCCTCCCATGACGGAAGGATCCTTGGCCTACTTAGGCGGATTGGAACAGGTTTTAACACAGAAATCTAAATAAAGGTTTTAATTTCAAATTTTCCTTCTTTTTATAATAAGATAATATTCACGGATAGTCCCTTAGTCGTTTGTATGACATGTTGTATTCTTACTCCGTCACCCACACGGAGTATTTCAATTACCAATATTAAAAAGGTCATTTATTGATTTTATTCAACTTCAAAAGGAAAAACAGCCAAAACATTTTACTGAAAAACCTTAATAAGGAAAACGGAACTAAAATACTCGTAGTATAGTATTATATAAATGTCAGTGTTACAGTCAAATCTTTAAATCAGTCAGCAGTCCTTTTGTCTAGACATTTCGTTTTTGTAAAAAATAGTTAAGTAAACGTATCTAGATTTTTATTAATCTATTTATAAATGTATGTCGTAAAAACCAACTAAGGGACTATCATCTTAACGAAATAAAAAGCAGGAAAACGTGAAAAAAAAACCCTGTACCAATCCGTCTGGCTAGCGTGGTATTAGTAGACCAAGTTTTCCTCCGTCACAGGAGGAGGCCCGTCCCTACAGTAGGACATTGATAGGCTGTTTTGATGATGAAATGTATGTCATCATCATCATAACAGCCTTTTAATGTCTCATTACAATTATTAACAGAGTCAAATTTAGAGTATTATAACCATGTTGTTGTAAGTCAAGTTTCTCTTCAAGTGATAATGACTTCCCTTTACTCAGCATTCACGAGACTCATAGAATTAGATAAAGTAGTGAGGCAACACAATAATATATTCTTACCCCATCACTATTCCAAAAAATATCATCATAATAACAGCCCATTAATGTCCCACTGCAGGGACGGGCTTCCTCCCGGGACAGAGGGATACTTGGCCTACTAATACCGTGCTGGCCAGACTGAATGTTATAGGGTTTAATTTCAAGTTTTCCTTCTTTCTATGTAAAGATAATATTGGATGTGATGATGAGTGAGATGAGTGGTGATGAGATTGGGTAGTGACACACTGTATTCTTTAACCCATCACAATTCCAAAAAAATATACTACTACCATAACTATTATAAAATTCGCTATCCATCTACTTTTTATCCTCCCCAGTACGTGTTCAATCCCGCTGGGTGGTAAAGTGGGGGTCAGTTAGACAAATGACGTCATCAATGATGATAGATCGTCTCTAAGTGGCAGATGGACATGCCTTATCTTATTAAACGATACTATTTTGTTCGAAAGAAAATTGTAAGTATTAGAGAAAAAAATCTTTTTTTTTCAATATTGAAACTAATTTTGTTGAAAAATTTCTGATTGGTTGATTGATTCAAGATATCAATCAGTGAGTGTGATTGATAATTTTGACTTATTGTTCTGTTATGAGAAGTCGAAGATTTTGTTATGAAATTAGGTATTTTTTCTCTATTTCTCTCTTGTTCTGTAAGAGAATCAAATTATTACTTATAATTTTTACCAAATAGGCCAGTAGTAATATCTATCCTTTCGGATATTATACGTCCAACTGTTAATATGTCTTCTTGTCATTATGTCCAACTGTTATATTGACTCTTTGTAAAATGATTCATTATTAAAATGTGAAAGTGTTAAAATGTCCAAATCATAGTATGTACTAAAGTCAAATACACATTATGTTATGTTACACACTTACTAACAATTACTGACCGATGGTCATACACATATTCATAGTAATTAACACAAAGTAATTTTTCACAACTAGAGACCTTGTAATTTTTTTTGTTTTTTTTGCCATGTTTCCGTGCCGCGCGTTTCCCGGTTAGAATAGGACTGCCCCATATCCTCCCGTAAGTGTCGTAAGAGGTGACTAAGGGATACCAAGACCCGGTGCACACCTAGCACCTTTGGTCAACCTCTCGGTGGGTAGTAAACCACTAACAACAACATTCCCAAGGAGATTTGGCGTCAGGCAGGCGGCGGGCCGTAAAATATAGCGAAAACCTCTAGCAGCATGACTAGGAGAAGACATGCTGCACCGAGCCATGTTTCCATTTTATAAAAAAGCGCGTCCTTGCAGTAGGACATTCACAATCTACCATCAATACCTAAAACATACTACCCTAACCTAACTAAAGTTTAAAAAGCAAAGGTATCGTTGACGATAAAATTCATCTTAAAATAGGTTATGTAGCTAAAAATAGTAGCTGAAGAGGTTCGCTCTATTTGTATGGTGACCTGACCTCGTACGGTCGTTTATTATTCTACTGGCTATACAAAAATTTTAACACCGTAAAAAAGAATTTTCTCTGTGTATTTTCTATGTTGATACAGGAAAGTGTACATTGTAAAGTATGTATCTGGTTGACTTATTATGTGACTGTTTAAAACTTGATTGATAACGTGAATCAATCAAATAGTTGTGTTAGTGGTGGCTATGGCGTAGTGGTTATATAACATGACTGCTACGCACAGGTCAAGGGTTCGATTCCCGCTTAATGCAAATATTTGAGTGCATAAACATGATTGTTTGCATTGGTCTGAGACAGGTCAAGGGTTCGATTCCCGCTTAATGCAAATATTTGAGTGCATAAACATGATTGTTTGCATTGGTCTGAGTGTTTCAAATAAGCATGTATTTACAAAAAAAAGTATTTAAGTATGTTCATCCGTTGTCTAGTACCCATAGTACAAGATTTGCTTTGTTTGGGACTAGATGGCGTTGCTTGTGGAAAAAAAAAATGATGTTTCTCACGTCATTAAAGTATTTCACATAGAATTTTAATTCGGGAGCGATTTGTCGCGTCGCGATAAATAATTGAAATCGACTCAGGTTTTATAATCAATAGTTTTAATTACAAAACTATCACGACATTAATCTTTATACCATGAATCATCATCATAACAGCCCATTAATGTACCACTGCAGGGATGGGCCTCCTCCTGTGACGGAGGGATACTTGGCCTACTAATACCACGCTGGCCAGACGAATTGGTATAAGTTTTAATTTCAAGTTTTCCTTCTTTCTATGTAAAGGTAATATTCACGAAATAGTCCCTTAGTCGGTTTTTACAGGTCCTGGAATCAATATTTTTAATTACAAAACTATTACACAAATCTTTAATATAATATAAGAATAATCCTATAATCTATAAGAATAATCCTTCCAAAATCGATTATACTTAAACATAAAAAGGCTTTATAGGTAAAAAGACACAACATTCTGATGAAAAGCAAAGCTGTATGGACCCTTGTCATTGCGTCACAATAGCCTAATCGAGCATGCCAATAGTATTGCCTTTCTAAGTACATATTGTGTTGTAAGGCTGTCGTTTCAAATAGTTCTTTGTATTATTGTGTTGGTATAATGTATGTATGGGAATAGTAGATTTTAACGTGGTTAAATTGGTTTTTATCTATCTATACTTACTAATATTATAAAGAGGTAAAGTTTGTGTGTTTGTGATGTTGTAGGGGGTAATCTCTGGATCTACTAAACCGATATAAAAAAATCTGTCTGTGTTTGATAGTACATTTATCGGGAAGTGTCATAGGCTATATAGTATCATGATATGGCTAATAGGAGTGGAGCAGTAATGAAATATGTTTAAAAAAGGGACGCGTTGTTTTAGCCGCCCAACAAAGTAGGCACGGGTTAGCCAGTGTTTGATAATTTGCTGGCTTTTTATTGGAATGTTAAGCTGAAGTTAAAGTTAGTTATCAATCTCTCAAAATCAGTGTTAAGTCAGTAGAAAATGTTTTGCCAAGTAGAAAAGAATTTGAACATGAAACTAAAGCCACCCTTTGAAACATCTGTTTTAGACCATAACCCTTCCACTGGCGAATACGGGCCTCTTTCATGATCACTCCGAGGGCAATGGAGACAGGGACCACGTACCGGAAAGCGAAGGGTGGGGAGACCCCTCACACGGTGGACCGGCAACCGAGTTAGGACGACGGGAAGCCGATAGATGAGGGAGGCACAGGACCGCACAAGGTAGCAATACTTGAAGGAGGCCTATGTCCATCAGTGGACGTCGATTGGCTGATATCATGATGATGACTTCTTTACACTTCGTTTTGCAAAGTAGATAGATAACTGGGAACACAATATATTTAGGTTAAATTGATGTTTGTTAAAGTCCCCACAACAAAGTAGTATTCCCAAGTAGGGGACTTATTTATAATGAACCACAAAATATTAATATACATTTTATTAATTACAGGTACTAACCCACTTGACATCAAATTTATTTAACAAAACGTAAGTACTTAACAATTAAGGCTTTTGTTAAAAGGTTATTATTATAATTATATCGTGTTTATTGTTAATTAAGTTTTATAATTAACAAAATAGTAATTTCGAATTTATTAATTAGTCTGTCTGAACTAGGTATTATATTTAATGAATTAATTTCGTATTATGCCTTATCTGTAGTATCTGTGCTAGTATATTTTGCTCTCAAGGTCTTTATTATGCCTTCAAGGACCTTTTTAATTCATAAATATTCGCTTATTATTTTGATTATTAATCTATCTGCTGATTAGTCCACCTTCAAGCAGTTCTCGCCGTCCTGACTTTTTATAGGTGAGAGAGAAACACCGTGGGATTTAATCGGTACATCATACAACCATTTTTTAAGAATTCGTACACATCTGGGGCCCAATTCCGCTAATAATGAATAATATGATTATATAGCGCGGTATTAGTAGGCCAAGTCTCCATCCGACCCGAGAGGAGGCCCTTTCCTGCAATGGGACATTAATGAACGGTTGCGTAGGAACTATTTTTTTGGGATTCTGACACACCTGGGTGCCTGGGACAATGGCAGGTGGAGGGCCTAAATATAAAGTTTCTTACGAATACAATGGCAAGGGTAAGTTGAGCAACCGGTTTTCTGTGAAAGCTGTCGCTGACCTTGAAAGCGATCAGCTTCTGGATACATGTTGTTTTACTTATTTATTAATTATATATATTATTTTTTAATTTTATTTTTTTAATTTATAATATGAAAGTGTAACAATGTTTTTATTAATATCTTTTGTAACAAGGGAGCTACGCCTGCCAACAAACTGCTGTGCAGTTTGGCAGAAGTACTAATATAATGTAATATTTTTAAATCACCGAATAAACACTTTTTCATTTTTTCATTTTCATTTTTTCACCAACGGATGGTACTGCTCCCGTCAAGTCGGCCTATTCGTGATAAAAACACGCCTAACTCAACCACTGATGAAATTTATATTGACCCAGCATGAGTGAGATATGGTGGTACACCTACACCATGTTTTTCAATCAATCAATCAACTAGCCTATTGCAGTCCATTGCTGGACATAGGCTTCTCGCAACACGCACCGCAGAACACGTCCTTCGCCTTCCGCATCCATTCCGACCCAGAGACCTTTTTGAGGTCGGTTCACCTAGCTGGGGGGAGTCCTACACTATTTTTACTACTATATTATTAGGCAGTTCAATAATACATATTTTTAAGTATAAAATTTCTTTGATCTTATTTGTTCGTAAATATGAAAGCTACGTTGAAAGAACGTTCTAAAAACGCTGACCCAAATTTTCCGAATGAAAACTCGGAGACAATATAAATCAATACACAACGGTAAAAACTGTTTTGTTTCTTTTTTAATTGTTTGAAAAATATTTTTATGTATCATCTTTATAGTATCAGCCAATAAATAAATAAAGAAATATTCCTCACACATTCACACATCGCCTCCTAGTCCCAAAATAAGCAGAGCTTGTACTATGGATACTAGACAACGGATATACATACTTATATACTTTTTTTTTTGTAAATACATATATAATAAACATAGAAAACATTCAGACCAATGCAAACAATCATGTTCATGCACACAAAGATTTGCATTGAGCGGGAATCGAACCCGAGACCTATGAGTAGCAGCCATGTAATATACCCACTGCGCCAATGAGGTCGTCATGTTATCATATCAGCCAATGGACGTGGACTGCTGGACAAAGGCCTCCTCCAAATACCTCCACTTTGCGCGGTCCTGTGCCTCTCTCATCCATCGGTGCTCCGCCATCTTTTTTAGTATTCAAATTTTTTTCCCACTAGGGGCCAACTATCCATGAATCACCATAACAGCCCATTACTGTCCCACTGCAGGGAAGTGCCTCCTCCCGTAACGGAGGGATACTTGGTCTACTAATACCACGCTGGCCAGACGGATTGGTATAGGGTTTAATTTCAAGTTTTCCTTCTTTTTATTTCGTAAAGATAATATTCACGGATAGTCCCTTAGTCGGTTTTTACGACACCCATGGGATGAGTAGGGGTGGTGACATACTGTATTCTTACTCCGTCACCACACGGAGTAAGAATATTATCTTTATATAATAAAAACAAGGAAAACTTGAAATTAAACCATATACCAATCCGTCTAGCCAGCGTGGTATGAGTAAACCAACTATCCCTCTGTCACGGTAGGAGGCCCGTCCCTGCAGTGGGACATTAATGGGCTGTTATGATGAATCTCTACCTACCCCATATAGAATAGGTCTTAACCTTAGTATGTATGTATGTATAAAAACAAAACAAATCCTACGTTTATTGGGCCTCATTAGCTTCCAATTATGTCAAAGGAAATCCTTTTTACTGTCAACAATTCTTGTCTCCAGAGATTAATTAAAGAAAAATGAAAAAACAATAATAAATAAACGGCATCTTCTATCCTATAAATCTTTTGAGATAATCTTTGTGTATTGCAATCTGTGTTCTACGATCAAGGAAATAAATCACATTTTAGTTTGTCGTATTTTTATTCGAGCAGTTTTATTGGATTGATGATTTTTAAACTTATATATTACTAGATGTGACAAGTTGTTTTTTGCTTTAGTTTGGTATTGATAGTATTAATTGATCTTAAACCAGCTTGACGGAAACTGTGCAGTAACTAAGTAGTAAATTATTTTAGATTTCACTTCTTGTATAAATATAAATATTCCTCACACAACGCCATCTAGTCCTAAACTAAGCAGAGCTTATACTATGGGTACTAGGCAACGGATATACATACATGAATACCTTTATTTTTTGTAAATACATAGATATTATACGTAGAAAACACCTAGACCAATGCAAACAATCATGTTCAAGCACACAAAGATTTGCATTGAGCGGGAATCAAACCCGAGACCTCTGCGTAGCAGCCATGTAATATAACCAATACGCCATAGAGGTCGTCAATATATTATAACCCTTTTGTATTTTTAAATCTTTGGAAACCTTTTAGAGGTCGTCCACAACCTTTTGTCCCAGGTGGCCAGTGTATCTTCGTCCCAAAAACTTACGTTGTAGTTACTGACTGTACCGACTAACACCCACTGTGATCCCGTCTTATCTATTAGGAGACAAGACTGGCATTAGGGTACCTATTTGATTGGGTTCCTATTCCAGTCAAGCCTTGTTACTTTGAAGAAACCCTTAAGTCTTGACTTGTGAACAAATATACACTTAAGCATTTCTTACATCTACATTTGTATTTATTTTATTTGTCTTTTCATTAAAATTATATTTTTCCTTAACAAAGAGAAAAAAAAACGTAATACTAAAGAAATATATTGTTCTTAAATCGTCGAGTACCATAAAAGTAGGTCTAAGTACTTACTGAGACTTCTTGAAGTATATTTTTGTTATTATAGTATAATAATTGGTATACTTATGTTTTCGTGGAAGGACAAGTAACATAAATAAGTAAAACAATATCAAACTACAAAGAGTATCTGAAAATGTTTTTATGAAAACAAAGCAAGATAACTTATTATTAATAACTACACGGGTATTAACACGATTAAATTGTGTTAATATTGAATTATTTACCTTTGAAGCTCTCGGCGGGAAGCCGATGGATGAGGGAGGCACAAGACCGCGCAGGGTGGAAACGTTTGAAGGAGGCCTATGTCCAGCAGTCTATAGGCTGATATGATGATGATGAAGCTCTCGATGTTTCGCCCAGGTTGCACCAGCCATGGTCACGAGATGACTGATGCGATGTCACTGCTCCGTCTCCGGGACAATTAACTGAACCAACACATTGTTTGGCGCAGAAGGCGTGAGAGGCGTGCTCATATTTTTTTACTGGTCCTTCCTGTTCACTTATTTTAAGTACTTCTATGTTTAATTGTCGCGTGTTTTTAAGGTGGAGGGTAGATTTTAAGAACAAGAAATATTATACATACATACATAAACTCACGCCTTACCCCGGCCGGGGTAAGGCGTGAGTTTTAAAAAGATTCGGCCTCGTCCACATTCATTAAGCGAGTCATACATGCGCGTCGATTACGAGTGCTCTAAATAAAAATATTATGAATATTATGTATTATTATATTATTAGAAATATTGTCATAGTTATTAGGTAGAAATAAGGAGTGTAATGTACCTACAATTTCAATTATAATAGTGTATACCTTTGCGCTTGCGCCTTAGTAAATATTATCTTTATATTTTTAGAGCAAATTTAAAAATATTAAATGTCACATCTAGTAAACATGCATCAGTGTAAAATATCGACAGTACTTTGTCACACCTGGCGTGTTTTATTGATCTGTAACACGGGGTGACGGGGTGACCTCGGACATGGTTTCACCATTTTTATTGCGATGTACATACATACAAATATATATTGTTATCCTTAGACATATTCTCATATTAGCTTAGGAATCTCCTGTTGAAAAAACCTCGTCTATTTCTGTTTTTATTCTCGGGTTACAGTAGCTTAAGACAATACCGTCCTTAGCTTGTGTCAGTATTACGTGAAGGTCTAAAGCACCCTAAGCTTTATTTGTGTACCGCAATTAATTCTGCTCCATCTAGTACCTATACACAAGCATTGAGCTTCATAACAGCCTATTAATGTCCCACTGCAAGGACGGGTCTCCTGCCGTGACGGAGAGATACTTGGCCTACTAATACCACGCTGGCCAGGCGGATTGGTATAGGGTAATTTCAAGTTTTCCTTCTTTTTTATTTCGAAAAGATAATATTCACGGATAGTCCCTTAGTCGGTTTTGACGACATCGTGTAATGAGATGGGGCGGTGACATATTGTATTCCTTCTCCGTCACCACACGAATTAAGCTTACCATCATGCATTATTTCTTTATATTATCGCCACCATCATGTTAGCCAAAAGTAGCACACTGCAGGTTATAGGCCTACTTAACACGTCCTCATATTTCTCTGCCCATTGCAGTGATGTAAAATAATACATATTGGAACTAAAAATTTATTTCATCAGCATGTCAATTCTCGTTCCTCAAAATCGTTGAAAATTTAGCTAAGTTGACTTTAGTTGTTAGTTGACCGAACTTTTAACGA
This sequence comes from Schrankia costaestrigalis, assembly GCA_905475405.1. Lineage (NCBI taxonomy): Eukaryota > Metazoa > Arthropoda > Insecta > Lepidoptera > Erebidae > Schrankia > Schrankia costaestrigalis. The sequence goes on along the minus strand of FR997852.1, from coordinate 9,853,409 downwards.
TTTTAAGGAACGAGAATTGACAAGCAGGTTCATTCTCGTATAAAAACATTTAGAAATATTCAATATCGATTCATTTGATATTATATTTATAATGCATGTGAAAGTAGTACTTATAATTTCGATACATTAAGAGTTGATGTACAATAAATTTTGATAATAATTCAACAATTATTGCGCAGGTTTGACGTTTCTTAACGTACGGAAATACCAATTTATTGCTACGGTGCATGACACGGAAAGTCATTTTAAATTTTACGAGAGTACCGATTTAGTATCGTAGCACACATATCAAAACGTAGAGGGATCGGCATCGCCTCGTCTTTTTCCTCGGTGTCAAACGTCAAAAATCCGATTACGTTACGATTCCAATTAGTGTGCGTTGCAGTAAAGAGTTACATACAAATAATACTGAACGGGTCGAATTGATACGGTGACTATGCCATTACGTTTTGATATGTGTGCTACGACCCTTAAGCATTGTATGAAGTACGATCCAGTTGCTATCGCATTACATTTATTTACGTAATTATGTCAGTACGTGAATGCCAATTGTGATAATTTGGTTTTTTTGATCAATTTTGTTTAATTTTTAGTTACAACGTTTATTCAGTATACTACTGAATAAAGATAGCTTCCAGTTAAGAAGCTTGGCTGTTAGTTTGAGCTGATATTCATAATAAAGTAGTTAGTTTATAACAGTCAGAACATTTATCGAGCTCAGTTTTCACTAGAAACGTTTTCTTTAATATCTTAGACGATCTTATATTTTGTAAGTAAAAAGCGTTACTTTGAAACTACTAGTAGGTAGTAGAATATAATACTGCTTGTAATAAGCTAAAGTTAATGATCATTGCATTTAATAATATACTAATGTTGTGTTTTCAATTTTGGAAATTATGTATTTAGCCATACAAATAAATAATAAGTAGGTACACGTTAAACTTACATCCTACACTGTTACTGTTATATATATTTAAATATATATATATATCTCATCCCACTGCTGGGCAAATGCCTCTTCCCTTGACTTTTCATAGGTCTCGGCTTTATTGGCCAATAAAGGCCAGTATTTCCATGCCCTGTCCAGCTTATCACGGCATCTTATACTCATACATAGTCTGCCGCAACGCCGAATAATTGCCTTTGGGCATCATTCTGTGCTTATTCTAACCCAAATACAAATCATCATCATAATTCAGTCAATCCCTCCTCGAAATATTCCCTTACCTTGGGCGGTCCTGCAAAATAATATTAACAAATTACAACAATAATTGTATATTCCTTATACAAATATTATTCATTAAATTATTTATTTATAAAATGCTTTATTAATTCCTATCTTATATAAAACTAACCATTAGCGAAGAATTCTCTAGCGTGCAAGTAATAGTTCGAGTATGAACATAGAAATTAACAAGCTTGTTTACATTGGATTATTCTACATTTTCTTGTTTACTTCTACTCGTAGTTTACTGAATACTTATTAATTAATACCTTTGGGGTGGCTAACTAAGTATACAGTATTACCGCTATTATTAAAAGAAACAAACAGAGTAAATATTTATTTAGAAACTTGGGATTTTCAGATATCACGGCGTTACCGAGAATTAAAACAAACGACAATTTATGTAGGTAAAGTCATCATAACAGCCCCTTTAGTGTCCCACTGCAGGGACACTTGGCCTACTACTACACGCAGGCCAGGATAGTCACGCATAGTCTCTGAGTCGGTTTTTACGACACCCATGGGATGTGATGGGGTGGTGACATATTGAATTCTTACTCCGTCACCACTAACTATACTAGCGGCCCGTCCCGGCTTCGCACGGACATAAATCGTGAATTAATGTAGTATGTGAGTAAAGTTACTAGTCACCACACGGATATACATATTGTATATCCTTATACGTATAGAAATATTGTATATCAAACTACGAACTTATTGCATTACTCACTACGGCACAAAAAATGTTTGAAAGCATTTTCTTGCGTGCTAGTAATAGTTGTACTACAACTAACAAAGAAATTATTTACAACCATGTTAACTGTATGCTGTAAAGTAATTTCTTGTTTACAATTAATTTGTAAAGTGAATTTACTATGAATAAAACTGTAATTATATAACTGTAGTGCAACTAAAGCATTAGATTTAACTTATTACTGAAGTTATTTTATGTTTTAATAAAACAAAACGTAAACTTAAGATATTTTTATAACCAATTATGATATTTCTTTGGCACTTACTTGGGAGTTTTCAATACTCTTTCAAACAGATCACAGATCTCATCTTTGGACTTCCTTTGTGATCCATCGTGACGGAGGGATACTTGGCCCACTAATACCACGCTGCCCAGACCGATTGGCATAGAGTTTAATTTCACGTTTTCCTTATTTTTATTTCGTATTCACGGACAGTCCCTTAGTCGGTTTTTACGACACACGTGGGATGAGATGGGGTGGTGACATATTGTATTCTTACTCCGTCACCACAAGTATAGTATAGTTTTTGCGGTCTTTTCAAAAAATTACTAAAAATTATTGAACTCTTTACGTATTACCTACAGCCGGATTACTAGTATAATTCAGTAAGAAATAACCCGCAACAAACAACTTATTTATACTAGTTCTATAGCATAAAGTAGTCCATATCTAGTCCCCTGAAGTAAATTTCCATGTAAATATACTTCACAGAGCAACACAATTAGCTCGACCTAACTTCTAAGGTAATACTAAATCAAAGTTGAGATCGTCGACTGTGATATGACAGAGTTATTGTTCAAATTACTGTACTTAGACAGTGATTCTCAATAGTTTAAATTTTGGTAACCCTTCTTTTGTTTGTTCTATGAGGACATTTTATTATAAATTATACTTAGACAGTAATTGTCAACATTTTATGTTTATGACTCCTGTTTCTTTTAGTGGATTTGAAAAACAAAAATTAAAGGCCTACGCAGACCGGGACGGCATGGCAAGGGATTTTAATTTTTACTAATAGAAATTCAACCGTAAAGTTACAGAAATACGACATAAATTTGGGAGATGTTTTCACAAGAAAATAGGATTTCCTTAGAAAATAGGATCTAGACAAAATGTTTTGATAGTTAAATTAGTTTTCTTAGATTAATATTCTTTAGTTATAATATTATGACAGGTCTTATTTACGACGGAGAGAAACTTAAGCTTATAATACTATGAAAACCCTATACCAATCCATAGAATATCCCAGAATATCCATAGAATAGGCAATCTGACGAGGCTTGTTAGATAAGCTTTTATTCGTAGCATAAGATGGAATAGTGATACCATATTCGCACCAAATCTCATTCAACGAGAATTGAACCCCATACTATACCACTAGACATTACAGGGCATCAAAATGATCTCAGAACATTTTCATCGTCACATATCCACAGTTTTTAATCTATCAATATTCTCTATAGGAACTGGGCCAAACTGGATAACTTATATTGAATATCAGTCTGACACTAGTGAAAATTATTGGCTTATACGAATATCAGACATAGTATTAAAATTTGTACCTCGTATTTTGCTACAGTTATTGCTGGATCAAATAGGAAATTGCAGCTTGCTTGACAGACGTAGTTGCTTAGGAACCAACATAATACCAGCGCCAGGATGTTATGTCCTGGCATATGATGAGTTGGTGACCTTTTTGGTCACACACATTATTCCTATTCTATTTACTTATCTGTTGCGTTTTATATTGTTATTTTACATAACTATTTCCATTTTATATTGTACCTACTCTTTTTTTTTCCTCTTCTGTGTGTATAAGTGAGTCTGTGTAATTCGTGTGTGTCTTCGTTTACATCGAATAAATATTTTTTCTTTTTTTCTTTCTTTTCTTTCAAATTACTAAGTGGTAAACCCTGTATGAAACATTATTTAGTATAGAAGTATAATTTCTACTTTGCGTTACATTTTTCGCTAGCAACTGGCTACTAAAGATGATGTGATGTGCATGTTTTCAGCTTACACCTTTGTATTATCTACCTAAAGTGCGACCAGCTGTGCAAACCTATAAATGACTTTCTGTTTTTTACTGATAATCATGTAATGTGTATTTATAGTCGTTGGTTTTCCTAATAAAATAAAATAAATAAATAGTAATATAAGATGTCTGAGCTAGAAAACATAGTCTCAAAACTCTTTATAGTGAGAGATTGGATAAGAACGTTTATAGGGTTCACTAGCGCCGCCAATTGAAAAAAAAATCATAATTCGCAAATAGGATCAATAATATAAAATGTTGATGACAAAGTCTTGCGAAATTTAACTAATTGGAAAGCCCAGTCCCGACATTGGAGCATTTATCAATGAATTATAGGATAAAATAGCTTTCATATTAAGTAAATTGGATTAGACTCCGTGTGGTGACGGAGTAAGAATACAATATGTCACCACCCCATCTCATTCCCTGGGTGTCGTAAAAACCCACTAAGGGACTATCCGTGAATACTATCTTTACGAAATAAAAAGAAGGAAAACTTGAAATTAAACCCTGTACCAATCCGTCTGGCCAGCGTGGTTTTAGTAGGTCAAGTATCCCTCCGTCGCGGGAGGAGGCCCGTCCCTGCAGTGGGACATTAAAGGGCTGTTATGATTGAGTAGATAATAATTTAGTTTAACTATTTCCTTTGTGTACAGCAGCCGTAGTTATTTCCTGTTTAATCTATGTTGTCTATTATATCAAAGTATTAATGATTGACGCGTACCTTTATAGAATGAGAAGTGCTCCCTCTTAATGTCATATTAAGGTTGTCACAAAAATATGTATAGTCGAAAACGAAATGGCTTTATCAGTTTTGACAAAAAATTCTATCATAATTCAAATTCATTAGGATCGTTATTTAATGTTTATGCGTGAGCTTGACGTCATTGGTTGACCGTATTCAAAACTATGCTTAGATTAAAAGTGCAATCTATTTTAAACTTTCATTTCAACGCAATAAATAATAAAATCTACTAACACAATACAAATGTCACTAATTAAACTGTAGAGTTTGTATGTGAAAACCCATTAAATAATTTAAAACTAAAGTCAACTTGTTACTTGTGACATTACAAGCTTGTCATTTCAGAAAAACTGAAAATGTAGAATTTAAATATTGGCTGGTAAGCCACCCAATTGTTGGCACCTTAAGAGTGGACTTCGTGTCAGACTAAAATATAAAATATCATAAAATGATAAAATACTTTAATCTTTGCTTATACTTAATCATTATTATGTGATTGAATAGTATTAAATAAATATTATTGGCACTAATGCCAATAAAAGGATTCTGATAAATTTATTGTTGCTATGTTGACACATGAAATAAATAAAATATGATAAAAATATTAAATAAATAATATTTGAACTTGAATAATCATACTGAACTTGAATAATCTATAGTGTTTTCTTTCTTTTTACTCACTTTTAACTCTTAAGTGCCAATAATTGTAGGACTTCTAACGATTAGGTGGTTTACCCTAATTTGTTTTATATTATAAAATTACGAAAACTTTAAATTGAAATATGCGCCGATGACGTCATACAAGAAATGATAGGGATGGACATAGAAGGAAAAAAGAGAGAAATTCATTAGATTCTAACGTTTTACCGAAAATATGCTCTAGTAACAGTCAATAACGTTGACTTTACTATTTGTTTTTATAAATACCTAACGACTATTTGCTAATACAAGAGAACTGATATGTCAAAGTAGCGTCATGATTTAGCTGATGTTTTGTTGTGCGATATTGAACCTAATAGTTTTATGACATGCAACTAACAGTAACTCTAGAGGTGATAAAGCCATTTAGTTGTCGACTATACATATTTTAAAATATCACTCCTGCACTAGAAACCAAGCCCTGTGAAGCAGGGACCTCACAAAAATCACTTTGGCATACCCTAAGAATATCCAGACTCAGGACAATAATTTGTGGATCACACCATAAATTGTCTTGAGTGGGAATCGAACTCGGGATCTCGTGCACGCTACATGCTAAAGCCGTAACGCCGGTGGTGTTAAGAATTGATGACATCAAGTTTCTGGCTGTGTCTTCCAAATGATTTCCAAACAGGTCATTAATGTTCCACTGCAGGGACGGGCCTCCTCTCATGACGGAGGGATAGTTGGCCTACTAATACCACGCTGGCCAGACGGATTTCGTAAAGATAATATTCACAGACAGTCCCTTAGTCGGGTTAGGACACCCATGGGATAAGATGGGGTGGTGACATATTGTATTCTTATTCCGTCACCACACGGAGAATTTACAAACTAAGTAGTAATTAATTTATTAATTCACTTTAAATGATAAAATTGAGTAATAGACGGTACTACGAGTATAACCTTTGTATAGCGGACATAGTTATTTCCTGTTTAATCTATGTTGTCTATTATATCTTAGTATTACAAGATTGACGCCTACCTTCATAGAATGAAAAGTGCTCCCTCTTAATGTCATCTAGTTAGGGTTATCACTTATATTTTAAAGTTTAACTTTTTCAAAATTGATTTGAATTCATTTGTCGACCTCTGTGGCGTAGTGGTTATATAAGATGACTGCTACGCAGAGGTCTCGGGTTCGATTCCCGCTCAATGCAAATATTTGTGTGCATGATCATGATTGTTTGCATTAGGTGTTTTCTATGTATAATATTTATGTATGTTTTTACATTAAAAAAAACTATTTATGTATGTATATCCGTTGTCTAGTACGGATAGTACAAGGTCTGCTGAGTTTGGGACTAGATGGCGATGTGTAAAAGTGTGACGAATATTGAGGAATATTCAATTATATCTGCCACAATTACATCAGAACATAAATAACCAAAAAACTAAAATTCTAACTTATTTTATCGCATCTACACCAAAACATATAAAACCCGTACTTTTCAACCATTAGCTAACAATGTAAAACCCATATATTACTACAAAACCCCTTAAAATTCTTAGAATACCAAACCCTTTCTGTCAACCCTAACGGAAAGGGGTGGCACTGAATCTTTTAACACGACCACGGACTTTGATTTGAATTTCAAATTGGACTGTGGTCATTAATCGTTACTGTCGGGTACGGTCAATCGCGACCTAAGGCGTCCCGCACACTCTCGTTTTCATATTTGGAATATTCCTCTCACATTCACACAACGCCATCTAGTCCCAAACTAAGCAAAGCTTGTACTATGGGTAAACATACATAATTTTTTTTTTAATTACTATGGATACTTGACAACGGATAAACATACCTAGATACTATTTCTTATTGTAACTACATACATATTATACATAGAAAACAACCAGACCAATGCAAACAATCATGTTCATGCACACAAAGATTTGCATTGACCGGGAATCGAACCCGAGACCTCAGCAAAGCAGCCATGTAATATAACCACTACGCCACGGAGGTCGTCAATGATTAATAGTGATTGTAATTTTTGTGACATAAAACCATCTAGTTGCAAACTAAGCAGAGCTTAGCTATTCCGTGTGTTGACGGAGTAAGAAAACAATATGTCACCACTCCATCTCATCCCATGGGTGTCGTAAAAACCGACTAAGGTACTATCCGTCAATATTATCTTTACGAAATAAAAAGAAGGAAAACTTGAAATTAAACCCTATACCAATCCGTCTGGCCAAAGTGGTCAGTAAGCCACTCAGAAACACTCAGACCAATGCAAATAATCATGTTTATGCACACAAATATTTGCATTGAACGGGAATCGAACCCGAGACGTCTGCGTAGCAGTCATGACCACTACGCCACAGAGGTCGCCTTAATTTATTTTCTTGTTGTTACAATCGTAAGTGTGCACTAACCGTAATGCATAAGCCGTAGTTTACATAGTGTAAACTAGCGCTACCAATTAGACGACAACAAATGGAATAGTGCCTAGTTTGAGTACAGTAATGGGTCAATCTCCAAATCGGGCGTATTCGTGTGATCGCTCTGGTGCTTTTCAGATCTTGATATTTTTTGGTAATTATGTATCTCATTGAAAAGAATGATAATAAAATACTACATTTTTACTATTGGCCTTCATTTTTGACAAACAGTTACGAAAATATTTAAGTTCAAACATTTTCGCGTCCAGAGCAATCATGATAGGCGCTAGAGCGATCATAAATGGTGAAACAAAAATAATAAAATTGGTAATATATTATTTATTTAGTCATTTTTAGTCTTGCATGTTACAAGATTTTATGATTTTATGTTTAGGGGATATATCTAGAGCTTTTTGAGAGCTCATCAGTTGGAAACTTGTTCATTTTAGGGCAGCGTACCGATTTTGAAACAACGGAACCCTTATAGGATCACTTCGTTGTCCGTCTGTCCGTCTGTCTGTCTGTCTGTCTGTCAAGACCATTTATCTCAGGAACGCGTGGAGGTATTAATTTTCAACAAATATTATTAATGATGAGACGTGACGTCATAGAATATTTGACAGATAAGTAAGTCGTGATGTCACATAATTTTGGCAGGATTTTTTTTTTGACAGATGAGTCGTGACGTCATTGAATTTTTGACAGAATCTGTCAAAAACTCTCACATTCACATCTGATGTGTCGTGAAATCACAGAATTTTTAACAGATGAGTCGTGACGTCATAGAATTTTGGCGGGAAAAATAATATTTAGACAGCTGAGTCCTGACGTGATCACAATTTGGCGAGAAAGTAAATAGGTTCGTATGGAACCCTCGGTACTCGAGTGAGACTCGCACTTGACCGGTTTTATAAGGGTTCCGTACCGATTTTGGAAAAACGGAACCCTTTGTTGTCGGTTTCTCTATCAAGACTATTTATCTCAGGAACGCGTGAAGGTATCAAGCTGAAATTTTTACTAAATACTAAGGTCTGTTGCCTTTTAGTGCTGTAAAAAAATTAAACTTCTAATCTAACGAAATCAAGACATATAGCCGTTTATGTCGCAAATTTTCGATAAGCAAAGGGCAAAAAGCTACAGGGTACTTCCAGTCTACATACAAACTTGAAATTTGGCATGAAGCAAGGTCTTATAGTGCATGTAAAGGAAAACTTCCGAAAACTTAAAATTTTTGCTTCCATCATATTATATTTTGATAATTTCGTCATAGTCATAATAATTTTGACAGCTGAGTCACGTGACTAGTGACGCTATAGAATTTTGGTCACGTGACACGTGACGTCATAGAATTTTGACAGATGAGTCGTGACGTCATAGAATATTGGCGGGAAAATATTTTGCAGGGGAGTCGTGACGTTATAGAATTTTTGACAGATGAGTCGTGACGTCACAGAATTTTTGACAGCTGAGTCGTGACATTAGTCGTTGTAACAATCTGGTATTATTACTTAAAGTAGTTTTATAACGTACAATTATTGCAAAATATCATCGCTTTTGGACAGAGCAATCATAGCCATAGCGATCAAAAAAAGTCATAAAAGCATTAATATAGCCCAAAATAAAAACAGTAAAAAGTTGTGTTTACGCCTCATAAAGAACATCATTACTATCACTTAATTCACTTAATAAGCACATTTACAACCTTACTATTTAATTTATAAAACATGCCATATCAATCATCAAATTCGAGAACCAAACCCAGATAAATCATAAACCTACCCTCGTAATATTGTAGTGGGGGACCGTGGCACAAATGTATCTTCCTCGGCGGTTAGACCACTACAGCCACTACCCCGGGGGAGGGGAATAGAGTTTCTATTTCGTAAAATGAGGGATGAGCGCGATGTTTTACTCCAGCGCAGAGCGATGAGATAAAATGCCAGGTCATGACGATAAATTTAAATTGTGCCAAACATATTGTTAATATAATTTAAAAAAAAATATTACAATGAAGATTAAGTACTTGTTATGTAATATAAAATAACATCGGACATATGAACCTTCTCAATAAAAAGTTACACAATGTTTTCTCATTCAATCGGGAGTTAGGTCAACCCAGAGCAATCAGGATTTTAGGGTTTATGATTTTTTTTTTAATATTTCTAATAAACTAATTCATAATTTCAGCCCTGCACCACATAGATTAGACACCAAAGTATACATAAAAAATGTAATGAAAACGTTTATCGGTTTTAAAATGGGTTTCTCCAGTCCGACACGATAAAAAATGCCTCTGGAGATCTACCCTAATAAATGATGGAAGTGTTGAATTAAAAAAAACTTTTGGAAATTGTTTTTGGTATTGAAAATCTAGTAACTAAATACTAGCTGACCCGTGCCCACTTCGTTGGGTGCGAAAAAAACGCATCCAGTTTTTGCAGCTGCAGTAAAGAGATGATAAAGCACAAAGATTTGCATTGACAGAAAATCGAACACGAGACTTCTGCGTAGCCATCATGAACTAAAGCTTGTCTATATACAACTAGCTGACCCGTGCCTACTTCGTTGGGCAGCGAAAAAAACGCGTCCCTTTTTTAAACATATTTTATTACTGGTTCACTCCTATTAGTCATAGCGTGATACTATATAGCCTATGACACTCCCCGATAAATAGACTATTCATCACAGAAAGATTTTTAAAATCGGTTCATTAGATCCATAGATTACCCCGTATAACGTCACAAACACACAAACTTTACCTCTTTATAATATAAGTATAGATTTATAATAATGAAACGCGATAGTTTCAAAGTTATAATTGTTTTTGGTATTGAAAGTCTAGTTATTACATACTACTTTTATAATAATTAAAACAATATCACTAATAAAGGCGTAGGTTCCAATTTTGCCTCAATTTAGAAATATTTCTTATTATTTTTTTATTTATTTCGATAATCTTTCTATAAAGAGATACCTATACTACGAGTATATATAATCCTCACACATTCACACATCGCCACCTGGTCCCAAACTAAGCAAAGCTTGTACTATGGGTACTAGACAACTGATAAACATACTCAAAGACTTTCTTTTTTTGTAAATACATACAATTAGACATAGAAAACACCCAGACCAATGCAAATAATCATGTTCATGCACACAAATATTTGCATTGAACGGGAATCGAAACCAAGACTTTTACTTAGCAGCCATGTAACATAACCACTACGCCACAGAGGTCGCCTTAATTTATTTTCTTGTTGTTACAATCGTAAGTGTGCACTAACCGTAATGCATAAGCCGTAGTTTACATAGTGTAAACTAGCGCTACCAATTAGACGACAACAAATGGAATAGTGCCTAGTTTGAGTACAGTAATAAATGATGGAAGTGTTGAATTAAAAAACTTTTGGAAATAGTTTTTGGTATTGAAAGTCTCTCTCTCCATGTGGTGACGAAGTAAGAATACAATATGTCACCACCTCATCTCATCCCACGGGTGTTGTAAAAACCGGCTAAGGGACTTACCGTAAATATTATCTTTACGAAATAAAAAGAAGGAAAACTTGAAAATAAGTGGGACATTAATGGGCTGTTATAATGATTGAAAGTCTAGTAATAAAATACTACCTTTATAACAATTAAAACGATTTCACTAATAAAGGCGTAGGTTCCAATTTTGCCTCAATCTAGAAATATTTCTTACTAGGTTTTCCCAGATTTGCTTACTAGGATTGGTATAGGGTTTAATTTCAAGTTTTTACGACACCCATGGGATGAGATGTGTGGTGACACATTGTATTCTTACTCCGTCCCCACACGGAGAATGCTTGCATTGATCCGGGTATTTTATGTTTATTCATTCTCTAGTACTCATAGTACAATCTATGCTTAGTTTGTGACTAGATGGCATTGTTAGTATAAAGAATATTATTACAAAAGTCAACAACAAATTGTTGCATCAACTTTACTGTTATATATTTTTTCTAGTTTACACATCGCGTTACAAAATTTAATTTTTCATGTAATATATTTTAAATTTCAAGTAAAATTTTGCAGTTAAAGCCTGCAGGCGTTTAGTTTACCGACCATGTTAACAGCTACGGTTAAACCTGCGAGAACTGAAATTCAGAAATTGCTGTATTAAAAATGTACAGAATTTTAGTGAAAAACTTACTTACTTTATAAGCTTATATTTTCTCCGTGTGGTGACGGAGTAAGAATACAATATTTCACCACCCCATCTCATCCCATGGGTGTCGTAAGAACCGACTAAGGGACTATCCGTGAATGTTATCTGTATGAAATAAAAAGAAGGAAAACTTGAAATTAAACCCTATACCAATCCGTCTGGCCAGCGTGGTATTAGTAGGCCAAGTATCCCTCCGTCACGGGTTCCCTGCAGTGGGACATTGATGGGCTTTTATGATGAGCTTAAAGGTACCACGTTGGCCAGAAGACTTGATATTGGGTTATACGTCAATTCTTCAGTAATTAGTTCATTTCTCGAATGTAACAAAAACATTCAAGTTAAGATAGAGTATTGACAAACCCTATTAATCAAATCAAACCCAAAACACACAAAAAAAATAACAAACAAAAAAAAATTACAAAATAATAAAAAATGAAACATTCATTTTTTAAAAAAGCAAATCTCGTCGCAATTGTAAAACATCTGCTACGAACGTCTACGGGTATAAGCTACGGCGTAGAACCGCTACGAGTTCACGCCTCGATACGCGAGAAAGTATCTTCTTGGGAAAATATATTGCATTATTTTTTAAAGTATTTTTGTAAGGAAAATGGTATTTAAGGCTTTTATTTATTGTATTCGTGTATTCTTGTAGAGTGGTGTAAATTATTATATCCTACTTATATAAAAATGCTATAGTTTCTAAGAATAGTTGTTTGTTTTTTACACTTTCGCGTAAAAACTACTGAATTGATTTTAATCAAACTTTATAATAATTATAGCTTATACTGATGTATAAGCTATATTTATTATAAAGTTATTCTGATGAATAACGCTTATACATGAATTATGTACTTTCTCTTTCATTTGACCTATAAATGACGTCACGTCATGCGTCTGGCTGAACAGAAGTTTGTCTCTGCCTTTATTACTCAAGTAATTCAGTCATACGCATGACGTCATCACAAGTAAAACTTAAAATGTTTTTTAAAAATAAACTGTAGGTAGGAAACCAAAAATACTCAAATTAGTTGTTTATAATTAATAAAACTTTAAAATAAAAATATTAAAAAATACCAAAAAAATCTTTACATACCGAATTATTTGTGGTTCACACAATCATTTGTTTTCCTTGAGACTTAAAACAACAGAAAAACATATACGGAACCCACAAACGCACCTATTGCGCCACCAAGGCAGGAAGTAGTTAATATAAAATCTAGGTAATAAAAGCAAACGAACAAAACCTAGTTTTTCTTTTTAGTCAAAGGTACATATAAGGTAAAGCCTTTTTATTCCCTTTTCTATGAGAAGAAAGCCTTTAAAAATATACTGCTTTATAACTTTTTACGTTTGTACGTAAACACTAATTACTTTTTGTATCTTCTTAACAGCCCATTAATGTCCCTTTGCAAGGACGGGCCTCCTTCTGTGACAGAAGGATACTTGACCTACTAATACCACAGTATTTACGACACCCATGGGATATTGTTTACAAAAACTCTAAGAGAATATTATTAAAATCGCCTACAATCGAATGGCATTACATTCGAGATACTGCTGAACATCACTAAAGTCAAGCTGTCAAAATATGTTGGTACATATAGTGGAATACTATTATTCTAATCGATCTGGCTTAGCATCGTATTTGTAGGTCAAGTAAACTGTTTTAAGCCTTTTTAATATAATTACTATCTTTGATTATGTAATGGCAAGATACCGAATAATTTAATTTTATCTAACATATTTTAGGCTGTTTGCCAGGATCGTGACAAATGGCGTTCTGTCGTCTCTGTCTTCCCCGGACGGGATAAGGCGTGAGTTTATGTATGTATGTATGTATATTTTTTTTTTTAAATTTATTATCATTTAAAAAAATTAAAATAACATTACGTTATGGTCGCGATAGTGTATAGAAACCACAAAGCTTTAAAACACAAAAAAGTTAATTAATTTCATTCTCTTGTTTTACACCGAGGTACAAAACCTATCTAAAAACACAAACAAAACATTGCTTGGTAGTAGTAACCACCTCACAGATCAGCGAAATCTTCAAAATATTTTTTTTACTAGCGGATGCACACAAAGATTTGTAATGTATCGGGTATCGAACTTAAGACCTCTACGGAGCAGCCGTTTTTTAAAACAACTGCCCCAAAAGTCGTCAATTAGTATTTGCGTTACAAGCACTAAATTAACGCTATAAAATCACGCTTAGCTTCAATAAATCACGCTATCTATATCTGTTTCATATATCAATGACTTTGGAACGGAATTTGTAGACAATACTATGTCGTTATGTATATCAGATTTTTTACATTGACTTCCTCTGTATCGAAGTGGTTGTAGAACATGCTACGTAAAATTCTCGAGTTCGATTCCCGCTCTGTGCAAATCTTTGTGTGCATGAAAATCTTAGTGTGCATAAACATATTTGTGCGCATGAAGATCTTAGTTAGCATTAAAATCTATGTGTGTATGAAAATCTTTGTGTGCATGATTAAATCAATGTTCATGCACGCATAGCTGTATAATTATGAAATATTACCAACAATTCTTTTTTTTATTATTTATAGTACTAGAATTAATTGTGTAAGACGCTAAGTCGCAATAAATCACGCTATCTATATCTGTTTCGTGTATCAATGACTTAAACTAAATTTTACTAAACAATACTTCATGTTATGCTATGGCGTCAGATTACATGGCGTGTCATTAAAACTATGTTAATGGGGAGTTTGTAGACAATACTATGTTGTTATTTATCTTAGCTTATTTACATTGACTACCTTTGTGGTAAAGTGGTTGTAGTACATGCTACGTAAAAGTCTTGAGCTCGATTACCGCTCTATTAAAATCTTTGTGTGCATGAAAATCTTTGTGTGCATGATCAAATCAATGTTCATGCACACATAGCTGTATAATTATAAAGTAATATCAAATATTAAAAATTTTCATGATGAGTTCTAGTATTAATTGTGTAAGACGTTAAGCAATAAATCACGCTATCTATATCTGTTTCGTATATCTATGACTTAAACTCATCATAACAGCCCATTAATGTTCCACTGCAGGGACGGGCCTCCTCCAGTGACGGAGGGATATTTGGCCTACCACGCTGGCCAAACGGATTAGTATAGGATTTAATTTCAAGTTTTCCTTCTTTTTATTACGTAAAGATAATATTCACGTATAGTCCCATAGTCAGTCTTTACGACACACATGGGATGAGATGAGGTGGTGACACACTGTATTCTTACTCCGTCACTACACGGAGATGGCTTTTAATGAATATAAATTAAAAGCCATCTTAGAATATAACTAAACTTTACTAATCAATACTTCATATTATGTTATGGCGTCAGATTACTTGGGGATCAATAAACTGTGTTAATGTAGAATGTTTGTTTATATTGAAGATCTCTGTGGTATAGTGGTTATAGTATGCTACGAAAATGTTTGAGATTCAATCTCATTTCTACGAAAATCTTTGTGTGCATGAATATCTTTCTGTGCATGAACATGAATGTTTGCATCTGGGTGTTTTCTATACGTAATCTAGTATAGAAACGTATGGGGTAGTGACAAATTGTAGTGACATACAATATGTCATTACCCCGTCGCATCCCATGGCTGTCGTAAAAACCGACTAAGGGACTATCCGTAAATGTTATCTTTACGAAATAAAAAGAAGGAAAACTTGAAATTAAACACTATACCAATCGGTCTGGCCAGCGTGGTATTAGTAGGCCCGTCCCTGCAGTGGGACATTAATGGGCTGTTATGACGAGTCTAGTACCCTTTAGCCCAAGCCCGTTCAATTCCCGCTCAATGCAAATCTTTGTGTGGATGAAAATTATGATTGTTTGAGTTGGTCTGGGTGTTTACTATGTTTATCCCTTGTCTAGTACCCATAGTACAAGCTTTGCTTAGTTTGAGACTAGATGGCGTTGTGTAAATGTGTTAGTAATATTTATTTATTATTTATTTGTAAAAATCCTCACTATTAAGAATTGGATATTTTTTTAAATTAAAAACATATAAAAAACCTTTTCCCAAAATGTGCGTTTTTTACGCTGACCGTACAAAAAAAAAACTAATATGAAGTGTTAACTGTATAATAGATGACGTAAACGAATGACGTCACAGAATATAGCCTGAATCGTTGTACGATTGATGATGTCATTTGTCCGAGCAATCGAATGTAATACAGTTTGAATTATATACATCTAAACGTATATTGACTTCGTAAAAGAAAGGTATTGTAATAAGGCTTGTTGATGCATGTGGCAAATTGTTTGTGGCGTAAATTTTGCTAGTACTCAGAATTATATGAAAATCGGAAATGGGAGAAACACACATTTTTGTTTTTTTTTTTAAAGACATGACTCCCACAGTAGGTGTTAAGCCATGGTGTTGCGGTCACTTTTACAAAGATTAAATTAACGGACAGAAAATAAGTACATTAACGTTAAAAAAATAAATCATGATCATACAAATAATTATTAGCTTATACATGAATTATGTACTTTCTCTTTCATTTGACCTATAAATGACGTCACGTCATGCGTCTGGCTGAACAGAAGTTTGTCTCTGCCTTTATTACTCAAGTAATTCAGTCATACGCATGACGTCATCACAAGTAAAACTTAAAATGTTTTTTAAAAATAAACTGTAGGTAGGAAACCAAAAATACTCAAATTAGTTGTTTATAATTAATAAAACTTTAAAATAAAAATATTAAAAAATACCAAAAAAAATCTTTACATACCGAATTATTTGTGGTTCACACAATCATTTGTTTTCCTTGAGACTTAAAACAACAGAAAAACATATACGGAACCCACAAACGCACCTATTGCGCCACCAAGGCAGGAAGTAGTTAATATAAAATCTAGGTAATAAAAGCAAACGAACAAAACCTAGTTTTTCTTTTTAGTCAAAGGTACATATAAGGTAAAGCCTTTTTATTCCCTTTTCTATGAGAAGAAAGCCTTTAAAAATATACTGCTTTATAACTTTTTACGTTTGTACGTAAACACTAATTACTTTTTGTATCTTCTTAACAGCCCATTAATGTCCCTTTGCAAGGACGGGCCTCCTTCTGTGACAGAAGGATACTTGACCTACTAATACCACAGTATTTACGACACCCATGGGATATTGTTTACAAAAACTCTAAGAGAATATTATTAAAATCGCCTACAATCGAATGGCATTACATTCGAGATACTGCTGAACATCACTAAAGTCAAGCTGTCAAAATATGTTGGTACATATAGTGGAATACTATTATTCTAATCGATCTGGCTTAGCATCGTATTTGTAGGTCAAGTAAACTGTTTTAAGCCTTTTTAATATAATTACTATCTTTGATTATGTAATGGCAAGATACCGAATAATTTAATTTTATCTAACATATTTTAGGCTGTTTGCCAGGATCGTGACAAATGGCGTTCTGTCGTCTCTGTCTTCCCCGGACGGGATAAGGCGTGAGTTTATGTATGTATGTATGTATATTTTTTTTTTTAAATTTATTATCATTTAAAAAAATTAAAATAACATTACGTTATGGTCGCGATAGTGTATAGAAACCACAAAGCTTTAAAACACAAAAAAGTTAATTAATTTCATTCTCTTGTTTTACACCGAGGTACAAAACCTATCTAAAAACACAAACAAAACATTGCTTGGTAGTAGTAACCACCTCACAGATCAGCGAAATCTTCAAAATATTTTTTTTACTAGCGGATGCACACAAAGATTTGTAATGTATCGGGTATCGAACTTAAGACCTCTACGGAGCAGCCGTTTTTTAAAACAACTGCCCCAAAAGTCGTCAATTAGTATTTGCGTTACAAGCACTAAATTAACGCTATAAAATCACGCTTAGCTTCAATAAATCACGCTATCTATATCTGTTTCATATATCAATGACTTTGGAACGGAATTTGTAGACAATACTATGTCGTTATGTATATCAGATTTTTTACATTGACTTCCTCTGTATCGAAGTGGTTGTAGAACATGCTACGTAAAATTCTCGAGTTCGATTCCCGCTCTGTGCAAATCTTTGTGTGCATGAAAATCTTAGTGTGCATAAACATATTTGTGCGCATGAAGATCTTAGTTAGCATTAAAATCTATGTGTGTATGAAAATCTTTGTGTGCATGATTAAATCAATGTTCATGCACGCATAGCTGTATAATTATGAAATATTACCAACAATTCTTTTTTTTATTATTTATAGTACTAGAATTAATTGTGTAAGACGCTAAGTCGCAATAAATCACGCTATCTATATCTGTTTCGTGTATCAATGACTTAAACTAAATTTTACTAAACAATACTTCATGTTATGCTATGGCGTCAGATTACATGGCGTGTCATTAAAACTATGTTAATGGGGAGTTTGTAGACAATACTATGTTGTTATTTATCTTAGCTTATTTACATTGACTACCTTTGTGGTAAAGTGGTTGTAGTACATGCTACGTAAAAGTCTTGAGCTCGATTACCGCTCTATTAAAATCTTTGTGTGCATGAAAATCTTTGTGTGCATGATCAAATCAATGTTCATGCACACATAGCTGTATAATTATAAAGTAATATCAAATATTAAAAATTTTCATGATGAGTTCTAGTATTAATTGTGTAAGACGTTAAGCAATAAATCACGCTATCTATATCTGTTTCGTATATCTATGACTTAAACTCATCATAACAGCCCATTAATGTTCCACTGCAGGGACGGGCCTCCTCCAGTGACGGAGGGATATTTGGCCTACCACGCTGGCCAAACGGATTAGTATAGGATTTAATTTCAAGTTTTCCTTCTTTTTATTACGTAAAGATAATATTCACGTATAGTCCCATAGTCAGTCTTTACGACACACATGGGATGAGATGAGGTGGTGACACACTGTATTCTTACTCCGTCACTACACGGAGATGGCTTTTAATGAATATAAATTAAAAGCCATCTTAGAATATAACTAAACTTTACTAATCAATACTTCATATTATGTTATGGCGTCAGATTACTTGGGGATCAATAAACTGTGTTAATGTAGAATGTTTGTTTATATTGAAGATCTCTGTGGTATAGTGGTTATAGTATGCTACGAAAATGTTTGAGATTCAATCTCATTTCTACGAAAATCTTTGTGTGCATGAATATCTTTCTGTGCATGAACATGAATGTTTGCATCTGGGTGTTTTCTATACGTAATCTAGTATAGAAACGTATGGGGTAGTGACAAATTGTAGTGACATACAATATGTCATTACCCCGTCGCATCCCATGGCTGTCGTAAAAACCGACTAAGGGACTATCCGTAAATGTTATCTTTACGAAATAAAAAGAAGGAAAACTTGAAATTAAACACTATACCAATCGGTCTGGCCAGCGTGGTATTAGTAGGCCCGTCCCTGCAGTGGGACATTAATGGGCTGTTATGACGAGTCTAGTACCCTTTAGCCCAAGCCCGTTCAATTCCCGCTCAATGCAAATCTTTGTGTGGATGAAAATGATTGTTTGAGTTGGTCTGGGTGTTTACTATGTTTATCCCTTGTCTAGTACCCATAGTACAAGCTTTGCTTAGTTTGAGACTAGATGGCGTTGTGTAAATGTGTTAGTAATATTTATTTATTATTTATTTGTAAAAATCCTCACTATTAAGAATTGGATATTTTTTTAAATTAAAAACATATAAAAAACCTTTTCCCAAAATGTGCGTTTTTTACGCTGACCGTACAAAAAAAAAACTAATATGAAGTGTTAACTGTATAATAGATGACGTAAACGAATGACGTCACAGAATATAGCCTGAATCGTTGTACGATTGATGATGTCATTTGTCCGAGCAATCGAATGTAATACAGTTTGAATTATATACATCTAAACGTATATTGACTTCGTAAAAGAAAGGTATTGTAATAAGGCTTGTTGATGCATGTGGCAAATTGTTTGTGGCGTAAATTTTGCTAGTACTCAGAATTATATGAAAATCGGAAATGGGAGAAACACACATTTTTGTTTTTTTTTTTAAAGACATGACTCCCACAGTAGGTGTTAAGCCATGGTGTTGCGGTCACTTTTACAAAGATTAAATTAACGGACAGAAAATAAGTACATTAACGTTAAAAAAATAAATCATGATCATACAAATAATTATTATCTTTCATCGGAAACCACGATCTCGCGCTGGAAAGCTACGAGCTAAGCATACGACCGCTTTGCCAATTGGTTCAAATTCATATTTTAATTTTTTTAAATTTGACATGTGTTTTCGATTAAAATATATAACTTAAAATACGCCACAAACTTTTAGCTAAACCCTAAAATGTCTATGCAATATTTTACACACGTTCAAATATATTTGGGTTTGCTGCGGTATGTTCTGTGCGTTATATTTTATTACGGACAGGTTTTATATATGTCATTGTACATTTTAGGGTTGAAACTGAACTATAAATCTTAATACTACCTGCGTTTGACTGGTTTAGTATTTTACAGTTATAGATAAAGTTTCCTATAGATAAGTAGCGTATACTTATCTATAGGAAACTTTATCTATAACTGTATAGCTTATAAAAATTCGGTAAAAACGTGTAAATAATATACTTTTACATTCATGTAACGCCATCTATTCGCAAAATAAACAGAACTTGTACTAATTATCATAACAGCTCATTAATGTCCCACTGCAGGGACGGGCCTCCTCCTGTGACGGAGGGATACTTGGCCTACTAATACCACGCTGGCCAGACGGATTGGTATACGGTTTAATTTCAAGTTTTCCATTCATTTTATTTCGTACAGATACCATTCACGGATAGTTCCTTAGTCGGTTTTTACGACACCCATGGGATGAGATGGGGTGGTGACATATTGTATTCGTACTCCGTCACCACACGGAGACCATGTATTACGAGTATAATCCTTACAAATCTTGTATGCTTCATCTACATACTTAATAATATAAACTAAACGAAATCAAAAGATTCAGTTTTTTTTTTAAATCACTTAAAACTCACGAAAAGGTTAAGTAGAGCAATCCAGGAATTTCAAGATGAGACAACAAATGATTATCTCAGACAACTTACCAGTAATAGCACATCTGATTACTCACTATGGAAAGTCACTAAAAGCATAAAAAAGCCAATCATTCACGATTCGCCTATTCTAAAACCAAATGGCAAATGGGCCATAAGTAATGAAGACAAAGCAGATATATTTGCCGAACACTTAGAGCAAATTTTTCAAGAAAACAGAGTGGAAAGCTCTATTAATATTACATTGGACGTGGCTCAACATGACAACATAGAAATCAAACTAGTTACACCAAAAGAAGTTAACAACATGATCAAAAAATTGGCCAAAAAGAAATCACCGGGATATGATTTGATCACCGGAGAACTGCTACAAAAACTCACTCGTAAAGCAGTTCTCAAGCTTACTACCCTCGTCAATGCCACGTTTAGGTTAAAACATGTACCTAGTATGTGGAAAGTAGCTGAAGTTATCATGATCCCTAAACCAGGAAAACCACCAAGTGAAGTAACCTCATACAGACCCATATCTCTCTTACCAACCATAGCGAAATTGCTCGAAAAACTATTATTTAGACGTTTGAAACCTATTATAGAAGACAGAAAACTTATTCCTAATTACCAATTTGGTTTTAGAGAAAAACACTCCACAATAGATCAAATACATAGAATCACCAATGTTATTGAAAAAACATTAGAAGAGAAAAAAGTTTGTACTACAGTATTTCTAGATGTAGCACAAGCATTTGACAAGGTGTGGCATGTAGGACTTATACATAAATTAAGTAATATGCTTCCAAAGCAATATGTGGACCTTCTGGAATCCTATTTAAGCGAGAGGACATTTAGAGTGAGACATGAAAATGCTTATTCAGATATCAAACAGATAAAAGCTGGTGTGCCGCAAGGGAGTGTTCTTGGTCCTATCCTGTACCTATTGTACACAAGCGACATCCCTGAAACCAATAACAGCATTATTGCTACCTTCGCTGACGATACGGCTATAATGGCTACAGGTGCCACTCACAAAGAAGCCGCAGAGAAGGTTCAAATTGCAGTCAATGCTATCGCCGATTGGACAAAAAAATGGAAAATGAAATTGAATGAGTCAAAATCGACACATATCAATTTTACAAACCAAAGAGCTGTTCACATACCGCTATACATTAACGATAGTATAATACCACACGAAAATACGGCAAAATACTTGGGCATGACGCTAGACGCAAAACTAGGCACATGTTAAAAAGAAACGTCAAGCGTTAGACCTGCGCTATAAAAATATGAACTGGCTACTTGGCAGACATTCTACCCTATCAATTTCCAACAAAATACTTTTATACAAACAAGTACTCATGCCGGTATGGACATATGGCATTCAATTGTGGGGATGCACAAAACGAACTAACGTAGAAATCATTCAGAGATTCCAAAATAAAGTACTTCGGGCTATAGTAAATGCTCCCTGGTACGTCAAAAATAATGACATCCACCGTGACCTTGGTGTGGAACTTGTAAATGAAGTTATAAGAAAAAACGCAGTAGCACATGAACAAAGGCTTCTTCATCATGTGAACGTTGAGGCTATCCAGCTCCTTGACACCACGGACATAGTGAGAAGGCTAAAAAGAACTAAACCTTTTGAATTAGTGAAGTAAGTGTAATCAGTGTAATCAGTGAGAGCTAATCTTAAAAAACCCAAGAACAAAGTGTCTTTCTCATATTAATAGAGACTATAAGAAAAGTGCCAATGGGCACATTCTTAACTGTGTGTATTGTAGCAAATTAAGTTAAATTCAAATTACTTATTAGCCATAAGGTCTAGATTGTAATTATTATGAGTAGTCGTTTAACAATGACACATCATAAACAAAATAAAAAAAAAAACTTAAAATGGACTACAACCATTCTAAGTTAAACCTTGCCCTTTACTTAAACTTATTGTACTTAAGATAATTGTCCTTTTGTTAACTTAAAACCTTTTGTAGTCAACGGTATACAATTTAATATTCAAATGGATTTAAAAGACGACAACTTAACTTAAATTTGTCTACTAAGTTAATAACTTAAATTTCTTTAACCTTACATGACCTAGATGAATGTATTTGTATAGTAAGTCGTGTAGACTGCTTTCGTATGTAGGTTCAAATCCATAATAAACATATTACGTACATTCATTGACGACCTCTGTAGCGCAGTCGGTATATTACATGACTTGAATAAAATTTTGAAATATATAATCATAACAGCCCATTAATGTCCCACTGCAGGGACGGGCCTCCTCCTGTGACGGAGGGATACTTGGCCTACTAATACCACGCTGGCCAGACGGATTGGTATAGGGTTTAATTTCAAGTTTTCCCTCTTTTTATTTCGTAAGGATAACAAGTCCTTTAGTCGGTTTTTACGTCACCCATGGGATGAGATGGGGTGGTGACATATTGTATTCTTACTCCGTCACCAAATGGAGTATATAAAAGATAAATAAATTAACTAAGAGGATCCTTGTTTTGTGTCATAGCGTAGGACAATGGGTAGGTTGTAACCGGCCATTAGCTATTTTCAGTTTGTTGAAAACAATCTATTATGGCAACGTTTAATTTAACGGTACATCTCATGTTTTCTTTTAATTAAATTTTCTGACGCAAGTAACAATGAGTACAAGCAGTTGCTTTACTATTAATATTCTTTAAAGAAGCTTTTTAAGGTCCCACTGCAAGGACGCACCTATTAAGTGACAAAGGGCTTTTTAGCTTACTTATACCAGGACTGACGCAAGGTGTCGTGCATATTTTGTGACCATATTTCATTATTTTAAATATATGGAGACGCTCGCATGCAAAACGTGACGACCTCTGTGGCGTAGTGGTTATATAACATGACTGCTACGCAAAGGTCTATCGATTCCCGCTCAATGCAAATCTTTGTGTGCATGAACATGACTGTTTGCATTGGTCTGGGTGTTTTCTATAATATGTATGTATTTACAAAAAAAAAGTAAGTATTTAAGTATGTATCCGTTGTCTAGTACCCATAGTACAAGCTATGCTTAGTTTGGGACTAGATGGCGTTGGGTGAAAGTGTGAGGAATATATTCATATTCAATACTACTAAGCGGTCACCCATCTATTTAGTAACCTTACCGACATTGCTTAACCAGCCTCATCGTTATTAACTGGTCTAGTCCGCCCACCACATTTACATAATACATTAAGTACCCTATACACAAGGTAGTCCTTAAAAAACGGACCACAAAAACCAATACTCAAGTTCTGAGATACATCGGAATTTCCCATTTTAGAAACAAAACATAAGAGAGGTCCTTTTCACAATAGAATGACCCTTTCCCAAGCAATATTGTCGAGTGGGACCTTACAATGTCATTGTTGTATTTGTTGTAGTGCCTCCAACTTAAAGCCTTTTTATCGAATTCACGTTTTTATTTGCTTACGTACTGTACTTAGCCTTAATTCGTATGTTTTTTATTTATAAATTGACCTGTAAAGCAAGTATAGCTAGAAATTTTTTTTATATTAAAACTAGATATATTTTAATGTTTACTCGCCATAATATTACGGTTAACACCCAGACTAAGAGCAATACGATTTGGATAGGATAGGTTAGGTTTATTCTTTAAACCACCTAGATATACGAATGGTAATTATGGTTCCGTGGAAAGCTATACTCATGGTTACTTGTTAAATAGTTTAAGGAATATTGATTTGTATTATCTCAATTAGTGTAAGGTAGTCTTAAGTTTTCATGTATGTTTTTTCTTGTTTTCTCTCTTTTGTGTGTCTTTTGTCTGTACCAAGGACAAAAATAAACTAATTTTCTTTCTTTTCTTTCTTTCTTTCATTTGGTTAAAAGGACTAGGGCTCGGGTCGCATAGTAGTTAATAGCGACAGAGGTGTATTTTCCACTGTCTGAGGTTCGAATCGAGAAAGAAATTAGTAGGTACTTGATGTCTTAAGTATTTTCCATTATCTATCGGCTTCCTTTCAGATTTTTCTAGTTAAACCTAAGCTTTATATGTTAATCTATTTGTAATCTTTTTTTGGATATTCACGATACAGTAAGCAACTGATTGCTCAGCAATTTAACAAGTAAAATCAACCATTCAAACAACATAATATTATATTTTATTTCTACGAAAACGGAACTTTTCCGCCATTTCCTACATCTACAATAAAAATAAATACAAAGGATATAAATGATCTTACTACACATTCTCTTGACGCCTTAAAAGAACGAGATTGAATATACAAAAGCCTCCTAACAAAGGTCATTCGTTATCTTTGCAAAAAAGCCTACTATCATTTGGTCTTATATACAAACTACATTTACAGAAACTTCAACCTTATGTTATAAATGTTAAGGTAGGTTTTAGATTAAGGTTTTCTATGTTGACACATTGAGGGAACGATACTTTTCGATGACGATAAAGGGAGCTCTAGTATCGGCATTCGATTTATATGTAAGTAACGTTTACAAAATAAGTTATTTTAAGTATTGTTTACCTAGAAGTTACTTATGGTTTTTGCTGTCTGTAGTACTTAGTTGGCTTGTAGGATTACACGCCAATTTATTAAAAAATCGAAAAGCGCAGGGTGGGGAGACCCATCACACGGTGGACCGACGATATTTATATTTTTCTGATAACCAGCATGACTTGCTTTATCGTCTGGTTTCGGGTTAACGTCGAATTTTGGGACACCCTGTATAACCACTACGCTACAGAGGTCGTCAAAAAAGAAAGTCTGTGACGATGTATAGATAGATGGAAGGATGTATGTTACTCATTCACGCAAAAACTACTGAAAGGATTGTGATGAAATTTGTAATATAGGTAGCTTAGGGTGTAGGACAACATTTCAGCTATTTATAATGACATTCAGGCTACATAAACAATTCGGGTGAAGCCACGGGCATTAGCTAGTTGTTTCATAAAGTTATTTCATAGATTTTCACAAAGATCTCTAAATCATCATTAAATGTATATTTCTGACAAGTGTGACTCTCACTTGAACAAATTCTAATATTGATGACGTAGTACATATGATTGATGACGTCACGAGTACGCAGTTACTTCGTGGACGTTATCGTTGATAACAAATGTTCGGTAGATCGATACGATCCTCATTTGATGTAGAAATTGCTTTGTGTTCTGGGTTTGTATACGCTTTACTTGAGTTTTTTTCACACGTTTTTAGATTTGTAAAACATTTTTAAAAAGAAATTATTTATAACAAATAAATGGTAATTGATTGAAAAAAAAATTTTTAGACCTAGTCCAAAGTCAATTTTATTTGCATCTTTTTATTGGCATCTTGTAAGCGAGTTACCGTTTATGAGATTTTTTTTTACAATCATAACAGCCCATTTATGTCCCACTGCAGGGACGGGCCTCCTTCCGTGACGGAGGAATTCTTGGCCTACTAATACAACGCTGGCCAATCGGATTTGCATAGGGTTTAATTTCAAGTTTTCCTTTTTTATATTTTGTATAAATAATATTGATGGATAGTAACTTAGTCGGTTTTTACGACACCCATGGGATGTGTTAGGGTGGTTACATTGTATTCTTACTCCGTCACCACACGAAACGGTCCATAACCATAACTGTTGAGTAAACCTTAATTTCATAATTAACTTTTCCTCGGAAAAGCAAAGCGCTAGTTTTTTGAAAGATCTCTAGATAAACAACAGCTCTTTCCGTGAAAACACTACAATGAAATAACAACTATATTCTCTCTAATACAAAGTCGAAATTGCATAACCTCAACATAATTTATTCGATTTAGTATGTTATATTTGGAAAAAAGCGCTTTTTTGAATAACATTTTTTCGCAGTTTTGAATGAATACATGAATTTTTGAGTTGAAACATTGTGTTTGTTTAAGCCATTGTTTCGTATAACGATATTTCCGCGTAATGTTGACGTTATGCGCCTATGCTCGAGTTTTCGAGCATAAACCATTTATGTTGAATTTTAAATTTTATTTCGCGTTTTGACTCGGAACAGGTTATGTCAGTTTTCATGTCTATAAAAAGGTTTTGTGTTCCGTGTAAATGTTTTTATTTAACTGGCAGGTAATGTCTGTTTTCTGCGGAGGCGTAAGAATACTTGGAAAGTAAAGTTACATCTCCTGTTGTATGAGCCGATTATGGAAAACGTTATGAAGTATTATTATTACATTTAACGAACAAAGGTTTAGTTTTAGGCAAATAAAAATACTATGATTATGATTATTTACATACATTATTCATATTGTTAAATAAATTCAAGATTTTTTTAAAGAATAAACTACTTGACATATTTTGATGAGTTGAACCTAAACAAATATAAATAAGTATATTATTGTATAAGCAGTTCCCAAAAATAAAATAAGTACACATACGTAGTTAAATCTTAGATTAGGTACTAGTTGTTAACAATTATTATTTTTCTTTTCTATTTATAATTTTGATTATAAAACAACTATGTAACACCTGATATAAATATTTGAATTTGAATAAATTAGTATAATCATTAAATAACAGAACTAAAACGATAAAAATCACCCGGAGACACCGCAAGAGTACTCCAATGTTTTTACACAAAATGATCATTTCCCTAAAAGATAATGTCAAATCATTTTGAACCAGGAAATAAGGCATATAAGAGATCTTACGAATAACTCCGGAAACCCCCGGGAATAAGCCAACTTTAAACAAACAGGAATCTTATTCGGAATAGGAAATCGAAAGCATTACGCTATTATAGTTATAGGTTAGGAGCTAAGCAGTCGTCAAGCCGTCAGTAAATACTTCGAATAGTATGCGGTTTATTGAAATAAATACGTCTGTGATACGCTTCAGTTACGGTAATAGATTCAAACCCAACACAGGTTAAATTGTTTGTGCGGTTCACAGATATTGCCTTGAGCTTGGTACAGAAAAAAAGAGATGTGAAAAAGGTATATGCCAAAATCAAAATTTAAGGTTTAGTAATTAGTTTTTAATTTAAAGAAAAACACGGATAAAAATTTATAATTTAATATAAAATAAATTGTGACGTCAGGACCACGTAAGCCTATTTAAAAGAACCTGTGCCTTACCGCAACTGAAAAAAGTACCTTAAAGATTTAGGCAATTTTACGCATAAATCAAAACTAAGAAAGGGGTTGAAGGGCTCGCACTCTTTACCTTAAATTAATTTGAATCCACATTAGCAGCCACTGTTTTCTATAAAAAAACATTATTATATTTTTTAAATGTGATAGAATACATACAAAAAAATTTGAGTCATCAAGCTCTTAGACTATACACTATGAGACAGCGTTTCTCAAATCACACGCGGGAGCCATTAGGCGGTGAGGTAATGTTATAGTTACAAAGGTCCCAGTGACCTCAAATATATCAAGAGTGATTTGAGTTTTTTTTTAAATATTAATGGTAAGTATTTGTTTTTACATCAGGTATTTTGAGTGATTTGGTTCTTATCAGTCATTTAATGTCTTACTTCAGAGATGGGTTTTCGTTTTGTGCAGAAACATGGTTTTGATAAAAGTACTCTAACCAGACGGATTCGTGCTAATGATGTATTTAAATCTCCTTTATTTGTCTTTCCCGACATGAAATAGAATAAAGAGAGATAGACGTCCTCTTTTGGACATCCCTTGCCACCCTCATCCTTTAGCTTTCAGTCGTCCTAAGAAGATCGTCGATCCACCGTGTGAGGCCTGCCAACCCTGCGACTGTAAACAGTTGAAGAAAAACAAAATATCCGAAAATAAGAAAGACAATGGACAATTTTTTTTTTTCTAGTTATACCTAAGCTTTATAGGTAAATTTGTTTTTACATATATGTAAAAACAAAATACCTTGACAAAATTAGTTAAACTTTTACAATAACAAATGACAACAAATAATAAACAACACAGTACTTAGTAATATGTAATATTTTAACAGCGAGTTAAGCGCCAAGGGAAATAAAAATAACAGGTAACATGTCACCATAGCGCATTTTACTATATTTTTACTTTAATAAAGTTAGTTCGGAAATGCAGGAGTGTTTTTTATGTGTTTGCGTTTCATTGCAGAATTGATCCTTATTTATTTGTGACTGGAATACCACGCAGGCCAGACGGATTGGTATATGGTTTCATTTCAAGTTTTCCTTCTTTTGATTTCATAAAGATCATATTCACGGATAGTCCCTGTCGGTTTTTACGATACCCATGGGATGAGATGAGGTGGTGACACACTGTATTCTAACTCCGTCACCACACGGAGAGAGAAAATCATATATAATATTTAATATTAAGCGAGCGACTTTCCGACGTCAACCATTTCATTTAAAAAAAGTAGCTTTCTACAAACACAGTTTCTTAAAGTTTCTAAACAAAGTCTACGCAAAATTTCTCTCGCAAGTAAAAAGCGATGTGTATTCAAACTGCGGAAGTATCTACAGTCTGTTGTGTTTCTCAAAGTTTTGCCAGGTGTTGCTTTAGGCTTTATTTGTTAGGAAAATTATTATCAATGTTGTTTAAGAAAAGCTCTTTGTTAAATATTGAAGTAAATAATGGAATGGGAAGTTAAGTTTTTTGATATTTATTTATATTGTAGAAATTTTAAAGAGAGCTTTTAAAGAAAATAAAGTGACCTTATTAGGTTAGTGGTCCATGAAGGGCCTAGAACTTGAAACTGAAACAAACACACTTGTACTATACAACTACATCGTAGAAAGTACACCTAATATAAGTCATTATTCATAGACCGAACGTTTTGTCGAATTATAGGAACCTTGTATTTATTATTTCACACGATTTATGTCTGCTACGCTCTCCGTGTGGTGACGGAGTAAGAATACAATATGTCACCACCCCATCGCATCCCCTGGGTGTCGTAAAAACCGACTAAGTGACTATCCGTGAATATTATCTTTACGAAATAAAATGAAGGAAAACTTGATATTAAACCCTATACCAATCCGTCTGGACAGCGTGGTATTAGTAGGCCAAGTATCTCTCCGTCATGGAAGCAGGCCCGTCCCTGCAGTGGGACTTTAATGGGCTGTTATAAAGTCTGCGCTGCAGTACCCAATAATAAAAACTCTGCTTAGTTTTCGACTAGATGTTGTTGATAAAACTTATGGCCTCATATTGTAGACCCCTGAATTGATATACTTACGCTCAAAGCAGGGTTCTTCCTAAATGGTCAGTTCATACTCTTCAACAAACGAATGAGAACCTTTGCTATAAAACGGACCATACACAAGAAAAAGCTTAACAAAAACATGAATATATCAACAGTTTGCCAACCATTGTTTTACGAGTTTACTTGTATATGTTATAAAGCGAGCCAGTATGAATATAAAGTCAAAGAACAAATAATATCACAAGTTCAACGTAATGTTTGTACTATAATTTATTATACTTGCGATTGACAGTCGAGATTGGCAAATTAGGGCTTGTACATAAAAAACAATATTATATTATCCGTGTGGTGACGGAATAAGAATACAATATGTATCACCACCCCATCTCATCCCATGGGTGTCGTAGAAACCGACTAAGGGACTATCTAATACCTTTACATAGAAATAAGGAAAACTTGAAATTAAACCCTATACCAATCCGTCTGGCCTTTTTACTATTACTACTTAATGTTTTTTATGTTCATAACAGCTCATTAATGTCCCTATGCGCTGCAGCGTGATATTAGTAGCCCAAGTATCCTTCCGTTACGGGAGGAGGCCCGTCTCTGCAGTGGGACATTAATGAGCTGCTATGAACATAAAAAAAACCCTTAAGTAGTAGTAGTAAAAAGTTTAAGTAGATGCCTTGTAAGTTTATGGTCGGGCACAGGGAGTAAGTTGTCTGCACTCTGTCAGATTTACCCATCAAGTGTTGTGGTGTGTTTATTATGGGATTTACGATACTAGCACTCGTATTTTTTATTATTTTATTTTAAGGAACAATGAAAATATTTCAAACACATTCACTCAACGCCATCTAGTCACAATCTAAGTAAAGGATAAAGGCAAAACAGAGAGTTAGCTAGAATTTAATATTAATATTTTGTTTTCTTCTGTTAGCTATACTGTATAGTGACACAGTCCTTACATAACTCTTAATTATTTTAGCTAGGTCTTTTGTCTTGCTTGTACTATAGTGGGACGATGAAATAAAAAAAATAACAAAGACCGGCTATTCAATTAAGCGTTTGTATTCTAAATAAATAATCCTCACACATTCACACATCGCCACCTAGTCCCAAACTAAGCAGAGCTTGTACTATGGGTACTAGACAAGGGATAAACATACTTAAAAACTATTTTATTGTAAATACATACATATTATACATAGAAAACACTCAGACCAATGCAAACAATCATGTTCATGCAGACAAAGATTTGCATTGAGCGGGAATCGAACCCGAGACCTCTGCGTAGCAGCCATGTAGTATACCGACTGCGCCACAGAGGTCGTCTGTTTGATTGCTCTAAATGGTTACGAATGAACGGCTAACTTGATGGACGTCAACAATGTTAAAACACATACAACCCTATGTCTATCCTAGATAGAAGTTGTTAAGCCATACCCTTCTAAGTTAACTAGCTACGGACGTACAAATGCTAAATTGAGATCAGATTTTTTTTTCCGCGGCATTTTTATTGTTTTAAAGAATTATTATAACAGCCCATTAATGTCCCACTGCAGGGACAGGCCTCCTCCAGTGACGAAGGGATACTTGGCCTACTAATACCTACCACGCTGGGCAGACGGATTGCTTAAGGTTTAATTTCAAGTTTTCCTTCTTTTTATTACATTAAAATAATATTCACGAATAGTCCCTTAGTCGGTTTTTACAACACCCATAGGATGAGATGAGGTGGTGACATATTGTATTTTTACTCCGTCACCACACGGAGATTTAAAGAATACTTACTTCTTTAATGAAACAAGCACTGAGTCGATCAAATTAAAGGACATAAGGAGAACCCAGGGTTAGTACAATAACTAGTGGATCAGTCTAATAATGGTCTTGCATGGGATTCGAATCCGCGTTATCGAGCATGGAAGTTTTTATTTTTTTAAATAAATATTCCTCACACATTCACACAACGCCATCTAGTCCCAAACTAAGCAAAGCTTGTACTATGGACAACGGATAAATATACTTGAATACTTTTTTTTGTAAATACATACATATTATACATAAAAAACACCCAGACCAATGCAAACAATCGTGTTCATGCACACAAATATTTGCATTAAGCGGGAATCGAACCCGAGACCTCTGCGTAGCAGTCATGTTATATAACCACTACGCCGCAGAGGTCGTTACATGCGCAACCACTGCTTTACAGAGGTAGACGAATTTATTGAACTTTTTAAAATAAATGTATTTACATACACAACAGTAACAATAGCTCACCTATTGTTATCCATATCAGCCTATGGATGTCCAGTGCTGGACATAGGTCTCATCTAAAAGTTTCCACTCTGCGCGGTCTTGTGCCTCCCTCATCCATCGACTTCCCGCCGTCCTAACCAGGTCGTCGGTCCACCGTATGAGGGGTCTCCCCACCCTGCGCCTTCCGGTGCGTGGTCTCCATTCCAGAACTTTTCTGTCCTAACGGCTATCAGTTATCCGCACAATGTGCCATGCCCACCGCCACTTTAACCGGGCAATCCTGAGCGCTATGTCGGACACTTTACCTATTGTTAAGCGCCGCATAAATCGCAGCTAAGATATTTGTCGCAGTTATATCATTACACATTATGTAGTATGCTGTTTGTTGTATGATATATAGCCTTAATATAAGCTAGAATACTGTGTAGTGATTAAAATTATATAGTTTCGCCACCCCATCTCATGCTATGGGTACCTTTATCATAACAGCTCATTAAAGTCCCACTGCAAGGACGGGGCTCCTCCCGTGACGGAGGGATACTTGGCCTACTAATACCACGCTGCCCAGACGGATTGGTATTGGGTTTAATTTCAATTCTTTATTTCGTAAAGATAATATTCACGAATAGTCCCTTCTTTGGCTTTTACGACACCTATGGGATTAGCTGGGGTGGTGAAATATTGTATTCTTACTCCGTCACCACACGGAGATAGCTACCATAGCTTACATTATTTTGCCAGCTACAATTCATAGCTCTCATTTAAGCTATGAATTATTGTTAACAGTCAATTAATTAGTTTGACAAGCGGCTGCCGTGCAAGAGGTTGTGGGTTCGATCCCCACGCAGGACAATAATTTGTGAGATCCACAAATTATTGTCCTGGTCTGGGTGTTCTTGTGTCCGTTAATTGATGTTTGTAAAAGGTCCCCGCGACACAGGGCATGATCCCTAGTGCGGGAGTTGTCTTTAAAAAAAAAAAAAATAGTGTTGGTCAATTATTGCAGCGTAAAGTTGAGAGAGTACTTATTGACATTTTAAATTGTTGAACAGTATTTGTTTATCTTTTTAACTCCGCGTGGTGACGGAGTAAGAATACAATATGTCACCACCCCATCTCATCCCACGGGTGTTATAAAAACCGACTAAGGGACTATTCGTGGATATTATCTTTACGAAATAAAAAGAAGGAAAAGTTGAAATTAAACCCTATACCAATCCGTCTTGCCAGCGTGGTATTAGTAGGCCAAGTATCCCTCCGTCATGGGAGGATGCCCGTCCCTGCAGTGGGACACTAATGGGCTGTTATGATGATTTGTTTATCTTATCTGTTGCAAAATATGTGATAGTGACTATATAGTTTTATGATCTGATATGATGATCACACAAAAAAATGTATTCAATGGAAGTCGAACTCAAAACCTTTATAAATATAAAATAAATATTCCTCACACATTCACACAACGCCATCTAGTCCCAAACTAAGCAAAGCTTGTACTGTGGGTACAAGACAACGGATAAATATACTTATATACTTTTTTTTTGTAAATACATACATATCTCTACTATATAAAAATAAGTCGGGTTTTTCTTCCTGACGCTATAACTCCAGAACGCACGAACCGATTTCCACGGTTTTGCATTCGTTGGAAAGGTCTCGGGCTCCGTGAGGTTTATAGCAAAGAAAATTCAGGAAAAAATTCAACAGAAAAGCGAGAAAGTACACGGGCCTTGCAAAGCCGGGTTGGGCCGCTAGTTATACATAAAAAACATCCAGACTAATGCAAACAATCATGTTCATGCACACAAAGATTTGCATTCAGCGGGAATCGAATCCGAGACCTCTGCGTAGCAGTCATGTTAAATAACCACTACGTCATAGAGGTCGTCAAAACCTTTGTAGAATTGCTGCATGCTAGAGTGGTCATCAAGAATTAATTGAATAGATAAACACTGGTCTTCAATTGGCACATACAATTCAAGCTAAACATTCAATCAAAAATGAGCTTTATCACAAGGAAATAGGGTTTACAAGAAAACAAGACATCAAAGCTAAATGTTTACAATCTGTGTTTTGGCATTCGACCAAATAAGCATGTGATTTGTGTAAAATCTCTGCCAAATGTTTTTATATAAAATGTTTAGTATATTATCTGTTGGTGCTTAAGTGTATCTCTTTTGACCAATTTCTTAAAAGGTATATAGAGATTATTACAAATGGGCCTGGCGTCGGCCAGACTGGCCTTATAAATAGTGGCTATTTATATTTTAGGGGACGCTTTAAGTAGGGGGGGGGGGGAAGTATTTTTTTTTTACTTTTTACTGAAGGCTCTTGAAAACAAATACAGGGAAAGTAGTTCACTTAGACTTTTTTTCATGGCACTTGAAAACAAATATAATATAATACACACCTCAACAAAGTCTAGGGATATTTTGTATGAAGTTGTGAAACTCAAAAAAAATTGGTTTGTTTTTAATTCTTTTGATAAAAACTTTCTTTGATAACCTTTTTTAACCATTCTAAATTTGAATTTGAAAAATAAAATTAAAAATAAAAGATTTACGCGGCCTAAAGGTAGTCAAGTTCGAAAATTTCATTTGCCAACAGTAAGTTTTGACTGCATTTATGTGTAAAATTTAAGTTTATAACAATTTAAACGTTTATTTCGAATAAATGATACTGTGTGCATCAAGCAGCGGCGCCATTCATCATCGGAAACAAAATGTTATGGGCAGAAGGCATGCTCCCAGCTGCGGGTACTAAGCGGAGTATTGCTAAAGAGATTGGAACAGTACAAAATATGAAATCAAGGTTATGGTCACGTTATCGTGCTACTGGTGAAGTGGCTGAAAGATACCACGGCAAAAAGTCTATCACCACTCAACGAAATGATAGATTTTTGCAAGTTCCCGCGTAAAGACAGCCAAATGTTACTACCATGCAGTTGGTTTAGAGGCTCCAGCTCTTGGTGGAGCCTCTTGCGGGTGACCAAACAGTCAGAAGAAGTCAGCATGAAGCCCACCTTTATGCTTGCATACCGCTTTGTACTCCAGCACTACGCCGAGCGAATCGCGCACGACGACAAGAGTGGGCTCGTGAACATTTGCTCTATAAAGATAACCTGTTATCTGTAGTGGTGTTTACACATGAGTCCCGGTTCGGTTTCTACTCGGATTCACGTAGAGAACGTGCTTGGCGAGTTCCTGGTTGTGATAGCCGTCTACAACATCCTCAAGAAATCTATTCATACCACGATAGAACAATTATGGTTTGGACGGGAATTTGTGTCGGTCGAAGAACAGAGCGCGTTTTGATCAGAAACACCATGACGGCTGAAAAATAACTTAACGAGGTGCTAATACTAATAATCTACCCCCGTAGACTAACATTGGGCCAAATGTTTAAGCTCATGGACGATAACACCCGTTCGCATAAAGCGAGAGTGATGACAAGCTGGCTGCAGGAGCACGAAGTATCGATTTTATGCTGAACAACTCAATCGCCTAACCTTAAAACCATAAAATACGCGTAGGACATGTTCAAAAGAAGGGCTTTGATGAATTTTCCTCCATAAAATTGCAATGGTTTTGTATCCTAGTCGACCTGGAACAATATACCGCACCAAGACCTAACTAAATCCAAGATAACTTAATCCAAGCATGAAAAACCATCGCAGGACCGTTATTTACGGTTTTTTTAATGTACTGACTACTGATTACTCACATAACATTTAAAAACTGATAAATTTTCGCTTATTTTCACTTTTGCTTAAGAAACACATTCATTGTTAGTTTTATTAATTTTCTAAGTTTTTTATTTATTTGAAAAAAAAAAATATTTATGCTAAAAATGTATTTTTATTTAATTCTGGATTGTAGCCTGATAAATTGCCTTTATAAAAATATAAACATGTTGTATGTTATCTTCAATAATTTTGGAGTTATACCAAATAAATTGAGTAAATACCAAATATCCCTAGACTTTGTTGAGGTGTGTATATGCTTTGGCATGAGTGTTTTCTATGTACTTTAAAGAAAAAAAAAAGAAAAAAAACAAAAAGAGAGTTCTAATTAAGACAAATCTAACGAGCCTTAATTCGATGGGTTTACTAAAAGGCAGTCCAGGGTTACGTTTTCTATCTTCGAGGCTTAACAGCAGACCAGCTCAGTGGTTCCAGAAGACATTAGTCTTTCAAATGTCAGATCCCACATATGCTTGCGAGTAAATTGAGCGTGTAACATTCCTATCACACCTAACAAACGACCTGATGACCTTGAAGACCTAAATCGATTTCCCCCAAACATAGATCTTGACTAATGTACCTTTCAAACAAAACAAATATTTATAAAGGCTGTGTTCGGTTTTTAGTTCAAAACCCGAACATTTACCCAGAGATATGGCAAATCATTTGGCCAAACTCACCTACCTTCCATTTTACCATACACCAAGAGAATTCCATTCGACATGTACTCACGAGAATCGAATTATGTACCGCAAGACGCTACGATGAAGCTCTCAAATGTGGTTCCGTATTGCAGCCTCCCTTGATGGACCATTTTCCATTTTCCTCATCTTGTTTGTTGTTTGATAAGCGCCTTTTTGGTGATAACGCATTTACCGAAACCTGTGAAAATTTGGATATGTATTTTTATATTACACACCGAAGAAAATCAGGAGGTTTTCCCATGAAGTAGGCAGAGCTGCTATAGAAACAGGGTTTAAGTGCCCCAAGCCTAGTGATTTCAACCAATGGCTATCAAAGGTCACTACGTTTAATACATGAGGCTAAATTAAACATCCCATGGGTGTCATAGAAGTGGACTAACAGAAAGTTCGCACATAATTTATCTTTACAAATACAAAAGATATACTTTGGTTTTTTTTTTATTTCATGGGAGGCAAACGAGCCTGCAAGTCACTTGGTGGTAAGTGATCACCGCCGCCCATGGTCACCCGCAACACCAGAGGAATCACAAATGCCGACCTTTAAGAAAGGAATACGCATCATTAATCCGTCGTTTAATTCCATCTCTTTAAGAGCCCTGTCCCTGCAGTAGGACAATAACAACCCGTTAAGATATACTAAACTTCTATTACAATCATTGATTAAGAATAACTTAATTATAAGTTCGTCATTCACAAATAAAGAATGAATATTCATAGCACTAACATACTTACGAAATATTGGCCAGGATCCAAGCTCAATATATAACGGTCACCATAACGTTTAATTAAAAACCATTATAACAAGACCTCCGAAAACTTTCCTTTGGTTTTGGATTGTCCAAATTTCGTCTGTGGGCCTACTGGGTCGAAATTCCACTAAGTTTCTGTGCAGAGATGTACCTTACATCCTTTGTAAATTCGGCTGTGGAACTTTGAATTTTGTTAAAATTATTACGGTCGTTTAACCCTGTCAAAAACATGGACTATCTTTATTATATTTTAGGTTATAAGTTCAAATGTTAATTGAAGTTTGAAAGAAGGTTAATTTGAACCTTTTCTGTGTGGTGACATTACAAGTATGTATTACTCGTTTTAAATAAGAATGTGCAGAGCCTGCGCCATATTGTGACGTCACAAGTCTTAAATCGTAGAAAATAATGTGGCTTTGTGGTGACAAAGTAAGAATACAATATGTCACCACCCCATCTCATCCCATGGGTGTCGTAAAAACCGACTAAGGGACTATTCGTGAAAATTATCTTTACGTAATAAAAAGAAGGAAAACTTGAAAATAATCCCTATACCAATCCGTCTGACAAGCGTGGTATTAGTAGGCCATGTATCACTCCGTCATGGAGGAGGCCGGTCCCTGCAGTGGGACATTAATGGGCTGTTATGATGATGATGACTGTTTCTGAAAGTCAGAAAAAGATTTGGAAAGAAAAATGCTTTTATTAAAAGTAGCTGGTGCCCGTGACTATCTATGTAAGTAGTATTTTGAACAGTAAAAACAATATCTTTATAAATTTTAGCCTATGTGTTATTCTGATTTATAAACTATATTATTGCGAAGTATCAATAAAATTTATTCAGTAGTTTTTACGTGAAAGAGCTACAAACATACATATACATATACTTGCAAACTTTCGCCTTCCTACTAATATTATAAATGCTAAAGTTTGTGAGGATGGATGGATGTTTGTTACTCTTTCACGCAAAATATACTGGATGGATTTTGATGAAATTTGGAATATACATAGGTAGTTAAGGGTGTAGAGTAACATTTAAGCTGTAACACGCGGGTGAAGCCGCGGGCACCATGTAGTTATAATATAAGTAGGGCAGAGCATAAATATTATGCTTTTAAAATGTCATATAACGAATATCCACCTAATTAGTTCAAAGTTTTCAGTTTTGGCACAAGACATAGTATAACAAACCATATTTTTCAACTTTTCCGTGTGTGTGTCATTTTTAATAATTTTATCCATTATTAGAGAAACTTTATACAAATATGGATATTTTTACATTTATTTTAAAAGTTCATGAAAAATATGTTATTTTTGCCAAATGCTAATTGTTTGTCTGCTTAATTTTGTTGGAACTAACAAATTTGACAACGACGTAAAAAACCTGGCATTAAATTTGTACCTAAAAATGTTCCACTGCAGGGACGGGCATTCTCCCGTGACGGAGGGATACTTGGCCTACTAATACCACGCTGGCCAGATGGATTGGTATAGGGTTTAATTTCAAGTTTTCTTTCTTTTTCATTTCGTAAAGATATCACACCCTTGGGATGAGATGGGGTGGTGACATATTGTATTCTTACCCCGTCACCACACGGATTAATACCACTTTATCTAGTATCCATTTAAGTGGATACTTTGAAAGACATGAAATTGGCAAATACAAATAACATTTAAACTCGTAAATCGTTCAAGCAATTTCTATGGCAAAGTGACGATCTCTGTGGCGTAGTGGTTATATAACATGACTGGTAGTCCCTTTCTTCTCCGAATATCGATCGTCCGAAAATCCTAATCGCAAACAAGTTTACAATAATCATCACTTTCCATAATGTTCGCGTATACGAAATCGTATATTACCTCATCGTCTTTACCTACACACATCAAAAAAGTCTAAGCAACATGCATGATATTACAAATTTACCATTTATATTAATTTATTTTACCATTTATTTTAATTATAACGTTGTATTTTATTTTTAAAATAATATTTTTAGGGTTCTATGATGTAAAAATAACAGCTGTTTTCTTTATAAGTTCTTTTAATAACAGAAATTAACAATATTAGAATATACAGGTACATAAGAAACTAAACTTTTTTTTTACAAATTGAAATTTCTTAAGAAAATGAATTTATTGTGAAAGAATAGGACAATTTAATACAAAGTATGGCCTCCTCTGCTATTCAGAACTTGTCGGCAACGATTATTCATTGAATTAATGAGACTGTTTATGTCATCTTGCGGTATTCGCTCCCAATGGAATTGTAGCAAATCCTTCAGCTGTTGGGTTGTTGTCACTCCGTCCAAGTCCTTCAAAACACGTCTCTGGAGCATGTCCCATGCGTGCTCGATGGGGTTGAGGTCTGGCGATTGTGCAGGCCAGGGCAATACCTGGATGTTCTCCGTTGCCAAGTATTCACTGGTTCGCCGAGCTGTATGTGAACGCGCATTGTCATGCATTAACGTAAAATCGGAGCCAAAGGTTTGTGCAAATGGATGGACATAAGGTCTGAGAATATCCTCAACGTAATTTTCAGCGTTCATGTTTCCATTTACAAAAACGAGCTCAGTTCGCCTGTTCTTCATAATACCCGCCCATACCATAACTGTTGAGCCGCTGTATGGATGAACTTCCTGAACGCACCTGAGTCTTTCAGTATTTCCGGGTCGACGGTACACTCGCACCCTTCTTGTATCAGGCCTAAACCCGAATCGCGACTCATCGGAAAACATAATTTTATCCCATTGTTCCTGGGTCCATGTTATGCGTTCTCTACACCATTCATTTCGACGAGCGCGATTCCCGTGACGTATCGGTGGGCACCTGATAGGGCGTCGAGCTCGTAGGCCGTACTCATGCAGTCGATTTCGCACAGTTTGGGGACTTACATCAACACCACTTGAATTTTGTAGCCTCAAACTTATCTCTCGAGCGGTTAACATCGGCTGGCGTCTTGCAGTCAGTTGTATGTACCGGTCTTGCAGAGTGGTTGTACTCCTTTTACGGCCTGGATGCTGTTCAGCGGGTTCCCCTGTATTATTGTAGCGCTGCCAAAGACGACAAATAACACTTCTATGAATACCAAAATGTCGAGATACCTGAGATTGATTACTTCCCGCTTGCAACATCCCTACAGCTCTTTGCATTTCATCTGCCGTCAAATGACGTCGCTCCATGACGTAAAGAATATCTAACAATTCAATTTTGTCGCCAACTGTATTTAAATGGTTGGTAAAATTATAAAATCAAGACTAAAACGTAGCAATTAACATGCACTCAAATTCAAACAAATTCGCAGTCATTTGAATTTTATGAAAAAAAACAAAACATAATCGAAATTTTTTTTTTACAACCAGCCAGTATGTCATCAATAACAAAAAAGTTTACTTACCTATACACTTTGAGTGAGTAAATACTTAGAAATTAATTAATATAAATGGTAAATTTGTAATATCATGCATGTTGCTTAGACTTTTTTGATGTGTGTATAATACATGTGTGTCATAAAATGGGATACTATAATTATTACATATCCTACTTTTTCTTGCTATAAAGTCACATGTCCTAAAATAAAATATTAGGGCAAAAGTCAGAAACAGTTGGTTAGGTTAGGTTAGCATGGTGACCACAACGCGCACGAACCGAGCGAGCGAAGCGAGCGTGCCGCGGCAGCGGCCGGCGAGTGCCAGAAACATTTTTTTTATGTAAAACTAGAATATAGTATTTATGTTTTTTAAATATTATAGATTGTGATGGTTATAGCAAAAAAAAATTAGGTCATGTTATGTTTAGGGATTTAGGTTTTCGGACAAGTGATATTATAAGACATGAATTTAGGGCTAGCTACCATTCGGACACATGATGATTCGGACACAAAATGTTATGACACCTTAGATTATGGATTAAAAAATTATGAGACAAAATAGAGAACCAACATGACTGCTACGCAGAGGTCTCGGTTTCGATTCCCGCTCAATGCAATTTTTTTTTGTGTGCAAAAACATTAAAGTTTATGTTATCCTAGGTGTTTTCTGTGTATAATTTGTATGTAATTACATAAAAAAGTATATGGGTATGATTATCCGTTGTCTAGAAGCTATTTAATACTAGCTCAGGTTAATTTGGGCTTTAATGCTAACCTCTATGAGGTCCATGCCTGCAACATACGTTCTACATCAATAATATGTTGTTGCCTGTTTTACAAACAGCCTTTACAACCCTATTATCTTTTTGAAAACACCCTTAAATTTTAAACACATGTTTTATTTACAGGTCCCTAAAAACAACATTGTTTTTGTACCTATTGTCCTGTTTTGCAATGTTGTATGTACCTTTATGGGTACAATAAACGTTTTTAAACAAAAGGGTAAAAGTAAGCATTTTGGAGTTTGTTTTCTGTGTTAATATTTTGTGTGGTAGTTTTGGTTTTAACCGACTCCAAAAAAGGAGGAGGTTTTTCAATTTGGCTGGATTTTATTCATGTTTGTTTGACATTAGACATTTATTTGAAACAAAATTACATTTGTGTGGAAAACTACCTTGCTAATACATAACAAAAACAAAATTAAAGTAAAACTAAAGGCTATTAAACTACTTCATAACTCCACCAATTATAAACCGATTAGAAAAAAAATGCTTTATAATTGACGGAAAAATAGAAATTAAATCAAAATAGGTTAAGTTATAAAGTTTTTATTTAAAAAAATATATTATGAAATTTCAGTAAAAATTCAACGTGTACGCAACAACATATTATTAGAAAATGTATCTTTCTCTATCTTTACCTATTTTCATTCTATGAGTATAGCCAAAAGGTAACTAAGAAACACTTCGCAGACGAAAACAAGAAGTTATATTTCTTTGACATAAAATTAAATGCTGATGGGTCTTTCAGCACGATAATATTCACGCCTTACTCCCTTAAGCCCGATTTACACATCGACAAGTACAGTAGCGAGTTAAGTAGTAAGTTGTTGATTAAGTTGATTTGAATAGATCTCCATCCTATGTTTTCGCGAGTTAAGTTGGCGGGACCCCAGAGAGAGGGCTACGTCGTACTTAACTCGCTACTGTACTTGTCGATGTGTAAATCGGGCTTTAAAGATTAGGAAGGCACTATTGAGAGCCATGTAGGTACTACGATTTTTACAAACCCGCTTTACTTCATCTAAATACATACATTTCTTTATACCCTGCCGATTCCTAAGTTACGTAAGTTTTTCTGAAAAAAAAACCGGCCTATTCCATTGATTGATATGATAATAATAATTAATATTTGAACAAAATTTTGACGACCTCTGTGGCGTAGTGGTGCATGACTGCTACGCAGAGGTCTCGGGTTCGATTCCCGCTCAATGTGAATATTTGTGTGCATGAACATGATTGTTTGCATTGGTCTGGGTTCTTTCTATGTATAATATGTGAGTATTTACAAAAAAAAAGTATTTAAGTTTGTTTATCCCTTGTCTAGTACCTACCCATAGTACAAGCTATGCTTAGTTTGGAACTAGATGGCGTTGTGTGAAAGTGTGAGAATATTATTTATTAAAGTATAATTGAAACTCAAAAACGATTAACAAAATCTTTTTGCTTTATAACACTAAAACGCTCAAGATTTTCATAAAGATAACCCTTCAAATGGTTCAAAGAATCTCTCTCAAAAGGTATGTAAATGATACTCGCAAAGTTTTTGCAACAAAATTTTCTTGAGTACTCAAACTTTTAACTTTAGCGAAGTATTCGAATGTGGGAAACTGGGTGATGGGAGGGTTTAAAACGTTTTTGAACTGAGGTATCAAATCTGCCTGCTTTTGAAGTTTGTGGGTAGGAATTTTATGCCTAAGTGGTTTAAGGAAGTTGATTTTGTCTATGTATGTAAATACTAGCTGCTGCCTTTGGCTTCACCTATATTCCAAATTTCATCAAAATCTATTTAGTAGTTTTTGCGTGAAAGAGTAAAAAACATCCATCCTCACAAACTTTCGCATTTATAATATTAGTAGGATAGGATAGTAGGATAAACGTTTGTGTGGTGACGGAGAAAAT
Organism: Schrankia costaestrigalis; assembly: GCA_905475405.1. Classification (NCBI taxonomy): domain Eukaryota; kingdom Metazoa; phylum Arthropoda; class Insecta; order Lepidoptera; family Erebidae; genus Schrankia; species Schrankia costaestrigalis. The sequence goes on along the minus strand of FR997852.1, from coordinate 9,809,669 downwards.
TGTAAGTGATACCACCACAACCCGTGTGTTGCAAATTATACCAATCCGTCTGGTCAGCGTGGTATTAGTTATCCAAAACAGGGCTTTTTTACTGGTATAAAGACAGTACCACAGTTATACATTTCCTTCACACAACGCCATCTAGTCCCAAGCTAAGCAGAACTTGTACTATGGTTACTAGGCAACGGATGTACACACTTAAATATTTTTTTTAAATACATGCATATTATAAATAGAAAACACCCAGACCAATGCAAACAATCATGTTCACGCACACAAAAAGATGTGTACTGTATTGAGCGGGAATCGAACCCGAGACCTCTGTATACCAGCTATGTACAGTAACTACGCCACAGAAAGGAAGAGAATAAATTATATTTTTCTTCATCTACGCGACCTCTACGAAGCTACGACGTAGCAAAACTACTACGGCGTAGAACACAATAAATACTCCTAACGACCAATAAGGAAATAAGCGACTTATATCAAACCTAATTTGTTCTCCATTCTGAAAAGAGGTTATCTCTATTGATAGATAAAAGGCTTATGTTCATACACATATCTATGTGTGTATGAATGTGTGTGTGAGAAATAAATTGAGCAATATGGGCGAACCTTCGTTGTTTTGGATGAGTTCTCAGTTCGCCAGTTTTGGGAGTAAAGGAGGGGTTACATTGTTAGCGGATAAAATATTTATAATCCTTAAAAAATTTTGATTTTTATTTCGTTGCCATAAATTTTTCTTTATTATACAATGGTTTATTTAAAATCTTTAGTCTTAACTAAATCTTTAATATTTGGCTTTGTGGATAAATAAGTGTAGAGGTCGCGGTGACGTAACAGCACCACGCCTCTAACGAAAAGGGAGGATCCTCCGACCAGGCGAGGGTGATCGAGCCTGGCGGGCCAACTGCCCAACGGTTGTTCGTTGGACGTTGTATATAAAGATAAAGATCATTTTATTTGTTAAAACATGAGTGTGCATACATACAGTGTAGTATACATGTTGTTACATGATATAATAGGATACATATTTAGCGCCCTCTGTAAGTTAGGGCTAGTTGAAATCACTGATTTATAAACAATAAGCCGCGGCGAGGTCATTTCATGGATGGGTGACCGTGTATTTAATATGAATATCTCCGTATTTACTCCGTGTGGTGACGGAGTAAGAATACAATATGTCACTACCCCATCTCATCCCATGGGTGTCGTAGAAACCGATTAAGGGACTATCCATGTAACAACATGTATACTATGTCGAATCGCTGTGCGAATCTTGATATCGTGATTGAGGACGTAGTGGCGATACCTGTCGATTGTTGGGGGTACTGAGATGGTGTAGGTGTTCGCTTCAGTAAGTCGCTAGATGACGCCACAATAAGGTTTCATTATTATTTACTGTATCTTGGATGATAAGTATGCTTATCAAATATCTCTTATTTCACTTAAATCACATAGTGATATGGAAACAATAATATTATTCATGCACACAAAAATTTGCTTTTAGCAGGAATCGAAACCAAGACCTCTGCGTAGCAGTCATGTTATGTAACCACTACGCCACAGAGGTCGTCAAATGTAATATAATATCATTAAATCGCTATTACTAAGGACTCGCCTCTTACTTCGTATAGAACACGGACACAGTAAAGGCCTAAGGCAAAATTATGTTTTGAGAACATGCCCAAGTTCGTGGAGGTTCTAATTATGTCAATTAATATTGTTACTTGTTTTATTATATATACGTTTACTATAAACCTTACAGAATGTTAAGTTATTACTACCCTTGAGGCTTTACTATCGAGGTATCATCATAACAGCCCATTAATGTCCCACAGCAGGGACGGGCCTCCTCCCGTGACGGAGGGATACTTGGCCTACTAATACCATAATAATGAAACAACGAAAGGCTCGACATGGTCATCACCCCATCTCATCAAAGATGTTCACGGCTGGACATAGGCCTCCTTCAAACGTATCTTCGTTCATCTGTGTCTCCATTGACGACCTCTGTGGCGTAGTGGTTATAACAACATGAGGTCTCGGGTTCGACTCCGCTCAATGCAAATATTTATGTGCATGAACATGATTATTTGCATTGGTCTGAGTGTTTCTATGTATAATATTATGTACTTAAGGATATAAAAAAAAAGTATATTAAGTACTAATATCCGTTGTACTTTGGGAACAGATGGCGCTGTGTAGAGATGTCCGTAAATATTTCTTTATTTTATTAGCTTTTTGCAACTTTTACTAGATCGTCAATCTACTAGCCTGCCTCGAGTTCTATATGAAAAATGAATACCTTTAACCACATGATTTGCTTTCCACCGTCTCTGTAAAATACCCATTCCTGCCGAGGCCAACAAATACACTATTAACCCAACATCTTACCGAAATATTTCCCTGAAAACAAAAGTCTTACCTCATATTGCGGCAAATATATTTTATATGGCAATAATTTGTTTCTTTTTTATTATTACAGGTAATGACGTTAATGGTTGTACGTACACGTTAAACGATCTGTAAGTATATTTTGTACGTTTAAAAAGTTACGCCATCCATTTTGGATGGTAAAATACATTTTAATGTTTGTTACATACACTGTTTTGTAAGTAATAACCAAATTTAGGGCCCTCTGTAAGTTAGGGCTAGTTGAAATCACTGATTTATAAACAATAAGCCGCGGCGAGGTCATTTCATGGATGGGTGACCGTGTATTTAATATGAATATCTCCGTATTTACTCCGTGTGGTGACGGAGTAAGAATACAATATATGTCACCACCCCATCTCATCCCATGGGTATTGTAAAAACCGAATAAGGGACTATCCGTGAATATTATCTTTACGAAATAAAAAGAAGGAAAACTTGAAATTAATCCCTATACCAATCCGTCTGGCCAGCGTGGTATTACGAGTAGTAGGCCAAGTATCCCCCCGTCACGGGAGGAGGCCCCACTCTGCAGTCGAACATTAATGGGCTATTATTATGATCTAATCCCATACTAAGTAGAAAAAAAAACGGTTAGGTTTTAATTTTCTTGTGGACGTCAATTTGCAAAAGCTGTACCTATCTTTTAATTGCGTTGGCTTAGAAATTTGATTTTTACAGCGCCAACAGTGGTTGTTACTGAAGTATTTGGTTTAAATATTAGCTTGATACCTTTACACGTTTCTGAGAAAAAGTTTCGTGACACACAGACAGACGGAGAACAAGGTGATCCTATAAGGGTTCCGTTTTTTTATTTCGAGGTACGGAATTCTAAAAATATGAAACTTTTGTAATTTTCTAAGTTTTTACGAATGCTGATCAGAGTTCTAGGTCACCTAGTACAAGCTCTGCTTAATATGCGACTAATGCTGTGTATCTAATATTATATCATACTTTGACACGTTGTTGATTAACTTCTCAGAATATAGGTAAAGTTATAATATTATACCTAACATGTGTCTTAGACATTATGTTATTGAGCTAAGGCAAGGTCTTCTTAAGGATATTATAATATCATCATAACAGCCCATTAATGTCCCACTGCAGGGACGGACCTCCTTCCGTGACGGAGGGATACCTAATTGGCCTACTAATTATAAATACCACGCTGGCCAGACGGATTGGTATAGGGTTTAATTACCTATGGGATGAGATCGATTCTCTGGAACATTTAAAGTGTTGAGAGTGTGTTATACAAATACTTTATTGCCTCTTCTCAAGACTTTGTTATCAACATTTTACATTATTTATTTTTTTAATTATGTTTTTTTTTTCTATTGGCAGCGCTAGTGAGCCACGTAAAGGCCCTTAATTGTTTAAGATAAATTGCATGTAACAGGAATCGAATCAGAGATGTCGCCGTTACATTATACTCGTATACCATGTTACAGTCATACTATGTGTACAACTTCACAGAGCTTGAAAAAATAATAATAAATAAATAAATATTCCTTACACATTCACACATCGCCACCTAGTCGTAAACTAAGCAAAGCTTGTACTATGGATACTAGACAACGGATAAAACATACTTAAATACTTTTTTTTAAAATACATACATATACATAGAAAACACTTAGACCAATGCAAACAATCATGTTCATGCACACAAATATTTGCATTGAGCGGGAATCGAACCGAATCTCTCTCTCCTCTCTCTTTAAAATAAATTTCAAAAAGTTGTTGTTTGTTCATAATTTTTTTAAATCATTATCATTGTGTTTCAAAAAAACATTCCAAAGCTTTTTCTCGTCAAAACTGTAAGGTTATATCAAAGCAATAGTTACTCGGTTTTTTTTTGACATAGCATCGAAATCGAATTGTGCGTTACATTTTTACGTGCAAGCAATATCCTGAAAATGATTTATTGTGACAATTTGTTTGTATAAAAGACAAAAGTGCTTGCTAGGTGGATGCGTGTTATGAATTCGGTAAAAAAGGAACAAATTGGTTACGTTAGCTAAGGATTTGTAATGAAATAATCTTACATACACATTTATACAGCATACTTAGACGACGTAGTGGTTATATAACATGACTGCTACGCAGAGGTCTCGGGTTCGATTCCCGCTCAATGCAAATCTTTGTGTGCATTAACATGATTGTTTGCATTGGTCTGAGTGTTCTCTATGTATAATATGCATGTATTTACAAAAAAAAAGTATTAAAGTATGTTATGTTTTATCCGTTGTCTAGTACCCATAGTACAAGCTTTGCTTAGTTAGGGACTAGATGGCGTTGGGTGAATGTGTAAGGAATATTTATTTATTATACTAACCAAGCATAATTAGTATTATCTGTACTAAACAATGAATAAACTTAACATTTAAACATGTTTTTTGCCTATACATAGGTATCTGTTATTAGGGAACCTTTACTAATGCAAACATTGATGTTTATCATCAAAACAGCCCTTTAATTCCCCACTGCAGGGACGAGCGTCCTCCTGTGATGGAGGGATTCTTGGCCTACTAATACCACGCTGGCCAAACGGAACGTAGGTAAAATACATTTTTTACTTACAAAATCATGAAACATTATTACACACTAAACATGTCCAAAAACGGCACTTAATTATTCAAACAAAATCTTTAACAAAACTTATATAAGTAACCTCTATTCTCTAAGAAAAGATGTGTTTTCACATCAAGGGTCCATCCAAAGTAAGCCCACTGAGGTGTTAGTTCACAGGTGAATGAGTTTTCTTATCTACTAACTATTAATGTGTAGCCGACACGAACTTAAAGTTTTGTATAACATTGTCACCGGACATCACTAGTTTTTATATGAATATAAATATAAGGACAGGAGTGTAATAGAAAAAGTTTTTGGAACAAAGAATTTGTTCCTATTTTACGTAAAACCTACTGAATATATTTTATTATTTTAATCAAATTCCTTATAAAAGATATTTCTCTCTCATCTCATTTTATAAAGAAGGAAAACTTGAAATTGAACCCTATACCAATTCGTCTGTGGTAATCGTAGGCCAAGTATCCCTCCGTCATGGCAGGAGGCCTCTCCCTGCAGTGGGATGCTAAAGGGCTGTGATGATAATGATGATGAAAGATAGCATAATCCATTAAGAACATTAAACTGAGAACAAAAAATGGCATTTTAAACAATACAAAATTATACCAATATTGTAAATATTTAGAGCAAGCAATATTATAATACATCGAAGTAAGAATTCCATTTTCAGGCAAGATGCCAGTTTCGTACAACATGTACAGTCAACAACAAAAGTGAATTAAAACTTGCATTTTTTTAAAACACCTCAACGCTAGAAGCTTCCAGAATTAGTAAGTGTCGTGACGAGAAGAAAATAGTCTTACCATTAGTAACGTCAAATGAACACTGAACACCAATTTTCCATAAGTCGCTGAACACGAAAAACGACAAGGAAGTATTTCTCTAGTAAATCATGAAACATTATGAGTACGAAAATATATTCAAAGGTGATAAACACCACAACGCCAACAAGTTGAAAAGCGGGTTGCGGAGTACCGGCTTGTAAGAATTTCAGCGCTCAGTGACCACTGCTTACAGTTGTTTAATGTTTAGAAATCAGTAAAAAAGGTTTAAAGCAAGAGTTTTTGTTTAATTTCATGCAACGACAATTGACATGAGGAAAAGGCGCAAGTTTATATTACATGTATGTATTCACTTTTGTGTTTGATTGTACGTATCTTCTGTCAACCGTCTTACATTCTTTGTTTGGAGTCGTATATTGGTTTCCTAACAAAATATTGTTTTACGAATACAATACCGTACTGACTTCGATTTCAATGTGAATAATGGCTTGCATATTAAAAATCTGGGTTTCTGTTTAAATACTAATATTTTGATGTTCATGCTTATGTAAGTATGAACTAATAATGTATTTATGTACCTACATAGATACATACTCTCATCTTAGACAGACATCTGGGTAGACAGAGAATAAATAAATAAATATTCACGGACATCTCTACACAGCGCCATCTGTTCCCAAAGTAAGCTAGGCTTAACCTGCTTTTGTAATGGGTAACAGAACAACGGATATTAGTACTTATATACTTTGTTTTTGTAAATACATACATATTATACATATAAACACTCAGACCAATGCAAATAATCATGTTCATGCACACAAGTATTGCATTGAGCGGGAATCGAACCCGAGACCTCTGCGTAGCTTTCATGTTATATATCCACTACGCCACAGAGGTCGTCTCCTAGAGAATACTGAGTGCTGTACTACGTTTTTAATACCTACTTTGCTTCGCCCACGGCGAGTGTACATACACACTTGCCTTTTGAAAAGGATGCTCCCTATTACGTACCGGTAAATCTTTCTAGGGCATCCCCTTACGACGTTACCTTTTTTTGTATGGACTAGTAGTAGGCCTTACGTTGCTTTTAATACTTTACGCGGGGTTTGGACGACCGGAAGGCTATCAAAGACACAATATCTTTATCTCATACAAAACACATTCACACATCGCCACCTAGTCCCAAACTAAGCAAAGCTTGTACTATGGATACTAGACAACGGATAAACATACTTAATTACTTTTTTTTATGTAAATCCATACCTACATTTATACATAGAAAACACCCAGACCAATGAAGATAACCATGTTCATAAACACAAAGATTTTCATTAAGCGGGAATCGAACCCGAGACCTCTGCGTAGCAGTCATGTTAAATAACCATTGCGCCCGCCACAGAGGTCTAGCTCCTAGTTCTCTCAGTGGATCTAAACTACGAGTACCTTAGTAACATAAATATTGCTTTCACCACTTACACTATTTTCTACTAAACTTTCAAAGTAACCATTTAAAAATAAAGTTCAAAATGCCTCTGTGACATATTGGTACTTAAACTAACACTTTGAGCTGCCATTCGAAATTATTTTTTAAATTATCTATATTAATATTATGAAGAGGTAAAGTTTGTGTGTTTGTGACGTTGTAGGGGAAATCTCTGGATCTACTAAACCGATTTTAAAAATTCTTTCTGATTTGAATAGTCCTTTTATCGGGGAGTGTCATAGGTTATATAGTATTACGCTATCTCTAATAGGAGTGGAGCAGTAATGAAATATATTTAAAAAAGTGACGCGTTTTTTTTTGCCGGCTAACGAAGTGGCCACGGGTCAGCTAGTTTTTAATATAATAACACGTTGTAGATCGCACATATAATAGCATTAAATTAAACCCGTGGTCTTTAACTCACCACCGCATACACAACTTTATTAACTTAAAAGTTCAAAGTAACCATTTAAAAATAAAGTTCAAAACGCCTCTGTAACATATTGGTACTTGAACCAACACTTTGAGCAGCCATTCGAACAGGAATACCTGTAATGCATCGGTTAATGGTCAGAGAGTCAGCAATTCTAGAGAATGCGACAATTGCCGAATGCCAACGAATTCGTACACATTGATTGTTGGACAAAGCCCCAATCTCAGTGCCTTGTCAGCGTGTTTTCGATGGCTTTTATTCATATATGAATAGTTTGTGATTTTTGTTTTTATGTGTCAAAGTGTAAGTTGATTTTTTTACTGTAATAAAGTTTTTATATAATGTTGTTTATAATACTTTTTCTTTTAAGAAGAAAGTCTTTGCCTTTACTAGGCAAACTAATCGTAATTAATTTGCAAAAATTTGGTACAATTTCAAAATTTAATTTTATTTTATTTAATCTCGGTGCATTGTCAGCGTGTTTTCGATGGCTTTTATTCATATATGAATCGGTTATTTTGATGCTAGTTTTTCCTATTTCTGTTTTCATGTGAAAAAGTATAAATTAATTGAAGGGGTTGACACTAATTAAGTTTTTATATAATGTTTTTAAAAGCCTTTTCCTGAAAAGGAAGAAAAGTTGTCTATCGAAATCGAAATATATTTGGGAAATATGGTACAATACAGTTTTTAGTTAATTAATTTATTTACAAATTAATTAAACTTTGAAAATCTCCTTCACACACATAGAAAAACTCTTTGTCTTCAGCCCGCAACGTCATTAGAATAATGGTAGAAATTTAGTAAAATTACAATTTTTACAAATAAATTCCTATACATTTTTAAGAAAAAGATCACGCAATGAGTTTTCGTGGAATTCAAACCACTATCTTAACTAAACCTATAAAGTTTTACTTTTGAAAAATTAAGTCTGATGGTTGTTTCCGTATGTAAAAGTGCAAATTGCTTATTTTAACAGTACTAAAGTTATATAATAAAAAGAAGGAAAACTTGAAATTAAAACCTATACCAATCCGTTTGGCCAGCGTGGTATTAGCAGGCCAAGTATCCCTCCGTCACTGGAGGAAGCCCGTCCCTGCATTGGTACATTAATGGGCTGTTATGATGATGATTATGATAAAAGTTATTTACAAAATGTTTCGTCCCACAAGTTTTTCACGTGGAGTTGGAAAGTATGGCTAACACCAGGCAAACTTAAATAATTTATGTTAAAAAATATGGTATAATTCTTAATTAAATTATATTTATTAACTTTTCAGCAAAGTATTCAACATAGTTAAAACTTATTGACGTTAACTATATTGTACTTAACCTAAGTTTCCATAAGTTTCCCAACGCTTCCTAGGCTCCGATAAACAAACTGTGCAGTTAATTTTATAGATGTCATTTTAGTTAAATTAATTCATAATACATCTAGTTTTTTATAAATAACGGCATTATAAAATAACTAAGTATTAAAGTAATAATAGAAGTAATAAGAATACAATACGTCACCACCCCATCTCATCCCATGGGTCTCGTAAAAACCGACTAAGGGACTATCCGTGAATATTATCTTTCGAAATAAAAAGAAGAAAAACTTGAAATTAAACCCTATACCAATCCGTCTGGCCAGCGTGGTATTAGTAGGCCAAGTATCCCTCCTTCATGGGAGGAGCCCCGTCCCTGCAGTAGGACAGTAATGGGCTGTTACAATGAAAGTAATAATAGGTGTTCTTAGAGATTCTATATGACTAAATTTCTTTAAACATCTTTCAAGATTACCACAGGGAAAGATAAGGTGACGAAACAAAGTACCTACACTTACTTCCTTGGAAAACAGTAAAGAAGATATAAAGAAAACACATACAATTTAGATTAAAAGAACATAAGAAGATACAATCGTAAACAAAATGTTTGTTTGATTTTATCTTCCTGATAATTTCTCAAAAGAAATGTAGCTGAAATATAATGAAATAAAACGAAGTGATTACGCGGACACCATTTTTCATGTCTTGTACACACACCAAGATGAAAATACATTAAGCATTTAACACCAAAAGGAAAATAAACACAGAAGTATATTTACATACAAAGCGTGCTCGAGATATTAGTATATGATATCTCGGACGAGTTGGGACCATTCATCATTATCATCAACTCAGCCAAAAGAGGTCACTGTTAGACATCCTTCAAACACATCTACCTTTTTCTATCCTGTTCCTTTCTCATCCATATATAAAAACAATATGATCGCGAATTCAGCATGATGATAAATTTGATTGTTCGTAAAATAAGTACATAACAATTTAGATAAGTCACTCACGGACTCCACACTAGGATTCCCTGTGTCGTGGAGGCCAGGTCTCTTTCTCTTAATTACAGTATAATATGTTTTTGTATTTATAATATGTTGTGTGTAGTATACTTTATATTAACATCTCAAGATGCGAGGGTAGATGATAATATATATTATCTATCACGAAGACGAAGCTGTGACGTCGCATCACCAGTCAGCTTGCGACCACGGCCAGTGCAACCTGTGCCGAAACGTCAAGTAAAATAAAGGTAAATTAAATGCGCGTTAATATCCCGTTTATATAATATTTATAATATGTTTTGAGATATGTATATGATATAATTTGTGATTATGGTATTTTCAGTGACATAATTTAAACAATTTAGTTTTGACGATAGTTATCGTATATGGGAGGCCCGGATAAAATCGTTCTGGAAAAAAAAGGAGAGGTTGAAACTAATTTAAAAGAGCTTTTCTGAACTGTAACCACGATAAGGGTGGTGAAAGACCGAAATTGAGGCAACATCTCTGCGTAGTTTTGCGCGGCCTCAAGTTTTTTGACATAAACCTAAACTTAGACGGCAGGGCGCCAATTGATGAGAAAAACACAGGACCGCGCAAGGTGGATATTTAGAGAGGAGGCCTATGTCCAGCAGTAAACGACAATTGACTGATATTATAACACCGAAGCCTAAAGTTGAAAACCAGAGCATCATTATGATGCCTTTATCGTTGGCATTAAAAGTGACGTATATACTAGGGCTCTGAATACCGTTAAAAATAAGGTATCGATACCTTCATCATACTATAGTAACGTTACTTGTATACTTATACTGTGAATTTGGTACCGTTACCAAGCCCTGGTATATACATAAGTTAGACTTCTATACTTATCTCTTATGTGGCATTTACCATACATGTACTTTATGTATATACAAAATGTACTTTAATTTAAATTCTCTGCCGCCTCTTATAACTCAGTCTCGACTAGTGTTGGCAGGCTGTCTACGAATCTCGGGAATCTAACTTCACGTGTCGTTCCCGGGATATAGCATAAATCTTTTAAAAATGGAATTCTTTTGACATTTGCCGTTTAAGTACCGTTATATTTTATATTGTATTGTCTGTTCGAGTGGCTTGTTTGTGAATTGAATAAAGAATGGATGGAGTTATGTGGAGTGTACTGTTTTTGATAGTTTAAATGTAGTTTCTGAAAGGAACAAAAGACAATGGAAAACGTGCTGGAAAAAGATTCTAATTTGCATTTTCTACGTATTTGCCTCCAGACGCTATGATCGCTAGGTTATTCGAAACCATGTAAGCGGTTGCAATTCACAAGGATTTGAATCTCACTCGAGATTTTTATTTTTGCGATCTGTAAATATTGTCTTGAGTTTTACTAGGTATATCGTCTGCTTACTGGTAAAACACGATAAATTCATTTTTTATCTAAAATGACTTATATACATAAGTAAATACACGTAATTTTCGATGCTCTATCTACTGGTAAAACAGAATCATTTTAGATTTAAAAAATGCATTTATCATGTTTTACCAGTAAGCAGACGATATTCTCCATTCATTGTATTTATATTTGAATCGTATTATGGTTTTTGGCCAAGTCCGATTCTGGCTATACTACAGGTAACTACTTACTATCTTCTTTATACTCATATCATAAATTACCTTAAAAGGACAACAACGTAAACAAACCCAAAATTAGAAAGAATTTTAAATTAGATAACAAAATGCCATTCACAATATCACATTTAATTATTCCGTTGTTTTTACCTTGTATTTCTGTTTATCTTTTCCCCGCGAATCCCGTTACGGGATCCCCGGTTAACCACATCCCTAGAGCCAATATTTGCATACAGAGATAACCCAAATCGCGGGATGTAAAAAAATATACAAAAAAAAAAATTACAAACGTAACACTTTTGGTTAAATGACCTGAGTGACAAATAAACAAATGTGGCTTTCGGGTGACTGAAAACGGATGCTTGGTTCTTTTTTCGGGGTCTGTACCTACTTCGCGTTTTATTGTTTAAATTCAATTTAGTCTGACGCTTGGATTGCGTTTTATTCGTTTTTATGTAGGTGTTAATGTAAGTATTATGCGACTTCGTGAGTAGGCCATTTCATGTGTTATTTTTCTTTATTTTAAATATACTTCTGTTTTTTACGTCGTTATAATAAGCGTGCTTCATTGAATTAGGGATGGGAAAGGAAATAACAATCGGTAAGCTGCAAGGTTTAGGATAATGTGTAATTATCATAACAGCCCATTAATGTCCTACTGCTGGGACGGGCCTCCTCCAGTGACGGAGGAATACTTGGCCTACTGAAACCACGCTGGCCAAACGGATTGGTATAGGGTTTAATTTCAAGTTTTCCTTCTTTTTATTACGTAAAGATAATATTCACGAATAAGCCCTTAGTCGGTTTTTACGACACCCATGGAATGAGATGGGGTGGTGACACACTGTATTCTTACTCCGTCACCACACGGAGGTATTGTGAATAAGGCTTTTATTACGTGGCAGTGGTAGTGTCTATTGTGTAGTTCCTTAGTCTTATATTACGACACCCTCAGAGTTATTTTACAAGAATGACAGGACCTTTGGTGATTCTATTTATTTTGCTTCATTCTGTGTAATGAGGCCGTCTATGTTGATACAACCGCTGCCTCGCGAGCAGTATTAAGAAAATGTTAATATTATTTTGTTGTAAGATTACAGTAGGGAAAGTAATTACAGGGCTTCGGGACTTATAAGCTTGTAGTTCAAGATCACAAGAGCAATGTAAAGTCACTCAAAATTCTATTCAAATTTTGCAAACGGTAAAGACAAGCTTAATAATACTTTACGAAATAAAAAGAAGGAAAACTTGAAATTAAACCCTATACCAACCCGTGGCCACCGTGGTATTATTAGACCAAGTATCCCTCCGTCAAGGAAGGAGGCCCGTCCCTGCAGTGGGACATTAATGGGCTGTTATGATGATGCTTTCATTCTTTCACAAGCTTGCATCATTTTCGAGTCGTCTGCATATACAAAAAAAAATTAAAAGCCTTGAATTTTTCCCAACAGATGTACTTTTAAAAAAGGACATTTTAAAAAGCTATTTTTACATAATTATGCGGAACCCGGACCCATGTGATTACAGCCACTCAGGACGTTATAATGTTAACTGGGATAGTAGTGTGACCATGATTTGAATTTAATTATTAGGAAATTTCATGAAATACATTATTTTGTTAAATTTAATACGCTCTTAGGTAATAGCAATCAACGATTATATGAAACGGCGAATTATTAAATGCATGTTAAGCAACGGATATACATTCCTCACATATTCACACATCGCCACCTAGTCCCAAACTAAGCAAAGCTAGTACTATGGGTACTAGACAACGGATAAACATACTTAAATACTTTTTTTTTAAATACATACATATATTATACATAGAAACACTCAGACCAATGGGAACAATCATGTTCATGCACACAAAGATTTGCATTGAGCGGAAATCGAACCCGAGACCTCAGCGTAGCAGCCATGTAATATACCGACTGCACCACAGAGGTCGTCGTTTATAAATGGGAGACCAGGAAGGCACATAAAAAGTCGGTATCGTTGTAGTGACACAGATGTTAAGCCAATATAGAGGCCTTTCATGATCGGCATGAACAGCTCTAGACGCCTATCAATCAATCAACTAGCCAATCGCAGTCTACAGCTGGACATAGGCCACTCTAAAAACGCCTATACAAAAGGGAAATTCAGTAACATTGTAATCAAGTGGTCCTTTAATATATAACCATTTAGTTCTATCCGTGTGGTGACGGAGTAAGAAAACAATATGTCACCAACCCATCTCATCCCATGGGTGTCGTAAAAACCGACTAAGGGAATAGTTACGGTTTAACTACTATCTTTACGAAATAAAAAGAAGGAAAACTTGAAATTAAACCCTATACCAATCCGTCTGGCCAGCGTGGTATTAGTAGGCCAAGTAACCCTCCGTCACGGGAGGAGGCCCGTCCCTGCAGTGGGACATTAATGGGCTGTTATGATAGTTCTAATTGACGCTTGTGCTATAGGTACTAAATAACGAAAAAACTTACTTGTATACTAAGTTTGTAAATACATAGAAAATACCCAGACCAATACTAACATTCAAATCCATGCTCACAAAGATTTACATCGAACGGAAATCGAATCCAAGACCTCAGCGTAACAGACGTTTTACAGATAATTCTATCTCTCGCACATATCCTTATCTGACATGTATTTGTTGTTACCCGTCAGACAGTTTCTAGAAATTGTTGTAGATTGTATCGGAAAATAAATATATTTATTTTAAAGCGAATATTCTAGAAGCGTGCTACTAACTGGATTTTGTACTATAACTACGTAGTGGAAAACAAAGTCGCTGTCACTGACTGTCCGTCCCTATATAGATGTGTTTTAATCTTTAAAATTACGCAACAGATATTAAAGCCATTTTTTTAAATAGATAAAGTGACTCAAGAGGAAGGTTTATATTATGTGTAATCCATACATAACTTTGTAAAGTTTATACTTTGCTTATGCATTGCATTGCCGGGGCAAAATAAACGTTTCCTTATACTTACAAGCTTTCACGATTATAATATAAAAAAGTATCGTATATAAGTATTAATATCCGTTGTTATGTTACCCATAACACAAGAAGGTTAAGCCTGGCTTACTTTGGGAACAGATGGCGCTGTGTAGAGATATCCGTGAATATTAGTAGGAATACAGACTATTCGGTTTTGGATGAAAATTTATAAATAACTCCCACACTAGGGATTATGTCCCTGTGGCTTACAAACATCAATTTAACGGACACAAAGAACATCTAGATTCAAAACAATAATTTGTGGATCACACACATAAATTTTCCCGCGTGGAAATCGAACTCGCAACCTCGCGCAAGTGGCCAAGACAGTCACATTATGACTGCCAATTATGCCTGCGAACTGATTTATTCTACAAAGTGACTCAGTCCCACCAAGACAATTTGTAGAATTGTTGTAGATAGTATCTGCGCATAAAAATATTTAACTTTTCTCGCTTTATTGTATTTAAGATGGTGTCGTGTTACGTACATTGTATTTGTTTTATCTTGATATCAAAGCTATTGTTTAGTGTATACGTATAAATAAAATGTAGTGTCCGTTTGTTTTTGGATAAAAGATTTAGGGTTCTGGTGAAAAAAGTAAAGATATTAAAAATTATTTGTACACTTTGTTTATTGTGACTTTTAAAAGCTGATAAAGAGATAGCTGCTGGTATTTTATAAGTAGTGACTAAGAATACTGTAACTTAATAGGGTACTGAAAGAAAGACGGTTAAAATTTGTACATAATAAGTTTTTATGACGTTACTGGCAGATAGTTTTTGTTGGCGACCGTCTCGGTTGGTTGATTCGCTGTGGTAACGTCTTTGAGGCAACGGGTACCAATTACTAACATACAGACTGCTTTATCAACTGCCAACTTATAGCATTACAAAAAAATGCCCTAAATATTGATAAGCAAAATTATCTCAATCAATTCACCCCGTTCCTGCAATACTGTATAAAAAAATTAGGGGAAAATCCTCACAAAATCAAAACGCGTGGTCCCATTAATCAAAAGGGGACATTAAAAGTCTTTTAATTCTAAAAGGTAAAGGGTTATTAAGTTGTGTTTACAAAGAAAAGTACTTTTATAATCTGGCTGACATTCTTTGTAAGAACAAGAGGCATTAACGTTAATTTTATAACAAACTTTTTAAAAGATTAAGTTTAAGTTTTTTTTGTGTAAAGATTTAATTAATTGTACTTTGTGGTGACAAACTAGATATACTTATTTATGAATGTAGTGGTTTCATCATAACAGCCCATTAATGTCCCACTGCAGAGACGGGCGGTGGTTAATTAATATTAGGTGGTTTATTTAGTGTTTTTTTCTGTATCATTTGGTTAGCGGCTAACATAATGCCGAAATTGTTCAAGTCGCCAATATTTTCTGTGAAATGTAGTTCTATTCAAAGCGGCACAGTACGTAAGAGACTAGCTAAGCAGATCTTGTCCTATGTGTTTGACGACCTTTGTGGCGTAGTGGTTATATTACATGGCTGCTACGAAGAGGTCTCGGGTTCGATTCCCGTTCAATGCAAATCTTTGTGTGCATAAACATGATTGTTTGCATTGGTCTGAGTATTTCCATGATGTATGTATTTACAAAAAAAGTGTATAATTACTAATATCCGTTGTTCTCTTACCCATAACACAAGCAGGTTAAGCCTAGCTTACTTTGGGAACAGATGGAGCTGTGTAGAGATGTCCGTGAAAAAAAAAATGGCCACTTCTTAACCTGTCACTTCTCCAAAAGTTTCCACCGCTCACGATCATGTACCTCATCCATCGACCTCTCACCACCTAAATGACGAAAATCAATAAGAAATAACAGATACAACTCTAAGCGTTATACGATACAAAATACTTAGAAAGAAGTTATTGGAGCAAACAAAAAATATACGAGAACATTGATTGATTATGTGGCATTCTCTTTTTGCTCACTGTACTTGTATTTATAGCGAATGTTCTAGCATTAGGCGGGTTACAAACTGGCTGTTGTATTATTTTGTATAAACATGTGTAATAAATACTACTGACTATTCGTTTGTGGACAGATTAAAAATACGAAGTGTTGCAAGTTGCAATCCTATTTTATGGTGTTCCGTAAAAGGCTATTTAACAATAAATCTCTGGTAATTGAAGTAAAAATTGACATGTTAATCCACCTGGCTAGCGTGGTATTATAAGGCTAAGTTTCCTTCAGTCACACGACTCACAACGTTTTTCAAATAGGTAACTAAAAAAAAATTAACTAATTTTTAAACATTTAAAGTGTTGAGAGTGTGTCATACAAATACTTGATTGCCTTTTCTAAAGACTTAGTAGACTACATTTTGCATTATTGATCCTTTTTGCGAATCATGATTTTTTATTTTCAGTGGCGGCCCTAGTGCGCCTTAATTACATTATTAAAGACCAAGCAAAACAATCAATACACAAAAGATTGTCTTGAGCTTGGATATCCTTTATGCTTGTTAATTTCAGTTACACCTGCATTATTCGGCTTGATTTGTATTGAAGGAGACCGAAACGATTTTCTTTAGTTGTCCTTATGAAATCCATCCATTCGTACAATTTATTTTGTTATCGAAATTACATTTACGAACTTTTATTAATGGCGATAGCGTGATTACTTTATGTGTTCTTACTTCGTCACTACAGGAAAAACTAAGCCAAATAATATTTGATTTCTCTGAATCATTTTCCAAAAATTGTTTGATAATATATAATAGTTACATATAGTTTGCCTGTGTATAACCCGCCTAATATATTATCCGCAAAGATATGGAAATAATGAGCTTATTTTGTGGGTGATTACGATTAGTCAAGAATAGCTCATTTCGACCAGACTAATATGATCGGCCAGTTTTGTTTGACCTATTTTCTTTGTACATAACTTACGAAACTGCTTGGCTCAACTTAAAGTAATGCCCGATTTACACATCGACAAGTACAGTAGCGAGTTAGGTAGTAAGTTGTTGATTAAGTTTATTTAAATAGATCTCCATCCCATCCTACTTAACTCGCTACTGTACTTGTCGATGTGTAAATCGGGCTTTAGGGTTATGTAAAAATCAGGCTTTTTATTTGGTGAATAGTATTAAACACAAATCAACTATTAGGGCTCTTTCAATTTAGCTGTTTCGTGCGGCTGCCGTGCGTTTTCGATGCGTTTTTCTAACGGTAAACTTACGTTAGTTTGTTTTTATACAAATCTTGCCGTGCGGCAAACGCTTGACACTATTAATACTGCCGTACGGATGCCGCACGGCAAGATTTACATAAGAAGAGTGGACGACCTTTCTTCATACAAAATAGTACTGAAACATAAATGTTAATGTTAAACTTCATGCTTCTCTCCGTGTGGTGACGGAGTAAGAATACAATATGTCACTACCTCATCTCATCCCTTGGGAGTCGTAAAAACCGACTAAGTGACTAGCCGTGAATATTATCTTTACGTAATAAAAAAAAGAAAAACTTGAAATTAAACCTTATACAAATCCGTCTGGCCTGCGTGGTATTAGTAGGCTAAGTATCCCTGCGTTCCGGGAGGAGGCCCGTCCCTGCAGTGGGACATTAATGGGCTGTTATGATGATTCCAACTTAGCCTTACTACTGCTTGGAGGTGTATAAAGTTATCTGTAATGTCACTACCTACTTACCCTTTTGTAGATTAAGCAGTCACAGCGGTGGTACCTACACAACCTTCCTCTAAAGACATCTGTTCAGATAAAATTATCTTTTAAGGCAAATTAATTTCTCGGTTGAGAGAAGCAAGAATAAAATATAATTTACTTTTAATATTACTAGAGTAATATAATTATTTAACGTAATCATGATTTTATTCTTTGAAGTTCAGCCACCAAAAGGAGATAATTAATTAAAATGAATTTTCAAAGACATTTATTGTATGAAGATGTGTATGAATGTTTATGAAGTTAAGGAATTTTGTAAGGTAGGAAGGTTTGTGGTCTCTGTCTAGAGTTATTGCCACAATTATATACACTACAATATTATGAGTATTATGCTTCTCCGTGTAGTGACGGAGTAAGAATACAATATGTCACCCCCCCCATCTCATCCCATGGGTGTCGTAAACACCAAATAAGGAACTAACGGTAAATATTATCTTTACGAAGTAAAAAGAAGGAAAACTTGAAATTAAACCCTTTACCAATCTGTCTGGCTAGCGTGGTATTAGTAGGCCAAGTATCCCTCCGTCACGGGAGGAGACCCATCCCTGCAGTTGGACATTAATGGGTTGTTATGATGATGATGCACACAATGATTTGGACCTCTGCAAATCAGTCACTGACTACAGCCTACTCGATAGCCAATGGCTAAAATAACTCCGCCAAAGAGGTCATTAAACTTCTTATAAATATTACAGTTATAGTTAACTAGCTGACCCGTGTCTACTTCGTTAGGCAGCGAAAAAAACGCGTCCTTTTTTTATACATATTTAATTACTGCTCTACCCCTATTAGTCATAGCGTGATACTACATAGCCTATGACACTCCCCGATAAATGGACTATTCAACACAGAATTATTTTTTTTAATCGATTTAGGAGATCCAGAGATTACCCCCTACAACGTCACAAACACACAAACTTTACCTCTTTATAATATTAGTATAGATTAGTATTATTCTTAGAGTTCAAAACAGTAAATAGTAAAAGCTCTCTTTAGTTTGAGACTAAATAGCGTTGAGTAAATGTGTTCAGAATATTACATTATATGGTTAATATGTTGTAGAAATAATGAGCAAGTTTTCATTAGTGCTCATACTAAACGAGCGAGAAAATTACTCTATTATCCATTAAGCCAAGCAAAATACTTATTATTTCACCCCTCATTTATGGAACAATATCAGTATCTGATCCAAATATCGATATAATAGTTAATACCTATTATTATTAAGTAACAGAATAATATCGATACGATAAGATATTTCGCACAACCCTATGATAAAAAACCATTTTATTGTGACCCCTCATTTCATTACTTGGTGTCGTATTTACGTAACATATGTAATCAAATAAGGACCTTATTTTATTGGTCCTGGTAATCTAATTAAGATTATCTTTATTAGGGATGTAATAATATCCCTTTCTGTATTCTTTGAGGCCCAAAATTGGGATTAATGTGGATGAAATAAAGGCCCTTATCTGTAAGTGGGAGGCCATATTATGACAAATGACTGATAA
Source organism: Schrankia costaestrigalis (assembly GCA_905475405.1). NCBI lineage: Eukaryota > Metazoa > Arthropoda > Insecta > Lepidoptera > Erebidae > Schrankia > Schrankia costaestrigalis. The sequence goes on along the minus strand of FR997852.1, from coordinate 9,789,778 downwards.
TTTGAGGTTATGGTTCTTTATCCGTGAATATTATCTTTACGAAATAAAAAGAAGGAAAACTTGAAATTAAACCCTATAGTGATCCGTCTGGCCAGCATGGTATTAGTAGGACTCCCCCCGTCAAGGGAGGAAGTCCCGTCCCTGCAGTGGGACATTAATGGGTTGTTATGATGACTCGACATGATATTCATTTAAGTACTTTTAGACTTAAAGGACTTAAAGGCCAACTCTAGTCCAGGATATTACTTTTAAATAAACATAAATAAATAAATATTCACGGATATCACTACACAGTGCCATCTGTTCCCAAAGTAAGCTAGGCTTAACCTGCTCGTGTTATGGGTAACAGAACAACGGATATTAATACTTATATAAGTACTTTTTTTTTATAAATTGTAGGAGATAATTCACATTAGATTTCTTTTTAAATGTGTTTTACCTTTAAAAGTCGATAATTTCTTGAATAATTTAAATAAAACTTTGGTCGCTTGCAAGGTTATAGTTCAACGATAAATATTTCGGTTCAGTAGTTAGATAAAGGACCCCCTGTTGGTTCATTACCGTTCGAATCAGGGGACTTCATGTCTCCGTAAATATTTAAGTTTGTATTATTAAAAAAAATCCGTGTGCTGACGGAGTGAGAATACAATATGTCACCACCCCATCTCATCCCATGGGTGTCGTAAAAACCGATCTATTCAAATCAACTTAATCAACAACTTACCACTTAACTCGCTACTGTACTTGTCTATGTGTAAATCGGGCTTAAGGGCTCTTTCAATTTAGCCGTTTCGTTAGTACGCCTAATTATAGAATGAGATTGGGACATGGTGTTCCAACATACAAAGAAAAATTGTAAGTAACTAGCAGCCCATCTCGCTTCGCACGGGCATTATTTTCCCGCTTTTCTGTTTATTTTTTTTCTCAATTTTCTTTGCTATAAACCTCACGGAGCCCGAGACCTTTCCAACGAATGCAAAACCATGGAAATCGGTTCATGCGTTCTGAAGTTATAGCGTCAGGAAGGAAAACCCGACTTATTTTTATATAGTAGATTAATTCTAAATTTAAACATTGTTGCTTCTAAGCAAAATTATTGCAAATACCTTTCACATCAAAAGCAAAACTATAAAACACGTCCCTAAATACCTTAGGGTCTTTAACCAAGCATATTATATTATTTACAAAACACGTTTTTGATATCCAAATCAACGCAAAGGTTCATAATTCAAAGATCAAAGTGTATAACTTCCTCGAATATTCACGCCCTGCCTACAAATAGGATTAACTGAGACCTCTGACGTCATAAAGATGGCGGACAGAAGTTTAAATTGGCGCGAAATTGAGTTCCTTTACATAGTAGATGTTCGTTTAACACTTGGGATAGTAGTTTTGGAATGGTGACTATATTAATCTTGGTGTTACGTTATTTTGTTTTGATCTGTGTCTATTTGTAGTGAGATTTGGTAATAAGTAATAGTTAGACCGAATGGAGTAAAATAAATAAATATTCTTCATGCAAACAATCATGTTCATGTACATAATGATTTGCATTTAGTGGGAATCGAACTCGAGACCTCTGCGTAGCAGTCATGTTATATAACCACTGCGCCACAGAAGTCGTTATGCAAGAGTCAGTTGCGAAAGAAGTTAGTAGGTACTTACTTTTTAATAATTTATGTACTTTTTGTACGTAAAAGAATAGTAGTTCTTTTACGACACCCACAGGTATTGTCCGTGGGTGAAACCATCTGCCCAGCTTGTTATAAGTAGTTCAAGGTTCCTTCCGTCTCCGAAATCATTTGTCCGTTATTGAGCTGTTATGAAGATTAAGTTATTTTGTAGAAGGACCAATAGTACGTTGTATTATGTGTAGATTAAATTATGGTATTAATAACATACATACTATGACCTCTACAGTGGTTTTATTCCATGACTGCTGCGCTAAGTTTTCGAGTTCGATTCTCGCTCAATGTAAATTTTTGTGTACATGAACATAACGTTTGGTGATTATACGCAGTCTATTTCTCATAAAACATTATTTGCTTACTTTGGGATTAGATAGCGTAGGGTTGTTAAATCATAACAGCCCATTAATGTCCCACTGCAGGGACAGACCTACTCCCGTGACGGAGGGATACTTGGCCTACTATTACCACGCTGGCCAGACGGATTGGTACAGGGTTTAATTTCTAGTTTTCCTTCTTTTCATTTCGTAAAGATAATACTTTTTATATCGTAAAGATAATATTCACGGATAGTCCCTTAGTCGGTTTTTACGACACCCATTGGATAAGATGGTGACATATTGAATTCTTACTCAGTCACCACACCACACGGATCAACGGGTTGTTAAATGATTAACATTATTGAAAAATATGTCATTCTAACTCTACTTTAGCCTGGCATAAAATTAACCAACATGTAAAACTTTTTCATCAAAAGAAGTCCTCGTTTAATACAAACTACAGCAGGTAATGCGTCTAAACCGCACGCGTACGTCATTTGAAAGCTTTCTAAACGAATATTCTGAATGTTAAACGTTAAATAAATGCCTTCCTTGCTAACTGTAGGCTTTGTGGCTACGACTACTCGTAACAAGTTATTTATAAACGTTGGTTTATTAAATTATCTTGTTAACTATATTTTATCTTATTAGTTTTTTAATGTGTAAAGTTAGTAGTTTTAAAAGTGACTACAAGCTACTATATAAATATTCCTCACACATTTACACAACGCTATCTAGTTCCAAACTAAGCAGAGCTTGTACTATAGATACTAGACAACGGATAAACATGCTTAAATACTTTTTTTTAAAGTAGTAAAGTTTTTGTAGATACATACATATTATTATACATAGAAACACTCAGACCAATTCAAATGCCAAACCCTGTTGTATGACCTACTGTAGTATATTGTAATGGTGGCGGTACTTAGATATAAGTTCATAATTGTTAATGTGGGTGATTATAAATAAATCAGTGTTAAACCAACTAGCGTGTGTTTCACTACACCTACCACCAATTTGTATAAAGACTTGTGTAAGAAAATAGAATAGAATAGAATTCATTTATTTGTCAAAAAATACAGGTATTACATAAGATAGACGAAGTAAAGCAGACATGTAAATATTGTAACACGACTTAAAATAGCTTAGTTTCTACCTACCCTAAATAGAAATAAACTGTGAATTTATGTATATAGTGCAACGACCAAAATACTTACCATATTGAAATATGACTTAACTAAACACACCGTCCATAATTACAAATGCCATCAATATATTCATTTACATACAACCTGGTTTCATTTGCAAAATTTTAATCAGTCTTGCCAATATACTGTGTTACAGTGTATACAGTGAAATGAAATACAAAACGAATATTTCTACTATGCCATAGTACAAATATATACAGTATTTCGACTTCATAGAAACGGACGAAACGCGAGTACTACCTACACGCTCACGATAGCGGTGGCTTTGCGCCGTGAACAGTCGCGACTGTGCCGCAGTAACGAGCGGGAAAGTAAGTACATGTAATTAAAAAGCTGGAGGCGGGCAGCCCTATCGCATTTTTACGTACCGCGCAGCCGTAGGCATTTATAATAAACTAGCTGACCCGTGCCCACTTCGTTGAGCAGCGAAAAAACGCGTCTCTTTTTAAACACATTTCATTACTGCTGCCATCCTATTAGTCATAGCGTGATAATATATAGCCTATGACACTCCCCGATAAATGGACTGAAATTGAAAGAAAGAATTTTTAAAATCGGTTCAGTAGATCCAAAGATTACCCCCTACAACGTCACAAAAACCCAAATTTACCTCTTTATAATATTAGTATAGATATTCGGCCGTTATAGACTACTGGTTGTACTGTGACTATGTTGTAAAATATCAAAAATAACTGTTTTAAAAAAGGAACAAACTATAAAGTGGGAATGGGAATCACGTTTTTCACCTCATTGAGAGGCTGTTTGCTTTTCATTTCGTGTACGTTGTAATAAAAACTGAAGTACTGGAAAATACTTTTCTTTTTTAATTTTTGTTTGGAGTAAATGAATGTTATCATGGCTAGGTGGTATGTATAGTGTGTGGTTGTTTTGTAAGAGATTTTGGATTCAAAAGCTATTATTAACGGTTCTATGGTGTGAGGCTATTTTGGCATAAATTATAGATTCAAAAGCTGCTGAGGAGTATTATTTGTATACTATCTATGTCTGGATCTCGGTGAAGATTCGTAAAATTTCTGTACTGTACAAATCTTCATAACACCAGTCAGTCGTTCACGTACAACGCTAACTAGTCCTAAACTAAGGTGAACTTATTGTATGCGTGCTAGATCAGAGCTAAACACATTTATAGTAACAAAGTAGAAAGGTGAGAGAAAAATCTTGTACCAAGTATTTTTTTTTTTTTTGTTTTTTTAAAAAAGACAACTCCCGCACTAGGGATCATGCCCTGTGTCGCGGGGACTTTTACAAACATCAATTAACGGACATATAACACCCAGACTCAGGACAATAATTTGTGGATCTCACAAATTATTGTCCTGCGTGGGGATCGAACCCACAACCTCATGCGCGGCAGCCGCTGGCTTTACCGGCGCGCCACCGAGGTCGTATTTCTCAGAGGTCACCGTGAGAATAAAGTCTTGATACTTTTAAAGTCAAAATCAATATCACGGACACTGCATTGACACTATTGACAAGTAAATATCTACTGTGTCGAAGAACAGCAATATAAACTTAGAATATAAACTGTACGATATACCCATTACAATGTTGTGTTTGTGAGCCGATATACACACATCAAAAAAGTCTAAGCAACATGCATGATATTACAAATTTACCATTTATATTAATTAATTTCTAAGTATTTACTCACTCAAAGTGTATAGGTAAGTAAACTTTTTTGTTATTGATGACATACTGGCTGGTTGTAAAAAAAAAATTTCGGTTATGTTTTGTTTTTTTTCATAAAATTCAAATGACTGCGAATTTGTTTGAATTTGAGTGCATGTTAATTGCTACGTTTTAGTCTTGATTTTATAATTTTACCAACCATTTAAATACAGTTGGCGACAAAATTGAATTGTTAGATATTCTTTACGTCATGCAGCGACGTCATTTGACGGCAGATGAAATGCAAAGAGCTGTAGGGATGTTGCAAGCGGGAAGTAATCAATCTCAGGTATCTCGACATTTTGGTATTCATAGAAGTGTTATTTGTCGTCTTTGGCAGCGCTACAATAATACAGGGGAACCCGCTGAACAGCATCCAGGCCGTAAAAGGAGTACAACCACTCGGCAAGACCGGTACATACAACTGACTGCAAGACGCCAGCCGATGTTAACCGCTCGAGAGATAAGTTTGAGGCTACAAAATTCAAGTGGTGTTGATGTAAGTACCCAAACTGTGCGAAATCGACTGCATGAGTACGGCCTACGAGCTCGACGCCCTATCAGGTGCCCACCGATACGTCACGGGAATCGCGCTCGTCGAAATGAATGGTGTAGAGAACGCATAACATGGACCCAGGAACAATGGGATAAAATTATGTTTTCCGATGAGTCGCGATTCGGGTTTAGGCCTGATACAAGAAGGGTGCGAGTGTACCGTCGACCCGGAAATACTGAAAGACTCAGGTGCGTTCAGGAAGTTCATCCATACAGCGGCTCAACAGTTATGGTATGGGCGGGTATTATGAAGAACAGGCGAACTGAGCTCGTTTTTATAAATGGAAACATGAACGCTGAAAATTACGTTGAGGATATTCTCAGACCTTATGTCCATCCATTTGCACAAACCTTTGGCTCCGATTTTACGTTAATGCATGACAATGCGCGTTCACATACAGCTCGGCGAACCAGTGAATACTTGGCAACGGAGAACATCCAGGTATTGCCCTGGCCTGCACAATCGCCAGACCTCAACCCCATCGAGCACGCATGGGACATGCTCCAGAGACGTGTTTTGAAGGACTTGGACGGAGTGACAACAACCCAACAGCTGAAGGACTTGCTACAATTCCATTGGGAGCGAATACCGCAAGATGACATAAACAGTCTCATTAATTCAATGAATAATCGTTGCCGACAAGTTCTGAATAGCAGAGGAGGCCATACTTTGTATTAAATTGTCCTATTCTTTCACAATAAATTCATTTTCTTAAGAAATTTCAATTTGTAAAAAAAAAGTTTAGTTTCTTATGTACCTGTATATTCTAATATTGTTAATTTCTGTTATTAAAAGAACTTATAAAGAAAACAGCTGTTATTTTTACATCATAGAACCCTAAAAATATTATTTTAAAAATAAAATACAACGTTATAATTAAAATAAATGGTAAAATAAATTAATATAAATGGTAAATTTGTAATATCATGCATGTTGCTTAGACTTTTTTGATGTGTGTATATCTATTCTCGTTACAGTATAACTATTTGTATAGTTGGGAAATTTACGTCATGCATTCTTGCCAAATACATTCTCTAAAGTCGCGGTAGTAGAAAACAAATGAAGTTCAATTAATGGGGTTATGAGAAATAAGACGACCTTTGGGTTCAATTTTCGCTTAATGCAAGACTTTGTGTGCATGTGCTTGAATGTTTAGGATTTTACTTTGTATATTAGGTACGAATTTACAAATAAACTAATAAAGTATGTTCATCAATTAGGTTAGGTTAGTACTACACAGTATGTGTCTGGTGCCTGCTTATATTGGAACTTCAAAACATTTTAAATTTAAAAGGAATATAGCTTTAAAACTTTTTATCAACCCCATCTCGTCAGTTTTCAAAACCTCATCTTGCAATTATTTCGTACATACAGCTATAATAACGCTATTGGATAACTGTAGATAGATTTTTAGACTGTGTCAATAGTAAAACCAGAGAAAATATGGCATATCTAGGATATTGGTAACAAGTTTCGTAAAGCTCATATGGATTTTGGAAACTCGTTGCAATTGCGATCTGGATGTTCCGGGGATTGGGAAAGTTGTTATATCTAAAACTAGAAAACTAGTTTTTAGCAAATATTATATCTATTTAAACTCACGCTTTCATCCTTTAGGGGTAAGCACAGACAGAGTTCGTGGGTGGACGAATAACAAAAGGTTTTCCGACGTTAGAAACTAAAAAAGGAGTATAATTAAAATGTCTACGGTAGAATAACGCGGCCTGCTACTTATATCTGATATCAGTCACCTTCAGACTACAGGCAGGGTAACGTGTGTCGAAACGTCAAGCAAAATAAACGTAAATAGTATTCCACGAAAATCTTCCGTTTATTAATCTCCAGTTAAATTTTATATTTATAACTAGATGATGCCCGCGACGTTGATCACGAAAAAAATGTACAAAGGTTCATCATTTATTATTCTGCGGAACCCTATAAAGGGCCTTGGAAGATACTTAACGACTGTGTCACTTTAACGACAACTGGGACGGTTATGCGCCCTCCGAAGGACGGAGATGCTCAGATAAAATACCACTGACTTGCATGGTTTTCTCTATCTATACTAATATTATAAAGAGGTAAAGTTTGTGTGATTGTGTGTTTGTGATCTTGTAGGGGGTAATCTTTAGATCTAATGAACCGATTTAAAAAAATCTTTCTGTGTTGAATAGTCTATTTATCAGGGAGTGTCATAGGCTATATAGTATCACGCTATGACTAATAGGAGTGGAGCAGTAATGTTTAAAAAAGTGATCCATTTTTTGCCGCCTAAACAGTTAGTAACTAAAAGAGGGCCAGAAGACAAGAGACATAGCATTACTCTAGCCATACTAGCTCCAATAAAAGCCTCAAATCCAATCAAATACCAATACACTTCATACTATAAAACCTTTAAAAGGTCACAGAGTGCACCACTCCAACTTTAATTAATTGTTCGTCAATAAAAAAACTAACTTAACTAAGTTAAGTTTAAATATTCTATTTACTTAAGTTGTCTTTTGTCGTCTTAAGAGCTCGATAGTTCATTAATTACTAGTTGAAGTAAAAACTGTACCTGCCATTTGGACTTTGTAATTAATTTTGTGTCTAAGTAACTCAATTAAGTTGTTTTGCTTTAGTTTTCTTTGCTTGGATTGCATGGGACAGGTGCAGAGGTCAGCCATTATGTATTTAGTTAGTGTTTGTCGGTCAATCGCCACCTATTAGTGCCAACCACCACCGCGGCGGCAAACTCGAAGGGGGCAGATGGGAATAAAGGATGGATAATATGAATGGGTATTTCTACGATCTTTTTAACCGACTCCAAATACAACCATACAATACGAATTATTTTCAATAATTTATAGTTATTACCCAAAAATATATGATTTTTTAAAAATAATAAGTAGTTTCTGTAAATGTTACTTCGGTTTTCAGCCGTCTAAATCACATCGTGTGGGAACTTTGTCATCAGGAAGCCATTTGCGATGCTATGTACTTTGTACTTTACTATAACATCTACGCAACTGGAGTCGTCCCCTATAAACCTTAAAATTAATCGAGTTATCGTGTTCCTCTGCGATTCGTCGGTACCAAAATATACAACTGAACCCTGCACGATTCTCGATAAACGTTAAAATTTATAGCAATGCGAACTCATACTAGCCACAAACTACTTCGTAAAATTATAGTAAACTTTTTTTAAACGCCTGGAAATCCCAAACAGCTTTCATGACTCTGAGGGCTGTCAGGTTCTTGGGCATTTATATAATAAGATCTTTCCAGTTGTCATATAGGTACCAGATGTCCAAGGTATTCAGAAAGAAAATTCTAGAGACTTCCAACATAGTAAACAATCCTATTGTCTTTGTAACATACACAGTTTAAGAAATCCAACATAAAGTGAAATTTATATCTTGAAACAACTTTTAGCGTAGAATTTAAAAAGGCTCTCGTCGACCACTTGGAGAGGAGCCGTGTGACGAAGTATACATATAAATTGTGTCTAGTTTGTTAGATTTCTTGGTAGTGTAGGTAAGCTTTTAGAAACTACTCTGTTGCTACCACGAACTAACTTGGTTTGTGTTTAGGGTGACCATGATGACTGTGTATTGATATACTTTCTATCTAGTGTCAACGTGACGTAAATTGTAACACGTTATTATGCTTTTTAGGTAGATTAATTTGAACTTATCCTAAAAGTTTTCAACAAAGTAAACAAACCTGTTGTTGTGACAAAGCGGTATAATATGTGGTTGCGGTCCTTGAGGTCGCGGTTTTAAACCCCCTATAAAACGAAGCTTGTCAAAATTCTCAATAGATTTTCTTGAGCTTGTACGTACTATATTTATGTCCGTATAACATTTGGTAGCTATCCTGCCGCCGTTTCTCTGCGCGAAACAGTCGCCGATCGCTTGTGCAGGATGTATATGAGTGAGACATTAAAAGGATATTATGACTCATCATAACAGCCCATTAATGCCCCATCAGGTACGGAACTCCTCCCATGACGGAGGGATACTTGCCCTACTAATACCACGGACGGATTGGTAAAGGGTTTAATTTCAAGTTTTCCTTCTTTTTATTTCGTAAAGATAATATTGGCAGATAGTCCCTAAGTCGGTTTTTACGACACCTATGGGATGAGATGGAGTGGTGACATATTGTATTCTTACTACGTCACCACACGGACAAAAAATACATGACTAAAAATAAATATCCTAAAACTTAAAAAAAAAGCTATAGTCACCCTACTGTTGACAGAATATAAAAGCAGTTTCATTTGTTCTGCAGTTACAAGCTTACTAGCACTCCTTAACGTAAGTGGCGCAGCACTGAATCTGCAATCGTAATATGATTTGGTACAAGAATAGTTTTTAATGTGTCTTTATTTAGCACGTATTGGCTGTCTTGCATCAGAAATTAAACAGAAAATTAAAAAAATAAAGGTCAGCTAATCCATGTGGTGACGAAGTAAGAATACAATATGTCACCACCCCATCTCATCCCATGGGTGTCGTAAAAACCGACTAAGGGACTACCGTGAATATTATCTTTACGAAAAAAAAAAAAAGGAAAACTTGAAATTAAACCCTATACTAATCCGTCTGGCCAGCGTGGTATTAGTAGGCCAAGTATCCCTCCGTCACGGCAGGAGGCTCGTCCTTCCAGTGGGACATTAATGGTTTTTACGACACCCATAACAAATACTTACCAAAAGACGCAAAGACAAAGCATGCCAACCCTATTTTAGTCGTTTCACTACAACTCAAAGACTACCTTGTTTCCAAGGACCGCATCTTTACAATAAATTAAATAAAACGTTAAGTATTTACTCACTTTCGTATTCTGCGGTAAAACTTAAATTAAAAACATGGTTATTGACTATCGACTACAATGACACAGAAAAACTTTTACAAACGGTATAAGTAACATAACCTCACATAGTGTACACACACAAACACACGCAAATACATACACACACTCACTCATCCACACACACACACACTCACTCATCCACACACACACACACTCACTCATCCACACACACACACACACACAAACACAGACACATATTTACACACTCTTTCACACATTTGTCACAAATAGGAAATTAAGCCTAACAGTTGATTTTATATAAACATCTGTACAAACTTTTGTTTCTTAATTTATGTACAAAACAACGAAACAATCGCATTATTAGATAAAATAAAATATTTTTTTCTCCAAGGGTCGGGCCCAACACCTTTAATACAAGTTGCTGTTGCAACTTAGCAAGGGTTTTGGGAACAACACACAACTTGTTTACTTATGTTATAATAATTCTATGAGGTTGTTCATAAAGTGTGTAAAAATTGTACATGTGTTTTGATAATAATAAAATATTTCATTTCATTTCATTTCCATAGGATGAGATGGGGTGGTGACATATTGTATTCCTACTCCGTCAACACACGGAGAGTAACTAAACCACACTAAGGCAGGACAGCGCATTCATTTCTTAAGGCCTACGCAGACCTGGACGGCATGGTAAGGGATTTTAATTTTTACTAACGGAAATTCAACCGTAATTTTACAAAAATACGACATAAATTGCTATGCTTTAAAATGATGCCGTGGCATTGAAAAGGATTTTATCGCACGGCATTAAAAGACGCGCCACAGGCTCCCGTGGCGGGATGCCGCGGCTGCGAGCGCTGACTCACGGCAAAATCCCTTGCCATGTCGTCCCGCGGCGCTCCGTGGCATGCCGCGGCATCTAAGCGGCCAGTGTGCGCTGACTCACGGCAAAATCCCTTGCCGTGCCGTCCCGGTGTGCGTAGGCCTTTATCAGCGTGAATCTTAAAATACACTACTGACATACACAACTTAGCTTTAAGAAATACCAAAAAAACTAAGTTGAAAAAACCTTCGAACATGATAATATAAAGCTATTATCTCAAGTTTTTATATTTTTTGTCAATAAACTTTTCTCCTAAAAGATTTCAACTTAAGTATACGCCTACGGTTTATTTTCCTTATGATTACATAGAGAAAAACAATCTAGAAACTCATATCTTTTACCGCCATCTTTGTTTAAGATAAGCAATTGAACTTATACAGTAAAAATCAAGTGAAACTATAAAATACTTCCCCCTCTAAGATTATACGCACGAAACAGATAAATACAGAAGTTAAATTATTTACAGTAGTTAAATTTTTTTCTACGACCGTCGTGATTTGCTCTATATAGTTCTAACCACCTCGGTGGGAGAGTAATTATTTGTGTGATTTACTAGTCTTGAGCTTAGATGCTCTTTTTATCCTCGAATTTCAAGTCTGTAAAAACCCGTGACACAAGGCTTGATACCGAGCTTCGGAGTTATTTATAACAATAGTAATTTAAGAGTAGTTGATATTTTTTCACTAATTAAGTAACATTTCAGACCCCAACAAGACAGCCTTGCCTTGCAATTTGCAATTAAAGGAACTATAGTTATTTTATCAAATATTTATTAATTTACATTAGCCAACTAATGTCCAGCACATAGGCTTTCTCTAAATATTTACACTTTACGCGTTCTTATGACTTATTCATCCATAGATATCTTTCCGCGCTAGCCAGGTAGTCTACCCGTCGTAAAAGGGATCTGCCTACCATTTCAGAACCTTTCTGCCATCGCGTATTATGTGCATTTTATTATCAACGGTTCCAAAATATGTTCTGAACAAACGGTGTCTGAGTGCTGTTTGTACTTAGTCTTCTGTACTTTCACTGTTTAGTAACATGTACTTGTAAAAGATTTTTTCCTTAAATAAGAACATAAAATAAAACTATACGAGCACTTATGTAAGTAAGATACAAAAGATAAGGATGTGTACACACTTTTTTATTTCAATTTCCTTTTTTCTTTTCTTTGCCAAATAGTTTACTGTATGTTTCGAAGTAAGTGGGATAGTGTTATATTTGCTTAAGATATGTCTAAGAGCCTTTGGAGAAGGTGTTTTGGGGTATAGGATGAACCTGGTTTAGACTGGTTTACCATTTAAAAACCACTTTGCCGTACTATGTGTTACTACGCTAGCCAGATGTATTTGTTACATATTATCATTTACTAAAGCTTACGTATAACTAGAAAAATCCGAAAAAAAGAAAGACAGTGGAAAAAATTGGTACTCGAGGCGGGACCCGCGTCTCTGGGTTATACGCGGACTATACGTGGCCTAGTTGGTCATGGCGCTGGACGCGTATAGTCCAGAGATGCGGGTTCGAGTCTCGCCTCGAGTACCAATTTTTTCTATTGTCTTTCTTCTTTTCAGATGTGTTTGTTTATGAATTTATTGTATTTGTATTTTTTGAGCGATATCGATCTAAAAACATGGCGGTAAGATAATGGTTAAGGGAGACATAAAATCTCTGGAGATTCAAACGCTTAGCTTGACATGAAAAATGGTAATGATAAATAAATAATAATAAATATTCACGGACATCGGCTCTACACATCGTCATCTGTTCCTAAAGTAAGCTAGGCTTAACCTGCTTGTGCTTAACCCATAACTTGACTTAACCCGGCTTGTGTTAAGTCAAGTTATGGGTAACAGAACATAGGATATTGCTACTTATATACTTTTTTTTGTAAATACATACATATTATTCTCCGTGTGGAGACGGAATAAAAATACAAAATGTCACCACCCCAACTTATCCCATAGGTGTCGTAAAAACCGACTAAGGGACTATCCGTGAATATTATCATTACGAAATAAAAAGAAGGAAAACTTGAAATTAAACCCTATACCAATCCGTCTGGCCAGCGTGGTATTAGTAGGCGAATTATCCTTCCGTCATTGTAGGAGGCCCGTCCCTGCAGTGGAACATAATGAAGCTGATGGTTAAGGGAGACATAAAATCCCTGGAGATTCAAACGCTTAGCTTGATATGATGACTGAAAACTGGTGGTGATGTAAACCCTTTCCTTGTCTCGTGTATCATATATGTTACATACACACTGTTTTACTTATGTGTCTATTGGGGCAGGACTTGAAAACTGTTATTATGTTTTGACGAGCTCGGTGGCGCAATCTTTATGTTACAAGGCTGCTACGCAGAGGTCTCGGGTTCAATTTCCGCTCAATGCAAATCTTTATGGGCATGAATGGTCTGGGTGTTTTCTATGTATATATGTATGTTTATCCGTTGTCTAGCACCCATAGTACAAGCTCTGCTTAGTTTGTGACTAGATGGCGCTGTGTGGATGTGTGAGTAATGATTTATATTGAAATACTAAAATAATATTTTTTGTTACAGGTATAATTATGAGCAAAACATAAATTGAAGTGTTAAAGCTGACCTGCGTTTATGTAAGTAGTTTGTCAACCAATTACCTAATTTGGCGACCTCTGTGGCTCAGTGGTTACATATCACAACTGCTACGCAGATTCCCGCTCAATCCAAATATTTGTTTGCATGAACATGATTATTTGCATTGGTCTGAGTGTTTATTATGTGTGTATATTATGTATTTATTTACAAAAAAAAAAAAAAATCTAAGTATATAAATCCGTTGTTCTGTCTGTCCATAACACAAGCAGGTTAACCCTAGCTTACTTTGGGAAGAGATGGCGCTGTGTACAAATGTGCTATGTCTAAAAAAAAATAACTGTAGATCAATGTTAATAAAACTAATTACTTAGTCAGTTCTTTTTTTTTAAACATTTCCCGCACTAGGTATGCCCTGTGACGCGGGGACTTTTACAAACATAAATTTATTACGTCCTTAATTAACAAATTCTCGCGTATTATTATAATAAAACCATTATTTTGATGTCAATAAGTGACTTTTTCGCTTACACAAAATTAGTATTCAATACAAACAATATGGCAGACTGCACAAGAAATCCTAGAACATTGTTGGAACTCTGCTATGCGACAATGTACTTTACAAACAACTCTGTTGGTACAATAAGTCGATACTTACAAAAAAAATGTATACTTATAGTTATGTTTATCCTTTGTCTAGTAACTATAATACAAGCACAGCTTAGTTTGGGACAAGATGGCGTTTAAATGTGCGAAGAACGTTATATTATCTTTGTTGTCATCATAACAGCGCATAAATGTCCTACTGCAGAGACGGGCCTCATCCCATGACGGAGGTATACTTGGCCTATTAATACCTCGCTGGCCAAACGGATTGGTATAGGGTTTAATTTCCAGTTTTCCTTCTTTTTATTTAGTAAAGATAATTATTCACGGATAGTCCCTTCGTCGGTTTTTACGACACCATGGGTTGAGATGGGGTGGTGACATATTGTATTCTTACTCCGTCACAGTACACAGAGAATTTTTGTTTTTGTTGTCAATAGGTGTCATTTTCCCAAATACATAATAAGTTTTCCACATCAACAATGTGTTGAAATGCACAAGAAATCCTGGAACATTGTTAGAACTCTGCTATGCAACAATGTGCTTTACAAACAGCTCGGTAACAGTTAAATATAACTTTTTATTCCGTTGTTTTCACACTAATTAATTTGTGTTTTAAAACTTGTACTGGGTTCAATTGACTTGAAAATATTTTGTTTTGGTTGAAGAAATACGGTTTGTTTTAAGAAATTGTTTTTCTTTAGAATACAGAGATGTTGTTTAGCCTGAATAATCGGCTGCCGTGCAAGAGGTTGTGGGTTGGAATCTATACTTATGTTATAAAGAGGTAAAGTTTGTGTGTTTGTGACGTTGTAGGGGGTAATCTCTGGATCTAATGAACCGATTTTTAAAATTCTTTCTGTGTTGAATAGTCCATTTACCGGAGACTGTCATAGACAAGTAATTTATTTGAGACACAAGTGCAAAAGTATGACAATCTACTATATAAAAATAAGTCGGGTTTTCTTTCCTGACGCTATAACTCCAGAACGCACGAACCGATTTCCACGGTATTGCATTCGTTGGAAAGGTCGCGGGCTCCGTGAGGTTTATAGCAAAGAAAATTCAGGAAAACTTTTAACAGAAAAGCGGGAAAGTAATGCCTGTTCGAAGCAGGGATGGGCCGCTAGTTTAGTATAAAATTTAATAAAGAATCGACTTTAGTCAAATTGCTTGGTTTATGTCAAGTTTTGGAGCTGACCTGATACTTAGGGAAATTAAAAAAAAAAATTATAAAGCCTAGTTTTATGGAAATTAATATTAAAATCAAACTAACTAGACTACTTTTTCCGTCCTACATTACACATCGTAAACTACTAACATATTCTGACTCCAACAATTTTTTCTGTTCACTAGTTACATTCGGTTAACTTCGACAAAATTCGTCAAAGTTCGTCCTACTTTAGTTTTTGTTGCCCCTAATGATTATACCCTGTATGTAGGGAAAAAAATTCGTCATGATTGGCCTGGGGATTGCGATCTATATTGAAGGAAAAAACTTTTTCCTCTAGAGTAAGTTTTCATTATTTTCTATTGTATCAAGTAATGTATTGTCCAAAAGTTTCGAGTACTGGTGAAGCGTATAAAACAAATGCTGTGGTGTATACTGTTTGCTGGATTATTTCGTGGTTTGGGTTATTAACGAGGTTAAGCTGTGTTATACCTACTGTCGATATTTACTTTTTTTTTTTTAAAGACAACTCCCGCACTATGGTTCATGCCCTGTGTCATTTTACAAACATCAATTAACGGACACAAAGAACACCCAGACTCAGGACAATAATTTGTGGATCTCACAAATTATTGTCCTGCGTGGGGATCGATCCCACAACCTCGTGCACGGCAGCCGCTTGCACTACCGTCGCACCACCGAGGTCGTCACAGATGTAATGAAATTATCTCTGTTTGAAACGTTGATATGGTTTAAAGTATGGTTGGATAACTTGATATTAAACCCTGTACCAATTCGTCTGGCTAGCGTGGTATTAGTAGGCCATATATCCCTCCGTCACGGGAGCAGGCTCGTCCCTGCAGTGGCACAATGATGGGCTGTTATGATTGTCTTATGCCTCCCTCATTTATCATGTATCCTCAACTTATCTATCATCTATAAAACGTAGTGTGAAAAAACATTTGCCCGTCTGTACAAATGTTTCTTCTTACTACGTTTAAAAAACACGATATCATACAAAAGGTACCTAACACATACTGTTTAAAAGTTACGTAAGCAGATTTCCTTAACATTCCCGAATATACCTTCAAGCCATAAAAGATGGAAGCCAAAACTTAACTTAAACTTTCTTAACTTAACATACACATAAACATAACTTATACTAAATGACGCATAATACATGATGCTGTAATTTCAAAACAAACACAAAACTAAATAAACATACAAACTTACAAAATCTTTTATTTTGCTTAACGTTTGTCGTAACATAAAATTTTATTCGGTCTTCCGAGGTGGTACAATCTAACGCCATCTATTGAGCAAAAGAAAAAACTCGTCCATTTCCTTAAAGATAAAATCTTCGATGTTGCCAGAGCATTTTATTACATTTGTGTTCTTTTCTCTATGGCTAGCTTTATCCCGGTATTCCTTAAGGAGTTTTCTATAAGTATCGGCTTATGTTAAGACATTTTCTGTGGCCATTTTGTTCTCATAGGAATAAAAGGGGTAGGGTAAATGGTTTAGAGGTTATAATATAAACGAAATTTCGGTTACTTTAGTTTTAAAAGGAAATGAGGTTGAGAGATATTGGTAGGTATTGGATTGGTCCTTGTGGTGATTGGTAAGAATAATAATGAAAGAGAGAAAGAAAGAATTTTTTGTACCTACTTAACGTTTTATTTAACAGACGTAAGGACTCTTTCAATTTCGCCGTTCCGTGCCGTACGGTTGCCGTGCGTTTTTCGGACGGCAAAAGCAACGTTCGTTTGTTTCATACAAATCTTGCCCTAGGTACTAGTAGTGATGAACTAAAAACACTAAATGTCACCACTCTAACGGCGCTTGTACACGCTAAGAAAATTTGCCGTGTCTACGCCAGACAAGACAAATCTTCGTGTAGACGTCAAGAATTTTGTCTTTTTCGTACACGAAAACTTTTCTTGTCTTCCGCAGACAAGACAATTCGGAACGTGTACACGCCAGGATTTTTTTCGTACAGTCGTCAGACGGGCGTAGGGCGCGCAAGTAATAACAAGTGTGATAATCAGTGTGAGTTTCCTTTACTAAAAATGTTAACTAGAAAGCAAACAAGTATGATACCCTACTACACCGCTCCCCGCCCATCCGCAACAACGTTCGCCGTGTCTTGTCTTGCGCAGACAAGAAAATTTTCTTATGCATCGCCGGCGCTGTGTACACAGGTCGTGCTTAGAAACGACACGAATTCTTGCGTAGGCCCGGCGATTTTTCTTACCGTGTACAAGCGCCGTAACTCACTTTGAGAGAATCGTGAACTTTAATAATTATCAAACTATCATCCACGGATCGTGTTCTATGGGGCGTTATGCTAGTTGATTGATTAATTGGTGCACGACCAAAATATCTCGTATACCTTCATCATAACATCAACACATTGATAACCAACGGCAGGGACGGGTCTCCTTCAGTGACGGAGGCATACTTGGCCTACTAATACTACGTTGTCCAATCGGATTTCTATAGGGTTTAATTTCAAGCTTTCCTTCTTTTAATTTCGTATTTACAGATAGTCCCTTAGTCGGATTTTAAGACACCCATTGGATGAGATGGGGTGGTGACATATTGTATTCTTACTCCGTCACCACCTTAATCCTATACTAATAAGACACTATATTCGTATAAAAATGCATAGCTTAATGTTTTCTTAACATATAAAAAAAGGTTTTAAATAAAAAAATTATTAAACTAAACTTTGCGAACGAAATTGTAAAGTCTTAGCAGCCAAATTATTTTATACAATTTTTATGTTCAAACTTTTAGATTTATGTATTGAAATAGATATAATATTTTTATGTAGAAAAGTTGCATTTTATAGATTATTTGATTTATATTTCCTTGGTTGTATGAAGTTTTTATTTTTGTTAGATTTAACTTTTATCTTTTTAAAAAGATACTTACCTATATTTCTAGATACAAAAACTTTGGCTACAAGTCAGCGAAACTGAAATTGGTAGTGAGTGGATCATCTCTTAAGATGATACATTGATAAAATGCACTATCTTTCATCAACTACTACAGGAATATGAAAAGACCTATTGATCTAGAATTTTAATATAGGTAAATTGATACCTTTAACTAGGTTTTTGTAATTACCAAAACGCGATAGCTTGATTTTGGCTCGATCATATTTATTTTTGAAAACACCTCTACAAAAACAGTTTTTTACATATTACACGGAAAGTACACTATCATTATGCTTAGGAATTACTCAAATACATTCGTAACATCAATATTAGTATTACTATAGAATATCATTACATAACTACAACCAATAATTTATAATGAATCAAATAAGATTTTAGCAATTTCTAAGCGCTCCGGATCGTTGCGGGCGCATCGCAATTTCAGACCTTATACCGATAAGTTAACGATCGATACAGAATGAGTACGGTCGACGATTCAGTCGGGCGATGGCCCTCTTCGACGCCGGACCTGTGCATGTCGACTCACCGTTCGTACTGAATTTTATCGCGTAATTTTATATCGTAGGTAAAATATATAGGTTAGGTTTAAAATATTTATACCTAAGTTTTTATTAATACTTTGTTCTCTTTTATCAGTAAATAATAGTATTATTTTATAATAGTTATTTCGATAACATTGTATCGTAAAATATTTTTGTAGTTATGTCTTTTATAAAACTTAGGTAAAGTTCGCCATAACTCAACTAAGTACCTAGTTACTGTTGACCCTTTTGATAATGCAAGCGTTTGTTTATATAAGCGATTTTAGACTATATGCTCAAGTGTTATAAGTTTTATAACCGTTTTCGTCAAGATCACGTAATTGAAAAGTACTATAATATTACGTACCTATTTTATTTGCAAGCTTAGGTAGGTAGGTACTTCCTGATAAGATTTATATAATACTTTTTACTTTCGCGGGAACTTTTACAAACATGAAACAAACGAACACAAAGAACGTTCAGACTCAGGACAGTTGTTTGTGGATCACACAAAAAAATTATCTTACGTGAGATTTGAACTCTCATGCACTCCACCGCGGGAACGTTTACAAACATGAAACAAACGAACACAAAGAACGTCCAGACTCAGGACAGTTGTTTGTGGATCACACAAAAAAATTATCTTACGTGAGATTTGAACTCTCATGCAGTCCACTGCGGGAACGTTTACAAACATGAAACAAACGAACACAAAGAACGTCCATACTCAGGACAGTTGTTTGTGGATCACACAAAAAATTTTCTTACGTGAGATTTGAACTCTCACGCACTCCACCGCGGGAACGTTTACAAACATGAAACAAACGAACACAAAGAACGTCCAGACTCAGGACAGTTGTTTGTGGATCACACAAAAAAAATTCTTACGTGAGATTTGAACTCTCATGCAGTCCACTGCGGGAACGTTTACAAACATGAAACAAACGAACACAAAGAACGTCCAGACTCAGGACAGTTGTTTGTGGATCACACAAAAAATTTTCTTACGTGAGATTTGAACTCTCACGCACTCCACCGCGGGAACGTTTACAAACATGAAACAAACGAACATAAAGAACGTTCAGACTCAGGACTGTTGTTTGTGGATCACACAAAAAAACTGTCTGCCTTAGGCAGTGGCGGGCGCAGTAATCGGTAATCGTAAGTCAGCATGAAGAGTCCACCAAAAGGGCGAGACGAGACGAGAATTAAAATCACACCGAACTGTTTCCACCAAAAATTGACATCGCGACATGCGTGTTTCTTGTTAATGTATTTTGAACTCTACATGAGAAATAATACGGTTCATTTTTACACAAACAAAAAGTAGCAACAAACAACAATAGGCCTATCGCGAGAAGCGAGTGTTTTTGTTACAAAGTTAATATATACTCTATTTCCTAAGCAATACGGTTCATTTTTACATAAAGATTTCAAATTTTGCCTCGTCTCGCCCCTCAGGTGGAAAATCACCTAGAGTTCAAATCTCACGTAAGACAATTTTATTTGTGCGATCCACAAATTATTGTCCTGAGTCTGGATGTTCTTTGTGTCAGCTAAGTAAATGTTTGTAAATACCCCGCGACACAGGACAATACATAGTGGGGCTATTGTATTTTTTTTTAAAGTTCTATTATTTTGCGTGAGATTCAAACCAGCGACCTCGTGCACTGCGACCGATACCCCGAGGCGGTCAAATTATTTTTGTGATCCCCAAATTATTGTTCTAAATCTGGATGTGTTTTGTGCCTTCATAATACCTTGCGCGGGTGTAAATTAAAAAAAAAATAGGGGCTACATGTATATACATAATAGACCGGTAGATAGTAGGTTTTTCTGTAACAGAATTTTCTGTTACCTACCGCGGACTGACGTCACAGTATAACCAGTAGTCAAACTGGGCCGAATATTTATTATAAATGCCTACGGGTGCGCGGTACGTAAACAATAGTAAACATGCGATCTACTTTGTGTTTCCATTTAGTTTTGTAATTGTAAATTAATACTTTTTATTTTTCTATTTTATATTTAAATAAATAACAAGTGTTCTGTAAAAAACGTGTTGTTTTATGATTGATACATTTAATTTAAAGAAACATGTATATGTTTGTATTTATATCCACCATGTTTGTGATATAAATAAAATACTAAATTATAATATTAAGAAGGTACTTA